>JAWWLV010000045.1:27432338-27458709 GCA_035041135.1 Platyrinchus mystaceus
AAATCCATTGCGCAGGCTTGAAAGGTAAAAACACCTTTCCCAGATCTTCGTTCGCGAAGACTGGCCACTTTACTTTACTTACAAGAAAATAGTTGTACTTTAGGAAATAAGTGGTATTTTCTCTTGAAGTTTTTCTTATCCTGAAAGTATCAGAGTTTTAGCACAGGTTCCCATAAAAAAAAAATTACATAAGTTCAGAGGAAAAAAACCCAGTACATAGAGTGGAAAGACTATTTGTTGTCAAAATTACAGCAGAGCTAAATGACAGCTAAAAAACAGGAAAAGAGGGTACTAAAATGTAGTCCTAAGCTCTTAGACACTTCACAGAGCCTAGACCTGATTATTTTCTCAGCAAACTGAGAAAATTAGAACTATTTACCCAGTAGATGGAACTGAAGGAATATAAAATGAAGATGAGTTCTGTATGGGGGTAAGTGGATCTGTTGATAGGATGGGAACTGTTTAAGAACAGGGATAAATTCTGACAGTGTTCTGAGGGTAAAGTATAGAAAGAAACTGAAAAACAGAGTTTCAGTTAATTAATTATACAATTTTACACAAAGGACTGGTATCCTGTTATGTCTTAGCCTCTGTGTGCGATGAAGCAGCACGCTTCCTGGCTTTCCAGTATTTCTCCTTTCTTTTCATTATAAAACAAGGATTATTAAGCGGCTTTCCTAACATTTGTCATTTCATGTCATTCATACACAGATATTCAAATCAGGGAGCCCTAATCAGAACTATGGCTTTGGAAGGCTTTACAGGAATTTTCTAAGGGATTTGTTTTACCTGACAATTCAACACTGAAAAAACTGTCAGTATGAAAGTCCCTCAAAGGCATCTTTACATGTTTATTTTTCCCTGTATTTTTTTTTATTAGACATACATCTGATTTTTATTCATTCTGGTTGAATGACTCTTTTTTGCATTACAGGATCTATAGGAAAGGAAATGACTCACCAGTGTCCCAAGTATTCTTTCAGTTTTGAATTCAGTCCTCTTAAATGATTGCTGCCTCTCAAATGGTTCTCTGTTCACTTTCAGTCCTTGTTTTGAAAAACTTCATTTCCTTATGCAGTATATAATCATATAGCTATATGTGTTTAATTCTACCTAGGTATCTATCTATCTATCTATCTATCTATCTATCTATCTATCTATCTATCTATCTATCTAAAAAAATATATAAACAAAGTGATGTTTGAGCCAAAAGGCTCCAAAAGACTTACAAAAAAAAAAATCTTATCCTATTCAAATATGGGCAGAATATTCACCTAAGTATAAAGGTCTAACATTTGTTGTATAAGAGTATAAGGAACATTTTGTGATTAGGTAGAGATAAAAAACTGTCAAAAAAAAAAAAACAAACAACAAAAAGGGAGAAAAAAACTAAAGAATATTTGAAATATATCTAAGAGAGAATGATAGGTCAGGACAATTGCAATATGTTTTTCAAAAAGTCTGTACATATATAGAGAGATTACTAATTACTGAGTCTACTGTCTAGTAACTCAGAAAACATGGATAAAACTGCACAATGAAATATAATGAGTAGTTTCATTATTGCAACCATTACCATCACAAAGAATGTGTTGGCGAGTTTAATTCTGAGTGTGCTTGATTTTCACAAAGCAGAATGAGGCACATATGCTTTATCTCACCTACATTAATTCCCTGGAGCAGAAGCACTGGCAGGTATGAGAACATATCCTACAGTTCTTGAAGGGATCATGAGTAGAAAGGAGATTTTGAGTAGCCTTATAAGCAGATGATGTTTTACTGTCTGTCTCTAATCCTATTGCATCTGCCTTTGCTGAGAGTCTCTGCCATTTTGAGAGACTGTTGATTCAATCACAGGGTTTTTTAAGGCAGGCATTCTGTTAAATAGATGTCCCGGAAACAAAGGATTGGATGATAGGAAACAAAGAGAGTAAGTGCTGCCTTCTGCATCTCTACAGTCAGGACCTGCAAAGACTTCTGCACATTTTTTTTCCTCCAAAACCATGGAGTGCACCTGTAGAAATCATACATTAAATTCTGATAACGTCTCATAGTTGTTCACTTGATTTTTCACCAGAAGCCTGTAAATACAGAGCAAGGGTTAGGAAAAAAAGTGGCTGCACAACAGAGAGAACACATAAGTCACGGAGTAAAAAAGAAACTGAATCAAAGAGATTGATTAAGAGTTTTGATTAGCAGCAGCTTCTCTATATTTCTGTGTCCTAGTTAGAGCAGCTGGGACCAGTTCATCACTGTGTGGGTGTAACCCAAATTGTGTATTCTACACTCTCTATGTAATTTCCTAGAAACTGTTAACAACAGACCATTAGCAGCAGCTGCCCAGAGCACACCTGACCCCTCAGTCTATAAGCTGGATGTTAAGAGGCCTGTGAGATAGGAGGATGTTTCTGTCCTCACATCCACAAATCCTCCATTGTGGAACTCCCTGCCCTCGGAAAGGTGCTGGGCATTCCTGCCTGAACCTGAGTGTACATAATCTTGGGGTCTTGGGACTTCTGGTACCACTCGTGGGATCCAGAGGAGGACCAGAACCTCGACCAGCCTGCAACCACCGCTCTCAACCAGACTGCGACCACCACTCGCACCAACAGGTTCTTCCTCTCTTTTTACGTTTGAACTCAGGGGGCCCACGTGGGGCTCAGCACAGGGACCAACAGACACCACTCTGTTCGTGCCCCAGGGTGCCGGGTTATCCATCTGGTTTTTTGTGGGTTAAAACTAATTGTTCATTTATATAATTCTATTTATTTAATTATTTTTATTAAATTGTAATTTTTACTTATAATCTCTTTTGAATTGGGTTAATTTCTCCTGCCGGTTTGCCTTTAAATCAGCACGTTATGGAATCAGATTCAGAAAGGGAAATAGATACAGCCATGCAGTCTCTGCACAGATGTCACAATCCTGCCACCAGACATCAGGCTGGAGTCTGCATTCCACAAGAGCCTCCACAATGCAGAAGCAACAGAGAATGGAGGTCCAGACATGCTTTTTAGCATCTGCTGCCTGTAGTATGTAAAAGTGAGGGCTCAGTGGATACTCTTTGAAACATCAGTCACAACCTTGTATGCCCTGGAATTGTTAGACCCTCTGACTTCCAGATTTATCAGTATGGGTTCCTGAAATTCTGTCTGACAAGTGATGGTGTCAGTTGGTAACAAAGGGCCTTGGTGACTCTCCACTTCCAAAAGTTTATCATCTGTTACTGGCTGTTGCACTTTCCAATCATGATGCTGTCCCACTAGCCTTAGTTGATCTGGGCACAGAAGCCACAGGTTTCACAGAAGTCATATATTTTGTCGGGCTAAAACAAGTCCAAGAGGGCAGGAGTCAGATCATTCAGAGCATTCTTCCAGCGTAGCTTCCTCAAAGGACTAAGCACACACCGTTTTCCTCACACTGAGTCTTTGTTCAGCCAGTGGAGGTTTTGGGCAGCAGGCACTGCTGGGGAGGTCACCAACAAGGAGTGGTTAAAATGAGCAGAAACAAAAATAAAGCTTGTGTCCATGTGTGAGCTTCATATAAGACACGGGGCAAGTAAAAAATTACACAAGATCATCATCACCAGGGTACTTCCCAGCTGAGCAACCCATACTCCAGAAGGCAAATGTTTGTGGTCAGCTTGTTTTCAAGGAGCTTTGAGCACCTAATGCAGTAACAACATGCAGTCAACATAGGTAGACAACTCCATGTAAAGCACTGTAAATATACAGACCTGTTTTGACCCACCCTCATAGAGGTGCATGACTTGCTACTGTGGTTACATTGTCACTGAGAGTCAGAAAGGAGAAGCTGAAATTATTAGCAGTAAAGGCCTTTTAAAACTACTTGTAGTAAAAGTCAAATCTATCACCATGCTTATTAGGAATTGTAACATTAGAGATATGTGTTTCACCTTGACTTCTACAGTATTTGTGTTTCACCACTTATCCCTGATAATACAATACAAAATATTTATTGCTTTGAGGCAAAAAGAAACTATCAGAGTTCCAAAGGAATTACTGTATGTCCTATTTAAATGTGTCTCTGACTGAGTAGGCAAGAAAGTTTCAAGATTAAAATGGAAAAATTATCATCTCTATTAGTGGACATTGTTAATATGCCCATTTATTAGAAAAGACAAGTGGAATTAAATAAAAATGGTTTGCCCTTGGGTGAAAATTAAAGTGACTGTTGGGAGGAATTAGTATAAAGAAAGATGATTTTTTTTTTTCCTTCCCAAGATCAATTGAATTTTCCACTGGTTCCACAGTGTTAGACAGGTTATGCTGTAAAGATCAACTACTGCTTTAGGAAGGAGAAAATTGACAGATTGATTAATTCACAAAGAAAACTAAAAATCCTCCTAAATAGTCCAAGAGAGGGCTAAAATCATTACTTCTAAAGCAAAATACCTCAAAATAAAACACTTATTCACAACCCCATAAATTATTTGATATATTTTAAAGCATAACTCATAAAGCTCTTTAGTAGGTCTCCAGAAGCTTAAGACATGCAAAATCTCTTCCATATTTTGAAAGAAAAAAAAAAAGAAAACATACAATCAAAAATGAAATTTAATATACATGCGTAAAAAAAAAAAAAGAGTTAATTTGATGGAGATAAATCTTCTGGAAACTAGTGAGATTTATTAATGCACTAGAAATAACACGATATTCTAGGAAATTATTACATGGCAAGAGCCAATATTATCTCACTCAGGAAGTTCTTATGATAATTTTTCTCCAGGGAAATTCGTGATGAGAAAGACATTCCAGGCACTTGGCCTGAACAGAGTCATCCAATCTCTAAGGTTTCCAGACTAAAGATTATTCCATGTTTTTAAGGACAACACATGCAAGAATTAAAGCATGTAAGTCACCATTCCAATTCCAAATCTTTATTTTCATGGCTGCTTGAAAAGGGCCAATGAATAGACAGTGGGTTAGGCAGAGACCTTTGGTTCTAGCCCAATATCTCTCCTGCCACTGCTCTTCCAGAAAGAGTGGGAAGAACAGAAATTCTATAAGTGGCATAGCTATGAAAATATGCCTCTTATCATGTAAGGGCACGGAACCTGACACTAAGAAATCTGACAATTTCTAACCTTACAATTCTGTGTCAGGTGAAAGAGCTGAAATGCCTCAGGCTAGAACAAAGCATGAACAAGAATGTTTTGCTAATGTTGGGCCCCAGGTGCGATATGATCTTTATATATATATATATATATATATATATATATGTATGTATGTACAAATATAAATAGATAAAATAAGATTAAAACTATTTGTTTGTGTGTTTTAATACAGAAATATTTCGTCAGTGTTTCTCTTGCCAGTCAGGGCACTGAGACTTTTAAATAGAATAAAAACCCACTAAGATGAACAGGGCTTCATGGAGTTCAGGATCACTAGATGTAGCACCCATTGCAATCATTTAAGAACATCTCTGACAAAGAGCTAATATCTGTAATGGTTTATAAAAAATATTACTTATTTACTCTCTGATTATATGCATTCAAAGCTAGAATGTGGCCATTATTCACACATACCAGGTTCAGAGCAACAATATCCTTCCTCCCAAGCAAATAGAAACTGAAGAGAAAAACCTTTTGAGTTTCACAGCTCTAGTCTTCCATATGCACATCTAACCACTACTATCTAATAACACAACAACACTGAAAAGTTTGGCAGGTGGCCTTCAATTGTTCACAAATGCAAGGTAATGCACATTGAAAAGAGATATCATATTAAAAGTTCATACACACTATAAGGCTATAAAGTAACTGGAGACATACAGAAAAGAACCATGTCATCACTATCAATAGCACAGTGAAAACTTCTAGCCATTATTCACTTTGGCTAAAGAAAGAAATTTTAGGTTGTATACAGAGAAAGATAAAATAACCTCAATAAATTAGTACATACAGCACCTTGCCACTTTTTTTTTTTTAATTTTTATATGGAATACTACATTTAGTTCTGGTCATGTATGTGAGAGACTGGATTATTATATTGGGTTGGAACAACTCCAATGTGGGGGTAAGAGGAGCAGGGAGAGGGTCAGGTGGAATTTCATGTAGGTGGGTGTCTCAAGCAGCTGTAAGCTTTCTAAAAACCAGACTGTGCAGAATCCACTTTGTATTAATCACACGAAAGTGAAGACAAAATGGAGACAATGGAAAAAGGGAATCATTGTTAATAACTTGAATAAACATAACATTTTTATAACATCAAAGGCAGTCTTTGAAGTAGTTTGTCAAGTGTCAGAGTCCAGCTGCATTCCAAGCTGTTTCTCTCACTCACTCCTCTCCTCCTTCAGAGATTTTTCTCCACCACGCATAAGTGTCTCTTGGTAAACTCCCCACAGGTGGGGTAATGCCTTGCCCCACATGGCAGTCCCTGCAAGTGTCCTGGGGCAGTCCTGGGGCAGCTGTCAGTCAAAGGCAGCCTGGTCTGCCCACATAACACACCCTGGAGGCCCTGACCCAGCCTCTGATGGTCTGACACAGTGGGAACACCACCCCACCACCCCACCCAGAGCTCCGGAGTGACCAGTGGGCCGGGAGTCCCACCTGGGAGGGGCTGCCACGGGTTGCAGAGCACGTAAAAAAACCCCAAACATGTGCTGTCCATCTTCGCTTGAGACCTGCCCACGTGGAAGGTGGACTTGCACAGGATTCTCTGGGATCTTCTGTAATCTTCTCTTTTCCCCTCTCTTTCTTTACCCCTTTCTCTTCTCTCTTTTCTTAGTATTTTGGGTAACTTGGGACCGAATGGGTTGGATTTTGCTATGTTGTATGTGCTAGCATATGCTAAGTCAATGTTTTGTGGAATGCTTTGTTTTAGTTGTATGTTACCCTTTAAACTTTTACCAAGATCTCTTATTTCCTAAAGTTTACCAGTAAAGTACCTCCTAAGAAAATGTGTGTGACTTTCTCCTTTGCGCTCTCTTAAGTTGTTATAAGAAACAAGGGCTCTTTGAATAAATCCAGAGAGGGTATATTGTTGGAGCTTTGTACACTTTTAAAATAAAACTCCCTTGGTGAGCTTGTAGGTCAAATCTTGGGGTCTTACAATGTATTTTCAAAAAAACATAACAAAATAGGAGGAAAGAATAGATGCAAAAACCCTGAGAAAAACATCTAAGTTTTAGGTATCTAGTTTGTAATTTCTGTCTATGCAATCATATAACTTCTTAGTGTAGATGGATGAGAGAGAAAGACAAACTGAAGATGTTAGTCAGTCTAGATTTTTTTTTGCTGAATCAAGCGTACAAGGGACCAGTAGGGAGTAGACTGGAGAAATTATTGGTCTGACGGCAAGTCCTGTATTTTTCCTTACTTAATATCTTCTATATGCTCTTGACACTTATAAAATATATTATAAAATGAAATAAATATTGCTACATTTATATATGACTTAAGAAACTCTTGTTAATGTAAAAATGAATTGTTATTTATCATCAGATTTGTATTTCTAATATAAAATATTTTCAAGTCTTCTATATCTGTCATGCTTTATTAATCTAAACCACAGAAAGCTTTTCTCCTTTTTTAATGGAATGACACTGAGTTTTTTATCTTATATCTGTTAAGTTGTTGCAGGCTGTATTTTTTTTCCTGTTGATTCAAAAATTCCTGCTGTTGCAGTCATAGCTCAAACTGAAACTTGGAATCTTCATTTATCCTCTTTCTGAAAGGTCTTAGAGGATTTATCTCCTTTGTAATACAAACTGAATGAGAAAGAAATGAGCATTACCATTACCGCACTGTCTGGTTTTGCTGTTATTTAAACATGAGCATCACCCTATAATGTTCCTAACAAGACATCAGCTGTCTAGAGAAAGGAATATTACTTTCCCTATGGGCTAGAATCACTCCTTCTGGCACAACAAGGTGAAAAGTGCACTGCCATCCACTAATAAGGCTTGTCAGTTAAAGAAAGAAACTAACTCTAGTTCTGTCAGAAAAACAGCTTTAATTTATATCTTGAACTCTATATGGAAAGAGTGCCAAAGGGGTATCATGATTCAGAGCACAGTTCTCTTCCCAAGTGTATCCATGCTATTGTTACTTTGAGAGGCAATGCTGCTGCTTCTGTAGAAGTAAGGTAGCACCTATTCTACTTTGGAAAGTTTCTTTATGATGAAGAATATAAAGATAAAATATCTTTTATTTTCATCTTTTTCTATATGTATCTGCAAATGTTTCCTGACAGCATGATCTTTTAGCCTTTGCCTATACATATATATATGTACTTGATGTTTCAATCTGTTCTGTGTACTGTGGTTAGGATAAGCATGTGTAGAAAAGCAAGGAAAGAGAAGATTATATGAAAGAAGATGACATGAAAGAAGAAGTTTGTTTTCTTAATCTAAATATAGTTTTACACAATCCCCTCTTGTAGAAGAGTTTTATCTTTCTGTGGCTAATGGCGCCTTTTTTCCTTCTTGTTTGGAGACATTCATTCACAACATACAAGATGGTCATTGCACTAGAGAAAAATAATCCTAGCCTTGAAGGGCTTGCTTTTTGAGTCAATCCACAAAGATAATATCCAAAATCCCATCAAAAACTAAACTGGTGTCAAATAAATCAGAGAAAATGGGGAACAGAGTAAACTTGTAACATAGGATTAAACTGAAAATTCAAATTCATTCCACTTGCATTACTTTACATTCTACTCTGTATTACAAAAATCATATAATATTAATGTAAACAACTAAGATCTTTAACCTCGAAACCATCAAAACATTGTTTTTATGAGTATGCATAATAGCATTAAATTTTTATATTCCCTAATGAAAAACTTACAAGGCTGGACAGTAAGTTAGTGTTTTTGTTGACTAGATCATAACCAAAATTAAGTTATATTAAAAGAGCAGAAACCCTAACACAAGCCTGTATATCTGAGTATGGCTGTGGAGCCAACATTACTTGCTGTTTAGGTGACAGTTATTGTCATTACAACTGCAGTACCAGAGAAAACTTTTTTAGGTAAGTTCGTAAAACAATTTTTTTTCAACAATTCTTTGTCTCCTTATTATATAGGAACAGACAACAAAGAGATAAAAGATATAAGATATATTTGACAGTTATATTAAATAAGAAAATTTATTGTCTTTATGGTCGTTTCCACTGTAAATCTCTTGATATCATGCTACTAGTGATATCAGTACAGAAAAAAAAAATAGATTTTTCCTTTCATCATGTCCCTTTTGGCATTTGGGACCACATTTTTTTGTTGTATGCAAATCAGAGGGGAAAAACAAAAGTATATTGACAAAGAAATGGAGACTTAATGTGAATCTGCTGACAGTGTAGCTGCTCCCCTTGGCCTGATCCATAGCAGAAGGAGCTGTAACACATAGGGAGAATACCAGTCTTTGACAGTATGTGGAACTATGGTGCCAAGAAGATGAAGAGCAGCCAAACAAAAGGACTTCTTTTGTCTTATATATGGCATCACTGTGCTTTCCACATATCCCTATCTGCCACTAGAAATTTGGAAAATCATACTGGGAAAGGCATAAGCAGTATGACTACAGGCTATTAAAAAATCATCTCCTAGAGGATGGGAAATATGTGTATCCTGTTCCCTAGAACACATATTGTTAAAAAGTAAAGCAGCTCCAGTGCTGCTATGAATTGATTTGTACCCCAGACTCTCTTCCATTACATCTCCAGCATATGTAACAGAATACTTGGTTCACAAAGGGCTTGATCCTGAATAGTCAGTGAGGACTCACAGGATTTCGTTTCATTTGACATCTTCTACATATGGGATTGATGGAATACTTACAACAAAGTTTGTTGTGTGTGTTTTTGTTTTTTTTTTTAGTTTGAAACTCACCCCTCCCTCTTATTCTTTAAAATATTATAATTTAGGGCTCAGGCTTCCAACTCCTTTGGAGCTGTGATCTGAATTATCATTCAGAAGAAAAAATAATCTTGTGACCTTCGTCCCCTCAATTTCAATGAGCAAATTGAAAATATATATCACTTTTATTTCTTCCTATTACTTCAACATTCTCACCCTTTTCAAAGTAGGACTTCCACTGCTGTATATTTTACTTTTCTGAATGTGTACTGCAATTATGAACTAATTAGATATTAAAGCAAATTACCAAAAATACTTCTAAAAGAAACTATTATAAATGTTGTATATAGGATGTAGGTAATTGCCAGGCAAAGGTAAACTGTTTGATAATTACAAATGCTAAACTGAATATATCTGATGGTCAAAGAAAGATCTTAAGCAATTAAATGAGTCAGCTATCTTTTTGTTGGTATATCACTTGACAATTCACCTCAGCCAATGAAAATGTCCATGTTATACTAATGATTCATTCAGTAGCTCAATGTTCATTCCATAAGGTGTGAATTCTATAAAGCTTTGTCAGAAGAAAAATATTACCTGGTCTCATAATTCCATCAAATATATGCACCAAACATAGACATATTTTCATATTCTTCAGTAAAAGTGTAACTCATCAAACTCAGAGAACTCATCATGTGTTGCCATATCAAACCTTATGAATATGGGCCAGTGGCTTGCTTATTGCCCTCAGACACTGAGTCATTTTTTTTTGTTTCACAAATTTGTAAACCAGAAACTGGTTTTTAATCTGGGTATTATTTACAATATATTCCTAAAATCAAAGTTTCTGCTTGCAGATAGAATTGTCATATCTCAGATCACAAAACTAATATATATTTATCAGAGAGAGGCATGTTAAGGAGAGGAGCAGAATGCTACCACAGCTCCAAAGGATGCTGGCTTAGAACTCCCCACAGCTGCTCCAGAAAGACAAAAGAAGTCAGCACTTAACTATACGTGCTTTTAGTGGTTTAGGATGAAGACAAATAGGAAAGGTGAGTCACCACCACCCTCATGGTTCCAAACTTTCACTTTAGGAGAAAAGTGTAAATACAATTCTAAGCATAAATATATATATACACACACACACATATATATATATATATATACACATATGCTTTTCCAAAATGAAACCCTGATAGATAAGTGTTATGGAACTGAAAGTGCCATACACAGTTTCCCTCCTCAAAATAGAAAACTAAAGTTTATATGTTCCTCTGTGCAAGAGCCACTGAACCTACAGCTCCTGCATGTGAGAAAAGGTCCTCATCTACCAGTTCACAGATAGTCAGGAATGAGAGATTCCTGGCCCAGATGGGGAGCAGAGGGAGTTCAGGCTATTGGAGAACTCTCAAGAAATCATTATGGGTGCTTTTGGCCTTATAAAAGTAGTAAAAATTTTACTTAACTCCTTTGTCACAGCAATGTAAAATGCATACTTATTATGATTCTTCTTACAGATTCTTCTTATCATTAAAAGAATCTAAATTCCTAGGGCATATCCTAGGCAACTGAGTGGCCCAGTCACTGAAAAAAAAAAAAATCAGATATTATTTATCAAAAGATTCAATCATTGTTATACATGAATTTCACAAATATTTTACAAGAAAGTCAAAAGTAAAAAAATTAGTTTTAAGGAAGTAGAGAAGAAGGTGGGAGAAGTATCAAAACAGTAGCCCATGTTTGACAGCTTTAATTCTGAGAGCAGATTTTCCTGAGGGAGGTTTATTTCCTCAGTAGATATTCCTAGTTTACATATTTGAACACACTGTGTATCTACTCAATGAAAAGAAAGACTATCTTAACATTTCTAAGCAAGGTCAAAACTCAAATTCTCTTTCCAGATCATATTCCCAAGGAAAATATATATTAATCTTCAAGATGTTCTTGGTAGTCCAGGTGCTGAAAATCCAAGGAGCCTTCATGGCTTAGGCCTTACAAGATCTTCCTTCTTCAGCCTCAAGAGACTGATGAAGGGAAGAGAAAGATCTTTCTTCAAGCTGGGTAGCATCTTCCTCCTGAATGTTCCAGGCAGAATGAGGCGTAACTGAATATATGTGTAGACATATATAGAGATTTAGAGAATTTAGGAGATTCTCTTAAGGGAATTGGAGGCATTTAGGAATTTAGAGGTTAAGAATTTGAGGCACTTTGGGGAACTATAAACCACTGTGTTTAGACTTTCTAGAGGACTGATAAGTTAGGCCAGTATTAAACTTTAAAACAAAGCTTTATTAGATTTTATTTCTTAATAATGCCTGTTATGTTATTTCTTAAATTTTATCAAAACTAGTCTTTCCATTCAAGATGCCTAAGACTCAGGACCATCACAATATTAAATAGCCATATTTTGTAACTATTTGAACAAATGGCACCACAATAGTGAAGAATTAGTTAACCTGTATGTAAGTATTTTTAAGGCAGAGTGGAAACTAGTGAGAAAAAGATGTCTTTATAATATTTATATAACTAAGCACAGAAATAAAAAAAAAAATGAAGGCTAAACTAGGCACATGCTCAGTGTGAGAAGGAAAATGACACTTTGTCGGCCAGCGATAGTAACTTCAAGAGAAGAGGTACCTTTTAGGCAGCATGTTTAAACAAGACTACAAGTGTCTCATTTTGGTAAAAAAACCCAGCCAATTAGCCCTGATAATGTTTTTCTGGATCAATAATCTTTGGCAAGAATAATTTCTCCACTTTATTACCCAAAATTTCTGCTATTTATACTAAATATTTTATAAACGAATTTATATTTAATGACTGGATGTGGCACTTACTGCTATGGTTAGTTGACAAGATGATGTTCGGTCAAAGGATAGACTCGATGATCTTAAGAGTTCTTTTCCAACCTTGATGTTTCTATGATTCTATGTATCTGCTATGATCATTGATCTTTAAAGACAGATTAAAATAGTTTTAATTTGTTTTCACTTTTTGTTTAATATTGATACAAATTTTCTACAGATGAGGCTGTGGAAAGCAAAAATCAACTTATTTTTGGTTGAACTAAAGTAATTCTCTTTAAAGTCATGTTCTTGATGTTGCATAATTTGGGATTCAAAGACTGCAGGAAAATCTTTGTCTACCAACATGGGACAGTTCGCGTCTTTTTAATTACAAAAGCTTTCCTGCCACTGTTAGATTTAATTAAATCTTCATTTTTGCTCAATTTAAATCTAGGACCAAATTCAAGCTGACAATGCCTCTGATCCTTGGTTTCATCTGGGGAACATTCCATTTGTTGTGAAGCTAAAATCATTAATGAACTACAGCTTAACTAACATTAACTAAAATGAAGGAAAAGAATTATCTACATAGTCCTGTATTTATCTCCACATTTCCTTGCTTTTCTAATTTTTATAACATCTCACCTGAGTGAATAAGGCATTAATTTAAGGCACAAAGACCAAGGAAAGGGCACAAATAATAATTTTTTGCACTTCCAATTTGAAATGTTGACTCACTACAAGAGGAAAAGTGTATTTGTTTTTGAAGTTAGAATCTAACTGGAATCTTCAGCTCCTCAGTTTTTTTATAAAACCATGTCTGTATTCTTGAAGGAAACAATTACATACACACAGTTTTTCTTTACAAGAGAAGTGACTCAGTCTTAATATATCCTGAACAAATACAAGGAAAACTGAGACAGCAAACCATTATCAGAGACAAGACCAAATTATATTCTAACATTTTTATAGCAGATCTATTTCTTTCTCCAGTTCTTTCTCTGTTTCTTTTATTCATGTGGCCTTTACATCTTCACTTGAAACTACTATTCACCATTGCCATTTCCACTGAGTTTTTAAACCTTGCCGCTCCTGCCAAGAACTGCTCAAAAAACTTCAGAATGGTTGGGAAGAGTAGCCAATAAAGCTCCTTTAATGTAAAAAAATTATAGAGGGTGACTATTTTTTTCTTAAACCTTTAGATACAACTGTAAATATCTATTTATATATAAAGTAAACAAAGCCTTACTGATTGTGTCAAGAAAATAAGTGGTGGAAAGGAGATGATACAGACAGTAAATAAAACTTTTTCAGCATTTTCATTTAAAATATACCCAAGTAAGGAATATTTCATGATTGCTGTCTTTAGTGCTTTATGGAAATAAAAAATATCTAGAAGGAGTAAAAGGTTGATTTGCCAGGAGAAAGTAAGGTATAATATCAGTGTCAACCACATTTCACCATTTCAACAGGTTCTCAGAAGACAATCAGATACCTTTTCTACATGGTAAACACCAAACCTCCAACTGGGTACACAGAAACAATATAATTGTATGTAACTTTATAATGTAAAAGGATCTGAGGGAAAGATTACCCAAGATTTCTATAGCTGGAAATTAGGACAGCATGACTTTCTATAAACAAAAAATTCTCTATAAATATTAACATGCTGTTGGGACATTGATTGCTTTTATGACAGACCACAAACTTTTGCAGAATCACAAACATTTTTTAATCCCACTGAATTCAATCAGTGGTAGCTGGTAAAGCTGAAAATACATACTTTTATTTGGGAATCAGAGCAGAAATGGAAGGAGTCAAGAAAGTACAGTACAAAGGGTTTAATCTTTCTTCCACGTATCCTATTCTGTATCATTAAAAGCAGTCTGAAAGTAAAAATCTCAAAAAAAACCCAAACAACCAATGTATACTTAAAAATACTCATCATGGTATCAAAATCATTTTCAGAAACTTCTCAGTTGAAACAGTTATCTACCTGACTGGAATCCTTTTCATTTTCCACTTTCAATATTTGGACTGAATGCCAATCAGATGTAAAAGAAACTCAGTATTTGCTGCCTATTTTCTCCTGCATTGTGAAAGTTGCAGAATTCTTGATTATTTACTAATTATTTTTATTCTTTGTATTATCATCATAGTCTGTGCATTCACCTCAGTCAACAGAAACCTTGCAGAAGAAATACTGTAATAATGCTGAGAACTACAGTGCAATAGGTCTTCAGGTTTCTCTACTTAACTCTCATTAAGCTAAACATTTCACAGCTGTTCTCTCAGTTAGAATGAAAAATATTTTTGGCATTAATTTTGCTTTAGTAAAAAAGTGTAGGTTTTCCTTAATAAAAAAAAAAAAATCGCAAATTTGTGAGATAGTTTGAGTTAAAAGGAAACAAACCTGTATAACAGACACGCTTTTTTGCAGAATGGAGCAAGGAGAAAAGTGAGCCATATGGGCCAAGCAGGCTGGTAATGTGGGCAGGGTATTCTCTCCTGTAAAATATCATTATTTTTTTGTTATATTTCTTCACAGATAACATTAGAAATATTTTTATTATCCCATTTTCTCCTGCCTATTCCTACTCTCACTTTCTTCTAAACTCAGGTCTACCATGATGAAAATGAGCAAGTTCATCAAGTGATTCCTAGGTCTGAGAAATATTTGGAAAAGCCAGTGTGTAACACCTTGGAATTCTGAGCCTGGCTATCTAGAGGAAAATCAGGAATTTCCTGGATATGCTAAATTTCTGTTCTTTGATAAATGGTATTATATTATGAACAGAACATAATCACAATCCACCAACAGCATAAGCTAAACTGTTTACCCTCCATGTTATAATTGTATTTCAGGAATTCCCAAACAATCATTGTTGAGTTCAAAATGGCATAGGAAAATCTTAAAGAGAAAGTTTGAGGTTTGCTTAACTTGTAATATGGTTTAAAAAGTTGTCCTGAAATATTCAGAACTGCATCTTTTCAGGTTTCAGTTAATTTGAAGGATAACAGAGGCCCCAAGTTTCATGAGCAGAACAAGCACACATCTCTATCATTACCAGATAGACAAGAATCAGCACTGACATGGGCTTTTCACTTTCCCATATTCTCTAAAAATTAGGAAAAGGCATATGTCCTGCAGAAGAGTTATACACACTCAGACAGACACATACTATTTTGAAATTTGCTGCATTTTAGAAACAAATAGGACATTGAATAATTTGAATGGCTTTTTAGTTTTTTCTCCCTGAAGTGTGCCTAAGGCAAGAACTTGTGATAATGGGGAAAGGAACTTGTGTCATCTCCACGGGAGCATTTGTCTAATGGCATTCATTTACATAGAAATATGCACCCTAGTAGGAACAATTCAGAAATTCAGCAAACAGCTTGTGATTTCAAGAAACTGTTGACAATGCTAACAATTTCCAGTGGTAAAATACCTTCTGAGTAGTTCAGATTATTATTTGTTTGCATAATTGCAGTACTAAATCATTCCCTACCCACTGTTCTATTTTCTGCAGTGGTCATTTCCTCATTTTTATTCACTCACAGGCAGCCTCTCATTTCATAAGTCACAACTACATTTTCTAAGAGGGTTATTATTAGTTGCTGCAAGAATTCAGAACAAATAATTTAACTCTGAAAGTTTATGAAAGAGTAGAATATATTTAGGCTCAGATGGGAAAAATCTTGTAATTTCTTGTCAGCCATTGTACACCCAGAAATTCATCAGCACTGTGATGGTCAACACTACAGTGTACTGATGTACTCAGCTCCAGAAGAGCTGAGACAGCTCCTTCTATGGTGGTAAATCCAAAGCATATGGGATTTAGGCATCTACAAAAGGGCTTCACAGTCAGCTGTACAAAGGGACACCTAAAACAGCCAGCAGAAAATGCCTAAACCATACAAGAAAAAGCACTGTTTTACTCCTGGACCTGGTCACTTGTCTGGAAGTTAGAGTGAAACACTTCCATGAGAGCTGTGTTCAGAGCAAAACATCATTTTCCATACCTATGTTCTTAAACAGTGTGTTTTGTTAATGACAATTGCACTCTTTCTTCTCTTCTTCCAGATGATTGTGTTGGTGATTTCATCACAATGATGATGTGAGTTATATTGCCTTCTAGGAGGGCAGATACCTGGTGTTCAATTGCTTTCCCAGTCAGAGAAGATCTAAAATCACTCTTCCTAGTTTCTTAAAAGATCAAGTTCCCAAGCCATTAAGTTTTATATTCATGTTGGAATTGGGAGCCTGCTACACCATATTGCCAGTGGAAATTTCTATTTAGTCCTGGAAAGCAAAATTCTCTCTTTTCTTCTACAGCTGGGGAGAAAGGAAATGGTTAGTCACCTTTTACAGTTGTTAGGGGTAGTAGAATAGCAGTGAGCACAAAGACCAACGTGTATTTTTTGGGAAGAGAACTCACCACATCTTGCTCCCTGATACATTCTTTCAAATGTTGTAAAGATAAAATGTTAAAACTTTTCGAGTAAACCAGCTACCTCCACTACAAAAGAAAGGGGGGTTTTGCGTGATAATAATGAACTATGATTATTCTTGCCCCTACTATAGATACAGCAGGCAGTAACATTGAAAAGAGCTTGTTTGACCTTCTCTAAAGAAGAGAACTGCTGAACAAAATGGTTAGGCAAGGAAATACTGAGCAGATTAACAAGACAGTTTGCGATAGAAATGAAAATGTAGTTTTCCTTATAATTGCCCTGGTGTCTAGACACAGTGCACACATAACCATGAGTTCAGTACATTTGTTTCTACTACATGAAATATATCTCCAGCTTGTCGAATTAAAATGGCACAAAAACATTAAAGAGGTATAATTACAATTTCTTAAACTCTCTGCATATTTCAAGGCCTTAAAATACACTGTGTGACACTATTACGTCTTGGCATTCTATACTAGACCTATATTATCTTGTTTACTACTGTCTCTATGGTAATAGTTGTACAACTTGATTTTTCTGTGGGTTTTGAGCTCAAGGCAGTGTGTTTCACTGGGAAGAGACTTCTCAGTTCTAAAAGCAGTTGGGACACTGCTTCCCTATAGGTACATCTCCCCTCCTGGAAAATGAAGTTGCTAATCTTTACCTACCTCACTGAAGTGTCATGAAGACCCACTTACCTTTACACAGTGCTTGTAAAATGTAAAACACTGTGAGCTACACTGTGACTTGGCCTGTACAGCAAAGCTGAGAATCCTCCTCCCATTATTGAATGAGCTACACTGAGAACATGGGTTAGGACAGAGACTGTTCAGCACAGATGCTTCCTGCCAATTTCTGGCAAAAATTGTGGTACCATTTACTGCTTAAATTGTTTAACAGCCTATTTTCAGGAAAGAAAATCTGGGGAGTAACTGCATCATATAAATTCTCCTGTCTCTAGCACAACATTTCATAAAGATGTGGTAAAAGCAGAAGCAGGGATAAAAAAAACCCCAATCTTTTTTTAGAAACAAAACACCACAGAATGATATGAGTTTAATTCTCTAGTGCTGAACAATATGCACATAACAACCTATTTATTTTGCTCTTGTTAAGAAAAACATGTATGGGCATATGCTCAGAGGGTTTTATTTGTGTTTTATTTTGTTACTGTGGGTAAATATTTGAAATAAAACAGATAAAAAGAAGAATTTTGGCCTTTTCAAAATTATAGAAGATTCATCCTAATGCTAGACAGAAGAGTTTGTGAGATTTTCGCACACTTATTTCATCTGATTCTCTCCACAAGCCCAATCCTGCTGCTTTTACACATGTTGAGTAGCTTTAAATAGATCTTTCTGAAACCAGCATGCAAAAATCTTAGAAGAAATGTCATATTTCATATTCCTATTTCATTAAAAACACTGTATGGAGGAAAAAACATATTTACAACTTCTAGCCTTAGAAAGTAAGGGAGGGAAGAAAGCCTCTTTCTTTTTTCCCTACAATTTTCATGCCCAAACATATTATTATTAGATTAAAATGATGACAAAGTATAAATACGTTTTCTTTAATACATCCATGAGATATGGATATCTCACAGAAGCTCATAGAAGGTGAAATCCAAAAAAATGTACCACATGGAAGTAGTTCTAGGAGGGATTGTAAAAGTGAACATGCTTCACTCAGCTAACAAGGCCACTCACTAAACAGTGGCCATCATGTAACACTGATAGTACCGAACAACACATAATCCTCTACAGCACTGCTCATTAGATAACAGCCTTGAGAATAAAGCGTTTCTCCTCCTTCCTCATGGAATTAGTGAATACTGTATGAATACTATGGAGGTCAAAGATGAGTATTTCCATAAATTCTAAGCCAGTCTAGTTAATTCTGATGAGCCATACACTTCTATATCATCAATAATGGTATGAAAATACAGAGCTATGTATTCTATTTTTCTGCAGCACTGTTGGCATGTGGCACCAAATATTAAGAAAAAGCAGAGTTGAATAGAACATTTTATGAATTTTACTCCCACAAATTACTGAGTGACAAAATAGTAGTTTATTGCAATCTTCCCTGAACATAATGCAATTACCATGCACATGTAACAAGACATGGTATTTATATAAGACTATAATGTAAAATGTAGTATTTCCAAGATATGTATTTTAAAGAAGATTACTTTATATATAGGAGCACATGTCCAGAGAAGACTAACACAGAAAACACAACTGTACCAGGAAAGCAGATATGTAAAGCTGATATTAAAATGCTGCATTAATACATTGTTTGGATAACTGAGATTGGAATGACCCCAGTGATGACTATGTAGCTCAAAAGATGAGCTCCATCCTCATACTCTTTGTGCTTGTAAATGCATATTTATAGAACTTCCGCTGACTTAATTAAAATATTCTAGGGAAGAGAGATATAAGTGCTAACTCTGAAAAGATACTAGACCATTTGACAGCTTCTCATATCATGTAAAGATAAAGAAATCTCCTTAAAAACACTGAAAATAAACCAAAACCATTTCAAGTATAGGCCAGACCAAAATGCCTTCTTAAGGCATTTGGAAGCAATTTTGCAAATAATAAACACTGAAAATGCTTACAGTATTTTGTATTCCCTCCACTTTATGTTTCACCCAAATGAATGCCTCTGTGCCCATCAAAAATTATCCCCATTTTAGCACCATAAGAACCATTGCTGTACATGCATATTAGATATCAGCTCAGTGGACTTACAGAGATGTTATGTTGCTTTAGAATCACTGTGTTGCATCAGAGGAAAGGTTTAGTGCCACCTTACTGGATAACTATCTCATCCATTCTGATAAACCAGCCACTTGAAAAAGCCACGTATCTTGATTGCTGTTGCTTAAGAGGGCTCACAGGCATTGGTCTTACGCATTTTTCGAGCTTTTTATTTGTAAAATTTTTAACTGGACACTATATGTTACCAGCCTTTAAACACTGTAGTTATTAGCTTGTGAAGCTTGTATGATTGGCAAACAAATGTACACAAAATGCTCTAATTAAGAAAAAAAAAGAAAAAAAGAAAAAAAAAAGGACTTTTTTCCCCCTGTTTTAGAGATTTAGCAATCACTGTCTATTGGGAGAGGTATTTCTTCCAATTTCTTGAGTTTTGTGTGGTTTGAGAACATAGCCATCCCTTCCCATGCATCTGGAGCTCCCTCTAGTGATTCAACAAGCAGAGCAAAACCTATTCCTGACACCCTCAGTAACCAAAATTAATTGAACACATGCGTTTCTAAGCCGCCCGTCTCTTCAGAAAATTGAAGTAGTTTAAAATGTGAAGCCCAAACCATTATCGAGGAATATGTATTGACTTCACATGGGAATAGATTTAATTGGGTAAATGTAGTCAGTCTCAATGGAAGAAAAATATAAGGGAAAAGGCTATACAAATAAAAATTAATGTATTAAGAAGTCATCAGATTCATGACAGTTAGCAGAGTGGACCAATATATTTAAAAGCTTTTATTGTTTTGTTTTGGTTTTTTTTACTTTAAAGGAGACAATCGGGTACTATAATCATTAGCTGACAAAAGGTCAAAATCTCACCGACCTGAAGTACCCAACAATGTTCCCAGATGTTTTCTATAACATGAAAAAACTTTCTGACTTACTATACCTGTCCTCCCCATTCTTCTCCTCTTAAATCTTGACTTCTTATACAATCCGCATCAGTGCTGCCGCATAACTAGAAAAGCTGAAATAGCTCCCAGGAGATCCATTGCGCTAGGCTTGAAACCCTTGCCCAGCCTGCCAGTTCTAATTCACAGACTGGAATTCATGACAATCCTCAATCAATCTCAGAGTCATATAAGCCCTGTTTATTTATTACTGTATTTTGTAATATTGAAAAATGCAGCATGATTTTACAAGACATGAATTAATCACATTCCAGAATTGGGACCTGACCCAGCAAATTTTATCTTCTTAATTAATCCTTAATCATGCCAGGAGTCCCTTTATAGCAGTTAAAGGAACAAGCACATGACTGACAGTTGCATGACCAGACTCTCTATTCCATCTGGAAATGTGGTCCTCTAGGAAGCACTGATTCTTGCAGCTGAGTGGATACTAACAAAGCTTCTGACAAACATTGTGTCGGGGCTTCCCCACAGATACTGAAATCTGACCACATATAATTAAAAGGTCTTATCATAAAAATTCCTAGGGAAGAACAACATAGTCATCTTAATCTGAGTATTGGGGTAGCATAATGATTTCTGTAACAAAATTTCAAACTTTCAGAGAAAAATCCTTTTCAACACATGAAAGGCTTCTTCAATGCAGCACCGTTAAAAAAGCCCCTAATAAGTGAAACATTTCTAAAATAAGAAAATAAACATTTTGCTACTGACACCCAAGCCACAGGCAACTTAATATTAACTTAGCTCTAATTGTGCTCTTTCCACTCAGAAATAAGTGAAGTCTGCTGTGACTCCCATTCAGTCTCGCAACAATTCAGTATAGCCATATAATAGAGGTCATTGCTTACCATTATATAAATAATGTCTAAGAAGATATATAGGATGCTTTAAACTGCACTAGGAGATAATTAGAGGGGAATAACACTGGCTATTCAGTATAGTTGTCTAGCTAACTGATCTAGCTAACTGATCAACAGCCTTGAATGGCCTTTCTTTACTTTTCAAGATAACAGTAGTTGAATTGTTTAAAATCTTACATGATCCAGTCTTATTTCAAAAAGTAAACCTATTTGAGATAAAACACTTTAAAAATAAGGATAGTTCTCCAATATATCAATCTATGCAAATTATATCCTTGAAAATCTCAGGAAACCATGCAAGGTATATGATGGCTCTGAAGCAGATTTGTCCTTTGGTAGCTTAGCCGATGGTGTATAACTTTTAAGTGGTCATTAGTGATAATACAGGAAGTAGGAAAAGTTCTGGATTCTGGATAAATCCTGACATAAAATATGCTGAGTTTTTGAAAGGGTACACTTTGGACATACTCAAGAAGAAGAGCTATTCAGCATCAGAATGAGAAACTATGTTTCAAATAATAGAACACTCGTAGATGCAAAGTAACCTGGTAACCTTGGTTGCTTTCACAGGGAAACCTTCTTGTTGTCACAATGCATCATCAATCATGACATTACAATCATAACAGCACCCCAAACACCACTTAATCCAGGTCTGTAAAGTGCAGGCCCACCACACACAGGCCACTCTGGAAGCACTGAGGTAGTCCTGAATTGCTTAAAGTTTCTTTTTGCATGGAAATGATAACTTCTCTTTAAGAATGATCATTAGACTGTGTGCTGCAGAAACAATTTTTAGTGCTCACGGGCTTTGAGCCTTTCTCAGAAAAGTTAGAGGGAGCTGGTTCAGGCCACATACAGAGTGGCAGAAGCACTCAGGCTAAAAACTGCCTGCATTAATGAGTCCTTGTGTCAAAGCAATCTTGGATTTGCCATCAGCTGACCTAAAGGAGCCTCACTCTGGCTCATCTGAAGGGCAGAGTAACACTCAGAGCTATACACTCTTGTTTTTTGAGAAGCCCAAAGATAATTGTATAGTATCTTGTCCTTTACAGCAGTGTAGAAGTGATTTGTCATGGTTTGGAGCAGATTTTAGGTTTCATAGTTTTATTGTATTATTTATCCTTTCATTTGCACTATTTTTAAAAGCTCCCGTGACAATTTGGGCATTTTATTTTAAGTAATCAAAACAAATGTCTTCATATAATCCACAACAGAATATTGCCTCATAATTACATTGTACTATAAAATACAGCAGATATGAAAACTAAAGGATGACATAAAATCATTGTTGATAAACTTTACAATTGACACAAAATTTGGTGGAGCATTAAGTAATGAAGAAGACAAACTACTGCTTCAGAATACTGCATTCCCTAGTTAAATGCTTATAACCCACTGCAAGTTTTAATACATTTTGCATCAAGACTAGAAGTTTGTAGGTCAGAGACTGCTGATGTGTTATAATAATGCGACAATAAGCTTAGAGACATCACATCACCACCTCAAAGTGACATCTGAATGTATCCAAAAAGAGTTAGGAAGTTCTTTCAGAAGAAAAAAAAAAAAAAAAAAAAAAAAGGAACATATTTAGGACTGAGCAGGAGGTGGTGTGGTCCAGTTCATCTGACTGGATGTTGAAATCACAGATTTCTAGTGTTTGTGTTGATCTGGGATAGCAGTCCTAGGGTTCTGGGCTTCTGCAGCCTGATGCTCACCTCCCACCTCTTGCAGGTCCCTGCCCTTGCAGCCAGAGATGTGACTGGCTGTTACTCACTGTTCCTTCCTTCCTACCCTTCTGTTTGGCTTGCCAGAAAACTTTTCCTCTGCCATACCTTAATTTTTTTCACAAGGAAAGAACAAGCACTTACTTTCTCAGTTTCCTCTCTGGAAAATCCCACACATGAAATGGAGGTGAGAGAAGATACCCCTCTTATCAGCATTGTGCCCCAGGATCGTGTTCTGGAGTACGGTGATCCTGAAACATGAGCACACTCCCAAGAAGACTGCAGAAAACTAAACTGTGACCTGGTGCAGTACACAGCTTGGGAAGCAGCTGTTCTCGCAATGAATTAATAAAGACACAAAAATGTAAACTAGAGTTCAAAAGAGAGATGTAAAAATGGGCCTAGCAGGAAACCAACCTTTTAAATGTGAAAATTAAGAACTCAACCAGTTTAACAAGAGATTGTGAAGGCACAGCTAGGTGACTGCACTTGCATACAGAAAGGTTTGCAGGGATGGCATCTTTTTCCTCCTTGCTAAAAAAGCTATATGCAGTTCTGCAGAATACAGCTGAAAGCAGGACTATTTCAATCTTGCAGTAAGAACAATTTGAGAGATGTATGGCAAATTAACATTGTAACAGTTTTACTGAGAGAGAGAGAGAGAGAGAGAGAGAATGAGAGAGAGAGAGAGAGATTGAGAGAGTAGGCTTGGTGTGCTTGTACCCTTTAATATTTTTTCAGTCTCTGTGTCTGAGATTCATTTGGCTTGTCATAGTGGTCTCCATGGGATGTATGTGTACACAGATGTTTCTGTTTCTTTCCTGGCCCACAGGAAGTGCCAGATTCCCTGCATCACCTCAGCTGATTGTATTGACAGCTGTACATTAACAGCATGTTCAAAACAAGCCCCAGGTCTCTTGGCTCGTATCCCAAAATGGCCAGAAAGACATTTTCTACCTATGCTGTTTCCCAAATGTATTCTCAGGGTAATTTTTACCTTCATCTGAAGTGCCAACAACTCTCTAACAAAGGTACATTGATAGGAGCCAGAAGAACTCTTTCTGCAGACATGTTCCTTTCCCAGGCCCTGCCACTCCAAGACAAATCAATCTATTTTTCTATGCTGAGATTTAACCTTTTCTGTCCCCATCCCACCCCACCCCACCCCACCCCCCCCAGCTCTTTCTTCCATGTGCTTTTTTCCCAAGATCCAGACCTAAACAGACTGGAGAACAGAAGGAAACAGTATGGTTACATGCCCTTTCTGGTTTGGGCCAGCCTGATGCTCAAGTGTATTATTGACTTCACCACCTTTGTGGACTGGTGTCACCAATAGCTGGCATCCCAGCTATTATTTCCTTTCAATGTGTGGCATAGAGTTGTTCATACATGTCAGTCCAAAATACCACAGAGATTCAGAAGTGCTCTTGGGGAGCTCATGGCTCATCTTTGGATTGTGAACTCAGAACCTGAGTTCAATCTGTGGGCCTCCACAACTTGCTGGTGCTGCTCAGCTGGATATGCATAAGCATTAGAAAGATCTTCATGATGTTCTTATAGCATTCATTATTTGTTAGAACATACTTGGGATTAGTAGTGTCCCTTTGGATTAACACAGTGTTTCTTCTCCAGTAAAAGGGTCCCTGAGAAAAGGCATATCAGCAAGTGTTGACAGTTCCCCTCCATCCTCTAGTTTGTGGTCCCCTAGAAAGTTTGGGGTTGTGGTTGTACATTACTTTTCAAGATGCCAAGTCCCTTTAACATTAGCAAAGCTTCATTCACATGGGACTATTTGCAGATTCTTCCCTGCCATGGTGAGCACTGTATCCAGAACTTTCACCGAAGTTGAATTCAAAATGGGGCAGGACAAGTGTTTCTTTTTACAAATTTCATGTTTCCTTGTTTCCCAGTATCTGTTTTTATCCAGGCCTATTTCTTTGAAGGATGTGCAAAATCTGCCTCAATTTCTAACCTAACACAGCAAGGACATTTTATGTGAAAATGCACTAGAAAAAAATCTAAAAATGATATTTCTCATCAGAATCTGGGTTTCAAATATGCCTGTTACCAAAGTAAAACACCCATCTATGCTTCCCCTCTTATACTAAAAAAAAGGCTTTTTATGTAATCAAGGAGGTCTCAGCAAGCTAGCATGTTAATTTCAGCTTAAGCTCAAATGAAGACAGATGTAAACACACACTTATTAAGTACTGTGAAAACTGTGATCTAGCCTTCTGTATACCACCACTGATCATATTGTCTTTTCTCTTATATGCCACGTTTTTTTTCATTATAATTTATATCCTCTTTGTAACCAGAATGCTCAACAGGGGTCGTCTTTTTAAAAACTAGAATTTGCCAGCTGTTTCAAGGAAGTTAATTGTATCAGAGACACTGCAGTTATTTTTTATAATATATGTGCAGCAAAAACCATATTATCAGAACACTTGCTATTGGACAACGGCTCTGAGGACAGCTGGAGCCTCCTTCAAGTTTTAACAACAAAAAATGAACATACTTCAGGAATCACAAATCCATTCTTAAATAGCAGGGAATTAGTTCCCATTTTTCATCTCCCAGCATCCTGCTTCAGCTGAAACTGCTCCTGCACTTTCTGAATATGAAAGTATTAACTTTTGCTTACTTTTTTTCCATAATTGTAATAAATAATTAAATCCAAAAATTAATTGGATAATCATCAGATAGTGATCAAAAAGTCAACAAGCTTATCGGAAGAAAAATTTTGAACCTCTAGAGCAAGGGTCATCAAACTGCCGGGGGTTGGGAGTGGCAACCAAGCTGCCCCGTCCTCCTCCTCCTCCTCTGCCATGCGCGGCGGGCGAGAGGCGGGGACATCTCCTCTGCCGGGCAAACAGTGTTGGCAGCCTTTCAACTCGGGCAAATCGCCAGAGCCCCGGTGCGGCAAAGTCCCTTCAGTCCCTTCTGGCCCCCCCTCCAGACTGCGCGGCCGGGCTGAGGAGGGGGGCGGCGGCATCAGCGAGGTGGGCGGCTCCCCTGTCTCTCCCTCCCT
>JAWWLV010000045.1:27465820-27493750 GCA_035041135.1 Platyrinchus mystaceus
AGGACCTCACTGCCATTGTCCAAGCCTGCTTGGCCCGGCAGCTGAACCTTAGGATTAAAGGGTGGGCTCAGTTCAGCACAGGCTGTGTCTCACCTAAAAAATCCCTTGCGCAGGCTTGAAAGGTAAAAAGACCTTTCCCAAATCTTTGTTCACAAAGGCTGGCCACGTTCAATCACCATCTTCCATCCACCTCCCAGTGGTCCTACTCGGATGCCACACCAGTAAAAAAAAGCTAAAAAAGATATCCAGAATTGGCAGGATCATTGCTAAAATGGGAAGGAAGTGAAAGGTGTTGATTGTGAATGAATGCCTGGAATTCAAATATTTGGTAAGATTATACAGAAGAAGGAAGGCGGGAAGGAAAGAAGGCAGGCGGGAAGGAAAGAAGGCAGGCAGGCAGGAAGGAAGGAAAGAAGGAAGGCAGGAAGGAACACAGGAAAGAAGGATTCCTCTTTGCTTGTTTGCAATGAGAATTCCAGTGCAGAAAGAGTTAAGCAAACAGTGAGATCCTAATGAGATTAAATGAGTAAATACACTGAATGAAAGACACAGACAGCATGCCAGGATAAGAGTTTAAACAGGAAAGTGTGTTTAAATAAGAAAGGTAAAATTGTAAGAAAAACAGTAAAATGAAATTAGGGAGATTTGTGAATAAGTATGCTAAGATCTGAACAATTTCCACAGAGGCAGAAGCAAGATATGAGGCAAACACATTGATGACATGCCTGTTCAAATGTTTGCTCCTTATTACTTTTGTTCTTATATTATTTGACCATCTAGCTTCTTTCCTATGTAAATATTCCTCCTGATTGGTTTGGCAGGGTTTTCAGCAGGCTCTTTAAATTTCTGTACTGGAATTCAAAGACAGATTGGATCAAATAGTATTCCTAGTCATGGTCGTGAAACACTTTTAAAATAACAGTAAAGCAGAATTTGCCTTGTCTCATGCCAATATATTTGGCATCTTCAGGATCATTGAAGACAATATATTCATTCCTCAGAGTGCTGATGTTTCTTTACAACTCTAATACATTTGAAACATCTGTCTTGCCATCTGCTATTGCAAAGTGGTTCAGCCTACATGTCAGTTTTGCATATACAGATTGATTTCTGGAGATATATTCTGATGAGTCAAAATGCAATCATTTCAAGGAATTATTTCTTGAATTGTTGCCTGTCCCTGTAAAAAAAAAAAAAAAAAAAAAACCAAAAAAAACCCAGAAACTATATTTCATTCATTAGCTAGCTAAGTTGCATGAGAAGAAAAAATTTGAGCATATTAAATTAATCTCCTGTTCCTGACTGCACATCTTAGCACCTAATAATAGTAGGGGTAATGAAAGAAGAGTTTAACATTTGCTTCAGTATCCTCATGGTATTTCTACCCTAGGAAAAATAAAACAAGGTTAAAAGTAGTATTTTGAGGAAATAAAATGAAGGCTGAAGGGATGGTTACTGTTAAATGGAAGAAATGCTTGCCAAAAAGGGAAATGCTCACCCAAAGGAAAATCTTGACACAATTTAGTAAAGTTCAGAATGTTCAAAGTTGGAACCCATCATTTTGTTATTGGAAATTGATGAGAAGTTAAAATGAAAGCACTTAAAAATACGTAATTAATAGCAATCATGAATTTCCATTAATAATAAAGAACTTTGTTCTGAGAGTAACATACTTTCATTTAATGAAAAATATAAATTATCCTTAGTCAGCCTTTTTTTTTCTGTATGCATTTTAACATTAGCAAATCTTTGCACTGGCTTTAGAGTGGAGCATCATTTTAATTGGTATATCAGCAGTTACTAGCCCAGCATTAAAACTCAGGAAAAAGAAAACTATGAGATATATACACATTTTGAAAAGTGATTTCCACAAATACATGTTGAAAGTATTCTCCCAGTGATTTTAGAGCCATTCATTGTGTTCTTTAATTGAAAGATTAACACAGCTTTCAGAACAGAATATTTTTAACTTTTACTTTTCTAAGAAGAAAAAGACAAAAAGGGTAACCTGATGTACTATAAATGGGTGTAATTCCACTGAAATACACCATATTTAATTTGGCAAACCCAAGCTTTTGTCTACTCTCTTGCTTCCCTGTAGCAGTCAAGGATTTATACACATGCAACACAGAATGTTCAATTTAGGAGAATTGCCTTTTCAAAACTGTATAGTCAAATGTTTAACTAGAAGTGTTTGGGAAACAGATGGACTATTTAATTGTTGATTTTTTAAAAAGTCTTTAAAACAAATAAACAGCCTATTTGAATGCAGTTTTGCTTGAAACATTCTCAAGGGTATAACTGTTAATGTATGAATAAATGTGTTTACAACTCCATTTTTACTGCTTAGGCAATCTTACAAGCAATTGAAGGAAAGTGTAAATATCACTGCATTTAACATATTACAAGTGGTAAAAGAATAGAAATTTTAATATCTAACATATTTGTGTCTGGTATATGTGCTCTTTGAATGAAACACTCTGGGTTCTAGAGGACTGCAAAGCTTTCCATGTACAGTAGAGGAGCATAGGAACATAGAAGAAAACATCCTTACGTCAACACAAAGGCTGTTTCTCTCACTCATACCAAGGGTGACTGAGCACAGGTTCCCCAGGGGGGTCATGGAGTCTCCATGCAGGGAGGTTGAATAGGATGTTCTCCAGACATCCCTTCCCACCTCAACCATTCTGTGATTCCTAAACTAGCCCATATATTCCTTAGCTAGCTTCTTAGTCAACAAATATTGGTTGACTTTTTATAATTTAAAACTGATTCTTCAAAGTACACTCTGAACATCGACCATGAGGCTGAAATGGAACACTTCATCTAATTCAATCAAGACAGATATAATTTCTGACATGTTTTCATCTGTGTTGTGGATATAAATTAGGCTAGAAGTTGACCTGAATTAAGCCATGATGGGCAGTACTAGATCTCTGTACCATGTGCACAAAACATTTCCTCCAGGGATTGCAATATGCTTGTAAGAATCTTTGAAAATATTTTACACCCACCTCAACCACATCCCTGCAGTGAACACAGGTAAAGTAGAGCAAAGTGAAGTTTAGACTGAATGGGGAAGGAGACCGATTTATGTGCAGGAAGGGTGGTAGATTCCTCAACCAGAGAGATCAGATTTGTATAAAAGACTTTTTCTACAACACAATTCAGAATGACCCATAACATTTTGACAGGAGCAGTAACTGCTCTGGGGGATGCAGCCCAGCATTCACTATTTATAATGTGAGGTAGGATAAGAAGTGTCATTGAGTTGTAGGTGAATTACCTCCTATTCTGAGTTCAGTTACCTCTCTCATAGGCAGCTGCTCATTTCCTAGCTCAGAGAAGGAGCATTTTTAGGCTTTTGGGCTTCTGGATCATTTTCAATATCTTTCTTATCTTTTTTTTTTCCCCAAAACAGTTTTCAGAATTTTCTTATTTTTATTTGAATAATATTTTAAACACTTTTATCGAGAAAGGAGGCTCATTTTGCCAGGGAATCCATTCTCAGAGATGTAAACATAATCAGATGAAATAAATTTTATAACCTATTTCTTTCTGTGCTCATTCATGAAGTTTCCACAATTAATTTTCAGAAAAAAATTATTCAGTCAATGACTAGTTTTATTTGCTGCTAAAGCAAAAACACCAACTATTCTAAATGGACTGATGCATAGCCCATACAACTATGGAAACAGAGCAGGGAAAAAAAAATTTCCAAGCAGTCTTTGAAGCAAAACAACCTAAGACATCTGATATTATTCCTCTGACTATGAGTGTTCAAAATAAGTTAAACAGTTTTAAGATCACAAAGTTCCTCGACAACCTTATCCTGATTATGGTTGTATCAAGCTCACCACCTCTTTATCCCATGAGTTGCCCCATCATGACAGCATTTCAGCAGACCTGTCTCTCCCATGGACACCCTGCATCAAGCATGCCTTTAAGTGAGTGCCTTATGGAGGTCAGCTTCTGGCCCAACACAACACCTTTGCTGCACAACCAGACTTCCTTTAACTGCTGGGAAACTGGGCAAGGGAATAACAAGGAGCAAAGTCAACCTGTGAGGATGGAGACAAAGGCAAAGGAGACTGCAAGCTGAGCATTTCCTTGGCATACGAACTACCCTTGGCACCAACCTCTACTCTCCCAAGAGTATGCACTTCATGAAAATCATAGCTTAGACAAGGTCAGCTGTGTTCTTTTCCTTCTCAGCTCACACTTTTCCATGGGGCAAAAGTTCCAGGGAATGAGACTAAAATTATCGTCACCACACAGCACAGTCCATTATGTGCACAGAGCTCCCTCTGTGATAGCACCTGGTGTCTGCCTTACGACACAAACCTACAATAGGCATGCTCAGAATGACCATTACTGCTGACTGGGATCTGACCACCTCTGATGCCTCCCATTGAGTGGTCAGGACTGACTATTTTAGGGCGACCTTTGTCTTCAGATCTTTCCCATTTGTCTCCCACAACAGAAACCCAAAGAGTTGCACTGTGCACATAATGTCTGTTGGCATGTGGAAAAAAAAAAAATCTGTCTTTTAAATCATGCCAAAGTATCTTGCTGTAGAGTAGAATAGAATGGAATAATATTTTCATTTAGAAGGGACAAAAATGTTCTAGTTCAACTGTCTGACCACTTTAAGGTTGAACAACAATCATATCATTACAAAATGAACAAAAAACCTATCATTAAGGGCATTGTCCAAATGCCTTTTAAACACTGACAGACTTGGGGGACCCACCACCTCTCCAAAAAACCTGTTCCAGTCTTTGATCAACCTCTCAGTAAAGAAATATTTCCTAATACCTACTATGACACAGCTTTGCCCCATTCTGACATGTCATATCTCTCCATCCCAGGGAAAAGAGATCAGCACCTCCTTCTCCTCTTCCCCTCCTCACAAAGCTGTAGGGAGGAATGAGGTCTCTCCTCAGCCTCTTTTGCTCCAAACTAGACAAGCCCAAGGTCCTCCAACATTCCTCATAGGACATGTCTTCTTCCTACTGCCCTCTTCATGTTTCTTCCTGAGTACTCTGCTATAAGATGCCAAATCAAGATGATCTCCCAAACCCATGACCCAGCCTAACCCAGGTGACTTTCTGCAATGGCCATAATTCCTTTTCCTTGAAGATGATAGCAATAGGGTTGTATTGAGCTAATTTAATATCTGCAGTGCAAATAGCTCCCTTTCCCTCAGGGTGCTCTTATAATCAACATAACAAAAGAGCCTTATCTATAGTACAACTTGTACAATCTGTTTTGCACATCAGTATTAAGAGAATAAACATGTCTTAAAGTGTTTATTTCTCTCTACTGAGAGTTTAAAGTCTACAGCTAAAGTGACCTATTTGTCAAAGCCTGAGATTTACCTCTTTCTTATGTCCCTGCCAATGGGTGGGTGCCCCATGAGTTGGCAAGATCCTGGTGACAGATCTGAAGACCTCTTTGGTTTAAAAATGGAAAGGTTAGCTAGATGAAGAAGAGGACTGGTAAGAATGAGGAAGAGAGAGAGGGAGAGGCATTACTGGTCTGTATCTGTGACTGCAAACTGACACAACCTGTTTTACACTGCTCTGGAGTGAGATATTAGCCAGCCAAGTGCAAACTGCTTTACCCCAGCAGCTCTTTACAGTAATGGAACAGTTTAACATATTTTCTAAATATACACCTTTGCTCAGAGTGTAAACAGGCTTTGCATCAATAAACACACTTATTCAGCACCACATCAAAACTCAGAAAAGGAAGAAAATTCTGAAATTTACGTAACCAGCTAAGAGCTGCTAAAGAGTGTAGTAACAGTTCAGTCATGGAAACAAAAATAATTGCTAATTAAACAATGCAGCCTCAGCACATCCTAAAAGATTAGTAAAGACTACATAAGAGCAAGAAAGCACTTTAGCAGCTTAGGTGTAACTTCCCACAATTTGAAAGGGGATGCATGTAAGCAATCCCAGATACTCTTCAAGAACCCTTCTGTACCTAAAAAGAACATCAAATATATCAAATAAAAATTTAAACACATAACTTTCTAGCTGACTTGAATTTTCATTCTTCTCCACACCCTACAGTAACCAAGCAGAGCTCTGAGCAGTACACAGGTTTTGAGAGGACCTCAGTCTTTGCAAATTCCCTCTCAGTGATGCTGCCTTTTGGAAAAGCCTTTTGCCCTTGAAAAGGCAGCCAAGGGGCCTTGAAGCCATAGAAGATTTATGCAAGCTGAGCTGATACATGGCAAAATGTGATACTCCTGTTATCCATGTCACATCGCTGGAGTGAACGACTGATGTAAATACATTTTGACTTTTTCATGACAGCAGCAAGAAAAATATCTCTGTGACAAGAGAACTTGAAATTTTATACAACAGCGAGACAGGGGACAAGTACCCTTCTATGGCAGAGATGTAAGTAGGGTTATGAATAAGCCTGTAGGTGTGAGTGCAGATACTCTTCTCTTTTTCTTTCCACTCTCCTCTCTTCCACCCCACTAAATCTGATATTTCAGTGGGGAATCATTAAAAACTCCAAGATCACTCTAAGAGTTTTGCCTAGATTCTTGCTGAGACCACAAGCTTTAAGATTCTAGCCCATAGCGAACTTAAATAGGGATAGTGGCAAAAAAACTAATACTGTCTAAAAGTAATTTTAAATTAAATGGGTACCTTAATTTAGTTGATTAGATTGGCAGAAAAGACTTTCCATTAGAAACCACTGATTTCCTTTTTTGAAAATCAATAAAATTAATGTATTACCCAGGAAGCTGATGTGAAACATTCATGCACAAAATGGAAGTCACCCACAAGTTCATGAGCTTGTGTAATAGCCCAGAACACAAGTGCATTACCCCTGCTGTACACAGCAGCAGAAAGGCTGAATTGCTGTCAGAAACGGCTGTCAGTTCCAAGAAGGATTCTGAGTAAGGAAAGAGCTGTTAAAAAGTGAACAAAGAGGAGTCTCTCATGCTGTATCATTTCTTAGCATCTTGAACAACAACAGTGAAACATCACAAACAACGAGATGTTCAGATGTGCTAAAACTGATTCCAGCTATCATTGTCCAAAGATGTGACTGTCAACTCATGATAAGTCTCTGATGTATTGCCTCTTCTTTGGGAGACGCCTTGATTCCTACCTTCCATTTTCTTTTGCTTTACCTTATTTTCTGTGTTTGTGATTCTATCATTTTAACTCAATTTTCAGTTTCTTTCCTTGGAGGGAAAGGGAGGAGGTTTGCTTTTTATACTTCTGTTTTCTGTCTTTTCAATATGGTCCTTCTGAGCAGCTGCATTTGCCTCCTCATTTTATTCAGTGATATTAGCTTCAGTTTCTGTTTTGCTTCTTTTATTGCATAATCCAGTTTCTAATCCTGCAAAATCTGTCCTTTGCTGAAAGGAATTTCTCTTTAACTTGTTCTCTGAAGAAAGATCTCTGAACTGTCTGCAATCATCAGTAGCTATTCTTCCAACTACTTAGCTGCTACTTATTAGGACATCTTTTCTCAGGCAACAATAAGCCAATCTGGTTCTTCTTGGCTCCTTTTTTTCTTAGCTTTATCTCAGAAAGTGTCAGATGTCCTCTAAATATGATAAAAATGTATTTCTTCTTTCTTGGGGTTGAAAAACTTAGATTCATATGGCTATTTGGTTTGTTCAGCTAAGGTCTCTTTTGTGTAAAAGTGGTCTTCTTAAATTTTTAATTCTCAATAAGTGCAACAGCCCCCGCTTAGAAAGAAAAGCTAAAAAGTACCCCATCTAACAAACAACTCTCTTGACAATTTTCTCACTAAACAGAATAGAGAGTATTATGAGAAAGAGAATAAGGAAACAAACTGCCCTTTTAGGAGGCAGTCAAATGTCACTGCTTTAATTATATAAACATTTGATTTTTCAACCTAAATTATACCTGGGTAAAGAGTAGCATTCCTTGTCAGGGTAAAATTGCTACTGATTTATTGACTTTTATAGTGGCTATGCCTGGATTCTTCTAATAGATATCATTTTTTTGTTGGATTTCAATAAATAAAGCAACCTGAACCTGTTTCAAACTCTAATTTAATACTTAGATATTCCATTCTTCTGTGAGAACCTGTGGACTAAAACATTTAAAACACCTAGGTGCACAAATGATTATGCTCTAGAATGAGATCACTAAAAGAACAGAATAAAATATCAAAGATGAAAGGAAGCCAAGGGATTAAAATTACTTAAAGCCTAGATACAGAATATCCAGTCTCTGGTTACACAGATGACAATACATAAAGTATAAAAAAAAAAAAAAAAAAAAAAAAAAAAAGCAGCTGGGGTGTAGATTTCATCTTTCAGTGTACACATTAGATGGGATAGGAAGAAACTTCCCTTGCAGAAAGTGAGTCTGTATTTGTCCCCAGGGATTTCTTCCTCTCCCTTTGATAAATTCAGTATTGACCTCCAGTGCCAAAGCCTAAGGGAACTCTAGAGCTTAGCCTCTCTTTCAACAGATTTACTTCTAGGATTAAAAGAAAAAATTTGCAGGAAGGTCTCAGCATGCCCCAAGAAACAGGGGAAAAAATGACTTTTCAGACCACATGGCAAAACAAAAACGTCAATAGTCCCTCACAAATGCTAACAGGATAGGAACATGAAGTGTGAAGTAACAATACACAAAGTGGCATAAAGGAGGACACATTTGATCCCCAAACGACTGGAAGACTAACATTCAAGCAGATTGTTATGCTGACATTTTGTAAGAGATTTTGATGAGGTGACAGTTTGCCTGATGGAAATGCCAAAGTTAAGCAATGTAAGCTTTCTTCTACTGTGCAACTGCGCAATTTGTGCCCACCTAGATTAGTCTTTGACATGTGGACTAGGGGTTGCCACATGGTATGGAGTGGAGGTGAGACATGATTCTCACTTTACCAAGAGCTATTTATCTTTAATCTATGCAGTGTTATATTTTTCATTGAATTTTCTTCATATTTGGGGCTGATATAAAAGTATTGATCCATGAACATATTTGTGCCTGCTAAATTTAAAAACTGCATTTTATTGAGAGTTCAAATAATATTTGCTCTCTGTGTCAACAGGCAATACCTAAAAATGGCTATTCTGCCTGGACAATTTAGAGCACATTCAATTGAAAAATATCTGCACAATAGAGACTTATTCTCTTGGAATAAATGAGACATCATTATTTACATTGAATAACAATTTACACTGAGCAGTCAACTGGGCAGCTTGTGAATTTGATTGTAACATACAATAAGTATCTGTAAAGTATGCTGCAAAATAAAAATAAAAAATTGAAATTAAATACCATAAAATTAAAAATTAAAAAAAGACAAAAACTACCACAATGTTCAAATATCTTCTGGAGGAGAGAAACCTGTCCTTCTGCTATTACCATTAAAACATTTCAAACACCGTTCATTGACAGCAGATGCTGGTTTGAAACTTCTTAGAAAGTACTGTGTTTTTAAGAGAAACCAAAAGCAACACATGTAATGGGTATATGTCAAAGAAAGACATTGATTTTAATTGCATTTCAGAGTGTTTCATTATTCCAGATGAATGCTTGTCACAAGCACAGAGATACAAAATTCAAAATAACATTGTTTTAAAAATCAATCTATGTACAAACTTTTAATTACTTACAGGTTGACTTTGGTGGACTTTTAGTTTCCCTTTTTCTTTTTTCCTTTTAATTGTTATTCATTTTTCATAGGCAATCAGAGGCATAATCCTTTGATTCACTCAGAAACTACAAACTTGCACTCTCAACTCACAGAGTAGTTCCACCTTTTCTTCTAAACGGTGTTTTGACCATTTTCAGGATTTCATATTTTCTTAGAGCTCAAATGTAGCTTTGCTTTATACTATGAGCAATTATTTCTGCCCTTCACTAATAAAATGAGATTTCAAGGCCCCAGAGATGGGATTTTCAAAACTGTTTAGTGATGGTTAAACTTTACACCCAAGCAAAGGCAGTAAGATTTTCGAAAACTATTTGGATGGAAGCAAAATTAGGCTGACACCATAGGCTTAGGAATATACTACAGGTCTGATGATGTTCCTTGTTTATACCAATACTGCTTTCTCGTATAACTTTTTATTTATACAGTACTTACACATGCTAACATTGTGTCCAGTTGAGAAAGGGAATATTTTCTTTTAAGAGGGAAGACCGTTCATTTCAATACCTGAAACTCACACTTCTTGCTACTGGATCATGTATCCTTAACCAGAGGTTAAAAAAATATCCTCTTTAAAGCCATTTCCAATTGTTCTTAAACTGATGGATAATTCTTAACATCAGCAAATGGGCTTGTACAATTTGCCTAGGAAAAAAAGGACAGAAATAATATTAGTCAGTGATTATAACCAGGGGTTATGTGATTATTTTTGTACTGTTGGACATTTTTAAAAACACTGTGAAGAAAAGAATACAAAAAACACCACCTTTTTGTCCTTTTTTAAACTTTGTCCCTTCTTTAAATTCCTCTTGGTGAGGTGCACTTTGCTTTTCGTTAAAAGAATGCCCCTTCTTCGAAAGCAGATTATCACCCCAAGACATTGAGGTATTTCAGATGGTCTTTTAAAGATCAAAGCAGGAGAATGTTCTTTAGTTATTCATACTAGTACACGGTCTTTGTATGTGATGCTGGGGTATAAGAAACCATGAGAAGGTCCACAAGCATTTAGTTCATCCCTAAGATGGGAAGATCAAACTGCCACACACTTTCTCCACTGCATTAAAAAGGTTTACAAAGAAGAGGTTGTATAAAATGTTATGAAGACAAGGAGAAAACAAGAATCAAGGCTATGTTCCTTTCCACTATGGGAACATGTTGTCAGTCTTTTTGCCTAGACTATTTGCCTTCAATGGTATTGATAAAGATTCTCTTCTTCTTAAGAGAGCATAATATCACTCAGATATCTCATGATCTTACAGAATCCTTAAAAACAATTAACTGCATGATATTGGCGTTTCATTCCTCTTTAACTGAATGCTACTGCTCTGTCTGCTATGAGTTCTCTGGGATTGTAAATACAATAATTATTAGCTTTGAGTTTTGATTCATTGAACTCAAAGGACAGAATTTAACTTTGACTGAGGCTTAAACAAGTGTTGAACAAAGTCCGTTCCTTCATTGTTGTCACTATTGTCTGTAGAGGACACTGGGAAGTAATCAGCCCAAGAATAAACACTCAGTACTGTCAACAGGAATATCACACACATCTGAAGATCTTTGTAGCATAATGGATTTTGACAGGATCACATGATAAAGCCTGGGGCATTGTTTTTCTTTGGAAATTCTTCCCTTTCCTCTGACAGTAATTATCTACATTTCCCCATAATTTCCACCTTGAAATATAAACAGATATACTTTAACAAGTAGTGAAAGCTGTATTGAGAATGAAAACTGAATTCTGCACAGGAACAAATACTTACATAGACATAGGTTCGGTTTCACAAATAGGCTTATGATTTGCTGTGATCTCAGAATAAAAGGGGATATATTTATTTTTCTACTACTGTAAACTAGGCCAGCTATTTTTCTTTGCACATTTTGGTATTGCCAAAGAAAATAATTTTACAACAGTCTAGTTCAAGTGGCTGATATCAAGAATTCATAGGAAATTTATTGTATTCAGTGATAAAAGATAACCTGCCCGTGCCAGGATATAAATCAGTCCCAAGCTTTTGTGCTTCAGACAACCAAAACCATAATGACCATGTTCTATGAGCAGCAGAATCTCTTCCATTTCTGCAGAGGCCCCTTCTGAGGTTGTAGCTAGGTTGATAAACTTCCAGCACAGGGGTTCAGGGTTGTCAAAACCCTATTCAGATTTCCATGAGCAACCCTAGCTTGTCCTTTAAATTACTTTGGCAGGGGGGAAGAGTGGGGATGGGAAGGAGGGGGGGAATTTATGACATTTTATATATGACACAAATTATTATTTTTTGTTAAAAATAATGAGATTTGCTCCTGCACTGGAGATAGAGATAGGAAGAAAGGTGATTCCAGGAGCCCACACAGTGTTTCCATGGGACTCTGAGACTGCTTCTGTTCGAAATAGCTATCCATGGAGCAGACAGACTACAGAAGAAAGCTTACAGAGAGAATTAAATCTATTAGAGACACCAGTCACATCTGATGTATACTTTTTTAATTATGTGGATTTAAGTACTGCCAAGTATGCAATATTATATTCCACATTAGTAGCCTAAATGCAAATTAGAACTGTGGTTTTTTCATATCTCCAACAATGAGTTTAAAAAATTTAGAGGAGATGAGGAAATAATTTTTAAAAGAAAAGGAATTTAAAACAAATGGTACTTTTCTTCACAGCTACAATGTAAGGAATATGAAGCAGTTAGGATCATAGATAGTATAAGTGAGTATGAACTGATAGTCACTATTAGGAAAGGTAATGTGGATAACTGTAAGAGACAATAAAAATGAAGTGGAAAATGGAAAATCACAATATCTATTTAAAAAATGAACTGATATAGGTTTAAGAATGCACTTAAACATAGCTAATTCAGTTTTCCCAGGGGTAAGACAAAAATCTCGTTCATGCAGATAGTCTTCAGAAAAGAAATATCTACCATGGTTTCTGATCTCTTTATATATGTATATAGAATTATAGGAAAACCAGGGTTGGAAAAATCCTCCAAGATCGTCAAGTCCAACCTTGACCAAACAACGCTACATCAACTAAACCACAGCACTAAGTACCACATCCAGTCATTTCTTGAACATTTTCAGGGATGGTGACTCCAATTCCCTGGGCAGCCTGTTCCAATGCTTAACCACCCTTTCTGTGAAGAAATTCTTCCTGATGTCCAACCTGAACTTCCCATGGTGCAGCTTGAGGCCATTTCCTCTTGCCCTGTCACTAGTTGCCTGGGAGAAGAGGCCAAACCCTACATCGCTACACCCTCCTTTCAGGTAGATGTAGAGAGCAGTAAGGTCTCTCCTGAGCCTCCTGTTCTCCAGGCTAAACAATCCCAGCTCCCTCAGCTGCCCCTCATATATCTACACAGGTATATATATACACCTGATCTGTCAGTTTACTGAGTACCTTGTTTTATGTTCACTTGGTTAAATGTGCAAGGCATTTTGAAAACTTTATTTAATATACCATATGGCTAAATACACTTAAACTAAAAAGAGATTCTTTTGCAGCTTTACCACATCAGAAAAAAAAAAAATCTCTCTCTGTGCTGCAGGGTGTATCAGATACGTAATGACAATGATTTTGATTTAAGTATTTAGACAAAATGTCAAAAGGTTGCCATTCTGTAGACTCAAGGAGAGAAAAATAACACCTCAGTGCTATGGCTCCCTGTATTTATGGGAGTTGTGAGACACAGATTAGAGCTCCCTCCTTCAAAGGGAACCTGAATTTGACATATCAGATAAATTCACTGTCTCATCTTGCTTATTATCTTTTCTTGGGCAGCAGCCAGCATTTAATACTCAGAATAATAGAGAGGAAAATCTTCCTGCTCTGCACAAGCAATTTACTTATATTATAAGCTATAAAGTTTAATAACATTGCACTACTTTCTTAGCTTGTGCAGTTCAATGACAATGATACTTTTCTTCCTCAGTTTAAATTATTAAAACTATCAAAATATATTACTCAGAAACTTTAAAAATGCCACTTCACAACTTTTAAAAATGATGAGTTACACAAAACAATCTGACATCACAGGTAAAATAGTCTCACTATTTTCACTCACTAGTTTCATTAGGTGAAAACCTGAGTATCACTAACACATGGACAGAATTACAAGCACATCAAAAACTTTGAATGGCATCCAGTCTTAGACATCTGTGCCTGACATATTCTCTGGGCAGATAAGCTATCAAGATACTTTTCTATTTAGTCACAAATTTTGCTGGGCTTTGCCTTTGTACATCCATGTACAGAAATGCTTATTCTGGGAATGCTAATGCCTGAAGCTCAATTATGATCCAACCATAGGTGGGATCACAGAATTGCCTGGCTTGAATAAGTACCATCTTCATTCCTTTTGATAAAACTAAATTTTAAAAAAGAAAGAAGAGATCAGAAATAGAAAAAGGAGTAGAGAGTATGACTAAGGTCAAATTAAGAAACTTAGCTCTTGATAAAGATACCTATGCATTTTATGCTTAAATCTGTTTTGGATTTAAAACAACTTAAAATCTTCCTTGGGGTAGGAACTTTGGTACTACCCTTGTTGAAATCAACCGATAAACCATTTTAGCCTCCATTTCTCTCAGTCTAATCATATAATTCAGCCTGGAGCTCTACTATTCATCACAAACTGTTGTTACTTTGGTCTTCTACAAGCAACTTTTTTTTTTTGGTTGATGATTTCAATTCTCTTCCTGTGACATCTCCACCCTTCATGCTGTCATAATCTGAGATTTCCTGCCTACCCTCTCCTTTTTACCCTTCTCCTCTTCTCATCCCTCCTCTACCTTTCTCTCTTTCACTGATGGAGTTGTTGATTGCCTTTGTACTTAAATTCTCCCCTCTCACTCTTTTTTCTGTCTTCCCTATTACAATATTTCTTCCAGTAGTTTTAGATGTGGCTCACTTTGGCACTACTTTCTCCACTCCTACTTCTATATTAGGAAATATTTATGGCAGGAATTCTGAGATCAGATGAGTTCAGTTTTTCCTCCTTTAGTTTTGCTATCTAAATTTTTAAGATCTCTTCCACAAGTCTGTCCTTCTGCTTTCAGGTCTACAGTCTTTGACTCAGCCTTCAGTGACAGTTCAAGCTTTCAGACTATAAACTTTGCACATTGTTTCATCTATTCTACGCAGAAGCCCCCTTGTTATACAGCCCATATTCTCTTAACAGTATGCAGAGCAATGCTGCTCCAAAGATGATTAATAAATTAATCTCCCCCTTTGAGTCCTGCTATTATTTGCCCCTTCTTTGTGTCAAATACAAGCCGTTAGTCTTCACTGTCAAAGTCCCTTTTGCTGTACACTCACACTATAAAATCTGGTTTGAAATAACAGCACTGTGTTCACTGCATATGATTTTTTTTTTTTTAACAGATACTTCTGGGATTTTATATGTTTCTCTTCATATGTGGAAAGCTGTCCATGAAGATGTTTCATTGTTTATCTCAATCAGCAGTTTGTTCTATCCCACACCGCTATATCCACATCAGCTAAATCTGGTGTTACATTTCAACTGAAAACTGTTTAAAACAATATCGATCGTTATAACCTTATATCCTTTACTCACATTGCACCTTGAATGAGCTTCTGGGCACTGTAATAATACAAATAATTTTAATAAAAGAGAAAAGTGCTCAGGAAGTTTTATTCCAATTACAACCAATTAAAGGACTATATGGGATTTTTGAAGTACCTTTGAAGGACAGAAATGTGATATGACCACACTGTCTCACCCGGAGCACACAGGGCAGAGCACAGCTGCAATGTTTCCTATAGACCAAAATGGGGGATTGGAACTCACTCTTTCAGCAGTGACTGCAGTGTGTGCTTCCACGTCCTTTGCTCAATGTGAAAAGTAATAAGCCATTTCCCACCTTTTACTATCAGTTCAGTGCCACTCTTCACAGCAATCCAGGCAGCTGGGGCAAGGCATGACTTTTTATTATACCTGTTTCTGGCTCTTGCTTCCCAGAGTCCTCCATCCTTATGTATATCTCTGCTCTGCTGGGTGCAAGTTATCCCAAACTAATAGTGATCCAGTGTAACAAAAAGAATGCTCACTGGGTACTTTCTTTATTGATTGTACAGATTTAGAATATTAATTAGAGTTTGGCTGTATACACACAGCTAAATCATAAAATTGTCTCCAGAGAAATGCAACTCCATAGCTGTCACAATCCATCCAATATGTCAAAAAGCAATTACTTCCCACAGCTTTCCAAAAGCACTCTATCTTTCTTTGAAGATGGCATCAGAAAAGATCCAGCAGCTTTAATGATCTAGCAGTGAGTTTCTGGCACCTCTGAGTCAAAAGCTCCATAGGACACAATACATAAGCATTCTCAACATGAATCCAGTGTACGGTCAAGTGATTGCATATTGAAATGTCTTTGAACAACTGTATGGTCACTCAAATATAAATCAGAACTGTGATTGCTGAGTTTTATTACAGTGTGTCAGGATGACTATAGGAAGCAAGCTTATAATCTGCTTCCTTTTTGAAAGTGCTGGCAACCTTTCCTCCACTGCAATCCAGCAGTGCTTACTGAGCTGTATCACAATCAAAGCAATACTTTATGTGTTGTGAACACTAAGAGTTAATACAACTACATGGCTTTCTTTCGAGAAGAATCCATTCAAATATGTCCGTGTAACAAAGATTTTTATATTATTCAATACTACAGAGCTATCTCCTTTATAACAATGAACTATCAAAAATAAATCATCTCACTTAATTCAAGCTGTGAGGGAAAATGAAGACAAGAGAGGGAAAAACAGTAGCTGTAGAAATTAAATCAGTCTGGTACTACTGAAAGATCATTAAAGGGAGCAATATGAAATAAATTAGTTGTGGTATAGCTGATATCCTGGAAGACTTCAGCACTTACCTGGAGCCTGCAGAGACCACTCCAGGACTATGGGAGCAGTATGTTATATCCAAGGCCTTTTTACTTCATTTTGTTGTCAGTCTAAGCAGCCAAGATCAGGAATACATGTTTCAGAAAATTAAATATGAAATATTGTAGTGTCAAAGTCTAGAGTATAAACTATCATTCCTACTTTAGTTGCTCAGAAGACTCAAAAAAGGAAGTTCAAAATTCTTTGTCAAAGAAGTACTTGGGGTATTTTTTCACGTGATAGTATATGGTTTAATTCTCATAAAATCATAGATAATCATAGAATATGCCAAGTTGGAAAGGACCCATCAGGATCATCAATTGTGTAGTAAGTTATTTAGCTGCTAGTTGAAGTACACAGAAAATATCCAAAACACACACGGATTCCAGGCACATGGTAGAGCTGACATTAGATTTACTTACCATCTTTGCTCCCAGAGAGAGACAATACAATAGAGGAACATGTGCACTGTATAACAGCCAGTGTTTCTTTCCCAGGATCTGAAAGTTTTAGGTTTTGGAATATTTTTATATTTATTTATTTGCAGAGACAGGAGGTTGATCGTTTTTCTATATGTCAGTGAATATGGTGTGAACAAGGAAAAAGATTTTAAATCTTTCGCAATAAATAATTCAAGAATGCCTGAGCATAATAGGATCCTACAATAATTTTCTAAATCCTATGGATATTTCTACATATCCTTAACCTTAAATAAACAGACTTCTCTTAGAAGGCAGGATGAGTCTTACTCCAACATAAAAAGTGAAAAAACCCTACACAAATAAAAAATATTTTTAAAAAAATCAGATTCATTTAAATCTTTATCCTTTTCTTTCTGCTGTCACTGTACTCTTGGAAAATTAAAATAAGAAAGAATATTAAAAGAATTGTAGAAATTACACTTTTTTAAATTTATTAACAGTATTTTAGTAGAGTGGAGTGAAATTGGATTGTTTGAGATTCTTGAAGGAATACAAAATGCCATCATAACCTCTACCATGCAGTAGATTGTAATGTAAAAGCTATCTTTAGTAATAATAATTAAAAACAAACAATTGGGACTGTTTCCATGTCGTTCCCAAAATTTCCTAATTTCTCAATATGGGCACACTGATAGGAAACTGCAAGAATCAGAGTTTACTCTTAACTGTTTCATTGATGACTCCTTTCTTAAGAAGAAACAAACAAATATACATGCAGCCATGCATCATATTCCTTGAAAACAACAGTTCCACATCTCAATTTATGGAAAGTTTTATGACAGAGAATTACCAGTCTGCATGTTACAGGTCTAATCCTACCGTCCAAGGTTTGAATACCCAGACCATGCCAGTGCTTTGCTAGCTTTCTACATCTATTCAGGAAGACAAAGTTTTACCAAATGGCTTCCAGCCAAGGCCCAGGCTTGGGTGGCTCCTGTTTCTTTCTGCAGCCCTTCATATCAAACAACAGGACACTCGTCAAAGTGTTTGAAAATAGAGTATATATGTCTATAATTGCACACCTAAATGTTCTGCCATGTAGGGATCAGTTGTTCCCCTGCTCCCACATGGATGTTTTTCATGAAGTTTGCAATTCATTAGCAGAGTTCTCTTCTTTGGAAAGCTTTCTTTGGAAGCATCTGTAAATTTAACCGCAGAGGAGCTGAAGAAAGTGTCACAGAAAGAAACTGGCAAAGATGCACCAAGTGCTCTACTGCCAAAATTCAGTCAGAGTGACATTACATCACTGTCTGCCTTCAGAGCTGTATTCTAATCCATTTTCAGCACTGAATACACATTTGCTATGCCAGAAAACAAGGATGTGGGAGAGAATCAAAAAAGTGAGAGAACTCATGGTTTAATAGGTAAAGCAGAAGCCACACACACAAGCAAAAGAAAAACAAGGAATTAATTCACCTCTTCCCATGGGCAGGCATCTGTTCAGCCATCTCCAGAAAAGCTCCAGTTACTGTGGAGTAAGATAATTCTACCCTAGCCAAAAACAGCACTGTAGCAAAGGGGCTTCTTTCTCCATTGAAAAGAAAGTTATGAACTAGTTACCCCCTTTTCCTTGCACTGTGCAGCAAGAGGAAAGGGAGCAGCTAGGCAGCACAAGAACCATGGGAGTCTTCTGGTGACGGGTACGTGGGAAGAGAAGATGCAAAGGAGGTTTTCAACAGGCCAAGAGTGTGTCTCATAAGAAGTCTTCTGAGATACTGATATTTTGTGAGTACCAAACCCCAAAATCATCTGGAAAATAAAGATACAGCTCTCAGTTTAATAAAAAAAAGAGCAAAGGGAACCCTCCCTTCATTTAATTAGATTGGAGAAGAAAGCCTATAAATTACTAATTGAGGCCAATGCACTCAATCAAAAGTAAGAGGAACAAAGGTCTTAAGCATCAAATTGTATTTAGCAAATGTTTCTAAGCAATCTGCAGGCTCTTAAATGAGCTATTCAGGTGGATTATGTGTTAATAAGTAAATTACACGGATTCCACATAACACTGCTTTGCCTTTCCCTGCCAAAATCCACAGTGCTATCAGATCTTTCCAAGAGTACATACTCCCTTCATTATCCCATCTGATTCTACTGCAATACTGTGAATGTGCAGTGAATATCTTTTTTTCAAATTGAGAGTCACTGCAGAATATTTTCATGGAAAAGAAAACACTGTACAAACATTTGAAAAATATATCCGCTTAACTGAAAGTGTAGTACAGTAGCACAGATTTATTAAACCCATTAGGAAATTTAAAGAAAATCCAGCAATGATTTTCAGTTCTGTTTCCAGGTGAGAAAGAGACTCTAGATATCAAGGCATCATTCAGTCAGTATCAAGAAGCCCTGGGGACCTAATTAGCTCAATACCCACTACCGGGTTTTCTTCTCCCTGTAAGTGCAAAGACAGTATGCAATCTATGTGTGTGCAGAGCAGATTTCTTGCATATGGTCTTTACAGTTGCTAATACCTTTAGGAAAGTCTGGTTTTACTGCAAAGATAGAACTGATTGTTGGAATATTATTTTAGAAGGGATTCAGTTTTATGAGCAATGTTATGAAAGTCAAAATAAATATGAAAGACATCTTCCAGAAGGAAAGACAGGAAGTCCTTGGATAGCTTTGCTATTAACAGGTCTCTACTCTATTATGGTTTTTAATAATGTACTACAAAAATCAAAGAGAATTCTGCACTATACCTCAGTACTTTCTCTGCTTACTAAGTAATCGTAGTTTGGCTCTCCAGCCAATGTCTGGGGACATACATTCAGGAAGGGGGAATTAGCAGGCTGTCTCCTGGCACCGCAGAATCTAACAGATCATTGATTTTATCCCCTTTTATCCAAAATCAGTTATAAGTTACAAACATGTCTTAATAATAGTGACGAAAAAAGCGCTATATTTAGAACACGGGTTGCCCTGCATTGCCACTCTATACTCACTCTTCTCCTAGTTTTTAGGATGACTTAAAAGAATTACTGGTCTGCAAAATTGCTATTTATTTCTATACCACTATTAATCAGAAGATACAATGTGAAATAATCTAATGAAAGTATTAAAACGTTCAATATACATATATTATTGGGCCTAGAAAGTCCTAATTGAAATAGATACGTATTTGTTGAACTACCATTTATGCTTATTAAAAAAATTATAAAATTACATTGTTGTGAGTCACACCCCTATCCGTAGACTGGATTTAAAGTAAGTAGCTGCAATGCAGAATTCATAACTGTATCCAGTTATGAATGGTCCTGAGGTCAACAAATTGCCTTTTCAATGAAATGTGATCCATTTTTTTCCCCTTTGTGAGTGTCCAGTAGTCCCAGGGGTAAAAGGGGGTTATTTATTACCAAAAAAAATAATTTAATGCTTCTGATATATGGATAGAAGCACTTTTTTTTCTATAATTGTATCCACTTGTGAGTTTTTTCCCAAACAGCTGAAAATAACTACAATATGCATTTCATCCTTCACTCTGACTTGCTTATGTATTTGAACATTGCTTCTTTAGATGTTCAAGAAAATATCTATATTATTTAACAAGTAACCAAGAAGTAAAGCAAATTTACAGTTTAGCAAAGTTATAAAACACATACTTATTTTCATTTCACCAAATCACACAAGGACATGGTTAACTGTACCTAATTAAGAACAGAAAATTACAGATTGTCTATGCTGGTAAAAATGGTCATATAAATGTAACCCTTATGCCAATAAAATTCAAATAAAAAATAAACAAGAATATTTCACAGGTTCTCTGAAAAGTGTTATTGAATAAATTCTTTAAGACCTCTTTTATATCCCGTACAAAACTCTGTTTATTCTAAAATGAAATCTCCAACCTCATTTCCGCATAAATGAAGTCTTTTGTAGACCTCTCTATCGTGTGTCTTTCAACAGCAGCTAAAATTTTACTACCTGAACTCAAATTTATTTCTTTCGTAATTCAGTTTCTGACTTAAATTTTGCCAGTGAAGAGCTCTTGCTTGTTAGCAAAGAGTTCTGTCATCTGTGGACTAAATTAGTTCAGTGGCACACAGGTGAAGGATGTCTTAAAAAAAGCTCCCCTAAAGGAGGCTTTTTTTGCAAAATGCAAAGTCACCTCCTTCCTTGTACAGAGATCTGGTAGCTTCCTCATATCATGGCCCAGAAATGGGTAGCACCAGACATGAAGCAAATTGTTCTGAGTCAACAAAATTCTTCCTGTGTTTTCCATCCTGAGAAGACCTCAGGAAGACAGTAGTTTTCCAGCTAAGCATCCTTTGAAAACAATAATTACTTTAAACAGTGGCTGCAAAGATTTTAACAAATGCCTTTTTGTAAAGTTCTGATCTCAATACCACAGAAGAGCAGTTTATTCCTCTATATAAGAGGAAAACTGACAGCACTTTCAACTTCATCTTGAAAACCTTAACCCAGATCTCAGGGGCACATGACCGTGTCTGTTTGATGTAGGAAAATGTGGTGCAACTACATGACCTTTGCATTAAAATAATGTGCTCTCATAGTATTCTAAATTACTTTGGAGCCTTTTCCTTGAAAGAAGTTGTGTCATTCTCTAATGGTTTCTGTTTACAACCAACATATCTGATCACAGCTGAAGGTCTGTACAGTGTAAGCTGAAAGAGCTATCTGTGTTTGTGCCAAGGTCAGTGTCGTAGTCTGTTCCTTGCCAGCATCATTTTCTCTTCACTAGTTTCCACATTGCTTGTCTGCTGCAGAACCTGGGGGTATCTGACTTGCCTATAACTACCTCTTCAAGTTTGTGAGACCACACTAGACTGTTCTTAAAGAAAGGAGCGAGTGTCTACCACCCCTCTTGCAATGCTAGTGTTTTTACAGAAAATAAAAAGCAGGTTAAATAGGTGCTTATTCTCTAAAGAGAAGCATCCTGTTACCTTCTAATGGAGATGTCACCCAGTATCTCACTAATCTATCATGGAATAGACACTGCTGGGAGCTTCAAGTCTTTTGCTTTATTATGTCTTGAAACCGAAGAGAATCGGGGTCACTGGAGGGGATTGTGATCCTCTAAGCACAAATATTCTCTCTGTGGAATTCCACATCATTTAAGGCAGACATCTTTCAGAGAATAAAAATGTTTGGAATATTCAATGAAATGACTGCAGAAATTGAGGTGAGAATTGTTTGGCTCCCATTTGCACCTGCCTCCACACAGATTAAAAAGAACCTAAGCAAAATGATAGCCTCCCCTACCTTCAAGTTCTTATTCAATACTATGGGGACATAAAAAGAAAAACAGTAAATGCATAGCTGTGGTAGGTTTCCCCTGGCTGGATACCAGCCATCCACCAAAGTCACTTTATCACTTCCCTCCTCAGCTGGATGGGGAGAGAAAATAGAACAAAAAGTTTGTGAGTTGGGGTAAGGACAAGAAGAGATTATTCACCGTTTACCATCATGGGCAAAACAGACTTGACTTGGGGGAAAATTAATTTCATTTATTACCAATAAAATCAGAGTAAGATAATGAGAAATAAGAAAAAACTTTAAAACACCTTCTGCTCATCCCTCCTATATTCCCAGGCTCAACTTCACTCCTAGTTTACTCTATTCACCCCTCTCCAGCAGCTCAGGGGGACTGGGAATGGGAGCTGCAGTCAGTTCATCACACGTTGTCTCTGCTATTCCTTCCTCCTCAGAAAGAGGACTCCTCACTCTTTTCTCCTGCTCCAGTGTGGGGTCTAGCCCTCAGGAGACAGTCTTCCATAAACATCTCCAGCATGAGTCCTTCCCAGGGGCTTCAGTTCTTTACAAACTGCCCCAGCGTGGATCCTTTCCATGAGGTCAGTCGTCCTCCGCTGGGTCACAAATCCTACCGGCAAAGCTGCTCCAGCCTGAGTTCCTCTCTCCATCAAGCCAAAGGTCCTGTCAGGAGCCTGCTTCAGCACAGGCTTCTCATGAGGTCACAGCATTACTTGAGCATCCTTCTGCTCTGGTGTGGGAGCCTTCATGGACTGCAGGTGGATTTCTGCTCCAGCGTGAACCTCCATGTGCCATAGGGGCACAGCTGCCTCACCGTAGTCTTCATCAGGAGCTGCAGAGGAATCTCAGCTCTGGAGGCTGGAGCACCCCCTGCCCATCCTTCTTCACTGACCCTGACATTTGCAAGGTTATTGGCTGTTGTATTCTCACTCCTCTGTCCTGGTTGCTGTTGCAGAGGGTTGGGTTTTTTCCTTCTTAAATGCCATATCCCAGAGGCACTACCACCGTCACTGGTTGGCTCAGCCTTGGCCAGTGAAGAGTCTAGCTTAGAGCCAGATGCCACTGTGTGAGACACAGGGAAAGCTTCTGGCAGCTTCTCACAGAAGCCATCCCTGTAGCCTCCCTTCTACCAAAACCTGGCCACTCAAACCCAACAAAATAACTGTAAGGTTGTTTTGAACAAATAGCATGCCCATCTACTCCCCCACCTTGTGAATAATTGGCAGTTGGATCTGTTTCAGCACAGGCACGTTTGGTCTGTTCCAACAATGACTTTTTATCCTTTAAAAAAAAAATCCTCCAATCATACAGCAAGATTTCTTTATCAGTGCTTTCATTCCCTGGCAATTGGAGAAAACTAGTCAAGGCTAATTTGCTTTCAAAGTAGATACAATGAAATTTACTTTCCTGAAAAAGTGTGTTCTTATAAATCTCCTATGATAATGCTACCTTCAACCCACTGCCTGTCAAAGAAACTTAGCAAGGTATAGTGGTTTTCTGTGGCTGGGTTTTGGTAGCAGGGAGGGGGCTACAGGGGTGGCTTCTGTTATAAGCTGCAAGAAGCTTCCCCTGTCCCATGCAGCCAATGCCAGCCGGCTCCAGGATGGGCTTCCTGCCACTAGACAAGGCCAAGCCAATCAGGAGTGATAGTAACGCCTCTGTGACAGCATATTTAAGATCAGAAGGTTGTTGTGCAGAAAGAATTCCACCCAGGGAAGAGCTGAGTGAGAACATGGGAACCAGAATGCACACACCAAGGTCAGGGCAAAAGGAGAGGGAGGAAGTGTTCCAGGGCCCTGAAGCCCATGGTAAACACAATGATGGAGCAGCTGTGCCCCTGCAGCCCATGAAGGACCATCAGCGTGCACAAACCCATCTGCAGCCCATGGACAAGCCCATGCTGAGGCAGGTGGATGCATGAAGATGGAGCAAGATGGAGCAGAGTCCTGCTGGGGACCTGCAGCCCATGGAGAGGCAAGTCCACGCTGGAGCAGGTTTTTCCCAGGTAGGACTTGTGGCCCCTGTGGGGGACCCACACTGGCACAACTCATTCGTGAAGGACTGCACCCCATGGAGGAGTGACCCACGGGACAGCAGTTTGGGAAGAACTGCTGCCAGAGGGGTGGACTCACGCTGGAGGGGTCCATCAAGGACTGTCTCCCATGGGAGGGACCACACTGGAGAAGGGCAAGGACTCGTCCTCCTGAGCAGCAGCAGAAACAACAACTGACTGTAACCCTCATTCCCATCCCCCTGCACCACTTGGGGGGAGGAGGGAAAACATGAAAGGAAGAAGGGAGGTGGGGAAGGTGTTTTTAAGACTGTTTTATTTGTCACTCTTTGGCTCTTACCCTGTTAGTAATAAATTTAACTACTATCCCTACTTTGAGTCTGTTTTGCCCATGAAGGTAATCAGCAACTGACCTCTCCCAGCTGTTATCTCAGCTCAGGAATTGTTAGCTGGGTTTTTTTCTCTCCTTCATCCAATTGCAGAGGGGAGAGTGAGAGAGTGGCTTTAGTGGGTACCTGTTATCCAGCCAAGGTCAACCCACTACACAAGGTTTTCTTGAAACCAATTTTTCATCTTCCATTTTCTTTACTGGGAAAGTTGGAAACAGGTTTTTTCACCTCAAAAGATATTTTACTCTCAAGATTTTTTCATGTTCTTTCTGTCTATAGAATCATGAATTTGAATTTATACAGGGACATCTAATTAAATATAAACTTTACTAGAAATCAGGAAGTCTAGAATTATCAGAAAACTGTCAGAATATTTTTGTTGAATCAGGACTACAGTGTTGGAATATATTTTTTGCAAAATTGTCGTAGAAGAACACCTTATATGATGGTCTAAGCATTATATTTAGGCTAGTGGAAGCCTTGTTAGTTTAATCAAAATAAAACAAATAGTTATAAGTCCAATTACAACAATCCCAACACTCATTAAAATTGTCAAATTACAGAAGAGTGTCATTGGTAATGTGATGAAAATTGATATATTTAAATTTCCTAGTATTTTCTCTAGTTCTGTGCTCACCTTGATAATATCTCTCTGAATCCAAAGGTTCACAACTTCAGTCTTCTTCAGGAAGAATTTTTATGACAGGAGGGAAAAGTTAGGTATTAAAAGTTGTCAGTATGCTTCATTCTTTTCCAAAAAACCTGTACTATTGATTGGCATGAAAAAAAATATTTTTAATTCCACTACTCCAAACCTCAAGTAGATTTAAGACTGCTTTTAGGTTTTTGTATCACAGTCATTTTATTCTTTATTCACTTCTTCCTACCTAAAATTTCCATATCATCAATCAGTACATTTTTAAAGTTATGCAATAAGCTCCACCAGCCCTAAAGGGGTAGTGTTTGTTTCAAAATTGTTTCAAGATTTTTAGATCTCTGTCATACACAGAGAACTAAACTGAAAGAAAGTAGTAAACAGTCACCTCACCTCTAGACAACAGTTATGGGGAAAACAATGTAAAATCAGTTCCTGCTAAGATAAAGCCACCCTAGGCCTAAAGTGGTGAGTTAATACAATGTCAGGTCAGTCTTCTAACAAATACTGGAAAAATACTATTTACTGGGCTACAGTAGTTATACCTTACAATATGTAAACATAAAAAGACTGCTATACTAAGGAAAACAAAATATAAATTAAGCAGCTACAAATCTGTGTGTGTCTGTACTGAAAAATATCTAGGTTCATATGCTTTGATTTCATCTCAGATTGTTCCTTAAGAAAAAGCTACAACCTTCTTCCACACCATTATGATCAATTAACTGTAAAGATGCAGTAAATGGGCTTCTTGGAAACTTTTGATTTCAGAGAATGTGGGGCAGACTAGAGAACTCTATTTGGTTTGTAAATACCTACAGGGCTAACTTAAAATCAGATGATCGTCAGTGAAAATGTAAATATCAGCTTTTATTTAATTTTTCTGGATTTTATATATATTTTTTTTCCTTCTGTCTGCATCTTGATATGCTTCCAAAGGCAAGCATATCCTTCTCATTTCAGTGACAATTTAATATTAAATCGCAGGTCTGCTGCTGGACATCTTGAAAGAAATGCTCTTCATGATAAATTCCAGTCATTTTTGACCCTCAGCTTTCCTCAGAGAGCCACAGTGAAAATATTGATAGGACTTCACATTATCATCTCAGGAGTATAACAAGGTTAAGACGATTGCCATGTCAGCAAGATGCTGAGTTTTCGATTCATGCCTTTACAACAATAAGGCTGGATTTTTGCAATTTATTGTTGGCAGTTCTCCCAGTCTGCTCACTATGTAGGGTGCATTTCACACAAAACTCAGCAGTCAAAACTTTCAAACACTTATACAAAAATACCAAACACAACGTAAAATCACCACCAGACACATGATGATGAAATCCTGATCTGGTATAAAGAAACAGTGAGACAAGTACTTGTGGTGAACTCCGTGCATAACCAGAAACTATTTCATCTGAGTGTTATCTGCTTGTCATTTTAAAATGTATCTTGCTTTTTCTACCACTACATCTCTGGCAATACTTTGTCTCTTTCTCATCGGTGGAATGTCCTATTAGGCTGAGCACAAAACCTTTGTTTCATTTTAGATTTTAATATCCAACTAATATTGTTATTTTGATAGTAGTATCTTAGATGGATTGGTCATTAGAATATCCTAATTCTTATTATTCTGTGTATTTTTAGATAAAATGTTAAAAATAATAATAAAAGTGTGCATAAGATGTGCTGGGACACCATTGGGTTTACCAATATTAACTCAGCATCTGAAAGAGTCTAAATCTATTTAGCACTTTCCATCTCAAATGAAAATATTTTATAAATAAGAATATATTCACATACACATAATTTGTATTTTTTCAAAACAGAGCAGCAGACATAATAATTATTATTATGTAATTAATATTATTATTATTGATATTGTTAAATAAATGTCTAAAAAGAAAAAGCTTTGATGTTTACATGTCCTATATATTAGGAAGTAAAGAACAACTTACAGAAAGGCTTTCTTTTCACGACATTTAATGTAGTAACATAAACGTCAGTGAAGAGATTTTTGATTTTTGGGGTACAGGTTTAATAAGCATGGCCAAAAATAATATTTATTTAAAGTCCAGCTACTCTATTTTGCCTATACAAGAGTTAGGTGAAAATGATAGAAAATTGTTGCTGCTGCTACTGCTTCCCTTCCCTGTCAATAGAAACACCATCCTGAGTTCCTAGGAATCATAGAAACAGAATAGTTTATCTTGGAAAGGACCTCTGAAGGTCATTAAGTCTGACCTCCTGCTTAGTGCCAACCTAGATAAGGTTTCTCAGAGCCTTGCTCAGTCTTTTTCTGATTATCTCTGATTATGAAGATCCACAATCCCTGGGCATCCTCTTCCAGTTTTGACCACCCTTGTGGTGAAAAAGTTCTTACTTATTCAGAATTTCCCAGGCCCAACTTATGTGCATTGTCTCTAACCTTTCCAATCCGACAAGAGCCCAATTAGATAGCTGAAAAAGCAGAAATATTACCTTTTATTCTTCTTTTCTTTCAGCTGGACAAACCCATTCCTTCTAACTTCTCTTTTTATATCTGTGCTCTCTTCCCTGATGTTGATGGTCTTCCATAGGCCTCACTC
>JAWWLV010000045.1:27495393-27519179 GCA_035041135.1 Platyrinchus mystaceus
ACCAGGGACAATATTCCAGAAGTGGTCTCACAAGTGTGAGGTGGAGGGGAACAATTATTTCTGTTGACATCTTGGCTACACTTGCTGATACATCCCAGGATACACCTGACTTCCTTCGCAGATTCTTCTTTGATTGTATATAAACTCTGTCCCAGATTTGTTCTGTGTTTGCTTCCTTTCCCACAGAAGTCAGAACCTGAATTCTCCAGGTGAAACAATAACTTTAAATTATGCCTGTACCAATGAGAAGCATCAAACTGAGTTTGGGATGAGATGGAATGAGAAAAAGAGCATATTGTGAAACTGGCATGTGTCTTGAGCTCATACATTTTAGTACCCACAGGAATTATGACTTTTAGTTCCCCCATTGTTCTTGTAATGGTCTTTGGCAGTCTACCTGAGGACAAAGTCTGGTAGGTCAGAGGATATTTTTGAAAAATACACACCTGTCCTTTACTGTTTGTCCTTTACTTTTATGTTTGTCAAACCTTTTTCGGAGCGCTGAGTCTCTATGATCCCATACACATATTTTCCATTAGGGTATTTAGTATAGTGGATAGTGTAGACTGTACCTAGAGATAAATCTGTGTAAGATTTGTGGATCTTAATGGTCAGTCCCCCCTGACCTCTCCAACACAGATGCTAACAATGCACTTTCCCTCTTCTTGAAGCCGTCAGCAGCCAACCAACTGAGGAGTGGGCAATGCTGGCAGCATTTAAAGGGCTCCAGGGACTGTGAGCATGATAGTTTGGGCAAACAGAGGCATGGCACAGCAGTTCACAAGGCAGTTCACAGAGGCAGGATGAACAGGAAGGGCTCCTCTCTGACCATCTGGAAGCAGTCAACAGAGGCAGCAAACAGACGCAGTAGCCGGTAAGGAAAAACAAAGAGATCCTTTCAGCCCAATGGAAAACTCTTCAGTCTAGGAAGGCCCTCTGATTACTATCCAATATTGGTTGTTCAAACTGGCAACAGCAAAATAACAAAGAGAAGTCAGAGGGTAATCAAAAGCTTGGCTGAGCAGGGATCTTCTCTTGGAAATGAGGCAAAAAGTTGTACGGCCAGTGGAAGCAAGGTCAAGTGATATAGGAAGAATACAAAGGTTCTACTTGAAGCTGTAAGGAGAAAATTCATGCAGGCAAAGCTCAACTAGAGTTGAAACTGCCAGAAATGTGGGGGACAATAAAACTAATTTTTTCAAATAAATCAATGGCAATAGGGAGTATAGAAATATCATTGGCCCATTACAGGATGAGGATGGTCACCTCACAAACAGGAACAGAGAAAAGGAAGAGGTGTTTATTTTCTTAAATAAGGAGAGCTCCTGATAGTGAATCTTATAGTTCTAGTCCATCTCATCATATATCTAAAGTATCCTGAAAATAAAAAGAAGCTCTCTTCACTCTTTTATATCTGTAAGATTTTCTGAGATTTATGAGAATTTAGAACAGATATGTCCAGTTTTGTTAGCTGATCTTTCTCTGACTCAGAGGTGTTTAGTGGGTCTCTCAATGTCTTTCAGAGTTACCTCATGAAATTCTTCACTATGAGAGTGGTGAGGCACTGAAACAGGTTTCCCAGAGAAGCTGCAGATGCCTCAGCCCTGGAACTGTTCAAGGCCAGGTTGGATGGGGCTTGGAGCAACTTGGTCTAGTAGGAGGTGTCCCTGTCCATGGCAGGGGTGGTGGAACCAGAAGATTTTTAAGGTTCCTTCCAATCCAAACCATTTTATGATTCTATGATTCATGCCGTCCTTATAGCACCTCTCCACAAGCAACAAGAAGTGTCTGCTTAATGCAAGCTGAAATACAACACAATGAGAAGCAACTCTTTGACCATTCTGAATCATTTGTTACACATATTTTCCTGAAAGAGGAATTTCAGTGCATCCCCATAGGGCCTGAACACAATGTCAGAAATTTTGCATTAATGCTTCAGCTTAGCAAGGTCCAAGCACTGGACCTTGGACATAGCAGAGCTCTGTCAATAGCCAAATAAATAATTTGTACTTCCATCACAGGAAAATGTCTCCAGATGACATAAGTGTAACAACAATCCATTGTTTTCTCATTTCCATCAATAGATATTAACTGTTAGAATACTAACCCCCTCCAGATGACCAGCTCATAAATTCAAGTGAGATGAGATTAAATCGTTATATTAAATTATAAAAAGTAAAATAAAATAAAACAAAATAAAAAGAAGTCTTGCTATTGTTCCTGTAGGTAAGGTACTTTGGGTTTTTTCCACAGAACTGGTGTTTCTGAAGCTCTAGATTCATATAAAATGCTGAAGGTAATCATTACGAATTGTGAAGTGACCTTTTAATTGAGACCACGTTTGATGATTTTTTTTCAATCTTCAAGACAATTTAGTTTTAAAGCAGTATCCATAAAGCTAGACCATTCAGCAGGTCTTTGAATTTATTCAATGTGATCTTTTTTAACCATCTGTACAAGTTCAGGTTTTATTTCATTTCTCTTTGCTAATGAGACTTCCTTTACTGTGTGCAGTTTTGGCAGGATACCAGTGACTAGAACTGTGTGCTACATTCTGTCCAGAATGCTCTGTAGTCTGTTAATCAACTCACATGATTATTAAAGACTGTCCTGTGAATCCTCTTCAAAAATGATGTATAAGTTCATTTGCTTATCTGCATTTGCAGACTGCCCCTAAGTCAGGCTTAGAGTGTGTGTGGTGTGTCTCTGCAGGGAATTGTTGATGACAGCTTTACCTGCACTACTAGGAAAGTGAAAAAAAGACCTAAAATCTAAAATAGTGTACAATAGTTAATTTAGATATACAAGTATCTAAATGGCACATTTGTGCTATTTAGGTTATAAATATCAGGTGCATAACTTGAATTTTTAGCTAATGTGTCTAGATTACACTAATTACAATCATCTCTTATTGGGCCTTAACACTGTGGTGCAGCTGGCAAGATCTAATGTCACAACTAACAATTTATTATGTATCATAGCCCAGCTTGGATTTAAAATATAATTAGCAGGGTTATAAAACTGAGGGTTTTGCTTTGACATAAATCTGTATTTTATGTACAAGAAGTGTATCTATTCCCTGTATCACGTACTAAAATATTTGGAGTAGAACTTATGAATATGTTTATGACATTCAAAAATTTACTAGCTGAAGTAATTTTATATATTTATAAATATTTATAAATATAATATTATTATATTTATTCCATGTGTGAAATTTGTATTTGATTATGAAAATATAAGAAAAAATATATGCATTTGTTGACTTAATTAATTGCTAGGGCAGATTTCTTGCATGTCCCCATAAAATTTAAGATATCATAAAAAATTGCAGCTACTTTGTTGTAAATTATTCAATTTAATCTTCTGAAGTGATTTTTATTGGCAATGTTTGCAAGCTGACCTTTACCTGCATGACACTTTCAACAAGAAATGTCAAGAAAGCTTACAAATTACTTTTACAGCACATTAATAGTTTATAAAATTTGTTTTGGAACATTTAAGAAAACCCACATACTACATAAACACCCTGCTATAACAGAGTTGTTTGACACTTCAGAGCACCATTGAAAAGGAATTTGATTTCTTACAAATAATAAGGGAATGGAAGTAGTAAAGACCAAACTGGGCTGCTTCAATTATTTTAATTTCATCTTCACTTTATGAATCCACATACCTAGCATAATGGAACAACAGAGGAGTAAGATTATGTTTAGTATGAGGCATCAGGATGTGCCTCTAGGTGCTGCATCCTCTCAAAGAGTGCACTGACTACATCTTGAGATCTCAGCTCATGAAAATATTTCTATGAATGCCCTTGAGAAAAAACCTCAGCTAAAATGGATCCAAAGCAAGGTAGCAGAGAATTCCATTTTCTCCTTGTACTTTATCAGAGTGTGACAGGTTTTCTAGAGAAGTTTTGCCAGACATGAAAATAAAGAAAGCATCTTATTCTGGGCCAGAAAGATTAATTGTCCGAGATTCATTTCTTTTCTTGCTGTGAATACTCTAAACCTCTTCAGCTGAGTGATTCATCCTATCCTCCATTCATACCTGGTGGAAAAAATAGGCACGTTTAGGGCACAATTCATCTTGTTTTGAAATAGATAGCTTAAATAATTCAAATCTCACTCTGAAAACACATAGCTATCTACTGGGTACAAAAGGAGCCTAAGTTCAGATGTAGATGTTTTTATTAGGTGAGCTGAACATCACCCCTCACGTTTATTCAATGGGAGAAACATTAACGAACATTCAGTAAAAAACCTCATGGCTCATGTAGTATTTTCTTTCAGAAAAAAGTCGAATTATCTAATGTAAAAGTAGGCTTTTTAAAGTATGTTACTAGTAAGATAAGGTCTAAGGAAAATATTGGATCCGTGCTTGTCTCCCTTTGGCTTTACTGCTTAGTAAATATCAAGAATTTTCTTTAAATTTAATATTATGGACCAACTAATGGAGAAAACAGTCAAGGCAAATTTAGACTGGATATACACCACAGCACCAGTCGCAAAATACCACATAACTCAAGTGAAAACAAGTTTGCAGAGCCTGTCACCTTGTTTGCAGAAATACATAATGAGTAAAGTACTTGTGTTTACTGGAAAGAGTTGGAGATTCTGGAACTAGTGTAATTTATTAATGTTATTTTCTTTTTAATACTAGCCAACTGTAAAAAAGAAGGAAAGTTAAATTCATTGTCTTGCTCTTGTTCAACACATACCCTATACCACAACAGTGTCCGCTCCAACCCCAAAAGAGCTATTAGAGTATCAGTGTTCATACTTCAGAAGTACTTTATCTGATGCATCAAAATGTCCCTCGTGGATGAAGCTGAATGGCTCTTGCAAACCAGAATATACTCACAAACTGGCAATACAGGACAGACACACCTGGTTAGCAACAGGGGAAACACTTTCCGCTAAACAACCACACTATCTCTGACTTCTCAGTCCTCATCTTCAAGGAAGAGCAATAAATTCAAAACAACTTCAACCTCAGAAGAGTCTGTGAACTACAATTCTTTATTTCATGGGACACCAAAAATATTTGCTTTAGTGGAAACACTGGTTTTCATGACACAATATTTTTTTATGCTGTTCCAGCTCCAGGAGGCAATGATGTCTCTCTCACAGTGATACAAACATCTTCCTTTTGTCCTCATGTCTCATAGATACCAAACATCTGTCTTATTAATTATTTATTAATATTCATTAATTATTAATATTATCTTATTGGCATAACTAAGTTAAACTGAGAGTAATTATTCCCAGCCAATTCTTAGTTTGAACTATGTTACTTCTACACCCGAACTGCATCTGGATGGCTTATATGCCTGACACACTGTCTTTATTTTTTGCAAGTGCATCCATGCATCTAATAAAAGATAATGCTACTTTATACAGCTTGTCCTTTTTCTATATGTAGAGAATTACCATTTTTACACCATTACTGCAAAATGCAGTTGTTCCACATTTTTAAAGTGGAAAAAAATATAGAAAAATCAGAGAGATTCTTATGGTTGATTTTGTGGTAAAGTGGGTTCCTGTTGAAGAGTTGTGTTTTGTGATGATGTACAACACCTCATTTTTTGAATACTACAAACAAAGACTAAAGGTTGCTCAAAACAGCTTTCAGTGTTCTCTGCTCTTAGAAATCCACTCCAGTATTAAAATCCAGTGTTTATTTATAAACCACCAGGGCTACAATAGGATGATTTGGCATTTATAGGCGAATTTCTTGTTTGCTGAATTTTATGTGTGTGTGTGAACACCCACAGAGTTTACACACAGGATATAATTTCCAGAGGTGATTTTTGCCCTGTGTAGAATGGGAATTAATTTTATATGGTAGCTGCCTTTTCCCAGCAGCTAGCATTTCCACAGCTGGTTGCTGTTTCACTCACTCATACTTTCCTACCACATACTATTCTTTCAACAGCCTTCTTTTACATGACCAAAGAAAGAAAACATATATCCACAACAAATCAAAGGCAGTGAAAACAATGCCACTGCAAGTATGCTCTTTTCTTCTGTGATTGCAGGAAGCCCACACTTTTTTCTTCAGACTTTACTGATGGAAAGTGATGGGTTTAAGACTTTAAAGATCAAGAAATTTGAAATCTGCTTATTTTGATAATTAATAGAAAAATTAAATATTTATTACATTAAATAAAAGAGTTGTCTTAAGACACTTTAAAAATATTGGTTTATTTGAAGTATTTTTATGCTTTTATTTCTTTGTTTATCAGAACTTTTTAGGCATATCTATAACTGAAGTAGCAAAGCACTGCCTCTCCAAGACATAGATTTCGACAGAGCAAATGAGATTAGAAGGAGCTTATGAAATCATTTCTGAGATAAAACTCGAATGTCGATGCACAGAAGGGAACTGCTACCTCCTGCTCTTGAACCTACCAAAAAACATACTTATAATAGTTTTGTACACATTTTTGAAGGATGGAAATGATTGACAGTTGTAGTAATGCTGGAAGAACTTCAGAATGATAAGTCAGAGGGAGGATATTTAAAGCTTTTCTTCATTCTAATTACACAATGGTAATGATAGATGAAGATCAAGGCAATGACATTGTCCCTTCAGGCAAGGACAAAAGTTGTCTTGTTTGTTCCAGTATAGGCAAAGATTTGATTTGCCTGTTTATCATGGTAGAATTGACACGAGTTTTAATCATTCAACTGATGAATGAAGAGATACAAATGTATAAGAGATGTATCATTTGTTTTACAAATTAATAAATTTCATAAGCATTGACAATCACACTGTATTAAACAGCCCATAATGCTTTCCAAATCATTTTGATCAAAGAGAAAGTGAGGATAACTTAAAGACTACTCCAATGTATTAAACAGGGTCACAGACAAAAAGGCACTTGTGAAACCTAAGGAGTCAGTCTGTAGTGGGTTTCTGTGTTTGGGTTTTGGTAGTGGTGGGGCATCTGCATCTGTTATAAGCTGCAAGAAGCTTCCCCTGTCCCGTGCAGTCAATGCCAGCCGGCTTCAGGACAGGCTTCCTGCCGCTGGACAAGGCCGAGCCCATCAGGAGCAATAGTAACACCTCTGTGATAACATATTTAAGAAAAGAAGGTTGCTGTGCAGAAAGAATTCCACCCAGGGAAGAGCTGAGTGCGAACACAGGAACAACAAGGTAGACACCAAGGTCAGTGCAGAAGAAGGGGGTGGAGGTTCTCAGACACGGGTGCTGAGGCCCCTGCAGCCCATGGAGGACCATCAGCGTGCACAAACCCATCTGCAGCCCATGGACAAGCCCGTGTTGGAGGAGGTGGATGCTTGAAGGAGGCTGTGACACCGTGGGAGGCCCAAGATGGAGCAGAGTCCTGCTGGGGACCTGCAGCCCATGGAGAGGCAAGTCCACGCTGGAGCAGGTTTTTCCCAGGTAGGACTTGTGGCCCCTGTGGGGGACCCACACTGGCACAACTCATTCGTGAAGGACTGCACCCCATGGAGGAGTGACCCACGGGACAGCAGTTTGGGAAGAACTGCTGCCAGAGGGGTGGACTCACGCTGGAGAGGTCCATCAAGGACTGTCTCCCGTGGGAGGGACCCCACGGGAGCAGGGAAGGACTCGTCCCCCTGAGCAGCGGCAGAAACAACAACTGACTGTAACCCTCATTCCCATTCCCCTGCACCGCTTGGGGGGAGGAGGGAAAACATGGAAGGAAGAAGGGAGGTGGGGAAGGTGTTTTTAAGACTGTTTTATTTGCACTCTTTGGCTCTTACCTTGTTAGTAATATATTTAAGTACTATCCCTACTTTGAGTCTGTTTTGCCCATGAAGGTAATCAACAACTGACCTCTCCCAGCTCTTATCTCAACTCATGAATTGTCAGCTGTTTTTTTTCTCCTTCATCCGATTGCAGAGGGGAGAGTGAGAGAGTGGCTTTAGTGGGTACCTGACATCCAGCCAGGGTCGACCCACTACACAGTCCAAGAAATCTCTGTCTCCTTCTTTTAGAAATTACTACCCCTGCAATAGACTCAGCTGGAAGGATTTTGTGTTTGTGCTTCACGTATGTCTGCACAGCATCCTGCAGCTAAACTAAAGTGGCATACAGAGACGGTTTTAAGATAGATGACAGACTCTGCACCCTACAGCTAAGGCATAGGGAGGCATTTTATTCTGTCTTTCCTCCCCATGAAGCAGTAAGCTTCAGTAGGAGGGAGGAGTAGGCAGTCAAAGATAGATACCTGTGGAAGATTGGTTAGATCTCCCATGTTAATCCCTTATCCTCCTGAATGCAGCACGTAAGACTACTTATATCAGGAAGATATATCTTCCAAGGAAGAAAGGATGAGAGGGACAAAATGAAAATTGAGCAGAATATTAAAAACCTTCAAAAGGCTATGTTTATAGCTCTTTTATTATTCAATTCTCCAGTGAGTTGCCTTGAGCATTAAGTATTTTGAGAATATCTTTTGTATGGTAATGACTGTCATCAGTAATAACTTTCATTGGTGTCCATGCCTTTTATGGCTCAGATGAACACCACTGCCATTACACAGCAATAGTTCCTGTGATTAGAGAGTGTAGTGGATATGGCTGGATGGGGTCAAGTTTCTTTACAGCAGCCAGTATGATGCTGTTTTGAATCTGTGACTAAGCAGTGTTAATACAGGCCAATGTTTTAGCTATTGCTGATCAATTGCAATAAGATTTTCTCTGTTTCTCACTCTGCCCCACTACAAGTAATCTGGGAGCGAGCAGGAGACTGGGAGAGTACACCATCAGCACAGCTGGCCCAAAATGAGCAAAAGCATATTCAAAGCCTTATAATGTCATGCTTAGCAACAAAGAAATTAGGGGGGTTGGTTTTTTCCATACACACTACTTCTCAGAGACAGACTGGGTACTGGTCTGCTTGTGGGAGAAGATGAGTAATGCAAATGCCTTTGTATAACTTTTTATTTTTTCTCTTTTGTTCACTTACTAAATCCCTACCACAACCTACAGGTTTTTCTCAAGATTGCTCTTCTTACTCTGCTTCATCTTGCTGCAGGGGGGGCACTGAGCAAACACCCGGTGAGTACTTAGTTGCCATCTGTGGTCAGTCCACCATGGAGAGTCACAACCAAAGCCATGATGACAGCATGTATCCTGGCAAAGAATGCAGTACATCATTTAGATCTACCCTGACACTGGTGGTAATATCCATCATGACAAGCATACAAGGAGGAATATGCAACTGACTCTAAAGATCTTAGCAAAGACTTCCAACTCTTTTATGGAAAGCTTCATTTTTAACTAAATTCTTTATTTATTTCTAGAGTTTTGCTAAGGTACAGACTGTACTACTTGTAGATTCTTCTAAATAATTCCTTTTTAAAAAATTATTTAGTGCTTTTACACTTACACAAGCAGTGGTTTTGACTATGACCCAAGCAAATCCCTATTAATAAAGATGGATTAAAACCAGCAACTGTGTTAAAAATGCCATGTTTGATTTTAACATTTTTAATAGAAATATAATATTAACAAATGTTCATTAATTGAGATTACTCCAGATTTTCATCATGGTTATTGATAGGACACTTCAGACAATTAACTTTTTTCCATGCCTCAAGTTTTCTGAAGTCATTGCTTTGTCAATCTTTATTTTTAGGTTCAGGAATGTAATCTTATTGTCACTTAGTAGCTGATTCCTTATAACACTGAAGTTTATTTATTTGAAACAAGTGGAGATTAATCAGTCTATGCTTTAACTTACAAAGCCAATGTAAATTTTATAATATTTTGCTTTATTCATTTAACAGTTCCATTTCAGTGTATGTAATCCGAGCACATCATTTTCACGTTTAGGTCCCTGCTCTACATCCATCTGATGTGTACAGAGTAAATTGCTTTGAAGGGTTTTGTAATCACAGCAAGTAACGTTAAGATCACAGGCTAAATTTTACTTGTCCTGGTAATACCAGTTCCTTAGCTCAGAATATGCTCACACTGTGTTCTATCCCATCATGGGAAATGAAGTCTACCTGTTAGCCTCATAATGCTTCTCTTGATGAGACAATTTCACCACACTTTCCCATCTTATCCGTGTTGTTTCCTTAACCTTTATATCCCAGAGGAGAAATGTTGTGCTTTCAGCATTATGTTCTCCATCTCATAATGTTTCATCCTGAAGTTTTCTCCAGTCTCAAAATTACAAGCCATTTTCCCATAACAATTGTTTAGTACCATCTTTCATAGCTCAGTTTCTCAAATTCCTTTATAGGTTTCATATTTAATTCCAGCAAACATCAATGGTATTTAATATTTCCCCCATATTGTGTATCCTTTCTCTTTCAAATTTCGCGATTCTACACTTGAATTTTCCACATTAACATTCTTCAGTACTCTCTGCTTCTACTCCAAAGATTTGGTGACCATGCCATCCCTTTCTTTGCCTGCCAAACAGTAACTACAAAAGTAGACATTAAGGAACTGCAAAAGAAAGATAGGAAAAAGCTAAGGTTGAAACCATATTCAACTAACAACCTTATATTATTTTTTTGCATCAAAATACCAAATTTGACCTGAGACACTGCAAAAATGAAAATAAAAATTACACAAGTTGAAAAATTACACTGAGTTGAAAGGGACCCACAAGGATCATCAAGTCCAACTCAGCCCTGCACAGGACCATCCTCAAGAGTTACACCATGCGCCTTCATTCCCTTACTCCACAAATCATGTTTAAAGAAATCTATCTGTGTTCATTTCGGCAGTTATTTTGGTAAAATACAAGAATGACACAGAGAAGGCTTGGCTACCATAATATCAAAAAATAGTATAGAGCACCCTGATCGTATCAGCTTCCACTTGTGCTATATGAATTTGTATTTACCCTATTTTAGCTGAATTATCTTTAAACATCATGTATTTTATTGACATCATCAAACAATATTTGTGTGAAGTAAAATACAGGCAAACCTCTTCCTACAAGACCTCTGTTATAACCTATAGTGACATAGCACCAGAAGTGGTTTAGGAAACCACACCTGAAAAGTCTCCAGTTCAATCACAGAAGAGATAAAATGTGTGTTCAAGTAGGAAATGATCACGTAAAAGCTATCTGGTTAGAAATTCTGTATCAGTGTAATCTTTAATAATTCTGAATTACTGTATGCTTGCATCTATACTTCAATAACAGAGGAATATAAATAAAAATTACACAAAAGAATAAAACAGAAAGATACCATATGACTGGATGCATCATGAGTATTTAAACCTGAAACAACTACATAGAAATTCATGTTTCTATGGTAAATGTAATTTTAAATAAGAGACCCACAGCTATTTTTAAACTCAGAACTGTGTCTTTTTTAACGGAGAAATACAGAGCATTCCCTACAGACTCCATTAGAAGTAAGTCCCCTAAGGCACTGAAAAGCTAAATATTTTTGTAAAACCCTTCATAGTCAGAGCTGTACAGTATGTGAAAATAGGCCTCAGGGCAGTAACACATGTCACCGAATTCCTCTCTGTGAAAGCAGGTTGGAATTGTGCTTTCTGGCATACACATAAAACAGAATGATTGCTATTCTATTCAGAATTGAAGTAATGTACTGTTTTCTTTTCCTAAAGGTGCATTCAAGATGTTGACTTTTTTTTATAAATGACTGGCTAATGTCAGCATTAGCAATCTCATATCAAAAGGGCTCTATTTATATCTGACAATGGAAAAGGAAAACTGGAGGGGCATAATGTCTGTGGAGTGGTACACAAAGAAATGCAGATATCTGTTGTTCTATTCCTACAGTCAGAGACAAAAACAAGTCTGAAGAAGCTTTACTAACTACAGAAGCATCATATATATTAATCACATTGAATCAATAATGAGCTAATCCTACTTTCCTTTATAAAATGGTTAAGATCCCGTAGATTTCAGTCACAGCTCAGAGTCCGTTTTCTAAATATAATGAGTAGCAGGGCTTTGAAATTGAAGGAGAGACCTACTGTATGTCTTCTTATAAGAAGCTATAAGGCCACTTAATATAACCTCCAAAAAAAATTTAGTGTTTTTGAGTAGTCATGTATATCAGGCTACATACTTACAGGTATGGGACATGGGAGGGCCTTAGAAGTCTTGACTTGGGCATGCATAAAGGTGTCATTTTGGCATAAATACAGACTGTGGACAAAGTGTTGTCAAAAATGTGATACTTAGGCAGGGCATAAGTAAAAACACTTTTCAGAAGCTTTCCTTATGAGGATGATACGGGAAGCAGAACTATGGAACATACAGTGCAGTACATCTGCCCTAATGGTTAGACATGTTGTAAGTGCAAGTAAATTAAAGCTCTGTCTGACAAGTAATTTCATCAACCCAAAAGTGTCCATAGAGAAATGAGCTTTCTACACTCATTTAAAGGCCAATGTTAGCAGGAAAAAGTACCCCTCAGTTCCTTCAATAACAATAAATATCACCAGGCAACCTTGGAAACCAAGAACAGAATCTATGTATTTGAAAAGTTTCAAATCAAAATCATACACTCATTTTTGTCAACTAGAATTGGAGCCAATTTAGATAGATATGATTATTAATATATAATATTTATGCTGTATAGCAAAGTAATAGCTTACATTGTTTTTTCTGGTACTGGGAGAAGATTTGTTTACATTTTATGCTTTAGCTGTGAATTTTTGGATTGAAGAAGTTATCTCTAGAGATGTCAACATACTAAAAAGGACTAAACTCATGGATTGTTAAAGCAGACTTTTTAAAGAAGATGAAAGAAGACAAAAAAAAAATTATCAAGCTGGATAGAGTCTATCCATAGAGTGTCTATTACAGTAGACAATAGCAGATATCAGAGACAGATACAAGAACACAACAAGCAGTAAGTGATACCTTCCCAATATAGCCTCTAGCAAAGTTCAGGAATCCTAAGCGAGAGGTGGCAGTTTTTACTCTATTAGCTGATGAGGAATTTTTCCTCAGTTAATTCATTCAATTACTTTTACAATCTACATTAAAATTTTAGCATCTATGGTGTATCATGTCAAAGAGTTTTATACAAACTTGTCCTGAATCAGCTTAATTTCAAACAAGTTCTTTCTAGTTTATGAAAATGTAGTTAAAAAAATCTCTGAGTAGTTTTTTCATGTTCTGCAGGATTCTACAGACTTTGCTTATATTCTCTTTGTAACCATTTTTTCAGAGTAAATTTTGTCACCTTGTTAGCAACTCCTCACACCGAAGCCAGTAGTCTGACCACTCTTGCCATCTTTGTCTGAGGAAGCAGTAGTACAAACAGTACCCAAGATGCAGACAGTCTTTTTCTACAGGGGTACAATTCAATTTTCTTGTTTATTTCCTGTTCACTTTTTGTGATTCAGTTTACTTTGCTGGTCCCTACTCAGCAGTCTATGTTTCCATTGAAATACTCCAGTTACTGAAATGTTTAATCTAACACAGATTAAAGTCTTCAAAATAAGGTTCTTTATATGTCTGTCAGAAAACAGCCATCAGAAATTAGTGTTCTTAGCAAGTCAGTCAGAAACTCAGTAAAATCTGAAGTGTACTTGTCATTTTGCACAATAAAAAGGTGAGTTAAAGTAATCCCTGGGTTCTAATATGTATGAATAGTGCTCCAAATTCTACTTTAGTTGGAAGGAGAGCAAGTGTATAAGAAACGTTGTGATTACTTCCAATGATTTGTAAAAGTCATTAAAAATGCTGGTCCTTTTTCTAAATCCATGACAAGAAAAAACAGGAAAAGTCTATAAATCTAAATGCCTGTAGTATTGTGCCTTCAGAGCATATAAGTGATGGGAGTTAATGTGTGCACTGAATGCAGTGCAGACCCCTCAGTAATGAGTAATCAGTACGAAACTATACTGCATTAAGGACCATTAGGGGATAATACTTCTCTTCAGCCCAGTTTTACTGGGACATTTCTTTCAAAAAATTTGTCCTGTTCCCAGAAAAACAAAACAAAATAGAAAAAAAAAAAAGTAGGCACAAATTACTTAATTACTTTCTGCATATACCTATGCCAGTTGCCTTAAAGTGTGAAGTGGAAAGCCGTTAGAGCTAGAAAGATCAGTGGAAGGGGGAAAAAGGATGGGTGGATGACTGGTTGCCTTGTCACACGTTGTTAACACAGGTGAACCAACAGACTGAGACTTATTTACCCTAAACTGGGTAGATATCTCTCCTCACAGAAGTCAGAAAAAGACTGATGCCCTGATTGACTTTTCTTCTCATCACAGCAAAGCTACCAGCCCCTTCCTTTGGCACTGTGAAAAAAAATGCAACACAGTGAGATAACAATATTTTAAAATCAGCTATGAGCTACATGATTGTATTGTGGACACGCATTTTATTTTCATCTCTCAAGTTTGTTACAAATCAAATTTGTTGCAAGTTTGTTGTGGTTCCTTTTTTGAGTTGTCCAGGCCTGAAGCTTCCCAGCTGCTTAGAGAGCAATAAACTAGTTTTGTGTAATTGTGGACAGATTGTGAATTCCATAGTGTCTTTCAGTAGAATATCAAAGCATGAATATAAAATATGCACTTGTGATTATTATTTTCTGATGATGGTGTCATGTTAAAAATTCTTGGGTGGTTATCAGGGGATAAAATTATGTGCACCATCAGAGTAATTCATATGTTAACAAGCACAATCTCTCTTTGACCTTACCACCCATGACCAGATGGACAATTTTTAAGAGGATCTTTAAGACCAGAAAAACCTGGCTTAACATGCCATGAACTTGTCTGTCAAACAAGTGAGGTCTTTGTGCTGGTGCCAATGTGCCACCACAGCTATCTAATACCTACAGATGCCTTCTTGGAACAAGAAACTCTCTGCCCTATACCCATTAGAACCTTTATTTTAGGTAACTGCAAAGTGTTTAAGAATCTTAATTGGGTACTCTATATTTATCCATTGTACACATGGATGGCCTCCACTGAGCTATGAATTTAGATTTTCATTTCTCTTCCTTCAAATATGTACTATTTTGATATTTACTGCAACTAGGTTGAGTAATTTTATTCCAGTAACTAAATAAGTACATGTATATCCATATACTACATATATCCATGCACTGTATTTATTCATATAGGAATCTCAGTTCCACAACTGAGAAATACAGACAAGAAAGTAAAAAAATTGTATGTGTTATTCTGCAAATGTGCTTTTTTAGAACAATTAAAGGATCCTGAGTAACCAAAGGAAAATAAAAAAGTGTGGGAAGGAAGATTGATATTTTCAAATATACCTGAGCAATTAAAAAGCCTAAGATTTATTTTCAGGGGTGGACAAATAGGATTTTGAATTTTCAAGACTATTTTTGTTATCACTAATATTGCTGGAGTGGAGAAAAAGGAGAAGTTACCAGTCCCACTGCCTAACATTTAGGAAAAAAAAAAAAAAAAAGAAAAAAGAGACTTTTTGTACTACTTTGTAATGTCATCTTTTTATTCACTTAAACTTCAAAAACAGAAAATTGATTTAAGTTTAATGTTTTACTATGTCCAATAAAAAGCAGAACCTTGAGTTAACTTTCTCTAAATGTAGATTTAATACCCTACACTTTCTCTTAATGTAGGTTTTTGCTTGCTCTAGTGCGGATTTACTAGATAACTTCACTCCTAGCTATCTGTATTTCAATCTGAACTGAATTTAGATTTTACCTATGAAGACAAAAAGGATGTACTTTAAGCTGAAAAAAATATCTGTTTATTTTTCAATACTTGAAGAAAGCCCTTTTCATCAGTTGCACTGAAAGTCTGTGAAAGGTACTTGGAGAACAGGTGATGCCCTTCTTATGTGACAGCCAGCTCAACAGTTCAGATGGAAGAATTTATGAATACTGACACCCAAGCAGGTATCTCAGAATCCAGAATTGGATGGCTTGTCCTCCTGAGGGGCCAGCCACTTCTCTCAGAAAATAGAGGAAGCTAGGAAAAGCAGTGTATATCTGACATTTACAAGGATCATGTTAGGTGAGATCAGTAATTCCTGTCAGTCTGTGGCAACAGGATCACTGCAGAGAAAACGTATCTCTGACAGATTTCCTTCTATGGTTTCCTTCACAGCTTTAGTCTAGAGTCAGTTTAGCTGCTGCTTATCAACCTTTAGTGTTTGTACAGGCAGGGTTTTCATATTGGAAAGTATATCCTATTCTGTTCTCATTCTCATACTCAGATAAAGAAATCTTCCTGATTTTCTGAAATTGAAAATTAAGGTTAAGCATCAGCTTGAATTACCCTAAGTGCCACAGGCAATTGACAAAATAGTAGGCAATTTGGTGTTATCTTTCTCTCTGTGATGTCTGAAAGAACCACATTTTGAGGTACAATTCTCAATGAATTCATAAATGTATCTTTTTCAGGAACTGTGCTGACAGATTTCATGTTCTCCTTTCACTTGAGAATGTAGAAAACTACATTTTACACTATAAACTAAAATATGATTTCCCACTTTGTTTTGCACATTTCTTTAAGTCAGTTGGAGCATATGCAAAATGCTCCTGTGGACTAAATAGAAGTTGTTATAACAGAAGCTTTTTTTGAAATGAAAGATTAATGGCTTGGTATCTATTAACTTTTCCTATACCTATTCCTTTAAAAAAAATGATCTGGAAATATTAACATGTCTTTTCCAGGAAAGGAATGTTCATTCTTTATTTCTATTCTTTTTGTTCTATATTTGTTTTCTTTTTTACCATGGTAGCACACTAACATGAAGAACGTTATCAATTACACAAGTCTGTGATCCATGACACAAAGAAACAGCATCTAATCCATTTTATTTATGCCAGATTCTGGTGACTCACTTCGCAGATTTATTGTAAGCCACTGAAAAAGTTACAAAACATACACTGTATTGCTGGGACCTCTGAGCCAACTCAGCATTTTCCAAGCAATATTGTTTATTGGCTCTTCTGACTTTTATATCATTACTTACCAAATGATTGATCTCTGAGGGAACTTGGATCCTCCACAAATGCTTCCATTTTCACACCTTTTGTTATTTTTCTTAAATTTTAAAGTTCTGTATTTTGTAAAGAAAGGGTGGAATAATAGTATTAATGACATAAGTATGGAATAACATCTGCTTTGTAACACATATTTTCATGTATCATGCGATATTTATGAAGAGCTGCTGACAGGGGAAGAAAAAAAATGGACTCTTTTATCTGATATTTTCATGTATAAACCTTCTCTCAGCAATACCTAGGATATATCTGTTGATTTGCTTGGTCTAACATTTTAGGGGTATGTGGCCCTAATTCTTCATCTAATGATTCTTCCAGACTGTAATTATAACCAGTGTGCCGTGTACTTTAGTTGTCATGTAAGAAAAGCTTCAGAGTTTGTATTCTATACATTTGCAAGGTGAAAGGGTGGGATTTAGTTATGGTGATAATTAAACATGTTGTGAAAAACTACTACACTGAGACAGAAATGTCGGATGCCAACTTCATTCAGAATAAAGAAAATTAAGGTATTAAAAATTGAATTCAGCAAATTTTATCTCTGTTTTGTACACTAAAATCTTTTCTCAGAAACAGCCTACATATGGTTACTGCATAATAAATGTTCTCTACATAGAGAAGTATAATAGCTTTTATTCTTAACTACTCACAAAAATAATTATGTGATCCAATTAAAAATTTTTATATACTTAAATATGGAGATATCAAAGACTTATTTTAAACAGATTTGACAGAGAAAAGCTTAAGAATTGAATTCCTTTGATTTCCTTCTGGGCTCAGTTCTGGACTGCCTTATGTGCCCTTAATCTATAATAGTTTTACTACAGACTTCCACTGCAGTAAGGTAGCCCCTAATAATTTCTGTCAGTTCTGGAAGGGTATGGGTGAGCTTCAAACCATTGCAAAAAAAAAAAAAAAAAAAAAAAAAAAAAGGAGAAGTGAAGTGACACAGTGAAGAAACAGCTATTGCACATGCACTATGGTGCTTACTGACTGAGTCTCTATGGCTTCTCCTGCAAAGTGGAAAGCATAAGAAAGTTTATTGAGTTCCCTCTTTTCCCCTTCTTGTTTTCCAGCTTTTTAATCTATATATATTTAGGACTAAGCTTTGTCCTTCAGTCACACTGAGAACCAAAATAAAAAATTTTCCTAAAAACAATGTTTCAACACATAGAGGAATTAATTCAGTCAGCAGAACACAAAGATTCATTACATGAGACTGACTGATAGCAGCAGTGCTGCTAACGTCCCACGCAATTCACAAATGTGAAACTGAGGCAGATTCATGAAGGACCATTTCTGTCACATGCATGCAAAGTCATCTAGAAAGTTTTCATACTTGTCTACAAGACATCTTTTCAGATTTATAAATCTCAATGTCAAAAAACCCCATTATAGTCATCTAACTCAAGGTCAAACAAAAAAAGCATTCTTTCTCATAGAAATTTCTGGAGAACTAGTGAGTGATGAAGAGTTCTTTCTGTCTGTAGTATCTGTATGGGGAAGCAGTTTTGGAAAGAGCTTCACATTTTTAACACCTAATCCAAAGCCTGCTGGAGCCATAGGAAGCAAATGCAGATGTCTACATCTCAGCTACTGATTTTTGTTGCCTTTATAGCAGTTAATGAACATAAATAGACACTGATGGCAGTTCATCTCATGCCAAAGTAGGTATCTAAAAACAGTTACATGAATCTCACTTGGAAATGTTTCTTTCTTTTCATCAACTGTAAGAAGCTAAGGATGAATAATTCAAGTATATATACCCACACTGTACACATCAAAATGAGTGATGAAATTAAATTGTTCCAGAGAATCTTTTTGGAGACTGAAACTGAATTTCATTCAAACCTTACTTTTCATTGCTACTGTGTATGATAGTACTTCACAACACAAGAAATGTGGTAATAATTCTCTATATGTGGAAAACATAAAGAGTCATTTATAACTTTGTGAGTTGATGGGTTTTGCTTCAGAAAATTTCTGAAATGGAAAAAAATAAATCACTTACTTAATACTATAATTCCAGTGAAAATACTGCCTAAAATAACCCTGCAAATCTGTTTCAGGGAAGAACAGATAACAAATGTGTAGTTGCAATATGCATTAAAACTGCTGATTTGTATTAAGTTACAACATAATAACTGATCTTTTACAGACTAAAAAATATTTGTGCTTATGATAGCAGTATGCTTTGAAGCAATATGTAGTATCTTGCAAGAAGTAAAAATGAAACTGTTCAGGTAATCTACATTTGTTACTTTTCTAAATGGAATGTTTTTAATTTCTTCAACATGTTGCCTATAAATGCTATGTGAGATTGATTATTTTACAATCAATGGCCTATATCAAAGATAAAAACATGGTGATATGGCATTTTGCTTGAGAAATATCCATTTTCATCTCCCTGGTGTTATCAAAAACTTGATTTGCTTTAAAAACCATTAAAATTAACTACAGTACTTCCTTTGTGTACTTACATCTTCGTAATTTAGTCTACCTGACAAACTGAGAAAGTCATTTCACATTATGTTTAGCTTGTCTAGATCTTAAAACAATCTCATTCAGTTTTATTAAATAAAATAAGCTTGTACAAGAGCTCTGGTTAAAATGAAGTAAAGACTGCAGTTTCAGATTAATGATAATAATGTCTCTTATTTGTACTTATTGATTGGAGGGAAAGTCACTGTTCTATTTCAGATCTGCAGACAAATGAATTTTCTTATATCTGAGAGCAATATTTTTCATGAGTAATGTATGCAGCTAAAGCCAATACTGTTAGATTTATTAAGAATGTGATGCTCGGTATTTTTAAGAATTTAAATCAACAATATTAATCCAGTAATGTTAATTACAGAGCTGTTTTGCAAACTCCCATGATTATTCAGGATCAAGAGTTAGTTGCACCATGTTAAGTGATTTATTCTTCTTTCCTTTTTTAAAAAATAATTTTGAAAGGATGACCATAATACAAAAAAAACCATCGTAACTGTTAAGCATGTATCTTGATCCAGGGTAAAAACCCCATTTTTAAGAATTAATTAAAGACTTAAGAGTATGAAACACATTTGGATTTACCAGTGCTTAGTTCCGACTGAGCACTATAGTAATGCAACTCCACTGCACAGAGCTGGTTTGCATCCAGCCGGCTCAGAGCAGAGCAGTCAGGAGTGTCTGCAGCCATCCATGGAGATACACAATTCTATCTAAAGGTTGTGTTCAGGCCAGTCACCCCAGAACCAAGGATGGATGCTGAGTTGTGTTGTAGCCTGCACATTCAGAACAAAGACTAGCATTTTACCATGCCCTGTTAGTCAGTCTGTTAGGTCCTTTACACATTTATCTCAGCTTTTATAAGCAATGCACTTCTGAATATCTTCGGAGAAAACACACGCGGTACTCTGTGTTCCCATTTGGTGACTGCAGGATCAGGGATGATATGCACAATGCCTAACATGCACCTCAATGAAGGTTATTTTATTTTTCTTTAGAACACAGTAACTTTACTGTTAAAAAAAGCATATGCAATCCACAGAAGTCACTGGTGCTTAAATATTAATGCCTCCACTAGGATTTCTCAAGAAACATAGTCTATATCCTGAGTTTCCTTTCCATGGTCAGCTTTGAATGAACATCACATTCAGAAGACCTCCAGTGAGTCCCTTACTTTAGCATCACTCCTACCACTCTCTTTATGTACCAGAGTCCCACAGGGCTGGAGGCTGCCTGAATTGCTCATTGCTCTCTTAAACACAGATGGCTCAGCAAGTATGATAACAATTGACTGAATGTGGTTAAAATTGTCTCCTGAAATTTGATTGACTAGAGATGAAAACCAGCATCTAGAGAGAACAAAATCAAGAAGAGAAGGTTGTGTCTCGAACTCCACTTAGTCTGAAAATCATATATCAGGGTAAGGTTTGGGGACTTGAGGGAAGGGAGGGGTTGTTTTTTATTTGTTTGTTTTTTTATTTATAATTAAAATAACTGGTAAAAAGCCTAAGGTCTAAGGAAAACTAGAGCAAAATCAGAAGAAGCAGTTTATTCCACTATAGCTCCAAGAAAAAAAAAAAGAGAAACTATTGGAAGAGAAAAAGTACTTAGGGGCTGAATATCATTGCAGTTTACCTGTATGACTCTTTTCCTCCACATGAACCAAGTATATTTTTTTGTAATGACAGAATGAAAACTACCTTTTTTTATATCTTTCTTTGAAGGTTTTGAAATCTTACAACTGCAGCATGAGATTAATTAGTTGCAAGACAGAAAGATTAGTTTGCCACAATTGAGGAATTGGTTTAGTATTTTAGGGAATAAGCCACCTCCATTTTTTGATTCAATTGTGCTGGGAAATATCTCCTCTGTACTATAAATCAGTAAAAGATATTTTATTTAAACTGTAAACATAAAATACGAAATATCCTAGGCCAGTGTCTACTACCCCAAATCATAATAGAAAATTTCCTGAAACATTCAGGGACTAGCACTGTGACTTACTAGATGCCTCTCTGTCACACATATTAATTGAGAGGACACTAAATACTAAAAAGGAAGGAAGCTAATTCATGGTCACAGAGCAGACATTTGAAAGTCAGCTTACGCTGAGGGAGTAGGAAAAAAATTTCTTTAAACAGTAAGGTATACAACAAGAGCTATTTTAACCACCAATAGCCTGGTCTTAGGAAATAAGATGACATCTGGCATATGTTAACAATGTAAATGTTTAAGAGGAAGAAAGTGGTAATATTGGTGCTCCTGGAATCTAAAAGAAGGAATCTTATGACCAGACTCTTTAAAACTGTGTTGCAATCCATCTAGTGAGGATGAAATAAGCAAAAGTGCCTGGTACCGGCCATCAGAGTGGAGTCAGAGACTGATTCCTTTCTCTGGGTAATTAATTGACAACACCAGCCAAGAGGTCTGAGCATTTATGGACTATTGATCCATCTGACACAGCACAAGCTATGTTTCATGTAAAAGTCTGTACTCAAATCAAATTAGAGTGCAGGTGAGTGACTCATAAAACATCTATCAGCTCTAGTGTAGAGAAAAAAGAAATTACATTAAAATGGAATGTTTCAATACAGAAGCCATACCTCTAATCATGACAGAACTTCTCCCATACTAGCATTATTTATTTGGCACTTCTACAGATTATTGACTAAGTCCTACTACTACTATGAAACAATTAAATGGGAGAGTTAATTCTGGTAGAGAAAGGGAAGCCAAACCACAGCCAGTGACCCAGACCACCTTATATCAGTACTGTGCTAACAGAACATATTTCTAACTGAAACACAGGAACACTAATCCATGAGGGTCATTTTGCAAGGAACAGAGTCCAAAACAACAAGTCTAGGGATGAGGGAGGGAATCCATAGAGGAACTAGATTTTTCCAAAATATCAACTCTGAAAATGAATCTCTCATGTCTCGGGGAAATTCAATTTCTATGTTGCTTACAGATGTTTCCCAACAATTAAACAGCAAATATTCCATGCTAGAGGAAAAAAATGGAAGAGCAATTATATATTTCAAGATACAGCAAGCAGAAATTTTCTATAAGGGTTCCACAATATTTAGATTTTATTATTTGTATTGTCTGAAAGACTTATCTTCTTGGTATTATAACTAAATGTGATGCATTGTGGATCTTGTACTAAGTAGTCTGGCTAAGGAAATACAAAAAGGAAACAATTTCTAATAATACAATGTACAGGTATGTCAGAGATTTACACTTTTTAACAAAATGGCCTGCAGCCTGATACAGTAGATGGAAATAAAGTTGAGGTGAAATTTAAAGGAAAAATCAATATTTGATACCAAAAATAATGTTAGGAAATTAAAATGCAGCATCTTAATATTTTAGTAGACTATTATCAGCTGTAAATTGTCTCTGGTCTAAGAGGCTATGACAGTTCAAAATTCGTTAGCACATATTAAATGACTAAATTTCTCATTTCAAATGCATCTTACTTTCAGAGAGCATCAGAAAGTCACTGTCCCTGCTGTGATCAGAGATTACAGAAAATAGAGGATGTAGATTGTCATGCTTTACTGAATACATTTTTATTACATTTAATATTATTTAAATGATAGCAGAGCATATTTCAAATATTGGTGCTGCATCCTTGCCCAGAACTCTTTATGAAAGACTCTGACTAGAACAGTGAAATATATGCTAAAGGTTATCCAATTACTGGCATAAAGATTGCAAAACTTTCATCTGTTATTATCGGAGAGTACATTCAATTTAATGTTTGACCACAACAAAAAAAATAAATTAAATAAAAATAATGTTGAATAAAACATCTTTTACCCAAAACACCCAACATATTTTATGAAGTGCGTCTGTGAGTATTAAGGATAACATGGAAAAGAGTCTTCTCTACAGACTATTTAGATTTTTCAGAAACTTTCATCTCAAAAAATAGAAACGGATACAATTTTTAATGGGCACAGATAAACAAAAGAATAAAGGCCTTTACAGCCATCTGTTGCTGTTCAAAATGAAGCCTCCTGCAAGGCACAAAAGGGCTGAGGAATTGCATTGGCTTTTGCTTTGGAAAGTTTAGGTAGCCATGAAAGGAAACCTGAACAGATCAGAGAGTGTGTGAGAAAAGACATCCTCTCTGAACCAGGAAACTGGTTCTGAGCAGAGACATGACAAACACTGTGGAGGACTCTGCTGGAGATGACCATCTCTACCAAAGATGGAGAGCACAGTTGGTCGAGATGCAGGAACTGAACCAATCACCTGAACATGACAGAAACCGTACTACGACCTTTATCGGGAAAAACTAAGAGTTATGAACTGTTTG
>JAWWLV010000045.1:27519279-27551895 GCA_035041135.1 Platyrinchus mystaceus
ACCAAGACCCTATATAAGTCCGAGTTCTCCCCCAATAAAGTGCCAGTGGCTTTGAGAACCTCTTGCTCTGTGTCAAGGACTCACTGTTACTGCGTCCCTCGCCGGACTGCGGCAAAACACTAAGCAAAAGCAGTTCTGTGGTTTAGTGGAATAGGATTTGGGGCTGAACAAATATTAAAGTACATGTTATTGAGCTTCCAGTAGTGTCATGAATTTCACCTAACAGAATCAACTTCTTCCACTGTGAATTGCTTAATTATCCAAACAGAGTAACAACGGGCTCCTTGAGCGTACAGAATCTTTTCAGCTTTAAGCACAGATGAACCTGTTGAAAGTCTCCTGTAAGTTTACAACACCCTGTTCATATGTGAAAATGATAAAAAGACAGACATTTTTTTAGGTATGAATACAGCAGATTAATTCTTTGATGTTGATACCTTTGTTTTTATCTGAAATTTTAAAGTAGAAATTTACGTTCTACAAATTTACATGAAAAAGGAATGACATCTAGTGGCAGACTAAATTAGTTACTATTTTGTAGTGGTAGTAAAGGATGATGTAAGGAAATCCATCTTCTGGTTATGGAGGTATGGAATTAAATAAAATATATCCTGGTAACCTTTATTAGTGTACTTCACTTTGCAACTACTGAGCAAAATTCTGTCCTGACAAAAACTAAGGTATACATGTAGGACTGCACACGAGAGAAAACAAAAACCAAAAGGGGTACATTGTCAAAACAAAGTGTTTAACCTATACTATATTAGCAAACATGGCCGCATGCAAAAAAGCAGCATAAAATATGTCTTTTTACATGCAAAACCAGCCCTAAAACAGTCCAAGCAAATCCCTCTACGTCTGCAATTTTTGCTCATTTGTGTCAATTTTAGGTTAGCTCCTGTACCTTTTTTAAAGATAGGGTAGCTAGGAATGCTTTCTGATTCATGTATTTTTTTCCAAAATAAGATAATCCTTGCCCAGTCCCATTTTACAATCTAAATAGATCACTTGAGGAAACTGCCACGTTTTTACTATCCCTTTTTAATGTTTTTTTTATTAAATTATGCAATAAAAAAGAATAAACAAGGCAAAGAATAACACCATCCAAAGATATTGGCTACACCAAATATTTAGACTAGAATATTGAAAAGATGTGGTTTTCTTTAAGCCTGATGTTTTGGGAGGATACAAATTATTCTAATGAAATTATATTTGTGATTTGTTCTCAAATATGCAATGCTTCACTGGGGCACATGTGTTATGATAGGAAATAGACTTCTGCATTGCAGCCATTTCAGATAAGAGAAATAAAGGCAAAAGAAAATCTGATCTAGTATCAAGCCACAAGCAAATTTATCAGTTTATATTTTGCTGATTACTTCTTTGCCTTTTAAAAGTTGTAGTATTAATAGGAAAAAAATCACAATCTTTAGTTGATATTGAATGAAACATGCTGTGAATAGAGATCAGATCCCCTCAAACTTCATTTATTGCTAAAACTTGACTTTTGTTGTAGCTTTGATAAATTACAGCAATTTCCAAGTGCAGGATAGGGATTCAGGGAGATTGGGCATGTGTTATCATGACTGATATACAGCTGAAGACTGTTGTGAAGATTTACGTTCATGAGTGCATTACTTTCTGTTGAGTTGATTTCTGTGTAGAATATTGGCAGGTATATTTTGCTTGTGTTTTAATCTCTACTTTTAGAAATATGAAGTTTTATGAATGGTGCTTCTGTACTTGGAAAAAAGCCACTAATCAATGCACAATGACAAGTATTCCAATAAGACTAGCTGACAAACATTCTCTTTGCACTGCCTTTCATCTAAACATTATTAAACTTTTACATTGAATTACGTCAATGTAATTTCATCTGTAACAGTGCAGCTTCATAAAACAAATTGGAGGATTTTTTGTACTGATAATATAAAACTGCTCCATTCCTAATTAATGGGAAACCTGTAGACTAAGACAATATATTCTCTGTGTTTCCCACACAAGTGTCCCACTCAGTCAGTACATCTGTTCAAGATTTCCAGGTCATGGACCCACAAAAGCTTTTTTGCAAAAGCTTGGTGACTCACTTTAAATCTGGGTCACTATTTCTGCATGTAGCCACCATAAGAACGCTGAAATGGGGAGATTTGTTAATATTGAGTGAACATGAATAATATATACAAAGCAATATCCCTCCAAGAGAAGCCTTTGTCAACAAGTTTGAACTTATTGTTTTAAAGTGCTATTTCACAAATAATTGAAAAAAAATTTCTTATAAGTAATCCAAATTCTTTTCTTAGGTGTAAGAGTTCTTTATTTCATCTTTGCATTGCACAAAAAAGACCCCAGCATCCCTCTATAAAAGCAGCTATAACTTCACCTTCAATACAGATCTCAGATCCTAAATAGAAGTTTTCTAAACACAAGAACCAGAAAATTTAATTAAATTAAGAAGGTCCTTATACACTGGTGGATTATTTTCATTCTAACCCTCTTTCCAGTGAAGCTTCATTAATTTTTTCATGCCCTTGGCTATCTACTTCTGTCTCCTTATCACCTTCCTCCTATCCTTCCTTTCTCCATGCTGATACAGGTCTAACCTCTTTTCCTGCCCTTCATTTCTCCTCTCATCATGCTAGTTTGAATCTAAAAATTTTTTCACAGATAGTACATCATATTTTTAGGTGCTTCTGAAGTAACTTTGCTATAGAAGACTTATTAACCCAGAATGATGAGGGCATAACACCTATTTATATGTCATTACCAAGTTTCTATGTGTTTCATTATTGATCTGATAAGCCTCATAGAGAAAAACTGCCTCATGCTCATCTGAAATGAGAAAAAGAAGTGGAGATTTCAGAAGATGAAGTCTATTATATTAAGAAAATCTTCCCAGTCTCAAATCAGAAATACACTATCTAAAAGTTTGATCATTTCTGGCTAAAGTTAATGCCAGATCTTCTCCAAAATGTAATGAGACAAAAATACATTTCTAATTTCCAATGTTGAAAAGCATGTATGACAGAATTAAACAGTAACTCTTTTAATTTATTGCAGCAATTAGCTATTTTTCCAGAGCAGATGAATCCAAGTGAGATATTTGGCTAGAAACCTTTGGTACTGATAAAGCTTTACTTACACAGAAGTACTAGACCGCCATTGATCTTATTATCATATGATCTTATTGATCTTATTAGCACACGTTTTGGCAAAGTTGAACCTACACACTTATTTCATCAAGAATGTCTTTCAATAGAATTAGGCATGTCACAAACTACATCAGAAATGTATCAGTGATCCACATCCTGGTTTTGTAAAAGTAACAGCCTCCACATTTTCTCTTGATTTCCAAATGCACTTCCAGAAACACTTAGGTTCAGCCAGGTAACAGAAACAAAGGGCAGCCAGACATGATTGATATAAAAGTATTTAAATAGTGAGTAGTATGGACTGGAAAGAGTGCTCTTCAATAGCAGTCACTAGCACAGGTTTTCCAACTGACTTAAAAAATTTTTTCCATGCCAAATAAGCAAGGAGCTGTTAAACAGCTCCTTCCCTCCCAATAGATATAGAAAATACATAGAAAACAGCTGTTTTGTTGTTATTCACACCTATTGTGCCAGCTGGTGAGAAACAAGCTATTTCCACTATCATCTTTTTTTTCTTGTTGCAAAGACATTTGGTTTTGAAGTTCTAAACAGATACTTACCCCTTCCCCCAGAGGTAAAATTTGTCCCAGATACAATTATGCTGAATCTCGACATATCTAAAAGAAGATGTAAGCATCCCGTTTTGCAGTAGTTAGCATATTATTCCCTGTAATGTTTCTGGGGTTACTGCACTATTTCAAACTCAGAATAAATGAGGCACAGTAAAAAAAGAATAGTTTTCATTTGGAGATAATGTGACATAGAAACAATCTTCTGGAACTAAAAAAGCACTAGGATCTATGGGCTGGAGCAATGAACCAGATGCTGAAAGACCTGGATTTTATTCTTGGCTCTGCTGCTCTTTACTCAGCTGCTTAACTTCAAGTTACTTCACAATTTGTGACATGTCCCATTTGTCTTGGTTGTTTTTCAGGTATTGTAAAGGGCTGAGATTCTAAAGGTTGCCCGAAAGAAAAATCACCTTTGCCATACATGCACCTACAAGAGTGCTCTAACTCTTGGACAAAGGAAGTTTAGTCACACTTCTAAACTCCCCATTTCCTCTTTGCTGGCTATAGAGTAGTTCTCCATTCCACATAATGGCTTCAGAGATAGGGCTTCATAGACATTTAACTTTCTCCATTAGGGAACCTATGCACCGTAACCTCTGTGCTTTATATCAGCTTGCTGAGAACAGATGTCTCACCACTAAATGCTACAAAAGATGAGCTGCAGCCTCCTTAGAGGAGTGCTCAAATCTCTCCTTTAGTTACCTGAGAAGTAGCATTCTCTACTTTTGGTGACTCTGCCAGCAGCTGAGAGTGGTTTGCGGTCTTGACACTATTGATTCAACAAAATGTTTATCCTGTTTTCAAAGCTTAATTAAGTTCTTGTATGTGAATTTTTCTGTCAGGCCACTTACTGGGTATGTCAAAAGATCTGTGAGTCAACATTCAGAAGTTGTTGCATGGCTGCTGTCACCTGTACCCATGTAAGTTGCTGCAGGCACACTCCAATGCATAGGCCTGTTGCACAGCCATTAGAAATCTGCAATAAATTGCTCATCCTTCTAAAAACATCTTCTGGATGTTCAGTTGGAGATCACTATCTTAAAGCACAGTAATTCAATAATAATAATACAATGGCTCCATCTGAGCTTTATAGTTTATTAGCTACATGCATATTCTATGTAGGGACTTTTAAAAAACACATTATTTACCTAATAGGCTATAATGGCTCCTTCAGTGCCTTTATAGTAGACTGCATAATTTCTTCTGACTTCATGGGTCATTGACATGATAGATGAATTCTTCTTTCATTCTCCTGCAGGCACATAACCTCCATTATCATTAGTAAGACTTACAAACACATACTGAGAAGAGAACATAACACTTATTGGTATTTGTTACCCAAAGCAGTACATTTGAATTAACCTCTCTGCTACAAAGCAGCCAAGGACAGATAATAACAATCAGATTGTTCTATGATATCCACTATCTGTTGTGTGTTTAGTTTGTTATTTATTATCACCATCATACTTTAAAAAATGAACAGTGAAAGAATCATTAGAACATAGGACAATTAATTTTTAATTCCACGTCTAGAAGAGAATTGCTGTGTGATTTCAAGAAGTCGAAAACAAGGATAATGCTACTTACCATGTCTCCCTCAAAGGGGTCTTCTGATGCTTAATTAATATCTATTTTCCCACCTCTATTAGATTGTTACAGAAGGCAATGTCTATGTGGTAAAAGAGTTCAGACTACCCCTCATAGGCATTTTCACAATATAAATTCAAAGAAATAATGATTAAATAAAACATTGTTGCTTGCATTAACACTTCTAATAACATACACAGAAATTGAGCTATTGAAGAGGTTTTCCATCTTTTTAGCAGGAACAAATGTAGGATAGTATGCAGTGGTTGACCTTTAAGATAGAAGAGGTCAAATGGTTTTGTTAATGGAGTAATAAAACTTTCAGTGCATGAATTCATTAGATTAAAATGAACAGATAACAGAGTAATTTTAGCACTTCAAGTTCTCATAAAATACATTTGAAGCTTGGCTTTGCCAACAAAAAAAAATTTTAAAAAAATCTAACATCACCACTAATAGGGATCCTAAACAGCAAACATGAGCTTGTGATGGAAGAACTTGGATAAATTAGAAAGGTAAATGGTTTTCTATCTCAAACTGTTTTCTCAAAGGCATAACTATTATTGTTTATTTTGTTTCTACAAGACCAAAGAGCGTGTTAGTACCACAATAACCTGCTAGAGATGTTTCATCAGAATAGTGATTTGGCTTTGTCAATAAAAGATATTAGTTTTATTTGTTGCTTATTTCTGCTATGTGATTTTACCTTCAAAAGGAAAAAGAGAGGTTGATTTGATTATGGAAATTTCACATTGCTCTTTTGTCAAATTTGGGATAGTTTACCACCCTTCTCAAGTGAGGTTAATATAAATCACATACATTCTCTCTTGCTGTTACACTCCAAAGTAGAAAGTTACTTTACTTTTTTTTTTCACAAAGCAAGAAAGGGGATCATAACATTTAACGAGTCAAAAATAATATCTGATGCTTTTAATGTTGGCTCATTTCTCTTTGGCATATATTTAAGCTGAAATACAGTAACTCATTACTCTTTTATAAGCAATGTTCTTCTTGAATTGGACTGATAACACTGCAATAGTCAGTTGTTGTATTAAACAGATATCAGAGTACAGTAGGGCGCTAGAGTCAAAGCTCTGTATCAAGATTCCCCACCAATGGCAAGAAAAGTTGAAAAATTAAAATATAGGCTGGTTTTTTTCTAATCATATCAGGAAATGATCCAATAAGGAAGGAACTTACTGCACAACAGAAATCAGTCCAAGTTGCTTTTGCTGACTAGTTAAGCAGGCATGGTCAGCTTGGAAAGTCAAGGAACTAGAAGATATACAAGAATGACATCACCCACTTGACCTCATGCTAGCCTCAAATTCAAATATACCTTCAGAAATATTGTTTCAAAATTATTATGTGAATCTAGCAGGTTCAAACATGTTTGCAAACAACATTTAAAATAAATTTATTCTCACAGACAATTGCTGAGGACCAAATGTATCACTAGCATAATAACATGACAACATACCAAGGCTGTTGATTGACAAAGAATATATGGAAGTCAGTGGGAAGAGGTGGCATTTTTACCTTAATGTGAACTTTGGAGAGAAAAGAAAAAGAAAGCCAGAAAAAATCACATTAAATTAGCTTCAGAGAACTGGATGCTGAAAAGCAGGAGTGGATTCTTGGGCAGAATTCTTTGTGGGACCTACCAGTCAGTTATGCACCCTCAGTAAAATTGTTCTAGAAGGTGGCTGCAAGGGAAAAATAAACATTATTGAATAAGATGAAAAATTAGGAAACAAGATACCATGTCTTCAATGAAGAAGTACGGATTGCAAACACTTCATGTAACTACTAGCCTGAAGATAGTTTAGGGGATGGAATATTTTATTTATGTGTAGCAGAGTGTCTCTTGCCTCCTTTTCAAAGCTCCTGGTAGGGAAAGCACAGCTATGATAAATAGTGTCCCTCTCAAACAGCAATTGTATCCAGTTCCTGGCATAGCATGTGCATGTGATGCTTTTCATTTCTTCTCCCCCTCCACCTCCAGTTCCTGCTCAGATGGGTTATGTCCACAGTATTATCTGAAGAGAGAAATACTGTGTTTTGTAAGACCTGATGTTTATCTAAGATCCAAGAAGTTAAAATGTCAGTTTTCCCATCAGGGAAACAGCACAATCAATTTCAAGGCATTCAGTATACATTCTTGTGTGTGCTACATCTTTGTTAAGATAATTATTAAAATTATGTTGGTCTAAAAGTGATATTGCTAGGAGTGTGCAAGATTCAAATTAATTGATATTTAATTGGTTGGGATAGCCTGATTCCTATGCTGTTTTACTGAAAAAACTAGAGACAAAATATTATTACTACTGCAGATTCATCTCCCAAGAGGGGAACGTGACTATTATAAAAGCCTTTCAGCCCAGTATTAAAGCGTCAGTGACACACAGAGTAATCCAGAAGCATTGTGTGTCTCTGACCAGGCTGAAAGGTTGGCTCATTTGTAATGAAATATTCATCAAATGAGCATCATTCTTATACCCATGTTCAGAATGCAAAAAAACCCTACACTGGCTGATACCATGGGCATGAGTAGAAAATTAGATGGATTTCCTTGATTAATGGGTGTAGCTGAACTGGCTCCTTTTTCCTCAAGCTTGGCTGCTCTGCATAGTGCCTAGTTTTCCATGACAGTATGTTTGTGGCATTTATGATCTTAGTTTTGTACAAGCATTTACAAATGTAGCTTAAACATCATTTAAATTTTACTTTTGGTCTTTAGTTGCATTTAAGCATACAGAGGAAGTCTTGGATTTTCACTCTCCAGCAGTTTTTCAAGGTGGTTTTTTTTTCCCCCTTAATAATAAGAAAGATTAGTTCTAGATGGGTCTGACATTTTATGTAGGCAGAAAATGGAACATCTTTATTACCTCCTCAGGGATGTTGCCTTCTTCACATATGCTCTTCTACTTCCCATTAACTTTAATGGGATTTCCTCCTGCCAATCCACATGAGAGCAAATACATATCTAACGTACATAATCTTTTGTTCAAGGGCCACAAGCTTGAAGAAGAATTATTCGGAAGGGCTTTCAGAACATAAGGATATACAGTAGCATACCCTTCAAATCTAAATATATGTGTTTTGACACCTTCTTTTTACATGTGTTGAAGATAGCCTGAGGAGATAGAGCATCAAACGGAAAGTTAAAAAAAAAAAAAAGAAAGCCACACCAAAGAAATTCACATAATTTTAACAAAGGCTAGATCATAAAAAATGTCAGAAAATAAAGGGGGAGAAAGATGTTAATCTACCACTCTTCAGCCCTACACTATTACTCACTACATCTTTCTCCATAAGGAGTCAGAGCAAAATCAATGCAATACATCAAAACGCTAACTTGGAAACTGGTAGAAATTGGCCATAGTTCCTCATAATTATTTTTAATACTAATGATAGTAATGATTCATTCTTATCCAGAATCTTATATCCAAGGATTCTAAGCATTAATTACACTGATTCCCAGTCCATCACTGAAGTTGGTATCAGCATCCTCATTTTACAGAGGAAAGACGGGTATGCTGTTCTTCCCTAGAGTTACCTGAAAAGGGCACTTGAGTATTGAAAAGCTCCCACAGGGATTCACTCATATGCTCTTCCCCTGATTAATCTACTTGAGGCAGGACTGCATCTGCAGAATTGCTTCTACCTTCAGCAAAATTGGAAGATTTGCCTGAAAGAATAAAATTGAAGACGGCTTTTCTTTGTGAGATAATGTGCTTATGAAGGGCAGTATCCCACTGTGTAGGGGAGCTATTATGACATTGATTAGTCACAAGAGAATAAAATAAGTTTTTATCTCAAACTGTAGGGTTTTCTTTTTTATAATACATGATTGCAAACCACTAAAGGAATAAGAACTTTTTTTCCTTTTATGTACATTGGCTAAATACCATGGTATTTTGGTAATAACATTATTACAGAAAAACTGAACACTAATATGTTAAATGTAGTTTTACCAGATTTGACTATAAGGAATAGCTAATTGCTATCTAATTTACAATTACAAGACAGAAAGAAGACTACTATAACCAAAACAAAGCCTCAGAAAATAAAGCTATAATCTTTTTTTTTAAATCAAATCTGTCAAGAAACAAAAATTTCACAATTGTAAAACCCTGCAGCAAGCTAAACAACAAAGCTCTCTAAATTGTACACAATAATTCTGAAAATATTTCTAGTCCTCGTATTTTACCACAAAGCACTTCTCAGTATTTCAGTAATAAAAAACAAACAAACAAACAAAAACCCAGCAAAACAAAACAACCAACTAACCAAAGAAACAAACAAACAAACAAAAAAAAACAAACTTAAGCTTTTGAAGTTTTTCAAGAAAAAAGAAGTCTACTCCTCTAGCTGCTGGTTCAACAGTGCATTGATATTCATGAAAACATGAAAACTTCCGGCATGTTTAATGTTAGGTTTGTTCTTAAAGATAGATTATGTTAGTGGTATTATAGAATTTGTATGAAATTCAAGTATTTTTCCTTAGTGATTTACTGAACCAAGATCACAATCCTTAAATTCTATTAATTTCTGATTTTTTTTAAAATATATCTTCCATTGCTATTCTGCACCAGCCACTTCCAATCAGTTATTCCCACGAATGTACCTGCCAGTAAACTTAAATTGAAGCATTATTTCAAATGCACATAAAGGTTTTTGAATACAATCATTGCAAATATCTGCTTTTAAGACTAGAACTGCATTCATGCAGATACAAAATAAAAGCTATAGTCAGAAACTAAACTGACTTCTATGAAGGTGAAAGCATCAAGGAGCAAAAAAAACCAGTCATTATGGCTTGTTGAGCCCATACAGCAGACGTTCTGAAACTCAATGTGATTTTCAACTCTACACCTGTGCAATGACAAGAAATCAACAGTATAGTGTTAATGAGGCCACTCATATTGGCATGGGATGAGAGCTTTTAAACCAGTACAAGCCACTTTGCACAGGGATGAGTCCTCTAAATTCAGACTATAACTCCACTGCTGAAAATGTCAACAAAACCAAGAGAGCCAGAGCAGACCTGGTTCTCCATCACAGTTAGAGAGGGGTCTTTGGTTTCCAGAATGACTCTGGAACAGTCTTTGAAAAACCCTCAGATGAGGTAATACAAAAAAAAGTGCATTCGTTGCATCTTACCCAACTGCATAACCAAGACAAAGCTAGGTAATCACTGAAATATTCTGTAATCAATTTATATATCATATATTTGTCTAAAATAATGTAATGTTAAACTGGTGAATTATGGTTAAAGAAGAGAATCACTCACATGAAAACTTAAATTACAATAATACAATTTGTAGTGTACTTTATTAATTCTAATACTCAAAGATGGAATTCTTGGAAATGAATTTTTTTGCCTCCTCTATGTAAATGGCAACAATATATCCTGATTCAAAAAGCATTAAAAGTTCTCCCTGTTCTAAGAAATAGATCACCTTTTTTAGGCTTAAAATATTATCTCATGATAATCACTAGTAATCTTTTTTTCAGAGAGCTATTATTTTCCTCCATTGCCTTTTCAAAAGAAGTTTATTCCATACAAAGACAGATTGGAATGCACCAGTAATGCTGGCAATATGAATTACCCTACAGGTCAGGTTTAGGCAGACTTCAACTTAGAAAGTGATGAAGCCAAAAAAAAAAAAAAGGCTTTCTCATTAGTTAATATTTTTTAAGCTAAAATAATAAGAAATAATTTAAATAATCTATTAAAATAATTTAGAAAACAAACTTTAAGATTCAATGCTCTGTACAGGGGGCATCATCTCAATGCAGCAAAATAAGGTATTTCATAAAAAAACCCCAGAATTATATACTCTGTTGCAGCCTTAAAATAATGATGTATCTTTAGCTCATCAGTTACAGTTATTGAATTAATAAATTCTAACTTGTTATTAAAAAAACTACTAAAAAGTAGTTAATTTGAAGGATCAGCTAAATGAAGAATCAAAGGTACTAAAAAAGGTCACAAAGCTGACTGAATCTCTATTGACATTTTTAAACCCCTTCGAATGCCAAAAATATTCCTGTAAACATAAAAATGGCAATTTTGTAGTGATACTTCAGAAAAGTAAACAAGGCAGATAATAAATTAATCCACAGTTGTCCAGCTCATGGCTAGTAATGAGTTCTAACAAAAGATGCAAGCAATAGGGGGTTCAGGGAAAACAACACAATTAATATCTATCTGCACGGTATTGTGGAAAACAGAGCTTCTCAAACTTGCTTTGAACAAAAATATCTCCAATTTGATAGAAGAAAGTATCCATAGCACATTTTATGTCTGGAAGTTTCAGAACAGGAGGATTTCTTCAGAAAGTACTAGATGTGTATCCAGCAGACCATGAATCAAGCACAACTACCACGTTCTGCTCTCTTTGCCAATTTCTTCTTTTTTATAATGCAACAGCCAGGATATCCCCCAGATTCAGTGTCAGTCTTTCTTAACCTTCCCCTCTTTGCCTTGGTGGTTTCACCATCACCTGGTGATTGTCACGTGGGAAATACAGAAAGAGGGGATCTTCTCTGTATTCCACTGTTCTGAGACTTGTAGACAATTGCTTCCAATGAGAGAGAACTGAGGAAGTTTTGAGAGATGTCCTTGGGAAGGTAATCTCCAAAGCCATTTGAAGGCAAGAAACACACTACTATTTCTTTGAGATGGCTGTGGTTTGCTTTCTGCCATGAATGCTCTGAACAGCATAAAAAAAGACAAATATCTCTCTGCTAAGTAGTTTGCACAGCTTCTGGATAATAGAAAGGCACTGGGGTCATGAGAGTTCTGTGCTTTGAATGAGGAATTGGGTTTGCCTAAATTGTTTGCCCAAATTGTTTGCTAAATTTGCTCTGCAAATGAATGGAGCAAACACAATTGGTTTGTAAAAATATGTGCTGCATTGACCCTGGCTGGATACCAGGTGCCCACCAAGCTGCTCTCTCACTCCCCTTCCCAGTTGGACAGGGGAGAGAAAATAAGATGGAAAACAGCTCATAGGTTGAGATAAGGCAGTTTACTAAAGCAAAATCAAAAGGTTGTGCATGCACAAGCAAAGAGGGAAAAAAATTCTTGTCTTCCCATCGGCACACATTGTCCGTCCAATTCCCAGAAAGCAGAGCTTCAACACACATAACGGTAGCTGTGGAAGGCAAATGTAAATAATTAATCCCCCCCTTTCTACTCCTTTTCTTAGCTTTTATATCTGAGCCAATGTCATGGTATGGAATATCCCTTTGGTTAATTTGGGTCAGCTGTCCTAGTTGTGTTCCCTCACAGGATCCTGCCCAACCCCAGCTTACTGATGGGGGGCAGAAAGTTGGAGAGACAGCCTGATGTTGTGCCAGCACTGTTCAGCAGCAGCCAGAACACTGGTGTGTTATCAGCACCTTTCTAACTACCAATGCAAAGCACAGCATGGTGACAACTGCTGTGGGAAAATGATGTCCATCTCAGCCAGACCAAGGTAAGGTAAAAAAACCTGAATGACTGCTATACTCTTGCTTACTGACTGACTCTCCTAGCAAATGGCCTCACCTAAATCTATTAATCTTTAGCTCAGGAAGGGTCCTCTTGTCCTTTTCTAGATGTGTTAGCCTGTGATACACAGCTGGATACTTTTGATCAGGCCTATGTAGTTCTTCCAGGGAGACAGTGGGTCAGACTGCTCTCATCACCCAGTAACATGGCAGAGGGATGTTCCTAGGTCAGATCTAGACACATAGTCTTGAACAAAAGGGGTTGGCCTTTTCTGCAGACATTTACATATATGAAGCCTGGTTAACGTGAGGTGTCTCATACAGGTCTACAGGGCCACTGGGGAATACCAAAAGCCAGTATATGGACACTGGCTTATTAAGCAGACACTGGCTTATGATTGGAGAGGGCAGGTGAACTCAGGGATACAGTGAGCGCTGTGTCTGCTAAGGTGTCAGGGCCCTAAGGACACCCACTGCCTCTACAATCACTTCTCCCTTCCAAGAGACTGAGCCATCAGTGTTCATGGTCAGCTCTGACCACCGACTCAGCTTTTCCACAAGGATTCTGGTGAAACAGAGGTAGCAGTGAATGCTAAACATTTCCCAGAGCATTTTAAGGGCTGCGAACTGATTTCTGTGTGTTGCAAATCTAATATTACTATGCAAACTCTATGTCACACAAACATCTCATGCTGTCAGTTTTTGTTACTGAAGATACAGTTTCTGGCATCTGAGCAGAATAATAAGGACATTTTCGCTTTTTATTCTAATTTTTATTAAGGAAAATAAGATGATAGATATTCTTCAAAATATTAATGTTTCTTTAGCTAACAGTCAAAATTACATTTATAAAGACATTTCCTGTCATCTTTTTAATTATATGGCTTATGATTGGCTACATATTCCCACAATTAATTAGCACTATACATCAAGAAACAAAAAAAAAAATGGAAATTATAACAAAGAAAACAAAAAGAAAATATCTAAAACCATTACCACTTTACATCAGTAAAATCCAATTTAAAAATATTCTTGAGAGAAGCTTTTTACAGAAAAAGCTAATATAATTTTTTCTTTTATTGTATTCCAAGAAGTATCCAGTAAGACAGTATTTCCAGAGCCAGGGAGAAGAAACTGACAGGAAAGAGCATTGCAAAAAGACTGGTTAGAGAAGGCAAGGGCAGCTGGGTAGCTTGACTGTTTTTTCTGGGCAACTGAATACCAAGCAAAAGTCATGTGAAACATATAGGCACTCCTTCTGGCCAAAGTTAAAACATTTTTACGATCAAACAACCCCAACTGTTTCTCAGGAGTGTCATCCACTATTTACCTTACCTAAAAGACCTATTGCTACTAATCTACCACTACAATAATGTAAAGGAAAAGCTTGATGTTGTGTTATATTGTTGGATAAAACAAAAAAAAAAAAAAAACACACAAAAAAACACACACACACACAAAAAAAAACTTCCTAGAGTCTCAGTGTTATTGTGTTGAACTTTTGTCCACCTTATAAATCAGAAATCAATACTCTAGGTAGTTAAATTACTGTGTCCACTCCCTCCCTGTACAAAAATGTCCTATGTTTTACTATAACATATTCTTCTAGTGAAAAGAATACACTGCGTCTAAGGAGAAAATAAAACCTTTCATATTTGAGCACTTCAGAGTCTAGCAGCTAAAAACTTTAGTCTTTTAGTATTGCAATGCACTAAAACAAAATCTCTGAATGGGCAGTACTTGTGAGATGAAAGTAACTTTTATCAGACAAAGAGAAACATAATAACAGTAAAACGAGCTTACTACTTGTATTGTTTATATTTTTTGACAGTCACAACTACCATAAGGACACTCTTGCTTTAGAAAAGCATTTACCAGGCATGTCTGTGGTCAGTGGTGAAAGCCACACACAGGAGGCCTTATGCCCACCTGGTACATTTGGACCCACTGCACTGTAACAAAGGCTACCACATACAAGGGTATTAAAAAAAATAAATATTTCCTTAAGGATGTAATTGGAATATTTAGAGGATTACAACCCCTTGTACTACATATCACTTCACTCGTTCAGCTGAACTGATTTCCTGTTTGCTTTTGTTTTCCTCAAATGATTCATACAATACTAGACTTAGTACAATTTTCCTGCTGAGATAGCAAGTACTTCTCCTCTCCAAAAAGTTGATCGAATTGGCTGGCTAGCTTAGTTAGCCAATCAGAAATAAATATTAGAGGGTATTTATGGAGAAATTCCTGGTTTTCAATTACAGTGTTAAATAAGGAGAGAGTTTTAATTTTTCATATTTATCTAGGAATCTTAAGATAGCTTCAGTAAAGGAATTTAGTGGGTTGAATTTATGTCTTTTTCAGAAGCCATTTAGGAAATCCATTTCCTCACACTATATTTTTTCTCATTTTAATCCACATATCTGAATAAGCTTTCACGCTGTTTTGTAACAACTTTCACCCGAATTGCATGATAATACACCACTGTGTGCTAAGTTGCAACACCACCTATCTTGGAAAGCCTACTTAATACTGATATGCAAATCCTTGTACTCTGTGTTCAGTCAAGCACCGTGCTGAGTCTCTGTAGTGTTGTCTGGGAAAAAAATGTATGTGAACATGGAAATAGCAAATTAAATTTTTGGAGTGTATACACTTATTAAAGTAGCCTTTCTCCCCAAGTAAATGTCTCTGTACTGCCTAATTTAAGAGATTTTGGTTTTGACACTAGAATAATTTGAAAATTGTTTTAAAACCTACAATATTCTGAGGGATTAATATCCTTTTTAAAAAAAAAACTATTTCACTTTTAAGCCATTTAAGCTAATAGCATGTTTCATAGACCAACAGGACTTTTTCAGATATTAGGACTCCCAAGAAGTGATATGTAGCTATTTATTCCCCAGGGCAGTACAAAGTCCACATGCTTGGAATACAGTCATTTTTCAGAGGCAAAGTGTACAAATATCAGCTCATCATAGAGTTGTCAAATGTTCGGTGCCTGCTCTGACCATTATTCTTTTGTTTTGAGGGCTTCTATGTGGTCAGAGGTGCCCTGGCCACAGCCAGCAGTGGCAGCAACAAGGAACATCTCTCCCTGGATTCCCTACCTAACCTACAGAAACACAGGAAAGCACCTTTCCATCTTGTCAGAAGCCAAGGCATCTTGTAAGGAGTAGGGATGCAAACACTCAGCTTTTACCAGAGGTGTCTGATTAACCCTTATTCTGTTATAGGCACTGGTTACATCAAAGGTTGTTAGACCACAAGCATATTTTAAGAGTGTCACATATCTTAGCTTTGTTAGTGAATAATAAATCTTGATTAAGTTGGATGTTCTCGTCTAAATAAGATGTTCTCCCTAGTTCACCAGCACTTTGGTGAGGACCTCTGCAGCAACGCTTATCATCATAATTGGTCTCTATAATCAGCAGTTCATTCAGTCTCTTTAGGCACAATAGCCTTCCAAGAAAATGAAATTTCTCCTTCTCACATGATCCTGTTGAATAAGTCTATTATCTGTAGTATATAATGCTCTATAAAATGGCCTGAAACTCTCATATTTTTTCAGAACTTGCTGTCATTTGTCATGTTCTACTCCTGGCTAGTGCAGTTTCTAAAATACCTATTTTCTCTCAAGGTTTTCAGGTAGAGATTTATCTGCCTTGGTGCCTTTTGGAGTACTTTGTTATATTTATCTTAGAGTTTGTTCTGCTTTACTGATTTGTCATAAATACAGTTAGTCTCAAACATTCTAACCTGTTGTGTAATTTATTGATTTATTTGTAATCTGTCATCTTATATTTGAATATCAGGACTGAAAAGATAGTCAGATAGTCCATGGATTCTGGGTTGTTTTCTTTTTTGTAGGTAGTTTGTTTTTTTACAGATGGGGAACTTTTTAAAAACACTACCCTTTATCACTGCTTTGCCTGAATATCATTTAGCCTTTTGATAATCTATATTGGTTTTAAAATATTTTTGAAAATTCACACATAATGCTTTTATTCTCTAAGGAAGTATAAACAACTATTCATTACACTTTGTCTCTGCAAGGTCTGAACATTTTGATTCCCAGTGTTTTAACACTAACTACACTACTAAGTATTCAGACTGACTACTCCCATGGACAGAGGTAACTTATTTTCCTGATTATTTGATTTACAGGTTAAATCAGTCCTAGAATATGTCATAATAAACCAGCCCTTGAAGTTGAATCAGATTACACAGATTAGTCAATATAGTCCATAACTTTCAAATATAATTTGGATATTCCCCTGTACCTGAACTAAGAATAATTTCTTGTCTCAAAATTTCACAAGAATCCTAAAATCTACATAACAATAAGAAAAAATGAAAAAAAAAATCATGAATATACACGATCAAGGTTTGGGTAGCTATTGCTTTTAATTTTCACTGTGAACTATTCTGGATTAGAATACAGCTACTATCCTCACATACCTTTTTTAAAAAATAAGTAATTATAACTAAGAAAGCTGCTATTTGACTGGCTTTGAGAATATTATGTTCAGGCATTTTTCATCACCAGGACACAAATAGGTTTTTTGCAATAGTTCAGTATAACATTTATCTTTATTTACTGCTTGTAAAAAACTGTGTTTTGACAGGGACATTCCAGCCTTTCAATAGCTATAGAATATTTGTTACCTATTTGTTACCACTTCACTGATTTCAGTCTAGTTTACCAGGTATATTCTTTATTCTTTTTATTTTGGGAATATAATTCCCAAATTCCAGTCACATGGGCCCTGTCATTATTTTCATGGACTGCTTAGTACTTATTATGAGTTATAATTAACAATGTATTTATTGCCAATTTTTTCACTTTTTTTTTCAGACTACACTCCTGCTTCATTGAGATTTTTTTTTAATGTGAAAATCATGAGCTTTCTCATGAACACTTGACTCTGCCTATAACTCAGCAATGTAATACACCAGAGAACTAAGGTCTAGCAGTATCCACAAAAGAAAGATTTTCTTTGATAAGGAGCTTTTTTCCACAGAGATAACAAGTGAAATATTTTGAAATATTTCTAAAGTTTAACAGAGAAGAATTTTCAGTTTCACTGACATTAGAGGTTAGAAAATCTAAAATTCACAATCATCTGAGATTAGAAACAGTGTTAACACTTCTTTTAACTCTCGAGACACACAATTAAGCAAAAAGGTACATTCACATTGTCTAATCTGTCTTGGTTTTTACTTCTGTCTACTATAACTTTTAGAAATCACCCTACTGATGTACTTGACACAGGTTCCAGCTGTTTGACTGTCATAAATGCACATTAAACATATAAAATGATGCCAGGTTCACCACCCATCGAGCAACTGGCATTATAAAATATCAGAAAATAAGAAACATTTTCTTCCTTCCAATGACAGTCTTGTTTACCTTGTTGACAGATTTATCAAAGAAGATCCCCATCAGACATTGTGATTGCTTTGTGCTATGCATCGATCCAAGAACTGAATTATCCTAAACAGAAACAAAACTAAAACCAGCATAGGTGGGCTATCTTAAACCCAACAAAAGAATTTATACAAAATTATTTATCCTCTATGAAAAGAAAAAAATTAAGTAGAAATAAGTAACAGCATAAAAAATTTCCTTGCTTCCAGGATTGGGGAAATTGTATGTTGTGATTTGTTTTAGAGTAAATGTAAGCTATTCCTCCAGCTCTTTCCACAACAGGCACTTTAGTCACGTCAAGAATTTCCCAAATGTTTTCAAGGGACCTTATTTTTATAGATATTCTGCTTATTGAAATCCATGCCAAACCACATATTAAAATCTTGTTGATTCAGGTGAAGTGTTTAACAGTAAGGGCAATAATTTCATCTATCAAAGTGTACAAGTCATACTACTTAGAACAATCAAAAACAGTGTTAAACTTTAAATGTTTAGCACTTCAAATTTATTTTTTATGTAGGCAATTTCTATTCTTCCAAGACACACTCACATGTCTATAACAGCTCCATTTTGCAGTACTATCATTCAGTCATCGTCTTCTACCTTTGATCCAGTCATCACAAGAATAAGTATTTCTCTGTGATAACGTAAAATATGTCTTGATGTCAGTTAAATAAATTAAATATTTTTTTCATTGCTGTGCTGTCAAAGCAGTGGATAGAAAGACATGGAACAACATTCATCTTTGCTGGTTAAACTCAGAAAAATTAAGGTGCCTATGATTGTTTTTCACTTTCGGCTCACACTATACTTGGTTTTGATTGATATATTGAGCATAAGAGAGGCTCATTAGCTGAAAATCTTGCTACAATCTGACTTCAAAATGTAACCTGAACAGCGTCTTTGGCAGATTAATAAAAATATGCATTAACCTTTCAAAAATACTGGCTTCCCTTAGAAATGTTTGTCTGATTTTTGAGAAGTTTCTTCATGACTTTTTCTCCTGAAAGCAAGGCATATTCACCAGTGTACCTGAGCAGACTAAATTCTCAGCAGCTTCACCACACAAAACCTCCCCTTTAAATACTTTTATTGTTGTGTGATGAAATATACACATGATACTTTCATGTTAGTACTACTAGTAAGAAGTAAAACACAAAACTTTTTAAGAACTCTGAGATAAAGGCAGAAATGTGCCACCTGATAGAGTCCTTAATAAAAAATGATTAATTAGTTTTAAAGCATATTTCATTCAGCCTTCTTTACTACTTTCCTTTACTAAGGATGCCACTTAACCACATTCACTTTTGAGAGCCCTCTTTAAAGTGAAAGTGGGAGTTTAATATCAAAATGGAAACGTTTACCAAAACATGTAGTCATCTAAAAAACCAAGCAAACACAAACAATTAGAAACATGAAAATTACCAGTTTATAGAATCAAGGGATATTCTGAGTTGGAAGGAACCCACAAGGATCATCAAAGTCCAACTCCTGGCCTGGCACAGGACAACCCTAAAAATCCCACCATGTGCCTGAGAGCATTGTCCAAACACTGTTCAAACTCAGACAGGCTTGGGGCTGTGACCACTTCCCTGGGGAGCCTGTTCCAGTGCTAAACAACCCTTCTCCTAATATCCAACTTAAATTTCCCTTGATGCAACTTCAGGCCATTCGCTTGGGTCCTGTCACTGGTCACCACAGAGAAGAGATCAGTGTCTGCACCTCCTCTTCCCCTCAGGAGGAATTTGTAGACTGTGATGAGGTTTCCCCTCAATCTCCTCTTCTCCAGGCTGAAAAAGCCAGGTGACCTCAGCCACTCATCATATGGCTGTCCCTTAAGGCTCTTCATCATCTTCATTGCTCTCTTTTGGATGCTCTCTAAGAGCTTAATGTCTTTCTTATATTGCAGTGCTGAAAACTGCCACAATATTCAAGGTGAGGCTACACCAGTGCAGAGCAGAGAGGGACCTCTGTTTTTTCTCTGTCCCTGTTTTGGGGTGACCACCCTCATCCAGTAATAGGCAGAAGTTATTTCTGCACTGCCTTTTGCTATTAACTTATTCTAAAAAAACCTCTTTGAAGTTTTGCTGACACTTTTCTTCCTGTCAATAGAGATTTAAACTTGATTGCTTAGTAATCACTGTGGCCAAGACAGCCACCAGTCTCCACTCACAAGACCCTCTCTGTTAACGATCAGCAAATCAAGAAGGGCATCTTTCCTAGTTGGCTCCTTCAGTATTTATACCATGGAGTTATCATCCAGGTGTTTTAGGAATCTTCTGGACCTGTTTGTGCCAGCTGTGTGGTGTTCCCAGTTAAGTGGTGTTCCTGGCAAGTTGAAGTCCCCCATAAGGACAACTGCTGTTGATTTGGAAGTGTCCTTTAGTTCCTCCAAAAGTATTTCATAGTTTAGAGAAAACAGATTCTTTATTTTCACAGTTCAAATGATATTTGAAAGAAGACTTGTGCAGTCAAAACGATTGTAATCCCCCAGCCAAAAGTCTTCACCCAAAGTAATCATAAATCTCTACCCAAAGTTCAGACTGAGTCCTCTCATCTGTTCCCCTCTGTTATGCCCTATGTATCTTCAAAGTACAGCCAGTCCTGGACCTTAAATGCAGGCATGTCTCCACTGTGAACACAAAACCTCAGTAATTCCTCCTATGTTTACATGGAGACTTCAGCTTTATCAACCCTGAGTTTCCAGAAGATGAATCACCACACATTCTGACCACCATTTTCCCCATAGGCAATTACTATTTTCTGGTCTGTGTGTCAAGACATAGAACTCAAAGGTTGACTGCAAAACTCATCCCAGCTCATGTTGTGCAGTGGGAGTGTAATGAAAAGATACCACACAAAACAGAGCTGTGTTGCTCTGCTGTGCAGCAGATGTAAGGTTCACTGTCATTCTTGATATTTTTTTTTTTCTTTTGAGGGAACAGAAACATATACATTGCTGGTTTAAAAGTCTACTCATATAGAAATTAGTCAGCATCAGGATGTTTGGTAACAACCTTTAACAAAATAAAACTAATGAAAATCTAATGAAAACTAAAGAAAACTGTAAGGAGAAAGAGGATGGAATGAGTCTGCTTAAACAGCAGCCTGAGGAAAATGATGGAGTGTATTTTTTCTTAGAGGTGAATTCCATTCTCCATGTTTTTTATCTCACTGATACCAGTGTTACTTCATTGACTCCATCATTTCTCTTTGTCGAAAGGCCGATTTAGCCCAGTATAGCTATTCAGCATGATCCATCTGTTAAGCATACTGTGGTCCAACAGTCATTGGGATCCAAATATTAGCTTAAACTGTTCTGTTGAATAGAGACACACACATGTACTCTGGAACTGAAGCTGGGGGTTGGGATGCAGGGCAGTAGAGAGGGAGGGAAAAGAGGGAGACAGAAAGAGAGAGACGTTACAGGTCCATGAATAGTCACATCAGCATGAAAGAAAGTCCTAAGTTTTGCCTTGTATTTTTTTTTTCAGTGGAAGCGAAAAGGGGAGGGGGGAACCAGCATATTTTTTCCAAGGAGAGAAATGAAAAAAAAAAATTCTCATCTCTGCAACATGGTGCCACATCAAATTTCTATCAGATATATTTTTTTTTTCTAGCTCCTTTCCTTCTGTGGATGTGCTAAGTATCTACCCACAGCTTTCAACCAGAGCTGTAGCAGCTGTTTCTTGGCAATATTCTATTCTGAGACACAACCATTTCACCTGGGTAAGCAGGTGGTTCCTAGTTCAATGTGAATTTCAGGATTAAAAAAAAAAAATGTTTTCTCTAGAAGTTAGCAAAGCCAAAGTCTTTTGAAATGGAACACAGTCTGCTCATCATAGAAGAACTGCTTGCCAAATGAGTTGTCTGGAAGAGAGAATACCAAGATGCCAGACCTGGCTCTGTGTAGCCAACAACAACAACATGAACATCAATGCTGGATGAGCAGCTATCCTGTGTCTAGCTACCCTAATTAATACTGCAAAGCAGTGTGCAGTGATACGGAGATCAATATATTAGCTTAATTGCCACAGTGAGGTCTCCCACTCAGGATGCACGAGTTTGAGAAATCAGTCTGATTGTGAAATTGAAAAACAGCTGAATTTGTTTTCCCACATCCTGGTCCTTGTATCACACCCTGGTTACACTGGTTATGCAGGTCCTCAGTGTGACCAGAAATCCTATCCATCCTTTCCAAAATCTGTGTATGGTGGCAATGAAATGTTTCTTTCTTTGACTTTTGTTGCCTGATTTTCACTCCTGAAAACTCCCAATTAGCAATATCTACTCCACCAAATACATTCTGCTTGCCACACATCTCCAGCCTGAACATTCAACCAGTGCCTATAAATTCCACAAATATGGGTATGTCACAGACTAAACAACCTACCTGTCATTTCTTTATGCAGTCATGTGCAAACATGTATCTTATTTTTCACAGAAATGTTCAAAGTTTTTTTGAAATTGACACTTTCTACAGAAGCTTTGTTTTCTCTGTGATTTAGAAACCCTGTAGCAGTTGACTTTCAAAGTCAGACAAACTATTACTGTCAGAGCCTTGAATGTCTGTAATTTCATTCTGCTTTGTCTTCCTTCCAGAAGTCATTAATTAAGGACATTATTCTGAAGCACTAGTGCCTGAACACGCCAATGAAAATTCAGTTAAATGACTCAGCTTCTGAGAACAAATTTGTTTCTTTTCAAACAAAGCACTAGACCTTCATGGATGCAGAAAAGCAAAAGGTTTAGAACAATCTGTTCAGATTTTGTGAGCAATTTTTAAGCTTTGCTTGCTGCCAGTTAGTCTGTGGCTTTCTCAATCTGCTGAAAGCTAAGCATACGTCACTATCTTTTGCTTTTTATACTGAGGAGTTCATAAATCACAACTTTATTGATGGCATTTGCCACTGGTGCATGCTGGCTTCCTGTAACAGGACTTGTCTCTCATCTTCCTATGAAATACTTATTTTTTTATAAAAAAACTCACAACAGAAACTGTTAGTGGTGGAATCATTTTTCTGTAAGTAGAAGATACAGCTAAAACAAACCATTAGACAAGCTTTGCAACAGTTGCTGCAATCCATGGCAGGGACACAAAGAAAACAGATTAGATCCACAAAGTACATATCTTGTCACTGTCTCTAGAGCCGAAAGAGAATGGACTGTTTTATTTCCTGGATTCATGGATCACTAATGAGGTATAATTGTATCTCCATGATGGTTTCATGCTAATTGAAGGAGACTACAGAGGAAACCAGCTTTTAATGGGCAGTTAACATTAGTCTTCTTTAAAGGTAGTTCCAGATATTTTTTCACCACTGTTTCTATCATCATTTCATCCTTTCAGAGAACACATAGGAATAATGAGAACACAATATAACTTTTATATTATATAAATATTTTAATATCTTCTTACAAAGAGATCATGTTTTTTATTGGATTTCAAATTTTCACTAGCTTTCCTATACTGGCATAAATTCAGCCTCATATATTGTCATGATACACAGTTCTACATTGTATTTTCTATATGTTCTCCTATTCATTTCTTTTGTGAGGCCTAATACAGTAGGAAAAGTCCTGTCTTGGTTGCTCCTATGGGAGACCACTGCACATCAAGGACCTAAAGACACAAATAACAGTTCGCTTGAGTAGGCACAGGTCTGCGTGGTGCTGTGCCTTGTCCAGCATGGCCTTCACATTGTTTTATGCTGCACAAATCCTCGGCCACAGGATGAAATCAGCCATCTCACTGTAATGGAGGAACCTGCAGGCAGCTCCCACTTTCTGACAGCAATTACATCACCTGTGTCACATTACTTTCACCTAAGGGTGCAGCAAGAAGTTGAAACATCCTTTATGAATAGAGTTGTTCTCTTGTAAGATAATTATATGAAAGTTCAAATAACCAAAAAGGAGATACTTCATTCAATGGGTGGATCTGCACAGCTTGACATGGGAAAATCAATCCAGGACCCACCCAATGCTGCAAAAACATGGAGTTCCCAGTAGCTGAAGAGATAAGATATATCCACTAACCATATTATTCTTCCTATTCTGTCTAGGCAGTTATTTTATTAAGCCATTTATTACTGAGCCTTTCCTGCTGAGATCCAAACAGAACCCTCTATAATATTCTCCCTCTCACCCCCTTAAGCACCTGCCTGGCAAAGAGCAGGTCCATTTACTACTTCTAACTTCTTTTTTTCGTTCTGAAACTGTTAATTACAGATACAAAGAAACAAGTCAAGCCTTTTCTAATTATTTCTATTTATTTTTCCTCCACCTCTTCAGACAGACTGATTATTCTGTATCTGAGGCTACACAATAGAGATTTTGGAACTGAAAAGAGGAAGCTTAAAGGCAGAGGTGGTATAGCCCTTCATGAAGTGAAGGGTTAAGATCTCACACACTCACCTTTCTGTGGTTCAGACATTGAGCACTATCTTCTTATACTTTGACAAATTTGTTCATTTTCATTACATCATTGTAACCTCAGCAGTTATACTGCTGAGGCAACATAAATTAGTCTAATGTGGCTGTACCTGTAATTCACAGCTCTTTAATTCCCTCTACTTGGCCATAAGTATAAGCCAACCCTAATGTAAGCCAAAGTTTATCCTGAAACGTCTTCTAACTCCATGCTTTGTTTTCCTCTTCCAAGGAAGAGTTCTTGCAGTACTGTGATTAACCACAGTCCTTCCTTCACCTTCCTTTTATTCTGGAGAAGAGAGGGATCAGGGTGATTTTCATCAACAGGTGTAAATATTCGAAGGGTGGTTGCAAAGAGGACAGAGCCAGGCTCCTTTCAGTGGTGCCTCATGACAGGACCAGAGGCAACAGGCAGAAACTAAAATACAGGAAATTACCTCTAAACATCAGAAAACACTTCTTTTACTGTGAGAGAGACTGAGCAGCAGCACAGGTTGATCAGGGAATTTGTGGAGTCTCCATCCTTGGAAATACTCAAAAGGTGTCTGGACATGGTCCTGGGCAACCAGCTCTAGGTGGAGCTACTTTGACTTTCAGAGGTCCTGTTCAACCTTAACCATTCTATGATTCCTCATCCTTGGCAGAAAATCCCTGTCCCTCCTGGTTTGCCTCTTTCTTTTTTTCAAAGGTGAAATGAAGAGCTGTACTCAACAGCTTGTGAGAAGGAGAAACTTTAAAAGTCTGAACTTCAATGGCTATTGTATTTTCACAGTAAATCACTAGCACGTTTAGAAAAACTTTATATATGGTAATAGTTGCTAGTTACTGTACCCAAGTTTGCAATAGGATAATCCCTCTTTTGACAAACAGCTCTGTACTCCTGTCACGGTAAACATTTTCTCATTTACCACATCCTAGGAGTTAGAAAAACCTGCTGGCCATTTTAGATGGATAAAATATTTGTAGGTTCTAGGAGATGATTCCTCATGCCTCATATTCCAATGTGTGCTTATTTATATCTTTTATATGCAAAGCCCCCATACACCACTCCTGCTGAAAGTCTTCAGAGGTGTCACAAGTTAAATGACCATAAGAAAAAGTATGTTTGGGTACATGCAACATTGTTTTTAGGTTTTGTTCTGGAGTGATCACCTTTGAGTACATCAAAGTACCAATAAAAAAAGCAGAGGTTTTTTTTATCAGTTTGTAAGTTTGTCAACTTACATAAAATACAGGCATTTGAGATGGCCAGTGTTTAAGAAACTCTTTCAAAATTTTTTTTTCAACTAACCCAGATGATCAGTTATACACACATTCTTGAATGTATCTGGTTAAAAAGAATATATACTTCCAGACATCATGTCATTATTTCAACTTTTATATTGAATTTTTCAAAAGATTGATATTTTAGTTCTGTGGAAAAACTATAAACTCTCACCATTCTGTGCTTTACAATATTTCCTTGGAAAGTATAACTTGCCTACACCTGCACAGTTGACTGTGCAGCAAAGTTAAACTTCATTATTTTTCAAACACTTTGGAGTTTTTATTATTTTGCAGAGGATTATGGAGGTGGATCTGACTGAATCAAATTATATTCCAAAAGCTTTTGAAGAGAAGTTCAGTCTCTCCAGGCACTCAGAATTCTCTTTTGTAGGCTGAAGAGGCTGACAGAAAGATTTAATCAGGTTTGATCAGGATCGACCTCTCTTCCAGGATTCAGATTTTCTGAAGTAGATTAGAACATTAACACAGTCAGTAATGTATATAATTAAAAGGAAAATAATTCTATGATTTTGTTTTCCCTAGGAACTGTGTGTATAATCCACATTTCTAAATCTGCAGGCATAATTTAGTGCCACTTAAACTTCATCATTTAATGGTTCTGTAAATGACTACAATTTCAATAAAAAATCACATTTACAATTTACAATTCAAATATTTAAAGTAAAAAATTAAAAAAAAAGAAAGTAGATAACCAGTCATGACAGTAAAAATTAAAGCAAGCATTGAAAGGGCAGCAAACACCATAACTATTTCTTCATAAAGGGAATTTGTGCTTTTCAATTTTTTTTGTCTCAGTGATTTTAGCTCCCCTGGAAATGTTGTTTCACTTTATTGACTTCACTGGGGCTGTGGGCTTTATGTGGTAGGAATTTAACTGTGGAATTGGGAGCTGATAGAGTTTTTCTTGGGCACTACTCTCAGCTCTGTGCTATCAACTTGAAGAGTCAGTATCATTTTGGCTGCCTAGACATACAAAGCAATTCCAAGGATCTGAAGGAGAAAGCTTCTTAGAATTTCAGTAGCTGGAATTATTACTGATAGTTTATTAACAAGCTAAAATTTTGTTTTGAAGGCCCCATAAACGTCTGGAACAAATGTTTCTGAAACTTTCCGATTACATATTTAATACATCCATTTATCTGACAAAAAACAGTGCCATCTTAATGTTCATGTTTCTTCTTTAAAAAATTGATATGCCGTCAATCTAAGTTCCACTGCAGCCTCACTCCCCCCACAGAAAGGTAACCCCACAAAGTCCAAATTGCATTTGTTAGCCCTCAACTCTGCAATGCTATCAATTCATCTCTGTACCATTGCCAAATATTTATGCTGGGATATCCATTTTCAAAAAGCACATAAACTTAGGTCTTTGGATTCCCTATTGCAGCAAGATCTCTCTGACTGTGTCTGGGAGATGCTTTCACTTTTGGCTATCTGATTTCAGAAATGTCTCAACCTGATGAGACAACCAAATGCTTTACTTTAAGTCACTGGAGACTGTAAGTCTGCAACAAATGCTGAAAATTAGTTTCAAGATAATTCTCAAAGCTATAAAAACTAGTATCTATTCTATTAGCATATTATTGACATGTGTGTCTTCTTAGTGAGATGAACTGTTGCTCCCTGCCTTTACAAACCAGTGTGAATATAAATCATTCCTTACAACCAGCTTTGAAATTGGACTATAATATCCATTGTTATATTGGTCTCCATTTTACACATGAATTAGCATGCCCTAATAAGCTGGTTTTGGCATTTAACACTCCCATCCAAAACACTCTGTAACCTCAGCTTCTCTAAATTATTATCAAGTACATCATTTTCTGTAAATTCGAGGCCTTACTTATAATTTTGATCTTTCCTTTTCAACTGAAGCAATTGATTTCAGTTTTTCATGTTCTTTTCACCTGACTAATTCATTCTTAATCACTTACGTAATATCATGAACTCAAACAAATTACTTGCAGTGGGGAGAAAGTTCAAACACGTTTCCCATCACGTTTAGTGATTTAGTCCAATCAGATTTGTGTGAGTGCAGCTGGAGCATGGCTTGCATAACATAGCTGATCAATAGGCCTTCGATAACATCGGCTCTGTGAATGAATCACTCTAAGGCTTTGACCTATGTGAGTATTTTCCACATGAGTGTTCACTATTTGTTTGCTTAAGTAGTGTTGTAGGGGTTTTTTGACATCTATTTCTTCAATTCACATGCTGAGTTTTTTGGGAGTTGTTTTTTTGATATTCAAGATTCTTGCAGGTGATACAGACTAACTTTATCTACTAGGTTATGCATTTCCATAAATCAGCATGAGAAGTAGCCACAGGAAGGTTTGCCTATCATTTCTGTCAACAATATTAGAATATGTCATTTTTTTTTTAAATTCTGTTTCCTACATGTGCATGCAAAAATATGCAAATTAAAAATAGTGGTTCTTATTTTCACTTTCCGAGCAATAGACCTAACTTTGTGAAAGACTCTGCCTCACTCAGGTTAACACTTAAAACCCTCCCAACAGCAGAATTTCCAGAAAGCTCTCTGTGGCTATGAACTTACTCAAATACGTTATGAACCCAGAAAAAAACTGTCACTGACATAGTGATGGACAAGTTACTTCTGGGAAGTGGCAAGCCTCCACAAGCATATCCTCATCCAATATCTGACTGAATTAGTAAATTTAGCTGTTAATCATCTGTTATATTTTACAAGAACACACTTCTTTACTTGATTATATATATACAAAAGAGGTGTCATTCCATTCCATTCCTTTTATATATTATTGTGTAAACAGATTTTTATATATTATTCAAGTTGCTCATAAATTGTTAGCAGTTCAGATGAATACAAAATATGTATTGATGCAAGTGATACTTCATGAAAGGCTTCTCAACTGACAAATTCTTAACTACTGAATGCAACTAATTCCAATAAATGGTTTAATTTGCCTTGCAGCTGACTTTTCAGTCAGTCCTTAAGGCTCTTCTAAGTGGTGCCAAGAAATAGGACAAGAGGCAACAGGCAGAAACTGATGCACGGAAAGTTCCACCTGAATATGAGGAAGAACTTCTTTCCTGTGCAGTGACCAAGTACCGGAAGAGGTTTTCCAGAGAATTTGTAGAGTCTCCCCCACAGGAGATATTCAAGAACTGTCTGGATGCAGTCCTGTGCTGTGAGCTCTGAGATAACCCTCCGTTAGCAGGAAGGTTGGACCAGATGACCCACTGTGGTCCCTTGCAACCTGCTCCATTCTCTAATTCAGTGAACATCAAATGTTAAACTTTCTGGATAATTTTTAGAAATTCTTTTTGCTGTTTCAGCTATGAATACTTCATTTTGTTTGCAACTAAATTAACATGAAAGACTTAATAATTTCAACCACCTTGTCCTCTGAATCATAAAAAAATAAGATTTTTAGTAAAAATATTGGATTTTGAACCAGGCTGTATTGAGCTCCTTTTGAATTCATACACAAAGCTTTCTCCTGGAATATCAGGTAAGGTACTTTTTGAATGGTCACCTTATTATCTTGAATACAGATATTTGTCAAAAGTGCTGCTATGTAACTATGCTTCTTTAATATTTAGTAAAATTTTCTGTAAAATGGGACAGCAAATTATAGATTCCCTTGGATTTTAAGTGGTCCTCATGTCTTTTCCAGTTCATACTGGAAACTCTATGTGACACTAAGATAGGTGAGACTTTTTTCAGCTGAAATGTAAGGAAGAACGTAACAGTCACTGGAGCTGCAAAAAGCCAAGTGCAGTAACTGCCAAAAAAGTCATGTATATTGTAGGCTGGCTAGAATATAAAGTCTATCTGCCTATAAAGGCCAATGGGGATGAGATATTAGCTGTGAGAAAGCAGAGTTAAATGTACACAAAGATATTCTTGTCCACATGTAACTCAATTATCAAATGTATCTCTTTATCTTCTATCATTTTTTAGAAATACATTATATAGATTGTAGAAATATATTATATATATATGTAATTTATATAATAATGAAGCTATTATATCTTTATGACTTCATAAATTCATGCCATAAATGTTTTTATAACTGCTCAAATATATAAAAATTTTATTTTAGAGAGAGATTGAGATTGAGAGAGAGAGAAGGTGATGTACCCTATCTGTGCATAGATCTCAATCCCATTAGAAAGATCTCTTCATTGTTACTAGTAGTTTAGTTAAGAGAACCAAGGGGAGGGGCAGGGAGGAAAGCTATCAGGATGTAGGTCTAGAACCTACATGTTTGTGCTTCTATCAATTCAAGAAACCTTTATATAATAGAGGTAAACCAGAGAACACACCTTAATAACAGATAAGATAGGAAAACTTTGTCATCAGTCCTGAGACAGAAGCCAGTCATGACAATCATGGGATATTTCTATTTTATGAGTTCTTTTATTTAATGAAGAAGAAAATTTTTGAAAGAAGCTAGACATCTGAGTCACACTGAAGGTGGTGTTCAGTTCCCTTAGGTTCTATGGGACATTCTACCCCAAAGATATTTTAATATAATCATTCCTATTTTATATAATGAAAATAAGATAATACAGAAATTCTCACTGATGGTAGCTATTATCATTACTATTATTATTATTATTGTTGTTATTGTTATTATCTTTCTATAGTTCATCAATTTTTCTGATTATTCTTTAAAATAAAGAAAGGGGAAATTCATATATTTAAAAAGACCTGTCATGACATAAAATACAATCAGTGAAGCAGGGGAATGAGCTGTTTACCAATGCAGCTGAAAATCCAGAAAAACAAAGTTTCTGTTTGTTAAAAAACAGTTCTAGCGTTTCATTTTTGATCAAAACAAGTGAATCAGTGTGGCTGAACCATCAGGCTTTAATTGCTCCAAAAGTCTGATGACAAACAGGGAGAAGTGCCAGAAATTCACATGATTTATTATCTTTGTACACTTCAGTTTCACGCAAATGTACAATCCCAGAAGGATTCTGAACCACTCTCTGACAGGCCCTCAGCATTGAATTAATACACAAGGCAAAAGAAAATTTAATGTAGAGCATCAGAATTGATTAATGGAAGTCATGTCAGCTGTCAGTCCTCTGCAAACTAATCAGGTAAAATGCTCAAGAAAACTCGGTGCTGCATATGAAGGTTAACAGAAACTTTAAAGGGGATAAAAAAATAACAATAAATTATTATTGAAAAAGATAAAATAAAAGAGAATGATTGGGGATTTTTTTCTTTCAATGATTAATATGTATTTATTTGGCCAACTGCCAAGAAACTGGGGTGCTAACAAATTCATTCCAATGATTTTTGTTTTCTAATCTCTGGAGTAACTTCTTATTTCAAGACTTTTGATTGTTTCTTTAACAGAGTTCTAAAACACTACTGATGTAATAAAGCCCAAGCAATTCTAAGTAAAAATAATCTCATCCACAGTTTAAGAATTTATGTCAGGATGAACTAATTCATTCAACCACGTGCCAGGTCTTCCAAGACTGAAGTATTCAGTCTTTGAAGAAGTCCTCCTTTAAGCATGCCCAAAAATCAAACTCTGCATCCAGTGACACACTTTCAGCCTTGAATCATCTTTGGCGTGTCATGTTGAGAGGACATAGTATGCCAAGGGAAAACCATGTAAATGATTCATGTAGGACAACCTAGAATGTCTTTTCAAGCATTCTGAATGTCCCTACATCCAGGTATGACTACAGTTGCTGCTGCTTTTTTTTAATATTGCTTGTCCTATAAAACATCAATTAATTCTTTTCCACATTGAAGTCCTTAGTCATAGTGTAGGGCTTTCATGAATACTATTCTGTCAGAAATATTGGACTCAGTTCAGCCCCTCCATCCTATGAACAGCTTGAACCATTGCTCCACTACCAAACACTTCCATAGAATGCCATCTCCTCTATCCCAGAACAATGTCTCCTTATGGTATTTTCTTGTGTCTATGTGTGTCAGAAATCGAAGTTCACTGCAGAACTGAGAAGATCCAATAAGTCTACTCCAGCCACTGCTTTTATTTTTTGATGTATATTCTACATATAATCCCACATAGGACCTTTACTACACTACTAGAGATCAAAAGCCAAGCCATGTGTATTCATGCAGCTTATACCCTTATTTATTCATGCCATGTTTTCCCAGTGAAAAAGAGTTGAAGGTCACAGGCATCTTGAGCTAGTGAGGCAGATGGCCACAGGCCAATAACTGCACTCTGAAAAGGCTTCTTGATCCGCTTGCTCATTTCTCTTCCTGGGTTTGGGTCAGGTCAACCCTTCAATAGCTGAATCCATAACTTCCCTAGTGTCATCCACCCCTATAGGGAATTCCCAGCTTCATCAGCCCATTTCCAGTCCTTCTCCATGAATCAGATCCCAGCTGAGACAATGTGGTGGGCATATGTGAACTCTTACATAGCCCTGCTGTGCTTAGGTATAGTGAGACACCACAGCTTGTCCTAAAGTTTCAGTGCAAACATGCTGGACAGCCTGGTTCTCACATGGTTCACCAAATCCCATTTCTGCTTAAGCTTCCTTAGAGTTCACACATGTTTTGAAAAACTATAAACATAAAGAATGGACTTCAGTGTATAAGCAGAAGATTTTCTTGGACCTGGTGTTTCTTCATCCCCAGATCCCTTGTTTTTCCATTTACTCTTCT
>JAWWLV010000045.1:27551995-27562494 GCA_035041135.1 Platyrinchus mystaceus
CAGTGTATAAGCAGAAGATTTTCTTGGACCTGGTGTTTCTTCATCCCCAGATCCCTTGTTTTTCCATTTACTCTTCTACAAAGCCAGCTCCTTCAGTTCCAGGACAACTCTGGCTCCCAGTCACTGGAGATGCCACACTAGATCAAAAGGGAAGTGTTTTCTTCTGGAATTTTCAAGAAAATTTCTCTCACAGAAGCAAACTGACAGTATCACATTCTACAAGGGGGACTTTGGGAATACATCACTTTTGCGTGTACACATTTCAGTCCATAGAGAGAGTTCAGGTATGACAGATTAGGTGTCCACTGTGTTGTTCATGCACATGTCTGAGAAAGACAGGGAGGTGTCCTTTAAGGGCTTTTTTTTTTTTATTGTGGCCTCTATGAATGAGAGAAGGAAAATTCCGGATAGTAAAAATTGGGACAAACTGCCAGAATGAAGTCTGTGGTGTCTGATACGCTACATTCTCGGGAAATGAGAGATTCAAACTCATCTATGCACACAACATTAAGGACCCACACCCAAGTGCCATATCCACGGGGGCTGGTATACTTCATTAAGACACCAAAAGTGCCAAGCTGATGAGGGCAGATGTTTTCCAGCATATTTTACTTTGCCTTGCAGAGGCAGAGAGAGGTGCTTTATGAGCACTGGGAAAATGTGGTGTTTCGTATTTCACAATGACACAGCTTTAAACCCTCTTCCTCTCCTCTACTTATCCTCCCACAGCAATTCCCTGAAAAAAGTGGAGCTCAGAGATAATTGCCACTAATTTAGGATGGTGGAGGAGAGCAGGCATGGTTCAGGCAAACTGGACAGAGCTTGATGTTGAGAAGCAGTCAAGGGGCCTTAGAACTCTTGGCATGGCCAGGGCATCTTATGGGCCCTGATATGTGCATGTAACCAGAGCACTGTGAGAGCCCTCAGAGATCGAGTGGCTTAACAGGTGCCAAAGACCTCTTCAGGAGCTTAGGTCTAGGATAAATTTAAACTTAATTAATCCCCACAATCTTTGTTTCTAATTCCTCACATTTGTGACAACTAATATCTAATTCTAGCCAAAATACGCTCTAAATAAAAACTGCCTAGCATGGTCAAAACTGTGTGAGCTTGGAGTATTTAACTCAATAGCAGAACAGCTATTAGTTGTAGTTTCATTTACTGATGGATCGTTGTTCATTTATATTAAGTATAAATATGTCTTGGAGTTACAGACAGGCTCTGCTCTCTCACCGTGGTTGTCAGCGCCACCCCTTTATGGCTCTCCTTGACTGTCCTTTGGGGAAAAAGAGACAGATCAAAACAGCGTGGATATCAGGGCCTACAGCCTGCTCATATTTCATGACTGACTGTCACTGAGTTTCCTGGAGAAGAATCAGATCCGTGCTCAGAAGAGTGTCCCACACATACTGTCTGCAAAAGTAGCTGGGCAGGCACGAAGAGCCCTTGTCTGTCCCCAGGCATACTGGTGAAACTCCATGCTGTTAAACCACAAGGCCCTGCAGCTCTCAATGAGCCAACTCAGTCCAATGGCTTCCATAAAGCTGGTGGAAAACCTGTGTTCCTTTTGCACAGGGAGGCTACTACCACCGTTACAGCCCGCAAGTCATGCCCGTCGCTGGCAGAGGATGGACATAAAACTGACATATGCCTGTGCCTTGATTTTGATTTCCACAAGCAAACCCAAATACCAAACTAAATATCCTGCCAGACATGTTCTTGCACAACCAAGCATGTTATATTCTTCAGCCAGCACATCAGATGCTCTCAGGGTAATCATGTCAGTGAAACTAAGCAAACACTTCACAGCAGAATGGACTCATCCCAACAGTCTACAAAGGATTAGGCAGTTGCCAATGGATGAATATTTTTCACAGAATAATCATTCTCTCTCTAATCCTCAGCTCTGTATCTTAGGGAAAACCCATAAAATACCTGCCAAAAATGAGCATAGGAGCTAAAAATCATAATTCTACTGGCTCAGCTCACAGGCTCAGCAGAGTTAGCAGTTGTGCCACTCATAGTTCCATCCCTCAAGTAATGCAATCAACAGCCTGATAATTTTCTCTGTTTCAAAGATGTAAATATCACCTTTCTCCTTTTACTCTTTCTTTCCAAGATGGCCTACCTGCTCTGTAATTTAACTAGTAAATTAACTGAACTCCAAACATATATTCTAAAATTGCTTTTGATTTTGAAATCTGCTTTTCTCTAAGACCTGAAGTGTGCCCAGACGTTTGTCTAATTTTTCCAAATGAGGAAGAAGGTGCCCTCTACCATACCAACTAGAAAGCAGCACAGTGAGGACCTATAGACTTCTATCATTTTAAAGCTAATGCAGGATCAAAACAGGATTCATTTGTTTTTTTCAACAAAAGGAACAAAAGGGGCATTTGCTATCAAAAATGTTTTCTGAAACCACAGTGTCCAGATGCAAATGAGCTCTGCAGGGATTTAATTTCTTCCAGGCTGGATACTTGTAATTATTTCACCTTATACTGACTTAAGTTGTTATCCTGAAGCAATCTGTCAAGGAATTCGGTACCTATTTTTAATTCCCTGTTACACCAGTGGAAAATGGTCTATTATATCCTGCCTATTTTATGGAAAACTGTTTTTTTTTTGGGGGGAGGGGTTTTTATTAAATATGTTCTTTAAAAAAAAAGTGAGGGTGTGCTGTACAAGTTGTGTACTGGGGTAATTTTGAGATGTATGAATCTCAGTCAACATAAAAAGCTGTAGAGATCCTAATGAGCTACAGGAGAACAAGGCTTGAGGGGATAACACAACATCAGCCCGGACTCTGCAGTCACAGCTGACAGAAACAAGTCTGTGCTTGGTGACCAGATGACTGTGACCCTGCTGGCTGCAGTTGGTTTGTCTTCACTCACCTTTCCAGGGTGACAGTGTGTAAGGTAATGTGCAGAGAGATGAAAGCTTGCACAGCCAACACAGCGCTGCTCTCTTGTGATGCACAGGGAGGATGTGCATACCCAGCAGCCTGGGAGCCTGCTAGCCTCAGTCTTCTGACACTCTCTTCAGCTTAATAGGCACCTCATTTCATCCTTGGCATGATAGCAAGAGACTTCAAGCAGAGTTCTAATTTTCTCTTCTGCCTGATGACCACTTACAATGTTTAACTCTCCTACACCTCTTAATACAGCTGACTAGATCAGAAAACATCACCAAACAAAGCGTTTGTTTTCAGGTAGAATGTGTAAAACTTTTTTAACCCATATTTTTAATTTTCCACCAAAAAAACCTCCAAGAGAAATTTAAGGTCTTTGAAATCAAATGAAGGCACAGAATATATGAGCAGTGTGACAGATGACAGAAGTCTGAAACACACTCAGCTGCTCTGAATTTTGCTAAGCCTTCGTTCTGGCAAAGCTGTTGGGTTGGACAGGACAGCCTGCAAAGCACGAAATGAAATGGAATTTGCGTTAATTTTATTTCATCATCTACAGCAGATGTTCAGGTGTTCTGATGCACAATTTCAAGCAAAGATGCTTAAAGGGTTTTTATCACAGAAGCTCATCACAGAAACCTACTATTTATAACGGCAGCCAACGGTGGTAAACTGTATCTAAATAACAAGAATCAAAAGACTCAAAGAAACAAAGTAACTAAATCAATCTTTCCTGATTGCTGACACACGGATTCCACTACTGCATTCAATCTCAATTTATCTCGGTCTCATTTAACACCTTTATCTAGTCACTAGGAAAGAGGAGCATATTTCTTTCTGAAACTATTTGCTCACTTTAAACAAAAAAAATATCTGTAAAGAACAAAAAAAAGGGTAAGATTTTTGTACAGACATTACTTAACAGAAGCTACTAGATTATGATATTAGCAGAAATAGGAGAAATTTGACTCCAGATATTGCAATATTCATTGCATTCTAATGCAGCCACCAAAATATAGCAAACATATCTTTTATCTGCATTGTTATTGAAATTATAGGTAATTTATGTGTAAATTAGTTCCATGGCAAATATAATCAGAGAGTTTGTACATTTTTTTTTTGTAAACCTATGAAAGGGTCTTCTCATACTTTACACTGAGAAAATTGAGCTCTGAAAAGAAGCTCAATTCATTGACTTAAAGCAAACTAGAAATGTCATCTTTTGCTTTTCCTTTTCTTACTACAAAATTATTTACAGCAAATTCTGATTTACCTTGAACAAGTGAATGCTGCTGGGTGTTCAGCATATTCAGAAGGAACAGTATCAGTCAAAACTGGCTACACAGACCTCAGAGGAGGATCCTGACCACAAACAATAATGGCAAAGTTTTGCTGGCTGGTTATTGTTGTTGCTACTTGGTATTTTACAGAAGATCACATCAGAGAAGACAGTTTGGGTCATCCAGCCTATCCTCTGCACTCTAAACTTCTCCCTATATCATTCTCACTACACCTTATTATCTAACCTGCTCAGCAGTGCTGCAGCCAACCCAGCTATCACCTGACCTCTTCCTTAGAGCACAGCTTCCGTGGCACTCTGCAACCCCACAGCACTTGTGGGCAGGTGCTGTGTCCCCTTCAATATCTGTAAGCCTATAAGCCCCACCCAGGGGTATATTCAAAATTAAATAAGACAGATCTCTGCCACTGCAGTTGTATACTGTCATGCCCTGAGAGTCAATGTGCAATCCCTTGTGTCCTTCACCCTCTGCCCAAGTGTATGTGCTTCCTACATATTTTCAACAGCTGTGCAGAGCCGCTGCCTTTTCCAAATCAATCTATACCCTTCTCTATCCCCTAGCTTTAGATCACAGAGGACCATAAATGCTACCCCAACAGAGTGGTTTAATGATCAGTACATGACACACATGTTGATATGGGAAATTTCACTACCAAAAATGCAGTTCCCCTTTCAGTACAATCTACAACATTTGTTTTCTTAGGTGGAGTGACTAATATCAATACAGGGAAAGTTATTTAAATATTTTTAGAGATATTTATATACCTGTCAGGTGTTATTTTGCTCTTGTTCATTTTCTACAGGTGAAAAAAAAAAGTCATAGAAGAAAAGATGCAGAAAATAATGTTGAACATTTTGTAAAACAAATACTTACATGCCTTACAAAAAATTTTATTGGTCCTTCAAGAGAACGAAATTACAAGTTGGTAATAGTTACTAATTGCTCTCTAATGCAAAATAGACATGGAAGAGACCCCCAAAGGCTGTCTAGTGCATGTCCGAGCAAGATAACAATTTTGAATGCTTCTGACTCATGTTTGAAGTGAAAGACTGCAGTATCCAAAATTTTAGTACAGAAGACCACTGCTTAACAGGGCTAATTAGAGGTCTTCTATCCTGATGTGCAGCCAGAAACACCCTTCCTATCATTTGTAAACCACCTCCTTTCTCCTTCATACTCACATGCATGTAAGGCCATTAATTCCTTTTTCTTTTCCATCTCCTTTGCATATTTGTGGAGTGTTACCATGTTGCCATCTCTTTTCAGCACTTCCCTCACAGGCCAGATATTCTGTTCTTACTGCTCCATCCTTGCTTTATTACAGTTATCCACATAAGGTCACATGTTTCCCATTTTCCAGACAAAGTATTCATTTTGCCAGTTAATCTAAGTTCTAAATACTGTCCATCATAGTTCTTCCACTTGCTTCCATTTTACAATCCACACATGAAATAAACATATTCCTTAATAACATCAGCGATGCAAGCAGTAACTGAGACTGAAAAATGTGTTTAGAATATAATTTGAAATATTTTCTCACTTTCACCAGGAGCTTTTGGATTAATTTTGTGAGCACAGTTCCCCGGTCCCTTTTTTCATGTCACAGTAATTTCATCAAGATACTTTTGCCTAGGGTTTTTTAGAAGAATAAAATATGACAGAGAGTAAACCAGCTTACTAAAGTCAGTTGGGTTTTTTCTCTATCTGAAAAACCTACTATTCTTCATAGAAAAAATTTAGTTGATATGACTTTTTTTTCAAAATCTATTCTGGCTGTTATTTGTCATTTAGGTATTTTTTAAGCTTTTTGATTATTTCTTCTGCAACCATTATAGACATCAAAGTTAAGCTGACTGGTCTGTAATTTCCTTTTTCTTTTTTTTTTCTACATCTAAGGACAGGTAATACATTTGCCCTTTCTGAAATGTCATCATTTCTGAATCAGTTTACAGAATAAAAGTTAATGGCACTGACAGTGTTTCTGTTTGTTCTTGAAGAACTCTTGAAGAAGGTGCAAGTCCATTCAGTGCATAGACACTAACCTATCCAAATATTTAAACATATTCTTTCACTAGTCTGTTGTTCTGGGCTTCCTGTCAGTGGTGCCAATGACATTATCTATATGATCAATGCACACTCAATGTGATGGCCACAACAAGGTTGAATAAAAAACTCTTTCCACCTTAGCATGATTTGCAATTAGCTGTTTGGGGTTTTTTAATTATTTCTTGGTCTTCTGCTTACTAGTAGTGTACTTATAAAAAGCATTCTTGTTACAGTTTACATCCCTTCTACTTGCATCTCAGCACTCCTGGTGCTCTGCACAGAAGGCCTTCTTATCCTCAACATCAGTTCCCCATTTTGTTTAGGTCTCTCAAGTATTCACAGTGTAGTGAGGTTTTTTCCTTATCCATCCCTTGCACAGATATTGCATACATTTCTTTCTTTTCTGAGGCTGTTAACTCTCTTGACATCTTTTTCCTTGACCTTCCTTCTGCAGAAAGGTTATGACCTGGCTTTTTAAAGTCTGTCTATTGTCTTTATTCTTTTATTGCTTCTCCTTTCTTTCCAAAAAAATATGCCTTTCATCTTTAAATTTCCATTTATTTTTTCCCTTTTAATCATAATCAAGAATAAATAGTTTTAATTACTTTCTTTCAAGTTCTGTGCAGTGTCAAGAAACTGCTTTCAGCATACTGCAAAAGCTTTTCATATTGTTTAGTTAAAACTGTAGCTCAACTGACTGTTAGTTTCTGATGCTCCTACAGCATTTGATCTCTTTGCATTTCCTTGGGGACAGCCAGAAATGCCTTTTTAGTTGCTGTTTAGTGGTGTTCCTTGTGCCCAGGATAGCTGCTCCGGTGATCTGCATCTTCTGATAGCATTGCAAAAACATGCACAGTATGAGAAGTTCCTGTGCCTGAAAAGAAGGAAGAAAGATACTCCAAGCTTTCCAAGCTAGGAGGATGTGCTGTACCATCTCAAAGCTACCCAATTCAAAATAAATTTGGGCTCTCACCCAGCCTGGAAGTCTTTCCTGCCTAGCAGAGTAGAAGCAACCTGCATATCCAGTAGGCTCTTTCACTGAGAGATGTGCAACTTCTACTTTTTGGAGAAACTATAGAGAAAATGGTACCAGCTTTTTTACCTCTTTAAAATCATCATCACAGTTGACCCTTGTAAGGACTGTCTCATTTTCTCCTCATTTCATTGATAGCAAAGACTTTCACCGGTGCTTGTTTACATCTCCATCTCCCCTTTGCCTAGTATATATTTTTAATTATAAAGCAATGTATTTTCCTCCTTTTATCAATCCAAATGTCTTGAGCCAATGTATATCAATATTGCAGTCATGTGAGTTATTCCCTAATGCCTTTGCTATGCCAATTAGGTAATAATTTTAATTATGTGCTAAGATTTCTATGCCTGCTCTTCCTAGAGACACAGTATTGAGCATGTGCGTCAATAAAGCCTTCTATTCAGTTTTTCAATATTTTAGCTTCTCTATTTTTACAAAATTTTTGCATTGCCCTTGCCTGGACATCAAGTTGTACACTTTGCAATTGCTGGTCTCTTTTAACCCTATATATGTCCCTGAATGAGAAAACTACACAGTAAATGTGCAAAAAAATTACATTTAAAATTGAAGGTGGCAGTTATAATACATTCTAAATATATGTCAACCCAATAGGGTTTTTAGTACTTGCCTTAAAGAACAGAACACAGACTAATAGAAAAAAAAACAAAGAATTTTGCTTATGCAAAAGGAGAGGCTTCATATCTGCCTTAATACAGCAGTCACACGGAGTATTAAATTCAGTTTCCTGAACAAAAAGCCACACTGCTGAAAGACTAGGGTGGAGGGGTTGATGCTCGGTTTGCTATATTTTTTACTGGCTTTCACAGTGCTAAAACAATTTACACCAGTTCATATTCTCTTCTTAAGTCACTATTGGCTTCTTTGTATCCAACTTCCAAGAAGTCAGACATAAGCACTTTAAGACATAATGTGTTCTTTAGCCTGCAATCTCTTCAGTGTCCACTAGTGACTGAATAAAAGGTAATGCTGGAGGATAAGACACTGATGTAATTCTAATTCACTTCTCTTTGTTTAATTTTTGAAAAGCCGTGGTTTCTGATAAAAGCATCCTCTCTGCACATTTTCTCTTTAGATTTCAGCTGTAAGATTTTCACTTGAAGTAAACTAGCATTACACCGAGGAAAATTCTATAAGTAGTGGTTATTGAAGCCACTGGAGTTATAGAAGTGCTACTAAGCCATGTATTACATAAGCTGCACGGCCTATACTTATTACACAAAATTACACATTCAAGCTACTTTTTCTTGCATGTCCTTCACGCTGATTGCAACCATGCCTCAGAAGAGGTCTCCTGTGATTAAACCTAACAACTTTATCCTGATCTTTTAATTCTTTGTCTTAAGACATTGTGCAAATTATAATAGCCCAGATTTTCATACAGCAAAATAATCTTCTTAGTTGATTCTCCACAGAGTTTATTTAGCTTTCTTTCCCAGGTCTTGAAATAATGTAGACAGTAACCTCTTTTTCCACTTCTCTTCCAGTAAAAAAAGAAGGTATTTTTTAACAAGAAACACTGAGATCAGTGCTGATCAAAGAAAAATTCTTTTAAAGAATGTTTATTATTTATTAAATTTCCAGACTCAGCATAAACACAAAAGGTATTCAAATTGTGCTATTTAATACTGATCAATCTTTTCCAAAAGGCTCCCTAATCCGTACAGTTATTAATTATAATGGCATTTACTTCAACAAAGTCTAACACTAGGAATGAAAGTACATGTGGTAAATCCTATTATATCTAAAGAGATGTGTTGCATTTCCTTGCTTACTTTTTAATCCTCCTTCGGCAGGAACAACAAATTTTCATGTGTTTGAGGGCTTTTTTCCTTGATTATCAATTTTACCACTTGAAAGAAGGGTGAAGGTTGAAGATTTCCCTTTGAAGTGGGCAAACAAGATTAACAAAGGGAAGTGCAAAGTCCTGTACCTGGGAAGAAAAAATCTCAGGCACCATTACAGGCTGAGGACCAACCAGCTGGAAGCAGCTTTACAGAAAAGGGGCTGGAAGTCCTGGCAGGCACAAAGCTGAACATCAGCCAGCACTGTATCCTTGCAGAAAAGAGGGCCGCCCTAGGAGAAGCATTGCCAGCTGACTGAAGTGAACCTTCCCCTTTGTTGAGAATTGGTGAGACACATCCAAGTGTTGAATCCAACTCTGGGCTCGTCAGAGCAAGAGAGAAATGAACATACTGGACTGAGTCCAGCAAATGGCCAAGGAAATGACAGAGGGCTTACAGCAGCCCTACATGAGAGGCTAACAGAACTGGGACTGTTCAGCCTGGAGAAGGCTCAGGGAGATCCTATCCATCTGTATAAATATCTGATGAGGGTAGTAAAAATAATGGAGCCCAGGTGCTCCACAGTGGTGCCCACTGACAGGACAAGAGTCAATGGACACAAAGTGAAATAGAGGAAATTCAAGTGTAGAAAAAAACTCTTACAACATTGTTGTTCCTAACAGTGGTTTTTAGACGGTTGTCAAAAGTAGCCTCTATTCATGGTGTACATACCATCACATACAATATCTTGCCTTTGGCTTAATTGATAATACAGCACGTAATATAGCATTTATATGGATATCTTGAAATCTTCAGAATTTCCCAACGTAAATATTAAATTTGTCAAAACATTGTTTCTAGATTACACTCAATACCTGGTATGGCTTCTCAAACAATTTTTGGAGAAAAAAATAATGGAAAATGCAATGCACACATGAATAATGGATACAAATGACTTGAGAAGTAACTCGTTTTGGAAAAAAATCATTGGGCTGTTGAAGTGGAAACTGATAATTGTATGCAGTGCCACAGTATCAGGAGGAAAAAAGTGGGCTTTAGTTCTTTAGTTCCACTAGCAAAACAGACAAAATATCACTTATTTGCCTCTTGATGGCATTTCCTTCCATGCTTCTGTCAGCTTCTCTCAAGTCCCTGCAAACTGAGGGGCCTCAGACAAGTCAGGCTATTTCTTCTGCTTTTAGCAGAGGCTGTTTTGAACTGTACACCTGGGAAGCACAAGGCACAGTCTCTGTCTTGTAGCACAGCCCAACGTAGCTCTCCCTTTTCCTTCTCCCAAGCAGGAGCACCCATCCATCTTGACCCAACCAGGCCATTTTGGTACTCTCAAAATTTTGTGTGGCAAATATCATGCACACTGGAGAACTGTGGTGATGGAAACTCCATGTGTG
>JAWWLV010000045.1:27562594-27588201 GCA_035041135.1 Platyrinchus mystaceus
TAAAATAGACATAATTAGTGTAAAGAACAGAAGTAAACTGTGCTGAACTTTAACTTCCTCTCCAGACTGCTCTTTCACTCTGCATTATTAGACCCTGCACAAGAATGATAAAAGCAAATATTCCTGTCAGCATCTTCACATGGGAAACCATTCTGGTATGTTCTTGGGTATCAGCCTAATAGCACACACATTCTGCACCGAGGATTATAACCCCCTGTTGCAACGGGAATGAACTCTCTCTAATTTTATTTCCATGCCTAATTATTACATTCTGTATGTCTGTGGCTCATTAAAGAACACTAAGATGAAGCTGCTATATATGCACGACAGAATGTGTATATACACACACACAGATATACATATGTATATATGCATACTGTTTTCACACCCATTTACAAAGACATACTATTTTTTAATATATATATTATGGAATGGGAACCCAATACTGCCAATAGGAAAATTAGTGGTTTGGAGATTTTATTTATTTGCCTTTCAAATTGGAACCAGAGAGACAACAAGAATTTATTGATACCACTTTTGTTGCAATCCTTAACAAAGTACTTATGTTTTCCAAAATTAGCACTAACATGCAATTTGTAATCTTAATTCCTGTTCTGTAAAGAAAAATCACTGAATTAAAAGCTGTGTTATTGTCATGATTTAGGAATTTATTTCACAAGATAATGTGTGGAAAATAGAGTGCAAAAGAGAGCACGGTGAGATAAGAAGATGCAGCATTCCCCACAGCACTATTCTGTTCTACTTCTATTTTCTGTATGGCACATCAGGAAGTTTTCCCTGTATTTATATTCTCTGTGTGTAGCTCCCTGCTGTTATCTACCTGGCTTTGGCTAATTGTAACATTAGCAGAATGGAGTGCTTGACTTGGCAGCTCAGGATTTTTAACCAATGACTCATTTCTGAGTGGGTTTTATGATGGGTGGGCTCTGTCATCAATGAGATCTTTACGTCTTTGTAAAGATCATCTTATCATCCTGGGACCCTTTGAATATCAACATGCCTAGACAAAGGCAGAATGACTGGTGAGTTTGGTAGTTTAATTCTTTTTCCTGTACCAGAAATATGAGTTGCTAACACAGCAGGAACAGTCTTCCTCCTTCTATAATTTTGAGTGACAAGTAGGAACTATAATACTGCTACAAATCTCTCTGGGTTATTTAAGAGCACTAATCAGAAAACAGCGTTCAATCGCTGTTGCATTCCTGAAATACTCTTTGCTGTTTACCCTGGGAGCAGCTGTCATTACCTCTTGTTAGCAGAGAGCCTACACAAAGAGGCTCTTTAAGGTAGCCAAGGTCGTGCCCAGTCTGATCTCTCTTCTGGCAATCCCAGAGCTGCCTGTGTGTGCTGAACATACCCTACTCCTTTTACCTCTTCCCTTAGTATTCTACATAACACCCAGTTTCACTGAATACAAATACTACTTAGCAGATAAGTACTATCAAAGGGCCAGACACTTTGCAGCCATTTTGTGGATGGGTCTGTTCCTATGCACAAGACCCACACACAGGCTGCTGTATTCTTTGCATTGTGAAACAACACCAGTGAAATGAAAGAACATAAAGCAAGCAAACAGGTCAGCAGTAGAAATCCTACATCACACAAGACAATATGCCTACATTTGTACTTTGCATAGTTACAGATAAAGCAGAGGAACCCTCCCACTTGATTAACATTTTATATATGAGTAGAGGCATATTTAAGTAATGAAACATTTAATAGGTTCACGGCAATTCACTGTGAGCCAGACTGAAACACCACAATTTAATCTTTATGGTTCTTTTTATATATGTTGTTCTCTAGGTACAGTTTAAGATTTATCTTCACTTTAATTTTAAATCCTTTATTTTAAAGGGAGGTCAGCAATCACTCCAGGGGAAAAAAAAGAAAATCCCACCTGCTGCTTTGGGCTATATGCTTTCAACAGTGCCACTTGCCTCCTTACAAAAAAAATTCCAGAATGTAACTGTGCCCATAATATGATATCAGCTTATTCTAAGATGAACTTTTTGCAAAAAAAAAAATCCAATAAAATCAAATTATATTTTCTTGCAAATCTTCCAAGTCAGAGAAAAATTGGGTTTAGGAAAAATGCTTTGGAAGTTTGAGACTCTTTGGTATCTAGGGCTAATTCAGAACAATGACTATCTCATTGTGAAGATTCATGGTCAACCCAAAATTTTTTACTTAATTTGTTACTTAACCCAGTCAGAAGAGCAAATTTGACAAGCGTATCAAGACTATATTGCTGATTCAAATTGAAACAAAAACACATATTCACTCCTTGTGTATTAAACTGAATTCTCAGGGATATTCACATAGGCCCCTTACTTTTGAACTCTCAGATTTGCTTTTGCTGTGTCATGGAGGTTCTCAAGAACCTTGTCCTGCTGTTATCCTGTCACAGAGGGGAACAGGCACAGCGAGGCTTATGTTCTCATGGCTCATCATGCAGAAAACTGCTGAAGTGACAACATTGCTTAATAAATTAAGACCAAGTGTAAGGCAAAGCCAGAGGGCATTTAAGTAGATAAAATCCCTGGAAGTCATCAGTAGGACCTACCTTACTGTTTGGGAATGCCTTAAGCAGTAAGTTATTAAGTATTACTGGGAGTGCCCCTCTCCCTTCTGGGAATGTTTTAAGCAATAAGTTACTAGATATTACTGGGTGTACCTGGTGTTACTTTTCCCTTTCCACTACTGAGAGAACTGAGCTTACATAGCTGGGTCCCACAGGGACACAAATAGAAAGGTATTCAGTATGACTACTCTGGCATATGCTACAGTACTGTCTGCAAACTCAGGATATTTTAGCTGTTCATACACATGTATGAATCCTAGGCTCTCAGAAAGCCTGTGGTTACCTTTCCATGTGAGAATTTGTTAGTTTGTGCGGGGGGGGGGGGGGTTATTATCACTAAATACCAGAGATTTTCCTATTTGCCATAGCAAGCCTCTGACTCAGTATGTCATGCTGACTGGTTGAGACAGTTTTAAAGTTATGGGACAACCATGGATCTGGCAGATCTCCTTATGGCTGTGACTTGAGTAATTAATCATGTGGAGTGGTCATTTGGCGAGAGTGGAAAGCTTTTCAGTTTTGATGGAAATGGGCCAGGCTGAAAGAAGAAGAAGCTGAGAAGGAACCAGATGTAATTGATTTCAAATCCCACATTATGAGACAGAATGCTAAAAAAACTTCCTCCTTCTCCTCAAGCATTTACTAGCAATTCTACACCATTGTATGTGCAATTATGCACATAATGTTCCTAATGTATCTACAGCACATCTTTGTTCATCACCACTATAAGCACTTACTTCTGATGTGCCTAACCTGCCTCTTCTTGGGTTTCTCATGTCTAAATCTAGCCTCTTAATTCTATCCAATACATCTTCCTGGTCCTACATTGCACCTAGAGCAGAGTTGTGCTTTAGATATATTTCTTTTCTCAGAGAGCTTCTCTTCTGAAACAGTTTGCTATTACTGACCAAAGTCACAGTCCATAATTTCAAACTGACTGGCCATATAACAACATATTCCCTCCCTGACCAGCTTCCACATCAGGGTTTTCCTCAGAAACAGCAAAAAGTATTGTGGGCAGAAAAAGAGTCTCATTCCCTTTAATCCAAGCCTTCTGCAAGTCAGTCTTCCCACAACATACTGAGGGAAAGCTAGTTTTCAAGACTTTCTGTATTCACCTCTTTCTGCAAACAGTAGCCTACCAGATGAATAACAGATGAGGTGGGTACATATCCAGTAGCTGAGCAGTTAAACAAGTAAATAACAAGGTACATACTTGCAAACTGTGTCACTGCAAACAAATCCTACCTGCAGAAGGTCACATCCCCCTCATGCCTAAACATTGTGCCTTTCTCTGTAGAGGTTTAGGACTCCACTCATCATGATGACCAGCTTTCTTGTCTCAGCACCAGACATCTTCCTGGGCATCCTGGATGGTGAAGTCAGCAGAGAATTTCACCCAGGAATAAGACACCTAAATACCTTCTTGAAGAATCTATCCTTGAAAATTAACATCAGACTTGGCTGCAGGCAAAGGAATTACATTTGAAACTTTGGTTTCAGAAAAAATTGAGACATTTTCACATAAATCATCATGTAATTGATCCAAAAGATATTGTATTCGGGGAACAAAAATGACAGGCATACATTAGCAGCTGTCACACACCCTTTAATTCAACCTCCCTTCCCTGTGCCCTTTTCCCAAAGAGCTTCACCATGCAATGTCAGAGCTGTCTGGAAATATATCTCCTGAATATAACAAGTAGACAAATGAAAAATTAGTCTCAGTAGATGCAAGTTTCTTTGCTGCTGCTTTTATTTGTGAAAATTCTCTGCTTTTAAACTCTGTACAGACTCTGTGACCTGGAGGCAGAGGAGAGGTGGTAATGGAATAGGTCAACTTTTCTGTTTGTTGCTTTTAAGGAAAAGTTCTAGTGCTTATTGAACTGATGAAGTCGGGCTGCCTATGGGTTTTTTTTATCTTGTGGTTGATTGCAATCTCTGATTAAAGCTTCTCCCCGGGAAGGGGCACTTTCAAGAACTCTCTCCAGAGTGGGTTGTCTACTATATGAGCTCACTCTTCAGTCTTTAGTCAGGGCACTTCAGGAGTTTCCAATCTATCTGGCTTGCTAATTTCAGAAAATTTATAAGAATATAATTATCTTTGAACTCATTTAATTTGTCTTTAGTTCATCCACCAAATTCAAAAGTTATTGCTGGCAACAGAGAAGTAAATTATGATTAAGTAAGAAACTGGGCTAAAATCAACCACAGGGCTTCCCTCCTTCTCTCTCTCTCATGCACATGCATGTACACACACACACACAAAGAGGGAAGAAAATGTGTGAAAATACCTTAACATACCTGATGAGAGAAATGAATCCTGACAGGGCAGGCTGTCCCCCATCTGTACTCTCACCACCCTTGAATTCCAGTGATCTCTAAAAATCTTCCTACCAACCTGCAGACTGGTAGGAATTCCTTTTGTTGTTTCTTCCTACCCAGTGACCTCCTCTCTGCTGCCTTAGAGTAAGGGAAGAATCTCCACTGCAAACATGACATTCACTGCAACCATTGCTGGAGTAACCTCAGCTGCTACCAGCAGCATTGAGCCCTCAAGGCCAGATGTAGAAAGCTGAAGGATCCTCCTGTCAAGAAAAATATACTGTGACCTGGTAAAAGATAAAGAGAATCCTAGAAAGCTTCACTTTATCTTCCAGTATTTCTTGCTAGACTGTGTCATTGCTGCTTTGTGTGGAGAGAGAAGTGGAATTAATTTTTTTCAGCTAAATCTCATCTTTTCTCACCACAAAAATAGGTCAAGCAAAAATCTAAAGGAAGTCCCTTCAGTAAATTTTCTTCCATAAATCGAGCTGGTGTTCCACTGTTTATGGCTGCAGTCTACTAATCTATTCAATCTCTTTTTCGCAAGGGATTTCATTACAGTCCCGTTGGTAATTACTCACAAGAGTTAGAGTGCTGTCTCCATCCAGTGGTGAAACATTAGAAATGCTGTTTTCCCGGAGCTTCAGTTTTTCAGACTTTTTGCAAAGTATGAAATACATGATATCTTGATTTTAAATTGCACAACTAGCAATCAGATGATAGCATTGAAAGATCCTATATGAGACCTAAAAATGCACATTCCCTCTGTTACAAAATGGGGTATTCTTTTACCATAAAAATCTCATCAGCAAAGGCTGTCTGAAAAAAAGGGTTTGAATTCTTATCCCCCTTCAGATTTCAGCTTTCTCTTTGAAAGCTGATATTCTTCTGCCAACATAACCATGTCTGGACACAAGAAAGCAGAGTCTCACCCACCTCCCTTTTCTCTTCCTCCTCCAGTTTAATACAGCTACATCAATAACTTCCTCTTTGTTAATGTAAAAAAAGCACTTCTAGCAGTTTATATTTTTCAGACATGGCAGCAGGAGAACACCACTAAAGAGAGTGCAGGGTTTGGCAAACTACTGTGGCTTTTCCAGGAGAGACTCAGCAATTAGTTAGGCTCCTGGTTCATTGCCTTTCTTATGCCATGTTGATTTTAGCTGCCACAGACCGAAGAGAACAAAAACGCAGGCAAAGCTGGCTAGCAGTAGCCAAAGGAAAGACAGGTTTATTCCTCACTGTAGCAGCTTGTGCTTTAAGTCTTTCAGAGACCGGATGCCCCAGCTTGTCTCTTACCTTGGCCTCCAGGAACACATTCTTGTTTTCCTTTCTCTTTGTTTTTGGCCTTGCCTCAGGAAACACTCAGTCTCAGATTCTCCTCACAAAGAAGAGAAAAAATGATGCTGTCTCAGTAGGGCAACAGCAACTTTATAAAAAATAGTGTGAAAGGTTAATTCAGACAATAAATGGCCTGTGCCAGGCTCTCAGCAATGTTACATTGACCTGCTCTTTGTTTTGTTTTTTCCCTAATTGCTTTCAAGTATGCCAAGCCTAGCTGGTCTCCAGAAACCAGGAGCTGCAAAACAGTGCAACTCCATTTCTAATTCATCTCCTTGGACTACCCTCAAGGCAGCACTGGCACAGTTCAGACTGTGGGTCTTTGTATTCCGAGGGCGCTGCTGAAGCCCGTACAGACGCACTGTCTGTTCTGCGTGTGTCTGAAGCTGCAGTGTGGGATTGGGAAGAAATCAATTTTTTTAATGTTACCTTTCAGCATTTTAAATCCATGTGTGGCCCATTCTCTTTTGAAGGCATGATAGCTCTCAAGTTGATAAAAAAGAGGTGTCAGCAAAGCTGTGCCTGAGACATTTGGAGACCTGCAGCTGAATGCTCAGTTGCTATTCCCATTGCTGCCAGGTCATACCTCTGATTGCAGGAAGTTTTGAAATTAGACTTGCCAGAAAGTTCAGGAGTGTTTGGACCACCTACCTTCTTGTTTTGGATCAGTTCCTAGATAACAGCACCAGTAAACAACTTGATTCATTCAAGCGGTCCTTCTAAACTGAACTGGACCAGCCAGTTAATAGCACACCAAGTTATGTATGAAAATATGCTGAGAATCTAGTTTTAATCTTCCATTAGGTCAAAGTGCAAATCTGGAAGTACTGGGGATGGTTCTCCTTTCATTGCTGAATTGCTAATTTAAAGCTATTAATTTTTATAGAAAGAAATCTACCTCCCTCAGGAAAAGCATTAGTTTATTATAAAACTAAGAATGAAACAATCTTCCTTTTTATTTCACATAGATTTCTTTAAAATAGACAATGTATTTCTTCAAAAAGACATGACCTTTTGAAAATATTTTCTCCAAGTCCCTAGAACTTTTCTATATCTCTTTCTGGCCAACTTACACCCACATACACCACCACCACCCTCAGGCTCCATTGTCAAGAATACTCGGGTGGGATTTGGATGGTTCTGCTGGTCCTTTGAAGACACTAAAAAACATCTGCATACCGTAAACAGTCAGATGAGAGCACCTGTGAGTTGTCTCCTCTGCTCAGGAGCAGTTCAAGAAGTCCAGAAACAGTGCTATTGGAGCCAACCTTCCCCTGGACGGGGGCTCCTGCCCCTACTACTATTTAGGTAACCCCACATGAATTGCATTGCCTAAAAAGTATATATATTTTTCCATTAAAAAACAATCAGAGAGAGAAAAAATTGTTACCCTTGCCATTCAAGGACAAAAGTATGGCGCCAAGGAGATGGCTGTTAATTAATGTGAGAGCTAGCAGCAAGTGCAGATAGAACACAGACTGCTTCCTGAGCACTGTGTATTCAGTGGGGATGTGAAGTTAGGCTCTAGCCTCTCCTCATCACACTTACTGCCACACTCACCTTCATTTTTCATCTTCTCTAGCAGATGCATTCTCCTAAAACCTTGCTGTAAGAGATACTTGTAATCACCTACCTGCATTTCCAGACAATAGGACTGTAAACGTACAGATTCCTGTTGATGAGACCGAGACTGTCTATGATATTCAGCTGATTTATCAGTTCACAACCTTGCACCCCGTGACTCACAAATCCTCTGGTCCCATCAGCCTGTGATGACCTGAGAGTTCTCCACCATACTTTACACAGAAGTAACTCTGCCAAATTTACAACACCCTTGGGAAAAGGCCCTGAACTGCTCAAACTCTCATATAAGTCACTCAGTGTATTTGAATCCTCTGGTCCATGGAATTATTCATGTACCCTTTGTCCAAGGAAAGAAAAATTAGATCATAGAAGTCTTTTCATGGAAAGCTTCCTCTGTCTGTTAAACTAAAACAAGTCAAGACAGCTATCACCCATTTCTTCATTCTGATTGCAGTGTTTCCAGAATCTCACAGTTACTTGTAGTGCAGGGCTTGGCTTAAATCATACCAGTCATGTTCTGAGTAACTGCCAGCAGAACTGGCAGTATCACTGGATCCTTGCCTAGTTTTTTTTCTCAGATATCTCTCTTGCTCATCCCTGCAAAAAACTCCAGGCTCAAGGTTAAGTAGAGTTGAAGCTTTTACATGCCTACCCCTGCTGTCTGTCACTCTGGGGACTCACAAATCTTTCTAATCCCTGCTAGGGAATCCCTCTAGAAGTCATTGATGATTTTTTTTTTTTTTGCTCCCCTAGTCCAAATGACTTCTAAATAGATAGTTAATAGCAAACAATAAGAAACCAGAATGAACCTTCAAAGAATCCTCCCCTTGGAGCTAGCTGCATATCTAAAGCAAAGTTTGCTGCCTGTCTTCCAGGTCCATACTGTGGACACTGTGGTTCTGTGCTATGTAAAAAAATTCTGAACCTTCCTAGTATATCATTAGCTACAGGGTTGGTAAACATTGACTTCCCTCCTATGCCTGGAGGATTAACTTCTTAGAAATACAGCTTGTGATATATAACTGAAACTTGAGGGGAAACCTAATCTGTTGTCAGAAATCCTTCCTGTCAGGGCATTATTGTGCTGGGTGCTAAGATTTCTCCACCTCTGTTCCAGTATTCCCAGGTTAGGACATATCCATGTGTCTAGGAACTTGATTCAGTGTTGCTCTGCTGCTCTCTCAAAACATCCACTAATTCCAGATGGCAAGGGGAACAGGACACCTTTTGGTCTGACAGTGCTCCATGTACCTCACAGCTATGCATGGCTGTATCTGCATATCTGTGCTTACAGTTCTGCATCACAGAGGTAGAGACTTGGAGCACCGGGGTGCACAGTAACTATACGGCCCAAAAGCCACCATGCAGCAGCACCAGGCACTCTGTGTGTGTGTACACTTGTGTATATGAGTTTGTATAAGAGCAAGTAAAAAAAGAGAGGACAGTCTCAGACATCCCTGAATAATCCGCAGGCTTTACAAAATCAACAAAGTAGAAGAGACACACATTTACAAAAGGGGATCTGAACTCAGGTGATCTTTTCTGATAAGTTCTTCATCCTTGTGGTGGGTCTGGTCTTATATTTGGCTTTTTAGGGAGAATGCAATACATAGGTAATTCTTAGAGATACATATGAAAATATCATACTAATAAGTTAACTAACCAAGGAAGCTACAGTTAATCTTAACTGCTGGCCTCTGCAAAATTAGCTGAAATCATTTTAGATAAGTAACCATCCACTGACCAAACCTTAATGACAGTCTAACTTCACAAGCCAGGATTGGGTGTCAAATTGGCACACAAAATATAAAAAACCTTTGTTTCATATTTTCTATACTCCTGCATATACACTTTCATAGCAGACTGTAAAAATCATGATGAGGAATGCAAATAAGACTCGATTTCTTCTACTGTTCTCTTAAACATATCTGCCTTTCTTTTAACCTGATCCAATTCCTTAATTTTCTCTTTAATTCTGATCTGTAGAATTCAGACTGTATAACTTGCAGCTATCCATTGATTTTATAATTTGGCTCTCAGAAGACCAGGCACAGTAGTCTTAGATCATAAGAAATTACCAATATGGGTGAAAAAGACAACTAGATGAAAATTCTTTCTTCTAATAAAGAAAATTAATAACACTAATGAATAACACTAAGCATGCAGTCAGAATTTGTCCTGAAAAACCACTGAAAATGTACTGGAAGAGACAGCTGTATCTGCACAGAGAACATCACATTAAGCTGAGTATGAATGCACTCGCAAAACTGCACTTTCTAGAAGACATACTAACAAGCTGGCAGGTGAGCACAAAAAACAACAGAATTATTAACAAACTTGATTATAGTATGGAATTTTAAGAGTCTTAAAACATCAGAATGGCTGCACTGGCTCAGACCAAAGGTCCTTCAAGTCTAGTATTCTGTCTCCAGCTGTTTCAGTAGTGAACCACTTGGAAGGTTACCACAGGGTAAGCACAACTGGTGTTTTTCTCTTCTGCTGCCCTTAGCTCCAGATTTTTCTGCTCAGGGAATTCCTGAGCTTGAAGAGGCTTATCTGCTTATTAAACCACAACAGAAAATTATTCCAAGATTTGCCCGGTTCCACCTTGAACCTGTCTCATAGCCTTGTCACCACTCTATTTTTTTGCAAGTTCTGTTAGTCTATCATCTCTTGCATGAAGAACTGCTTATTTTCTTTATTTTCCTGAAACTGGCTGGTCCTTGCAGCCCAAAAGACCATGAACAGTCAATCCCTATGCATTGTCTTGTTACCACTGTTGATTCTGTAGGCCTCTACATATACTCCATAGCCACTTCTCATGGCTGGAGAACACTTATCTGCTCAGTCAAACCTCTTATCCAAGCCCTTCCAACTAATTATCCCTGCTGCCATTTTCCAAATCAGTTTTAAAATTGTGTCTTGAAGATCAGGGGATCAGAACTGACCACAGTAGTCAAGAGGTAGATAAACCATAGATTTATATGGTGGCATAACTATGTTCTCTTCATTGTTTACTCCTTCCTAAAATCTGGTTTGTTTTGCTCATTGCTCCGAAATACAGAGGTGATGTTTTCCTGGACCTGTTCCCTACAACTACAAGGTCTTGCTACTGGTAACTGCCAAATCTAGGCCCATTATTTTTCATTTTACCCCAAGAACATCACCTTACATTCATCTACTTTGTTCTCTATTTGCCACTTTATTGTTCAGTCATTCAAGCTTCACTGGAAGTAACATTATTCACTGATATTGCTAATGTACTTATACAAGAAATAAGCCTGAAGAGATCACCCTTACAGCCATTCTTTCACATTTTTAATGCAACAAAATTTCAGAGGTTACTTTTTTCTTCTCTTTATAACAGCTCTTTATAACAGTTCCAGAAAGAAGAAACACAATCTCTACAGAAAGACCATCTTATCAATGGATTTAAAAAAACAAACGAACAACAAACAACCAAACAAAAAACCAACACCCCAAACCCCCACAACTTTCTGGGCAGAATCACCTCCCATGTATATGTTGGCTTCAAATAGAGTAAAACATTTAGGTATGTACAGAAGAAACAATTCTGTATTTCTAGAATATGTTAGATGACTAATATATTTTCTGAACCTAATTTGTGTATTTATTTGCCTTGAGAAGAATTGTATGGCTTTCAAAAAATGCACTAAAGGATGGCTTGTTGCTTATTTCATAGTGGAATACTGCTGTGCCATGTAGCATTTCTGTGGTCCTTAGGCTTCATGGGCAGCAAATAAACAGATTTATGATATAGTTAGAATAGACTGTGGTTCTCATGAGATGTGACAGCTGTTATTTTATAGTACTTAAGTCAGTGTGAAGCAACAGTCAGCCGCCATCTACTAGAAATGGTACATACAGGCATAAATAATGTGCATCCACATGATTCCTGCAGCACACAAATGCAATAATGTCATATTCCCTCTTTCAAATGCACTCTCCTTTGAACACCAAGACCACTAATCGATGCTCAGTGACAAACTGCCCATTCTCCATGCTTACCCATTCTTTATGGCACAATCAACTCTTTTCCAAATGGAAAGTCTTTTTGAACTTGCAGTTTTCCCCATCTGCATCCTTTATAATACACAGACAGATTAAATTACTGGTAAATTCACAGATGAGAAAATAACTACCTATATCTTCTCCACTAAAGATCCACACATGAAAAAATACATTACTATCAACATAAAACAGGGGTAGTTCCTGATCCACCTTCATCACAGCAGAAGGAATATGTTTCAATAGAAGTACCACATACATAAGTCATGTTTGTAACACAGCCAAAAACATTACCTGAGGCAGTCTGTTCATTTGGCACCAGCTTAGGAGGCAGGACCTGATTAAATTGAGTCAGAATAGCCTCATGGTAAGGGTACAATGTCAGGAGTCAAGAAACCTGGCCTCTCCTCATGGCTTTATCTCAGATTATTTATGTAACCACAGGTAACCCAGGTCAGGGCTCAAACACAGGACTGAATTATGAGCATGTAATAAGTTACTGTGGGCCTAAGCAGCAATAACTCATGATAACTACTTGCATTCCCATAGACAGCGAAGGACACGTAAGCTGATACAAATACCTAGAATCTGGGCAGATGTAAAACAGCACTTAAAAACAGTTAACAAAATTCAGTTGACAGGGGAATAACTTCATGAAGTGCCTTATTGATTTTGTTAGGTGTCCACATTGAAACAAATCTCTTTTTTTAGGCAAGCATAAATATATCTGAGGAGGTCTAAGTGCTCCAGCCACTTCCTTCCAGTCTCTCTTACAGATCTTTGTTTATTTATCATGTGTTAAAAGTTCAGTTTCCCTCAACACAGAAGAAATTTTGTAAAACAGTTACCCTGCTCAAGTTAGTCTACACACTCAACAAGGTAAGGGGTTTTGGTTTGGTTTGGAGGGGCTCCAAGTTTGTTTTTCGTTTTAAGCTTCAAGGTTATCATGCAAAATGCTGATCAGACACAAATTCATTCTGTCAGGGATTTTTTTTTTCCCAAAAAACATTTGTAGGTTACATTTATATCAGCAGATTTTATGTAAGATAACATCTGTCAGCACCCGTCTCACTTTATGAAAGATTGGCTATCATTTGTCCTCCCACAGACAGAATAACAGCAGAAAACTAATACCAAACTCTGTGCTGTGCATGTGGCTAACTCAACAGGATTTGGGGAAAGACAGGCAGAAGGAAATTAGGTTGCACTCAAAGGGTTGGTTTTGCACCATAATAGGTTTGCACCGTTTAAAAAAATAGGTTTCATATGCACAGACTAAAATCAATTGACAGGAACTTGCAAAGCAAGTTGAAACATAACTACTAAAGCCATTGCTAAATAGGATAAGTAGAAGGAATTGAACAGAGCAGAGCTTCAGTCATCCAAAGGAGAAAAAAATAGGGGGGAGAAGGGTGTAAAAAGAGATGTGTGTTCTTGATGGCAATAATGCTACTACCAACAAGCCACAATCTCTGCATTCAGCTCCTAGCAGAAGCAAGTTGTATATAAGCTTCATCTGCACATGTGATTATTTCTTTCATGTGTATACAAGTGATAACAACTGCACTCTGATCCCAGCAACACCCCAGCCCCTCCCCTGCCCTGCCTCCCCACCTGTCTTCAAGTTTGAGCTACCAAGAGGTAACAGAACCATCCACCTAAGCTTGGGTTAGCTGCCTAGCAGGCTGAAGGCCCATAACATTTTAAAACAACTTGCAATGCACAAATTCACATAATTAATCAGAAAGACTGAATCAATTGTTTGGATTCCTTAAGGAATTTAGGCTAAGAGAGTACCTTCTTTCTCAGCTGGAGCTCTGCATACTCAGCATTACATGGCATTCCAATAGATTCCCCTACTTCAGCCCGGTGGAGTCTGGCAAACACTGCCACAGGACAGGCACTTCAGCTCCACCCTGCAATTTGAGTTCCCTAAAGTGCCTATTGTTGCACAGAAGAGAAAGGTATGTTAATCCTGCCATGTGGGCATAATACACAGCTTGCCATTAGATCACTACCCAAAATCCTGCATATTCCAGGCTAAAAATCTTGCAAATGCCAGGTGTTAAAGTAAAATGGATTAAAGTCAAGTGCTACCCTCGGACAAGGCTCACTCAATCTTTCCTATTTCGCATTTAGTATATTCACTTCCATGACACTGGGAGATGAGAATAGATTATGGCAATATCATCCAACAAGTAACCATTTAAAATATATTTTCTATCCCATGCCTAGAAAAAATTTTAGTAACAAGTGCTGCCTAACAAGAGGGTTCAGTGTGAAACTGGAAATTACAGTTTCAGAAGACAAACACAGGTAGCCCCAGGGTCCATTGGTATGTACTACTCAATACTCTGCATTTCTATAGCAGGTTGACCTCATGCACTCTAAACACCAAGCATTCTGGACTCTGAAACAATACCCTACCTTCCACATCCGGATCAGGCTTAAAACATCATCCTGCAGCTCATCTATATCCTGCAGCACATTGGTAACACCCCTGAAGTCATGGCAAATGCTTACCAGATGTACAGTAGCCAGAATTCTTCAGCTTAACACTTGAGACATTACAGCCCCACAAACAACAGGTTCATGAATGGAGCTATTGAAGGAACCAGACACAGGCACTACTGATCAACTGTGGTCAATAGGTCCACTGCACCAGCACTGCTGATCAATAGGCAGCACCCCTTCCTAGCTGCCTATGGCTGGAGAGCAGGTGTGAGGCTGAGCAAAGATGAGTCAGGCACCTTTCTCTTTCTCCTCATGGATACTTTTGAGAGATGGATCAGTTTTTGCCAGCCCAGAGAAACACACAGCTTAGACTCTGAAAAGACCAGCAACACAAGTCAACATAACCCCCCCTGCACACAGACACAAAAAGTGAATATATATATGTTGGTACCAAGTGCACGTTCATTCCACAGTGGACTGTCCCAGAACAACTGCTTGGACAAGATGGACCACCATCCACACTTAGTGTCTCAGAGACTTGACAGAATACTTCAGCGACCCCTAAGGACTGAGCTCTTCTACAGAACCTTTTGGTGTGACTGCAACCACCATAGGAATGACACGAGCAGTAATGTTCATTTCAGTGTTATTGTATTTCTTGAAATTTAAGTGCTCTTGAATCACACACCACTGCTTAATAGGTAACACATCCCAAATAAAATGTCATTTTCCACTGTGCTTAAGCTTTGGAATACATCACTTCAAAGCAGTTTTGTTGTTTTTTGTTGTTTTTTTCTTGTGGGTTGTTTTTTGGGTTTTTTTTAAACCAAACAGGAATCAAGCATGAGGCACAGACTTAACTTAGAATTGATTCAGACTTATGCCAAGAGTGACTGTCAGTCAATGGATATCACAACTGCTAAGTGGCCGCTACAAACGGTCTCTGCCCAGTCCCTAAGAAACAGGTGCCCACATGACAGGAGCCAGCAGCACAGCTGTGTGAATCACTCACTACCAGAGGGCAGACCAGTCAGGCTCAACCACAACAGCCGCCAGAGCCAAACACTCGTCCAAACAGCATTTTATTCTGAAAGGAGCCCCATATACGGCACAGCCACAGTACTCTACACAAGGCTTTTGTTGCAAGTCCAACGGATGCTTCTGATGGTTTTTTCAAATTATAATTATTTAAAAAAAAACCCACACTCCTCATCATAAAAATATAATGTGGATCTTACATTGTTTCCAACACATTTAAATCTCAAAACCTACATTTGCATAGTTATGATAACAGATTTGCTTAGGTTCCAGGAAAGATGGTTCTAATGAGAAGTGGTCAGATGAGCACTACCAAATCCCAAAACTTTCATACACTCCACCTCCTAAAGATCAGACCCAGAAAACAAGAACTTTCAAGCAGAGTCATGTATTCAAGTATTAAATCAGAACAACAGCAGCCTGACCTTGGCTTCAGAACCTGCACTTCCCTGTGGCATTCTAGGCCAGTAAGCACTGGTAGCACTGCCCTCTCACCTCAGTGGAGCAGTCAGAGCACAGGCTCGATGCAGAGGCTTTCAGCTCTTATACCCACTGCCTCAGAAAAGTCCTTTTGCACAGGCTTTTTTGTCTGCTTCATTTACAGGCATAATGCCTAAACTCCAATCCATTCCCAACATCTCCAAGAAAATATAAAACAGGTAAAATTGACTCAATTTTGCTCCACCCCTTCTCCCTGCCAACCCCATCATCTCATTCAAGGAAAATGCTGTGGCCAAAACATTCCATAAAATGCCAGTGCCACACTAATCACTTGAATTAGGTTTCCATCTACACCCTGAAAGAAAAAAAAAAAGGGAAAAAAGACAAAAAGACAAGTCACACCATTAATTTTCACATGTTTAATGTAATGGCACCCTAATTAACTTTACAGTACTTTCATCTCCATTAGATACTGTGTTTCAAAAGTATAATGGGGAAAAAAACAAACACGAAAAACCACTTTAATAAAGTTTTAAAAACAAAATCATTTGGGAGTTACATACGCATAAATGCCTTTCAAAAAATTGTTCCTAATTTGATTTTTCACCCTTACATAGCAAAAACTGGTTTTGCTGGGTCTTTTGACAAGAGCTCGCAGAGAGGTCAAAGATGGCACTTAATGAACTCTGAAGTCAGGGGTGTCATAAGGTTATACCAGGACTTCCGCTGGAGAGCCATGAAGCAAACGCTATAAATAGGAAGTGAATGTGCAAGAGCTCCAAATAAGTGAGAAGCACAACGTGTCTTGCAAGCTTGTGTTCTGAGAGCCATGGAACTGAAGACTCTTGGCTGAGGAAAGCCTGCCCAAATTTCCCCAGCTAAGGTCTGTTCAAAGCACACCCATCATAGCAAACCACAGGGACAGCCATACACTGGTTTCTGCAATACTCCTGACAAGTTTTCCTTTGGGTTTGACCTTGAATCAACAAAACAAGCAGGAAGGTGATTTGGAGAAGCTGCAGGACTAATAGGAAGTATTTGTTAGTTATACCATGACATGACATATATATTTGAGAAATAATACAGAAGCAGGTTAAAATAAGACTAGGCAGAAGTCTTTTTAAGGTGTATCAGTTAGAAAACTAGCAACCCTATTGGTTTTATCAGTTTCATACTTTGACTTTAAAGAAAAACAAGTACACTTCGTAGGAAGTCTGGAAGATTCTTAAAGAGGAGAAACTAGCCTAGCATCAGCCAACGACCCTTATTTTCACCTAAAAGCTTAGCCTGAAAGATGGTGAACTAATACAATCACTTAAAAGACACGAATTTTGGGGGTGGCTGTGTTTCCTACAATTTACAGTGCTCATTTTAGCTTTCATTCCTCTAATCCAGGATTAGGGAAGGGACCCAAGTGAACTGCTTCTTATGCTGTTTCCAATTTACTTTTTTTAATTAAGAAAATATTCATTAGACTAAGAAAGGCATTACATTTTACCTCTGCATCCTGCTTTTAGAGTTGCCTCTCACCTAAGTTCCAGCAGCCATCATCCCCAAAGGACATTCACTACTACTCTCTTACATTTAATACTTAATATTTGTGAGAGAAAGTAACTCAGAACTCTAAGCTAGTAATTTGTTCACTTGGATGCCCATGTGATATGAGTCAAGCAGACAGTTTGATTCATGCACAGGACTGATAGGAGTATGTTAAAGAAAACAAATGCAGAAATCTACATGAAATACAACTTTCAGTTCAATTATATATTCATTATACAGAAGAAACAAAAATCTCTACTTACACAGAAAAAGGGTGAAAATAAGACACTCACTCCAGCACTTTTCCTTCTATAAGAATATTGCACATTCCAATAATGTTGCACAAATTACTGGCTTTTTATAAAGACCATATATGAGGTATTAGTCTATTAATAAATAAAGAACATGGAAAACGAAAAGCACTTAATATATTAACACAACAATCCATTCAAAGTACTTAGTGAATGAAAACTGAACAAGCAATAATACTTGAGGAGAAGGTTACTTAGCAAATAGGCAGCTTTCAACACCCATCCAAGAAGCAAAGGGTTAAATCTCTTTTAATAAAGATTTTAAGAACTCAAAGACTATTGAGAACACTGCTATTTAAAATGCTTATTTTGCTCATGCAATCAACTTGAAAGGTAAATTCTTATCTCACAATTCTAAAGGGACAGGAACCTGTGGGTGACAGTAATCTTACTAGGGGTAACAAATTTGACATATTAAACCCGTATTACTAGTTAAGAATTAAAACAGAACTTTTGGATTGACATCAGATAAAGTATTTGGGGGTTTTGTTGTGGGGGGTTTTTTTATGTTTGTTTGTGGGCTTTGAGGTTTTTTATTTTTATTGGAGGGTTTTTTGCTTGTTTTTTATTTTAAGTAGTTTTCACTGGTTGTGGGTTTCCATGGTGCTGAAATCAATACCCATTAGTACTGTCCTTATTAACAGTTTCCAGCTCCACAAGGAATACAGGGATTGTAATTTTTGGGTTTTCTCTGTGGTTAAACTAAGAATTTACCTTTCAAATCACATAGCTGAAAAATTCCTGCTGACAGGTAATAAATCTGTCAATCTAAACACTATCTATCTTTTACTTAGATCCTTTCAGGAACATCAGGAAACTGTAGGCAACCTTAAGTTCACTAGAGCACTGAGGAGTATTTAAGTTCAATAAACTGAATTATGGAAACTGCATTGCACATGTGGTGTAATATTTTACACTTATTAAGAGTGTTTTGGGTATGCTCTTCCAAACCTTGTTAGAGAGACATTTGTAATTTGGAAAGGGAAAAAAAAAGACCTTGTATGCACACAAACTTACATAAAATAATACCCATTAAACAAGTCAAGGATCATTCAAATACTTTTACAAGGATAATTCAAAATCTTTTCAGGCCAATGAAAGGCTATTAAGAAATAAAACTAATTCCTACATCACTCACCATCTTATTCCCTCTTGTTATTTTCCAACTACAAAAAGAAGGTGTTTTAGCAATACTTTTGCAATGCTGGAGAGAGTAATTAAGACCCAGGCAAATCCTATTTCTGCTGCTATTTTGTGTAAATTATCGAATTTGCACAGTGAGTCCATACCAGGTAAAAACTGCAAGTGCAAACTTGGAAAGACACAATTGAACAAAAAAGCAGCACTTAAAAATTAAAGTATCTTCTCTGCTGCAATCCACGCACCAGTAACACAAACAGTCCTGAATTGGCATAGATGAAAAAAATTATATTACATTTCTGAAATGAAAAATATATTTATATCTTGTGTTCAAATTTAGGCAAAGTGTTTACTAAACAGAAATACATATAGTTTTTTTTCTTTCACACGAGAATATTTATCTCCCATTCTAAGTAGTTACTGACACCTTACTTCCCAACTGCATGTTGTTTCTATTATGAAGTTTAGTTTCAAACTACTATAAAGAAATTGTAGTTAAGTGTTCTTTAGAACAAACAGTTCAAAGACTTTTTTCCATGTTAGCACAAAACCAAGAAAGATTATAAAGCTCTTGAGAAAAGAAGAAAAGTTTAAAGGAAAGGAAACATTATTGTCCAGAACAGTCGGTGTAAGTAGTAACCATGTTTCCTCGTCTCTGAGTGACAGTCCTGCAGTGCTTGCTGGATCCATGAAACCTGGCATCAGTTCTCACGGCGTGGCGGTGAGCATTTTCAAAGTCACTGAAGGAAAACATTTTTTCCATATTTTCAAACACATCATCAAACAGTCCACCTCCAAAGGAGAACTCTTGGAAAGAACGTCTTTGCCGATTGTGAGCTTCCCGATGACTTCGGAAGTGATTTTCAAAGTGCTTTTTTGACCGTGAGTTTTGACTAAATAGGTCAAAGTCTTTGAACAGATCATCAAAGTTGAAATTAAATGACTGCTGGAATGGGCTTCCCTTATTTCTTTGTCCTTCATGACGGCCAAACTGATCATATTCTCTTCGTTTATTCTCATCTGATAACGTTTCATATGCTATTTCCATTAAAAAAAAAAAAGTTTATTTTCATTTCCATTTTGAAAATGAGGAAAAAAAAGAAAACCACACAAAAATACAAAGCACAGCAGCTTCCTCCCACTCCCTCAACCGGACAAATTTCAAGCAAGATTTTCATTCAACGTTCAAGCCCAATCAAGCTCAAGATTTGTTTACCTTTCTCCAAACCAAAATAAGCTGTCTCAAAATACTTATTTATAATAATAAACACAGCTACACTACGAGGAGAGATCATAACCTCAAAATTTTAAATTTGTGTAATATAACGTAGTTTAGCTACAATAAATATTAGTGTTTATATTTGAAAGAAACAATGAGATATGGGGATCAGAAAGACTGAAGCAAGGAGGATGAGTTAGGAGCTCTCCCTAACAAAACAAACTGTGTGCTGCATTCCTATCACAGAAACACAGTGCAGTGTCTGCAAAACTACCTCCCAGCCAGCCAGCACATTCTAGCTACACCACAGTTACAACTAAGCAACCAGATAAACATCGAGTAGATAAAAATAAAGACAATGAATTTCCCCTATGTTCCAATTCTCAATTTTTCAAAAGTTCAAAAATAAACCTGGATTTTGTGATTGGATATACCCAAAATGGAACTAGGTTTCCCTCCAATATTTGGTCCACAACTACAGCTACTGGTGTCCTAGGGCAGAAACTCTGACAGATAATATACCTATTCTGATAACTAAGTATTTTAAACACTTTCATTTTCTCATCTGTCAAAGGCTTTCAATTATTGTATATAATTCAACACTTAATTTAAGAGTCCCTACTTTCTCCTTTAGTAGGTGCAGTATCTAAAAGGACTGTCCCTCCTTTTCATTATATTATTAACTGCCTGTCTTCAAAATAAATTTCTGCAGACAAGAAGGTAAAATACGGAAATCTCTTATTAGCTTAGTTAGGAGAACTACACAAATAGATGGATGTTATAAGAGTCCATGGGGAACAGCAGCAGGTACACCTTATTCTTCAGCCAGTCTTTTTCTATTGATTATTCACTTCCACTATTATGTTTTGCCACAAAGTACTTATGAATGGTGTATTCCTAGGATCACAGGATAGTTCAAGGTGGAAGTGACCTCAGAAGGTTGCTACTCAAAGTAGGGTCTGTTAGGTTAGTTAGAGCTTCATCCCTGAAAAGTTTCCAAGGCTGGAGGCTGCACAACCTATCTAAGCTACCTGTTTCAACACTGGCCTGTAGAACAGAATCACAGAATTGCTAAGATTGGAAAAGTTCTCTAAGATCATGAATTCCAATCACAATCCTCAAAGAGAGAAAGTTTTTCCTTATAAACACTCTGAAACTCTTGTACTGACACCATGAACCACTGAAGCACTCTGCTGCATTTTTATAAACTCCCTATAGTTACTGGAAGGTTACTGTTAGGTACCTCTGAAGCCTAGTAGTGATCCTGAGCTGTATCTTACAAAACTGATCAAAAGATAAGAATTAACCTCCTAGGGCTAAAGCTGTCCTACTACCAAGTATATTTCTGAGAAGAGGCGTAAGCCAAAAAGCCTAATTAGCAGAAATGCATAAACTGTGTTAAAGGCCTTCCTATGTGTAAGGACATAGAAACAAGTCAGATATTGATGTTGAACATTTGACAGCACAGAAGTAGAATTAAGAAAATAAAAAATCTTTTTACCTGCTATTCAGTAAAATCAGAGTACACTTAAATTCCAGATATAAGACAAAAAGTTAGTGTATATTACCTTCAGCAATTTCTCTAAATTTCGCTTCTGCACCAGGACTCTTATTTTTGTCTGGGTGGTATTTCATAGCCAGCTTGTGAAATGCCTTCTTGATCTGGCGGTCAGATGCATTTTTTGGAACTCCTAAAATATCATAATAGCTCTCTGTAGCCAATATTAATTCAGTTATCATTAAAATGCAGAGAGCAAATGTGAAGACGGATTGTGTAGTGGCCATTTCTCCAGTTCCTAGAAAGAAAAAGAAATATACTTGTAGAACAAGTTATTTCACATTCCACAACAATTTAAAGTTACAACTACAGGCTGGAAGAGGAGGACCTGCATGTTTCAGAAGTCAATGACAGACTTGCTTCACGTGTCAAACTCCATTCCGCTATTTTCATATTCACAGAATATGTAAGTGAAAACACTGCAAATTCACATTTCACATGCATCACAAGCACACTTTAGTGCTCATCTTTGTTTTACACTTATCCTTAACTGAACATTCTCCCACAAAGTTACCAAAGTATACAATATAATTCATTGCATCAAACATTTTAAGCTAGCATACCTAAAGTAGCTTCACACTAATCCTAGAAGGACTTCTAAACACAGCAGCTTTAAATTAAGACCAGGCTGCAAAAACTCACTCAATACTGTAGACTGATTAGCTGGTGCAACAATAGGAGCCTGAAAATACAAGTGGCCTAGAGATCAACTGAGAGGTGCAGGAAGACAAGACTATTAGACACTCGTGCTCAGCTTCAGAGGGTCATTTAACTGACTTAAAGTTAACATTTATAAAGAGTAAACCACTCATTTAGAGTACAGAGTTCAGTCATATAGTGCACATTTTCCTTTACTTTACAATGGGCTAGACTAAGCTTATTTTCATATTAGATTGTAGTATAAACACCTACCTATCTCTGATATCAAAGAATTCATCTGATAAATACCACTGTGTAGAAAGGTTTACATATGCAACTCTCAGTGTTGGAACCAAATACAAAAAAGAAGTCTTCTATACAAGACAAGGACTTTCAACAATAATTAGAAGTTGTAATTTTTTTTCAGCAAAGTATCTATCCAAAAGTTACAGTTTGAAACAAACATGCAAGAACTTAGGGAAAAGCTGCCACATAAAATCATTAAAAAAAAAAACCCAAAACCAGTTCCCATAGCCACGCAATCTTTCATGATATTTATGAAGGACAGGGTGAGCTCTTCCTACCAGGAGAGCCCAGATAATTTTCCAGGGCCTGTGCATATTACATTTAAAACACAGAGTGCAGATATGCAATGTTCAAAGACAAACGTCAAACCAGAAGGATGTACAACCAAGCCCTGACCATACCAGACATAACCTGCTTATACTGATTTGAGTGTAATATAAGAACTCAGAGACAAATGGTACCACTTTCCTGAAAGCTGAATAAACAAATTACAGTCTGAGTACTATTAAAGTTAGGATACTTCAGTTACACAGTGTAAGACTCAAATATTTGTCATGAAGAGTCCAAACCTTTGAGTACATAAGCAAATTAAGCCTTTACCTGAAAATCAATACCCTCTAAAGAAAATAAACACCAAAGCATCAAAAATGGAAAAAGTATACTGTTTCTAATAGACAAGTCAAGGGGCTAAAATGAATGCTGTGAGGTGAGAGCAAAAGGCTTGCAAGATTAATGTACCCATGCCCTCTAAAGCATTTATTTGGCCGGCAGCCTGCATGATATCAAGTGTTAAGGGGCAGCAGTTGAAACAAATTGTATTCTGATCAGTGCACTTGGATACCAAACAGACAGTTCTTTTCAGTATTCTTTGTGCACGATACCAAACATATTTTTAGTCCAAGCCTGTCCCACGTATTATCTCTCACCACTTCACTAACCTGAAACTTTACCCCTTGGGCACTAAGAACTACACACATTATGACCTGTCCTTCCACACTTTTGGGGCTTTCTTCCTTTTGTGCTTTATAGATGCAGATTTACATGTTCAACTCACACCTGAGATTGTTTTTATTTTACTTCATTTCCCCATACCTGCATCAAGCCTGCATCATCACGTGCTGCATTCTCTTAAGGGCAACCATCCTGGTGCTACTACTGAACACTGAAAAGAGCCAAAAAGGGCAGTTCATGTCCTTCTTCAAGAGTGAAATCCTCTTTTATAACTCATGAGAGCCTGAGATCACGCAGTCACTCCTTTTACATTTTCTGTTCTGACTAACCATCTCAACTTCTATTATTCTTGATAACAAAATATTCCCAAGTTTGCCTTTTTCTAGTTTTACATTAGGATTTCTGTAATGCAGTTCTTTGCTGTATTAGATTTCTAAACCATATTAAAAAAGCAGTACTTAAATTTGATTGGATTTTAAAATAATGTACATAGTTTTAACACTGTCTGAACAAATCAATGAGACTCAAGAATAAAATGAGATTTAAATGAAAATCAAATGCAAATATGCCTCCAATATAGGCAACATTTTAAACTTATAAGGTTATCAGAAAGAGCAAGTCTTATATTTAGACATTATCAATTAATCGATTTACTTTTTAGAAAACACTTATTTTATATGCTGTCAGTATCTTGGTGTTGCTACTATTAACTAAGATGTTAAATGCTTGACTTCATTGACCTGCTTGACCTGCCATTCCCAACTATTTCTATGACCCCTTTCAAAATAAAGTCTCTTTTAAATACTTACTCTGCTTATGTCTCTTCTCTGTCGCTTTTCTCAATTGAAAAGGGACAGGTAAGTTGCACGTTCATGGCCATGCACTGTGGTTACTTAAATCACATTCCAGAATTTGTTAAGCTCTGTACAAATTAAGCTCATGCCACAGAACAGTCTCTTCTAACAATTATGAAGAACTACACTCTATTTAGGTACATCTTTCAATGAAGCTAAAGATCTTATTCCACAGATTACCTACTTAACTCTGTTGGGTAAGTAGTTACAGATCTCTCAACTACTATTCACCTCAGTATTAAAAGTGCATTGTCTAATATTTATACAGAGTATTGCAGGGTGATAACATTCTATCAGTTCATTATTAGTTTATCAACATCTATCAATACTTGTGGGATGAAGTGATGTTTGAGGATGATGTACCTCGAATAAAGTCTGTCACATAGAGAAAATAAGGAGCTACTTCCACCTTGCACCTTCGAAAGTAATTAACAAAGATCTTGCTCAAATGCTTATATTTGAAATCTCACACACTCAGAGGATCCACAGCATCACTAAGTGCTCTGACACTACTCTGCTTACAGGAATCGTTATGCACTATCCTGTGGAACGTTCGTGTCCCATAATTATTTTTGCAAACAATGTATTCACAGTAATAAAGCTACCAAAGTCTCCCACTGGTTCTCCTATCACGGCTAACCCGATGAGTAAGCAAGTCTCCAAGTCCTCAGCTAGCTACACGCAAGTTGTCAAATTCAGGGGCTTGTACTTGTCTTGGCCTCTTCTATGCTGACCCGAAAACAGATCTAGGAGAAGGTTCCTGAATTTCGCCCCTGGAACACAGGGAAACGGAGTCCTGCTGGCATCATCTAGACCTCTGACGAACTCGCAGGAGCTGGCACACCCAGCACAGAGACAGCACCGAGCCAGGCAGGCGGTAACAGCCACCCCAAGAGACGCTGTCCCACCTCCACGTCGGCCAGGCTCGGGAAAGACCCCCGCAGCCGGGCCCAGAGGCGCCCGAAGGGCAATAAACGCCCCGCACTGCGCCCCAGAGCCGCCTCCCCTTTCTCTCACCGCCCCCCCAGCCCACCTCCAGCCGTGCCCGGCTCCTCCGCGTCCGCCTTCGCTCCAGCCCCCTCAGCCACCCTCCGCTTCCCCCGAGCCCTCACTCAGCGGCCACGGCCCTTCCCCGCCGCCCCTCGCTCACCTCAGCCCGGCCCTTCCCCGCCGCCCCTCGCTCACCTCAGCCCGGCCCGTCCCCGCCGCCCCTCGCTCACCTCAGCCCGGCCCTTCCCCGCCGCCCCTCGCTCACCTCAGCCCGGCCCGTCCCCGC
>JAWWLV010000045.1:27588301-27599288 GCA_035041135.1 Platyrinchus mystaceus
CGCCCCTCGCTCACCTCAGCCCGGCCCGTCCCCGCCGCCGTTCCCGCCCGCTGCCGGCGCTCGCGCAGTCCCGTCCCCGCAGTTCCTACACGAAGCGTTGCGCCATTGGCCGCCCGGCCCCACGTGACCCGGCGCGGGCGGGCGGCTGCGCGCCCGCCCCGCCGCCGGGGGCGCTGTGAGGGGGCGGCGCTGCCCGCCCGGCCCGGGCCGGTGCCGGCGCCGCCGCCCCGCCGTGCCCGCCATGCCCCGGTACTGCGCCGCCACCCGCTGCAAGAACCGCGGCGGGCAGAGCGCCAGGGACCAGCGCAAGCTCAGCTTCTACCCGTGAGTGGCTGCGGAGCGGGCTGGGGTCTAGGCGAGGGCTGGTCGTGGAGGTGACAGTGACCGATAACCGAGGAAGTGAATAAATGGCCGAGAGGCGGAACTCGGGACCTGGTGGTCGCCTTGGAACCCCGCCCGGTTCCGGGAGGCTGGAGGGAAATAACTCTCTGGGGGAAGGGAAAGGTGTAGGAAGTAAAGGGTGGACAGGCTGGGATGTAATCACACACACCGCCCCCCGCAAGGCGGACGGAACTGGGAGGAGGGGGGGATGATAGGGCAGCCTTCAGGGGATCTGGAATAGGTGCGGAGGATCCATTAAGACAACGAGATTCGGATAAAAAGTAAAATTTGAGCTTTTTAGCCTGCTTGGCTGCTTTCTGTGTGGAAGGGTTTGTTCCAGCGGGCCAGACGGTACTGGAGGCATTGGAAGTACCTTCACCTGTGTGTCCTGTGTATGGCATGGCAGGCCAAGGAAAGAGCCTGGCAGAGTAGGAAAGTAAACCTATATTGATTCCTTAAAATTAAATATTCTCGTTAGAATTACTGGCTTGTCTGCACTGTGAACAGAGGCATTGCTTGTTTGTTTGGAAGCAGGTGAGTTGGCTGGAAGATAACCAGCTCTGTTGCCAAAACCCAGTTTATAATGGCTGCGTTGTACTATCCAGCCACTGAATGGATCAGTCGCCATCCAGCCCACAGTAACCTATGGACTGTTATGGTTACATGGCTGTCAGTTCACAGAACGGTGAGTTATAAACAGCATTTCACAATCCTGAGAGAAGCACAGTGCAGGTAACTAAGTATTAATGTATTTGTGTTAAATAATAGTGTGGAACCATTTGTCAACAGAAGGAATTTAAGAAAAAATTGAAAAATAAATTTCACAGCTAGCCTGAAAGTCTGTTCTGGTAAAATTTATACCTCAGACTAAGTTTGGCTTCAGTTTCTGAGTAGTCATAGTTATTTTGAGGTAAGGAAGTCTGTGTAGGAAGACCACAGGAAGACTGCTTTGAAAGAAAGTTTAGAGTGAAGGAAAGTTCATTTCCCTGGCACATCTCTAATGTGGAATGCATCATAAAACAATTATACAAATCATTTATTTTTCCTTATGCTTTAGAGAATGTGAGTGCCACATGTTACAGAGATGATTGCAAGAACACAGGTGTTTCACCTAGCCACTGAGTTGTACTGCATTCCAAGTATCATGCTCCTGTAGAAGGGGTGCTGAGATCTGATTTACAGTGTTCTACTCCCTTACCTCTTACCACCCCCAAAGGAGTCCTCTGTTGTTCTGTGGTTTGGGGTCTGAGCCCCTTCCAAATGCTTTTACTGTAACCTAATCTCAGCTGGCCTAACTTGGCCTTTCAATTTCGTTTCCTCACCTCTCTGACTTGTGCAGTGATGGCAGCTGCTAAATAAATACTGTCCACTTCCTCTTTCCATTTTCCTTTTTTTTTTTTTTTTGGTCCTGTTTACACCAGAGAACAGATTCTGTTGATGAGTAAGGGGGTATTGAAGCATGAGCACGTTTTGGCAGAGGTGCCTTTAAGCTAAAATAATAACTTTGACTATCCAACCTGGCTCTTGCTGCAGATTATTTTGTTTTCTATCTGAAGCTGGCTGAGTCTGGGGAAAGCAGTGAGTGGTGTGTTGCAAGAGTGTAGGGATAGGTGTTCTTTTTTCAGAATATTTTGAGGAGATTAGAGCTTAATTAAATATTCACTTGAGGAGACTTTCTGCCTAAGAAGAAACCCGTTTTTCAAAGATAGGGGATGTTTCTTTCCCTCTTGCACTCCACAGAAAAGCTGCCTCTTTGGGCAGTTACCTGGAATGTGGAGAGGTAAAAGATGTTACAGGCAAGCGCAGCAGAGGAGACAGAGAAGATAAGAGGCCTGGAAGAAAACAGGAGTTTGGGTTCTCTCGGGCCCAGCGCTGCTTTGCAGCTTAGTGCAGCGTTTCCTTTGTAAGTTTTTAGTGTTCACCTCTTCAGAATAAACCTTTCCACTGCCTTGGCATTTTTTATGGTACCTTCATGTATCTTGCCACACAAAGAGTGACTGCCAATGTTCTCAAGACCTTCTTGGAGTGGGTTTGATTGGTGACATGATCACCATCCTCTTCGTGAGAGACTTTTTTGGACCTATATAGTAACACCCAGGCTAAGCTCTGTTACTGATGTGGCATGCTGTGTAGTATATGCAATGCTGCCACTGGGTGTACACGATGTAAGTAGGCAGGATTTGAAAAGCCTGAACCTCTAACCTGTCCTTCAGAGGTTATTGTATTCTTGCCAGCATTATTCCTTGCATTCTTGCAGATACTCAGAGCTGGATGTATCAAAAGCTTGCTCTGGTTCCTTGGTAACTTGAAAACTTATACGGCAATAAATTCAAAAGATTAGGAAGGAGTGAAGACGTGCACATTTGTCCTGTGCCTTTCAGCTGTCTTTCTCTCAAAATAACCCAAATTTGCAGTTTTGGAACAGTGGGCCTGTGTAACAGTCATAGCTATATGTGGCTTTTGGAGGAACCCTGCAGCTTCAGGAATTTGAGGGTGAGATCTAGGATTTGTCAAGTAGCCTGTCTGACTCATGCCTTTTGTAGCATTTGGATGACAGCACTCCAGGGTCTCTCCCCAGGTTCCGTTATGTGGGAATGTCTCATTGCAGAACCTTTTTTTTTTTGTTCTGTGCATTGAAGTTCCATAAATATATGGTAGTAAACATAACCAAAAGAACTGATTGTTAAATAAAAGGAAGAAAGAGCTAAGGGAAGAGACATGAAGTTAGGAACACTCCATTTCAACTTAGTAAGTAAAAGGAAGGGGCTCTTGTAGAGAGGCTGTAGTCACTTGTCCGTCATACTGCCAGCAGCTAATACGTCTTGCACCCACCCCACAGTTATAATCAGGTCAGGTTTAATGGCCACTTGACTCTGTTTCTTACAGTTTCACATACATGAAAGCTGATTATTTTTCTTGTAATTATTATTATTTTTTATGATTCTCAAGAATATTGTTTTCTTAATAATAGTCATTTAGCAGTGCTCAATGTTCAACTTTTGGTTTATGTATGTGTTTATATGCTAGAGTTAAAATAAGCTTGATATGCACCAGAGAAACATATAAGCACATTTCAGATACTCCGATACCTGTCTGAGAAGAGGTGTGAACCAAGAGTGGTCTGAATGTTCGTATTCCCATTACCTTCCCTGCTTGACTGCATAGGCACTTAATGAGTCTTTAATTTCCCTTTAACTTGTGTATTGAAATTCATTAGGTAAATTACATGTTTCTTTTTCCCTTGTAATTTGTCTGACTGTTTGCATGTGTTTTTAAAATCAATTTTTTTTTTCCTATGAACATGTATACTCTTCATTTTCCTTTTCAGGTAGATTAGATGGTTGAAAAGTTAGTTATGAATTATAAAATAGTATGTGTGCTCCTAATGCTGCAAGAAAGCTTAATTGCTGAAAAACAAAATACAGAATGTTTTGCATCTGTGTGTATTTACTTTCTGAACAAAATGCAAATCCTGTACTGGAAATGCATTGCCAAATTATCTGATAATCCAAGGTGGGGTGTGTAATCTGTTGAACAAAAAATACTAGTTGTGTCTAGTAAGACAAAAAAGCCCTAGAAATACTATTAATAAAGTGAGGGCCCATCTTAACTTTCTTCAAAACATGTCTGAGTATTTAATCTCCCCTTAGCAGAACTGCTTTCTGAGCAAGTGGTATGGGATCAAACCTATCAAAACATCTTGGCCATGGTTTCTGAAACCCTAGGCTAGTATAAATCAGCAGAAATTCTGCTGCTGAACTACAGAACAAATACCCAACTGCAAATAATTTGGATAATTATTGGATTAACATGTGTGTGACATCCTGATTAGCATTTAATATTTAAATTTTTTTAAAAAATATTATTTTAATACCTTGTAAGGACAGGCTACCTTGTAAGGGAAAAGGAGATATTCTTCTTTTAAAAGAAGAAAGAAAAAATAACAGTTTGTTGGTTTTGGTGGGGGTTTTTTTAATGTGTTTTTGTTTGTCTTTTCAACTGCTTTAAAAAGATTTCCACTTCATGATAAAGAGAGACTTGAGAAATGGTTGCGGAATATGAAACGAGATTCGTGGACTCCAAGTAAGCACCAACTTCTGTGCAGTGACCATTTTACCCCCGACTCCCTTGATGTGCGTTGGGGTATACGGTACTTGAAACACACTGCTGTACCAACAATCTTCTCTTCCCCAGATGATGAGGTAGCCTAATTTTATCTTTTTCTTATTGTAGTACAAATATAACCAACTATTGATGTAATACGGATGTTCTAATTGTCTAATTATCTGTAATATAATCATATTTTATTTTAAAAATAGAATTACTGTCCATTAAAATATTTTGTCAACAGGACTGACACGAAACAGGTGTGTGATTCCATAGCATAAAGGAAGAACAACTGACCATATTCTGACTGGAGCATCAGTATCTTTTTAAACTGGAAATTACAGAAGCATTTACTATAGAAAATGTTAAATTTTCATGAGACTGATTCTGATTTTTTTTTCCACCGCAATTAGTCCTAATATTTTAATGTTCTTTTTAGGTCTTTTATTAATTGTACAGAAATACTGGCTTTGGAATGTATTGGTTTCAAACTATACATTTTCCTATCCCTAACCTCTCTAACCCCTAAGAGCTCAGGACTGTAGGCTGCCAGATACTCTACAAAGACTATTCCATCTTGTCTTTCACAGGATTGTAACATTGGTTACATAAAAGTACTGTGCTACACAGGAACCTGATCTTGATGAAAGCTATGCTAATTCTCTTCTAATGTGTAACTATCTTCCTCTGGAGATGGGAGAAATGGGAGGACTGGAATTAAAGCTAAATTGGTGAATCTGAAATATGTGGCTAATTAATTTTACAAAAAAACTAATATTTAATCAAGAAGTACTTTATCTTCTTGGACAGCCGCAGCTGTTTCGAGACTGCTTTTGACTCTCTAGAATGAAAAGCAGTCTTGATAAATCTCTCAAATATAAAAATAGAAAATCTTTCAATTTGTGGCAGTACTAACTTAGCAGGAAATATCTTTCCTTTACCCCCCCCTGCCCTGCTTCAATATATCCCTCACTTCCTTGTGCTGCTGTTGTAACAGGGAGCTTTGGAACTGAACTTTGCTGCTCCATGCTTCTGTGCTATTACAGATAAGCTGTGTGTTTTCACCTCAAATAAAAGTTGTCTTTTCCCCACCTCTTCACTCTTTCTTGATTTGTATGTGACCATAGACCAGTGGTAGTACACCTACAAAGATGGACAGTGAAGTTACGAAGGTAATAAACTTTTTAGATAATGGTATCACCAAGAACATACCAATGGCTTCTCTAAATTATTTTTGCATCAGCAATATATATCTGAGAAATCCCAGATAGATCTGTCAAGTTTGGAAAAATAATATCCTATGCTTCCTTTCAATATATCCAATCACTTCCTCACTATCAAAATAAAGAGAGATGCCAGTTCTTCATATCTGTGATACTGTGACCTTGTTTTGCTGGGATCTCACTTCTCTCTCTGGCATTACTTTTTTCTCACTGCACTTTTCTAAACATCACATCATATCCTGTTGGTGACCACCTCAGCAAATCAACAGTATCTGTTGACTTGACCTCTGGTTCTGTTCTTGCCCAAACCTTAATTTTCTACATAGTCTGAATATTCACAAAGATATGGGAAAGAGTTCTCCTTACTTTGGGGAGGAATCCTTTGTTAGTGTGTTCCTGACTTAATTAGAGCAACAAGAAGCTAAGGCTCCAAGCTGCATTTGGAAAGCTGAGAGCAAAGAATTATATATTTGCTTATTGTTCACCACCAACTTGCTTTATGCATTACTGAGAAGTGAAGGATATCTTCCCAGAAATGCTAAATGATTCTTCATAAAACATTTCATTTTATTTCTTCTTCTAAATAAAGAATGCTTGTGGCTCAAGAGCGGTGTTAGTTGTCAGCATTTCAGTATCAGTAACCATTCTATATTAGCTTACAAGTACTTTTATTTTGGAGACTGACCTGAGAATGTGAGGACAGGGACTGATAGACTAGGAAGTAAGTAAGGGTCTTCCTTCAAACTGTCCTGAGATTTGTTTTGGTGCATTTCCTTCAGCCCTAATTTCAGTTCTGGTAGGTGAGGATTTGGGGGGCATTTACCTAGCTTATTTCATAAGAGATTTGTCTAGTTAAAAAGTATAGTTTGAAAAGGTATTTTTCAGCTGCTGGTAAATCAGATAAAGGGAAATACTTCATTCTCTCAAAATATTAAGATTTGAGAAGGTAAAGGTAACCAAATGAATTTTATTTCTGTATAAATTCCCAGTCCTTTTAAGACTGAAGTTTCATATAAAACCAAATTGCAAAGTTTAAGGTATTTAGGAGACTTCAGACTACATACATACTTTTTGGACATACATTTTTCTGTCATAATCTGTTTTTTTCAGCCTGGTCTCTTTTTTTTTCTTTCGTTTTCCCTTCCCTGTTTTTCCGTTGAGGTTTTTTGTTTGTTTGGTGTGGGTTTTTTTGCCTGGCCTGTATTGAATTAGCAAAGTTGAAATTACTGCTTCTTCTGTGTCTTTGTTTTGGGTGTTTTTTTGTTTTCTTTTTTAGTCCACAGGCTAAACATGTACACACTAGTACATGAGTAAAAGTTCTGCAGCTTGGTCTTTTCATAATAAGATCTACTAGAAAAAAATGACACTATTTTTTTTTTCACTTTCTGACATACAAAAGAGCTCTTTTGCATACTGATCTTAAATGTAATCATGTAGTGATGTTGTTAATGTGAAAGAGGGGAAAAAAGGTTCCTACAAAAGGATAAGCTTCAAATTGTCTCTCAGTATCAACTTCTGTTTAAAGTTCTGTTAACATTGCATTGTTCTGCTAAGATTTGTATCTATCAAAAAAGTAACTTATTAATTGTGAAGTTTAATTGTCAGATTTGAATTGCTGATTTAAAAGTCAGCCTACGTGATTGTGCATGAAAATGTTTCATTATTCAGCAAGCCTGTGTTCATAATCTTTTTTTTGTTGTTAAATTCTGTTTGACATATCCTGCATGAGTAAAAGTTTGCTACATCTTTCTAAAATGACTTTGATGCATCTTTAATGCAAGAATCTTGTGCTGTGTACATTTAATATATTAATGTATTTAATGCAATGTTTTAGGTGGTAATAGGAGATGCTACCCAGTCTTTGTGTAGTTGCTTCTCTTCAAGTGCTTTTAAAATTAGTGTCCTATGTAAAACAGTCCATGTTCCTTAGAGTTCAAAAAAAACCCAAACAACAAAACAAAAAAAAACCCACAACCAAAAAACAAAGCAAAACAAAAAATTGTTATTGCCATTAGAGCTTTAAAAGAGTATTTTAACATTTAGGACCCGAAGTAAAGTTACGGAGGATGCTTACAGGAATTTTTGGACCTCTGGTGTAATTTTTAAACAGTGCTTGTCTAAATTACTCCTTATGCTGTTCCATGCTATAGAATGAGATTTGCCTATTTTTTTAATTCTTTTTTTTCTCCACCAGGAAAAAGGTTCTTCTCAGAAGAGTCCACAAGAGATACAGAGACAAGACCTGAAAGAAACAAATGTAGTGTCAGAGAAAGCATCTGTACCACTTGAACCTTGTGCACCAAAGGAAAACCCTGTAATTGCAGAAAATGTAGAGGAAGAAGCAGAAGTAGTTTGCTCAGCTGCATTCAGTAAACCTTTACATATTCAAAACCTGCAACTTCAAAATGAAGGTGACTTTCAGGCAGAGAGTGTCATTCTTGATAGTTCATCTACACAGCATATACATCAACCTGATCCTGTTTTAATGGCAGCAGCAGTCCACAGCATGGAAGCTACCAGTGTTCATACTTCTGGGGAGGATCCAGGAGGCTGTACAGCTACAGTCTTGCAATTTACAGACCCTGACTACATGAATTCATCTCTGAAACTGAACAATGCTGTAGGGCCAATTACTGACTACACAATTGAAAATCCTGTCCCTCACGTTGTCTGCTCTGGTGAAGTACAGCCAACAAGTGAAGATGCAGTTTTACTGAGTACAGTCACACAGAATATTGAACAGTTCAGTGGAAGTGACGAATCTGTCATTGCTATTATTATGCCAGCTGAGAGTCCAGAACAGCCTGAAATAGTAAATAGTTCTTTCCTGGCTGTTAAGGAAGAGTTTCTTGACACTGAGGAGACAGATATGATTGAATATGGTAGAAGTGAAATATTACAAACTGAGCATTCATACTGCAAACAAGATGTAGACAGAGATCACCTTTGGCAAAAGATTTCAAAACTCCACTCCAAGATAACTTTACTTGAAATGCAGGAGGTAAAAACTTTGGGGAGACTTAGGTCCTTGGAAGCTCTTATTGGACAATTGAAGCAAGAAAACCAGCTTTCTGAAGAAAAACTGAAGACGGTAGAAAACTGTTTTACAACCCTTGAAGTAACTATAATACAGTAAAGGCTATCACTGATGGTTCTAAGATATCTTTTTAGTCTCTGACTGTCCTTTTGGACAAATTAACTTTTGTTTCAGTCATAGTGTTCTAAACATCTAATGCAAATTGTGTGACTAGCAAATATTTAAAATGTTACATCAGCCAAAGCTGGGTGGTAGACTATTGTCTTTAAAACATGACTTGCAAGTAAGCTTAAAAAAAACCCCTCAGTTGGGTGAATTTTTCTAAAAAAGTGAGTGAATTGAATCAATAAAGTTAAGTTAACCCTTTCTAGCTGCAGCCTCCTCCAAAACGTGCAACTCCTGCATTTGAGGCAGCAGTAGAACAGATAGAATAAGCATATGGGATGGACAATTATAAAATATATAAAAATGTTGTTTGAAAAAAAAAAAGTGTCCCAATTCTCTTTCAAATGAGTAAAAAGATATCCAATATGCATTGTTCAGTGAGGCCACAATTGCTCTTTAATCTTCTGTTCATCTAACATTTGTTCTGATAGTTTTTTTGTACACTTGGATCTTATTAAAATTGTTTCTGCAATAAAAGGTGTTGCCTTTCATTTGGTTCTAGAAACAAAAATTCTAAGAATATTGTTCACTCCCCTGTATTGATTTTAATAACTTTCTAGTTATGGGGTACCACTACAGTAGACAGATGCTACAGTTCATTTTGAGGGAAATTAATTTGCTTAAATACTTGCTGCTTACTCTGTCTGTCTGCCACCCCTTGGATCTAGAGTTTGCTGTACATAAAACCAGCACCAGATCATCCATTCCAACCATATGTTGTGGCTGGACTGGATGATCATTGCAGGTCCCTCCAGCTGAACTATTCTGGGATATTCTATTCCACAATGATTAGATTACTTGAGGAACTTGGTTGTATTTTCCTTTATTCCACAATTGTGTCGTCCCCACCACTACAAGTTCAGTCCAGGACTGGAGCAAATGGGTTCCATTGCAGTCTGCTATTCGTATTCTCTTTCTGGCACATTCTAAACTGTCCTGGTAATTTTTTTCAAGTGGAATTGAGGATCAAGCAACACTAATTACAAAGCTGGCCTCCAACTAGATAGGTTGCAAACTAGTCACATATCAGAAAATTTTTGAGACTTTGAGTGTCTGTGCAGAAGTTGGACTGCTAAAACATAGAGCTATAGGAAGTTAGTCTGTATCAGTAACCAGTAAAGCTAAGTAACCAGTTAGGCTTGTTTTGTTTTTCAACTAGTTAACTTCTTGTAGGCTTTAAGCACAGGATATGCTTGGTAATATTCCTGAGGGACATAAAGGTCACTTATGATGAATTACTTAACAGTAGTCTGTGACTCACTCATTTTATTCCCTCTTACTACCTCATTTTATTCCATCTTATTATCTCCCTGTAACAGAACACTCCTGTTCTGCCTTGTGTGCTCTGAAATTACAAGGCCTGGCCTGTATCCTCTAGAAACATTGCTGTTATATAGAATCCAATCTTGTGAACATTTTTCAGGTGGCTTCCCTGAACTGCACATTTTGTAATTTTTGCAAAGAGATCTTTCAAGTGATTTACAAAATGCTATATGAAATTGCTAAATGATTTGGCAGTTTTAGAGATTTCATTAATGTCACTACAAATCCTATGCTAAACCTGTATATTTTAAGGCTGACCACGCAGTTCAGAAGTACACTATAGGTTTTGGATGGCACTGAGAGCTTGGACATGGCAAAAGAGTTGCTATACTTAAAGCTATTGTCTCAGCAAAGCTCTATTCCCCCCAAAAAATGCGTGGATTTTAACACACTATTTTCATTGCTGATACATTTTGCTTTTAGTAATAGTTTCCAGTATTAAAATTGAGAACGTTATTTTTGGCATAGATTTCTTTAAACCTGGGGAAAAAAAACAGAAATGCTCGATTTTCTTTTTTTTTTTTTTACAGAGTTTCTTGAGACTATATCAGAACAAGTCAGTAACTACAAGTCTGTCACCAGATCTACAAATTTCCCTCCTGTAGTGTGTTTTGGGCCAACGGGCCCAGGGTGGACGTATTAATTTGAAAACATTTAGCATTGTAGGTGGCTGTTGTTGCTTACAGGAAGATACAGTTGGTTCATTTGCCTCAGTAATAAGCTGACACTGAATTACTCAGGCTAATTATTA
>JAWWLV010000045.1:27604486-27622142 GCA_035041135.1 Platyrinchus mystaceus
AGTGACCTTCTCTTAGATGGATGGCCTTAGGGGCTGACGAGCTCCATCTACCCGGGGGTGTCCCTGAAGCAGGACCGAGAATTGAACCTGCGACCTTGGCACTGAGAGCGCAGCATCTTAACCGCTAGACGACCAGGGGTCCCCGTTTTATATATATATATATATATATATATATGTTATAAATACCTGAAGTTACCTGAAATAAATCTCACCTGTTTCAGAAGGAAAATCACTTTGAGTTCTCAGACAGGGACAAGTTTGAAAGACCAAAGGCTAATATAAAGTAGTCTGGCACAGCAGTCCTTCCAAATTGTGCCTCAATTTTGTGTCAAGGCAGTGTCAAGATAAAGACCTTTCAAAACTCCAGAGGGGATTTTGCTCAGATATTTCATTTACGTAGATACAACCTTTTTTCCCCCTCAAGATTTTGAAAGACTATTCTATCCCTGTAAGAAATTTGTACAAGTAGGAAAACTGATTGACCAGGTGCCTCTCTTAGGCAGAGTACATCATGAGCACAAGTTTCAGTGCTGCAGAACATCCTCACAAGGCGTGTGTCAGCCATAGGAGTTCTGCATTACTTCATGAATAATAAAAACTAGTTGTAGTCAGACACAATTGACCTCTTACTGCCCCTTGGGACTGAAAACAAACTTGTCACTGCTACAGCTTCACTCTGGAGTAGTAACAAACACCACAAAGAGGTCTTTTTCAGCCATGTCTGCTTGGGTGAGCACGCTATAGATCACAAATACCAGCAGTCTGTTCCTCGTTCTAAGTCAATAGATTATGAGGCCACATAAGACTAGGCTTTAGGATTTCTCAATGATAAGAATAGCTGCTGTTTGGAGATAATACAGACATGATGAGCTATAGTTTCACAAAGCTCTTTCGATCTTATACTTAGCAGCAGCTGTTACTAAACTTACATCTAAACTGTCTATTTAGTGTTTTATGTGGTGAGAAATCCTGTACCATGTAAAGCTGGCTTTGGCTGGAGGGCAGTTATGGAGTATCCTTTTTTTTGGCTGGGAAAGAGTTTACTTTCTTCTGAGTAGCTAGTACAGGGCTGTGTTTTTGGTTTTGTTATGAGAATAATGTTGATAACACAGTCATGTTTTAATTGTTGCAAAGTAGGGCTTACCCTAAGTCAAGGACTTTCCAGTTTCCCATGCTCTGCAGGGAAGGAGGTGCACAGGAAGCTGGGAGGAAGCATAGCCAGGAGAGCTGACCTGATCTGGCCAAAGGGATATTCCATATCATGGAATGTCATGCTCAGTATATAAACTATGGGGAGCTGACTGGGGGCTGCAGATCACTGCTCAGTGACAGTCTGGGCATTGGTCAGCAGGTGGTGAGCAGCTGGATGGCACATCACTTGCCTTTCTTGGGTTTTATTTCTCTCTCTCCTTCTCTTATCTCCATTTTTAATCCAATAATTATTATTTATTATTATTATTATTATATTTTATGTCAATTAACCTGTTCTTATCCAAACCCACAGGTTTTACCTTTTTTTTTTTTTTCTAGTGATTATCTCTCCCATCAGACCGAGGGTCAAGGGAGTGAGCTTTGTGGTACTTAGTTGCTGGCTGGGGTTAAACCACGACATGGAGTGACAACCCTGTATTGCTTCAGACTATGAATACTCTCACAACACTGTATTAGCCTCCCCAGGGCTGGCTCCAGCAGACTGGCAGGAAGTTTTCAGGAAACAGTGAATGTTCTGCTGACACTAGATAAGGGTGAGTACAACAGCAGACTCTCTTTTCAAGCCAGAGCCCCAACCAATATTTGTAGAAAGGCATCCACTGCTCACTAGCAGCCCCTCTCCATGATTCAGTTGGGGGCACTCACTCCCAATGGGCTCAGCTTCCCACCTGGTATGGAAACACTGCATTTTCCAACTGTGAGGAGAGCACATATTCAAGGTTTGTCTGGCACATAGGACATCACCTTTGAACTGAATTACAGCTCAGGCCTCCAGCAGGGACTTGACAAAGAAGCAAAACATGGACTGATGCTGGCTTTTATCCATTTATTTCCTCCCCCTTATTGTAGTAAAAAGCGACCAGTAAATCATGCTCCTGAGACTTACTGGGGTAGGAAATGCTGCAAGAAAAAAAAAAAAAGGTACAGATAATGAGCAAAAAACTATGTTTCATTTATGGACATTAATTAGAAGTAATAACAAATCCCAATTAGATTTTTACTTAAAAATATATTAGAAACTGGCAATTATCTGAGACTTGCTACAGAAACATGAGCTCAGCCACAGTTGCATTTGAGATGAGTAATTTCACAACTTTTAAATACATAAACCACCATAATGAGATCATGATCATAAATCCAAATGAAATCGTATTTTACATCTTTCACATTAAAACCATCAGTTTGCTTCTGCAACTATCCATTTTGTGAGATTTCAATAAATATTATTCTGTATTTTATTCTGCATCTGGAATTAATTTACTGCTTTATCAGTGGGTTTTGATGTGTACTGAGGGATTGCAGATATTCTTTGCTTACCTTTATTTGTTGTTTTGTTTACCTTTTACACTGATCTCATTTCAAGACTTTAGAAACACAACTTCCCATTGCAAAATCTCTCACCAGACTGCCAGCTGCCTGCTTCTTGTAATAGGCATTGCTTTCAGCCTACATCTTTTTGTCTTACCCCAAGACCAAACACTAAAATTACAAGGTGTGGATACACACATGGCTTATTGCACTGAAATCTTCAGCCTCCTTTGACTGCACTGTGGCTGGTAAGGTGAAGTATCTTCCACCAGTAAGTATATTAGGTGTTGTCTTTTTTAATTAATAGGATATCTCTTTAATCCGCTTGATTCAAAATTAACTCTCTATTATATCTGAAAGGATATATTTTGCTCATAATAATCTGTCACTTTGGGGGTCTGCAGCTCCAGCTCCTGCATTGTTGATAGCAGATAATATGCAGAAATGGAAGAAAAAAAAGGCAAAGAATAAAATAATAAAATACTAAAACACAAGTATGGATCGTTTTTAATTGTTTGATCCGTTTCTTTGACAAAAACAGATTTTTGAAGTTTGACATATTTCCCTTCTCCATCAACATCAACATCAATATAATAGTGGAAATCATTGAGCTAGTCCCCAGCATCAGAGACATAAAAGCTAGAAAGCTTTTGGGAGTCACTGTAAGAACTGCCTATTCTAAACACCTGCAGATTTGTTTAATTTTCTAGTTACTAATTACATACTACAGCAAAAAAAGTAATCTGACAGTTAAAGAAATATGGTAAGCTTCCCAAATGATGTTTTAGCTAGCCATGAAAGTTGTGCTTTGGGTTTTAAATGTGTGTTTAAGAACAATTAAAAGTATAATCTTTTTATGTAGGTTTAATTGCAGATGAAGTGATGCAGCGAGTGTCATGCATTGATATGAACACAAAGGCTGAAGTGATGGAAACTGTCGGGAAGGCAGGCAAGTTTTACACTCTCACACACACATGCACACCCACAAAACACTCCAGATACTGTAGTTGCCTTAAAAAAAAGAGAATATTTTAATAATGTTACTAGAACAAGTCCCAAATACATTAAAATCTTCTTCCTCTAAGCATGAAAAAAACAACACATTTTTGGTTCCCAACTTGTATTGTAAAAATGCATTTTATTCTTTCTACAACATTTTTCTAACAATAGAACATGAAGCAGTAATGAAATGTTGTATGACAGAATATGTCCTGCCTTTCATTTCAGGACAGTCCCAAACACTGCAGTGTCTGAAATCAGTATTTTACGTTACCTTAACATTTTTCAGGATCCATAACCTTCTGGGAAATGTCCCTTACTGCTTTCTAATGAGCAAATTGATGGATTTTGAAAGAGAAACAAGTTATCTTCCTGAAAAGCTATATCAGGGAATGGACAATTTAAAATGAATGCCAACACCTGACCAACAGCCCAGCTCTCCAGAGAAAATACGGAAACAGACAATATTTCAGAACTGCAGGGCCATTAAAAGCATTAAGTGACTGTTCATTTTGCTTTTCTTCCCAGAAGGATTATGAGTTACAAGGGATATGAGTGAAGACTATAAACAAAGGTAGGGTCATGAATTTCTTAAATTTAAATGAATCCTGATATCCTTTTTTCACCACACAGACCATTTCCTGTCGTCTACAGCAAAAATCTGTTATGAAAGAAACTCTCTGAGCCAGAAGCAGGCAGGCAGTCCTGTGATAGATCCCACAAACAGTGTGAAGATGCGCCAGAGACCTATTTGGATGCACAACACTTAACACTGCTCTTCCTAATGCATGGCCCTCTAACATCCCCCTTACGCAAAATAAAGACTACAAATTTCCCCTTCACTTTCCTCCAGCCCCCTTGCTTAGGGCAAAATGTAGTTAATGCCAAATATATGGGTTTCCATACTGTAATGGTTTTGCTTGTTCCGGGAAACTAAGCAGGAATTCTCCCTGCTCACTGTGTGAAAAGGATGTTGAATAGGCAGATTGGCTGTGCCTTGGGCAATAGACTAACACAAAAGAAATGGCTAGCAAAATCACCTTCCAAGTTGATGGCCCTCCAGATCTTGTCTGTGGGGAGGGGTGAGGAGTTACTTTTTACTTTTTTTTTTTCCTCTCCTGGGAAATGGCATGGGACTTTGTTGTTGCCTGAGCTGAGAAAAAGTCTGGATGGCAGGAGCTCCAAGGTGGTTTTATTCTCAACCTGGATGCCCTGCTAGCTCAGTTCTACCCAGCCTGGGAACCCGCTTGGATTTTCATTGGAGAGGAACTATTTGGGAAGGAGGTCACCTTTTTTCCCCTCCTCCATTCCTGTGGTTTTTTTGTCAGCAGTTCTCATGCACATCAAAGGAGAGGGGAAGCCATATGCTCCAGCTGGAGACAGAGTGAGTTATCAGTGGGAAGAACTTTTTTTTCTTTCCCTCCTTTCTCCCCTTTCCTGGTGAGGGGGAGGGAAGACCTCCATTTTCAGCTCCTCCAGGCCACCTGGGGATCCCCCAACGTGGCAAACACCAGTGATCCAGCAGCACCCCCTGCTGGCTGACACAGAACACTGCAGGCTCTGCATCTCAAGTCATCCAACAGTGCTCCCTGCTGATTGTAGTTAGAATTGTGCCAAAGGGTGCAAACTGAACTGTTTACTTTTTTTAGTTTGTTTGTTTGTTTTGAAAGAGATTATTTTGGGGTATAGGATTATTGTTTGGTTGTTTTATTTGTGTCCTTTCATTGTTCTGCCAATACACATATATCTTTTTATAAAAGGCTGTTACTTTTTCCTTTTTTCCACACTTCTCAATTAGAGCCTCTTAATTTCGGATTTACAATTGCTTAGAGGGAGGAGTTTGGGTCTTCCTCATAACTCGTCCTCAGCAAAACACTTGTGTCTCATTAAACTGAGACACATACTGTTACACTTTCCTCAAGTATTTATATTTTTTAGGAAGAAGCCAAAAAACAAAGGTTGCTTTTTTAAAGGCACTTATGTGTTACACATGGCACTGCCTTTACAAATCTGGCCACTAATCTTTTTTATTCTCTGCAGATCCAAGATGCTTAGCCAGAGGCAGGGAGTGGTGTGCCAAGGCTGATAGTCTGTGCCAGTGGCCTGGAGCCACAGCAGCCACCCCAGCACACCTCCTCCTCGCAACCAGCCTCAGGAAAGGGAGGGCAATGGCTGCTAAGAGAAGGTGACACAACTTATACAGCCTCAGGGCTAGGAAGACACTAGGAACACTAAGGGCTGGTGCCTTAGTCACCCAAGATGGTGTAATATCAAAGCACTCAAGGACTAGATTCATGTAGATCTGAAAGTAACAAGAGAATTGGCCTCAATATATTCAATATTTCCTCTGAAAAGTGCTGCTTCCTCTTCTCCCAGCAAAATTACCTGCATGCAACAAAATTCATTGTGAAGTCACGATGTACCAGAGCTGGCTTCCAGCAGACTGAGACCCTGCTTGTTGCAAAAGGCTTTGAAGCAACCCCAATGAAGGACAAATATTTGCTCTCTGACAAGTTTGGTGTCACATCTCATGTTGAAAAAGTCATTAAAAAGTAGCTCCTAAAGGACGAAATGCAAACTTTCCCTTCCAGAGTGAAAATGTTTAAGTCATTTGAAAAGCGAAACCAGTAACCTACCACAAATACCATAAGTAAAATGAAGCCCTGTAAGAACAGGAATCCTGATAAAGATGACCCACATGTTTTGCACCATTGCAAACTACCTTTTTCCCTTATTGCTAACTGCTTACTTTTAGAGCAGCTCCACTAAATCACATGTACAACATGCCTTTTGGCATCACATTTTGTCTTTATTCAAAACTCCTAATTTTCCTTCTACATGTAATCTTTAGTAATAAATATTCAGTTGATTTAGTTCCGTGAACATCATGTTTCTGTTCAAAATGTTTAATGCAAAGGGAAACAGTTCTCTTAAAACCGATTAAAAGCATTGTAATTGAAAACATTAATTTTAGATTTGAGCCAAAACATAAATCTAATATGAAAAAAGAGAAGGGGAATTAACTCATGATCCTGTAGGGACTATAAAACATGCTATAAAAATATTTTTAAAGTGGTTTAAGAGAGAGTGAGGGCCAAACTAACACAAAACATTAAACTTTGATCCAAATCCCATCTTCCATGACTCATCACAATTGCAACATGACTGCAGGACCCATCACTCCTGAGCCATGTTCCCTTCATAATAGCAATGGAAATTAAGCCAGTGGGCAAACACTCCCAGTAATTAATCTAATAGAAGAATCAACTAATGAGTAAAAGAAAGATGATTTTACCACCCCTACTGTATAGATCTAAAATCGCACAGGGAGGTGGATGGCCTTGGAAAAGTTGGGGCAAGACTCTAGAGCTTCCAAACTGTAGATTCATCTTCGTATCCAGGTACAAATCACAAAAAACATAAAATCCCAGAAATGTTGGCTCTAGCAGCACTCAGGAGGTCACTCACTATGGTTCCCTCTCACAGCAGACCTCCTCCTGCCGGCACTGCAGCCCTTATGCAATGGGATTCTCCAAGCTGAGCAGCTCGCTGTCAGGAGCAGAGAGAGGAGAAGGGTTCTGGTACTGGCATGGCCCACACTACCAGGCTGAAACACTCTGTTCTACCAATGAACAGTCCATGAAACAAAAGGCAGGTGTTCCCAGTTATTGTTTCTGAATATAATATTGGCACAAAGTTGTCCTTGTGTTCACACAAGAGTCTATAAACCAGGCAGCCATCATTTTATAGTGGAAGCCTTTTAAATTACTTTTTTAATATTATTATTTCCAATGGTTTTGCTACTAGTGAGAATTTGTCATCAAGGAAAAAAAAAAGAATGAAAAAGATTCCCATCCATGTCCCAGCTCTACTACTTTAAGGCTGCAAGAATGCCATTTTGATTTTAAGGTGGCATGCAGAGCTTTGCCTCTGTTGGATGGGGAGAGCATCATCTTGATGCAAAATATCAGAATCAATGGAGGGGAGAATGCAAAGAGGAGATGTGCTCTATTCTTTGACATAGCTTCTCATAATTAGTGCAAATACTTTGGCACTAGCAGTTATTTTTGCTAACACATAGATACTTACTTTATCATTTTTTTTTTACAATTCCTTTTTAAATATTCCCATAGCCATATTTAGCAAGAACAAGAATGAAAAGTAGGTGAAAGGCTGGAAAACAAGGGGGCAGCAGAGTCTCTTGCAGGCATTGTAGACATCCCAGTATGATTAAGGGAAATCTAGGAACATCCACTTGAATCAGTGGAGTGGAACAGCATAATCCTCCCATACTAAGCCCTGCTTTGATTTCAGATTGTGCTGCCGATCCTAATGAGAAATATCAACAGGAGAGTAAAAAGAGGCCTGGATATCAGTTTATACTCTTTGGAGTAAACAGGGTCAGTAGTAAACTATGCTCCAATAGCATCCCCCAGGGTTCCCAGTTACCTCTAAACTCTGATTTTATCTGCCAGTTTCTGAATTCAGTCTCAAAAGTCAATCACCAAAATCCTCACCAATGATTTATAAGTATATCTGGATATATATTTATGTACATGCCAAAGTTTGTTTCCTTAAAGGTAAAAACACCAAGAAATATAATACCAGAACGCCAACCTGCCAGTACCACTTTTCAGGCTTTATTATGTATTTTGACAGACTCCTGGGATTTGAGGCAGTCTCAGCATATTCTGATTAAAAGTGTTAAAACTTGTTCTCAGGCAAAGAAAAAAGGGGTCAGTTCCTTTCCCCAGGGAAACTGAACTAATTAGCACACTATTTGCCCAGAAACGACTGAAAAGTGTCAGAGAACTTAAATGACAGGGAAAGATCTTGTCATTGATAAATCCTCTTATTTCCCATATGCCATTCCAGTTATTTCATTGGGTCACACACTCACAACTATTAATAACTTTGAATACTTGATTATAAAGGAAACCTCTGCTTTTGGTAGCATGGCTATTACAATATGCAAGCTGTCTTGTTTGACAGCCTGAGCTGCCCTTACACAGTCTGGTAGGCTGTAGACAGACACTGTTTTCCACACAAAGAGCCTTTCTGCTTGAGCAATTCCCCTCAGACATCACCACCAGCAGCACATGATATCCAAGTGAGCAGCTGCCAAGCTCATCAACACAACATGGTAATACTCAAGCATAAGGAGCAGAGAGGAGCTTACAATCTCCAGCAGAGTAAGGGATCTGTACCAGGTTTATGTGTTTAGGGTTTAGCTTTTGACAATTTGCAGACCCCTGGGAGATTGTGTTTCAGTGGGCACTAATTATGTGGTTTCTTTTTGTTGAATTTTCACTGAGTACAAATTGTCTTGCAGATATCTTGGCCCCTTCTGTAAGGTTTCATTTATTTCCTAGTATTTTCCACTATTCTTCGACATTACCATTTAAGTGTTAATAAAGTTTATACCATGATGGAGGGTAGCTAGGGAATACCCAGTTATTTTCTCCAATCACAATGCTTTCCAGGATTAAATAAGAATTGCTGACTTGCTAAGTCTTATGACTATGACATTTTCGACTAATACTAATCTTCTTATTTGTTTTCCCCAGCTGTCGTCATAGTGAATGGGATTTAATTTTTTTAGCAACTTGCTTATCTTTGAAGTCAGTGTTATCCCTTCACAAAATCCTTTGTGTGTTAAAAATTAGGGGAGCCATTCTTTAGCACGTTCAGCTTTTGCAGCTCCTACAGGCAACCTAGATAGTCCTAGCTAACCACTGTATCTAGAATCATGTTAATTCTGCTTTGAGACTCAAACATGCTGTTCAGCAGCCCAGGTTAGCCAGAAAGGCTAAAACTAAGACAGTTTTGGACATTGCTGACAGCCAGCAATGTTTTTCAGAACTGAGAGGAAGTGAGGATCCCTTTTGACTAGCTGAACCGAGGTCACTCTGATCTCATTCGACACTTTGAACAAATTTAACTGTCTCATTATCCCTTAAAAAAACCCTACTGTGTTCATATAGTCCTTTTCAGCATGATGGGGCCTTACTCTTGTTTTAGGGTAACACACATGCTGAAGGACTAGAAAATAAACAAAAGTTTATTAAAAATATTTTCATTCTAATGTCTAAAGGCAGATTTGGCATTGAAAGAGTTACTTTGTTTATCAGTCTGGTTTACAACCAACCAGTTTCATGGCTGCTAATCAGACTAGAATAGCTGCCACCTTCAGAAGAACATGTGTGTACCAGGACGTCCGCTGACTGCTTTGTAATTTCTCAGTACAGCTCCACAGGCTGCCAAGTCTTTCCTCTTGCATCTGAATCTCATGGCCAAAGAATAACAGTTTTCTGAAATGAGAATCTGTAAATCTAAAGTACTGTCCAGCTAGAAAGAGTGTGTTTTGTAGCATTTTATACAATTTTGTATTAATTCCAGCACCTGGGTTTTCCCCACCCCTGAAAAGCCCAGCATTGCTGGCAGCAGCACCTGCACAGCAGAAGCCAGAGATATCCAGCCCTCGTCATTTGCACAAAGAAGAGAGACCACATGTGGAGACCTGCCCCAGGTGGTGTAAAAAGCCATATGGGTTATTTCCATAAGGGTCAAGCCTGGCTCTTGAGCTTAACCTGGGCCATTTGTTTTTTCTTCTAAAAATAAAAGCTGCTCAGATATTATAATGGCCATGGAGATATGCATATTGGATTGATTGACAAATCTGCAGTGTATGATGGGTTTCTGTCTTACAGGTGTCACACTATACAGGAAGAGAAATTAGTGACATGTTTTCATTAAAGTTTCTGTAGAGCTGGCATTCCTTTTGATACCTTACGAATGTTTGAACCAATCTAAAGGAGATAGTGCTTCATGCAACAGGTAGAACTTTTTTTAAAACAGAGAGTTTCATGAGACTTGGCCAGAGGACACTGTGAGTGGAAGTTGTCTACTTGGCTCTGAAGGAGACTGATGAGTTGAAAAGACACCATCTGGACACCTTTCTACTGTTTGGACTCACTGAGGAGGGTAGGAAGGAAATGTCATCTACATTTGCCATGATCTTGCACTTATTCTTGCTCTCTGTTGGAGACAGAATGCCAGGCTAAGTGCACTTTTGGCCTCAGCTGCTACAATGAGCTGGTGTTCTGACATTAATTTATGGTAATTACTGTGTAACTTTTTAATTTTTATTCAAATGTAAGGCACCTCTAAAAGGACTTTGCATACAGTGAAATTAATAATTAATAATAATACATTATTAATTACATCTAAGGATGACTTCAATAGGACCATTCATGACAATGCATGACAAACCACTGGAAGAATATTTGCAGGACAACCCTTTTGGGCATTTACCATGTCTTCCGTGCTTTTCAATGAGAAAAATGGTCTCGCTTTAAATGTGTGCATGCCAGCAATGACTCTGAAAATGCTTTGTTAAGGAGATATAAAACACAAATAAAAATTTTCTGCACAAATAAAAATTCAGTCTTGATTTTGTATGCTTTAGAATATGGGAAAAATGCGTGCACAGAGCTAAAGCCATTGTATTGTCATAAAGTTTTCAAACTGGCAAAACAATTATCTCTTAAAACTTGAATCAAATTACAGGCAGAGGAAAAAAATAGTGGAACTGAACATTAATAAGATCATATATATGTAGTCTGCTTTAGCACTTTCCATGGAACTTTAACAAACACACAACCATTAGGATTGAGGTTTTCCATTTCTCACAGGGTACACTCTTGTCAATTTTCCATTTATATTTTACTTCCAGGGAGAAAACTCAGTGAACTGAAGTATCATTTGAAGTTTCCTACAGTCACTTGTAAATTCGAAGTTGTGCTTTTACTTCCTTTTGCTGACACAATCTATCACAAGACTGGAAGATATTAAAGACTATTAGCTAATCAAAACAATTTTTTTGATAACATTCAATTTCCTCAAGACAAAATCTTACCCTTTCTTCTCAAATGTGAAATGCTAATATAGACCATAAATTGGTCATTCTCAGGAAAGAATGTAATCCCTAAAATCTGCTTTAGCAGATAGTGACAATAATCTTGAAGTTGTTAATTACATACATAAAGAAATTTAAATGATTCTCATAAGAATGGGACTGCCACCTTCCAACCTCAATCCACAAAAAACCACTAAAAAAGTCTGCACCATCACCACTAAGCATCATTTGACAATCTTTCTCTCACCACAGCCAGCAATGCTGGGCATGAAGGCAAGTGGCAATGCAACAGATTGCCTCCAGACCCTTCCTTTTTTCTGAATGCCTTCATCATTTCCATACTACCTTCAGCATCTTTCAGCATCAAACAGCCCTCCTGCTGCATGCCTTGGGGTCTCTCCATGCATCCATCAGCTGCAGGATGTGGTCTAGCTAGGCAGCACAGTTCCACATAACGCAGTGCACAGGCGGCAGACCCTCCGAGCCACCTGCATTTTAACTCTCAGCATTTCTCATCTGCAGTTTGTGTCTCTCTCATACTTGGTTACACTCTTTTTCTTCATTCTTTACCTCAAATATTGCATTATAAAGGGTCTTACAAAATTGGAACAAAGCAAAAAAAAAAAGCAATAATGCTTTTTCTTGATGCATTATTCTCCTAATTTTCTTGTCTGATCACTCGCTAGCAGCTTTTGCCACTTGCAGAAAAAGGTCGGGCTTTTGTTGTATCTTAATATTTCATCTTTCAATTTTTGGCCATAGGTTTATACAACGTTAAATGACCATTAAAAGATACTTTTTGAATAGTTCACTTTGGCCATTACATATATTCTTTTAATAAAATGTGTTATGTTCTCATGTTTAGAATGCTGGATAAGTATTTTTCAGCTTTGATGTGAGTCTTCATTTCAAGCTGTTGAAACCCTATCTTACCTTAAAGAGATATAGCCAAAGGTTGTAGTTTCAATAAACACTTTCTTTGATGCTCTGAAGTGATTACAGGTGCTAAGCAGGTGCTGCCTTTGATCTACCCTCTTGAAAGGGAAACACAGGAGCCACTTCTTTACCTTCAAGTTAAAATAAGAAAGTTACTGTTTGTTCAGTAATTAAACAATAGCAGTTACCATGCCAGTGATTGACAAACTAGATTTATCTGGCAGAATAAAAGGTGAGGTGAGCAGATAAGAATGTTCCTACAGGATCAACTGCAAAAAAACCACCACAGAAAACTGCTTTCTGCTGATCCTCCCACCTGGATTGAGGGAAATGCACTGTTGGCTGTATTTCTGTAAGCAGAGAGAGTTGTGCTGATGATGTACTTGAATCTCTCAAGAATTTATATTCCAAGGAAAACCTTTCTAACAAGGCCCTGATTATTTTGTGCCAGTTGGCAGCACTTTCATCAGTAATGCACTGCTGATAGCATGGGCTAATAGGACACTAGGATGATGTTTCCAAACGTAACAAAAAAAAGATAATGTTCTCTGTGAGGAAGCAGAAGCAACTTTTACACGGCTGTATTGATTTTTACAGAATATTAGTTTTGCTTCTCAGAACACCCTAACAGAAAACAATAACAGAAATTCCATATTAACTTGTTGTGCTGACAATAATATTCTACATAACATACCTGCAAACACCAAAAGGAAAATGAGATATCAAATTAAATGAGAATTAAAGAACTGAGAGCAGACAGTAGTCTAGCCTACATTTGAATTCCTCCTATTTTCACACAGAACCATAGAATCATTAAGGTTGGATAACACCTCCAGATTCATCGAGTCCAACCTTTGTGTGAACACCACTAAGTGCCATTACTTGAACACTTCCAGGGATGGTGACTCCACCACCTCCCTGGACAGCCTGTTCCAGTGCTTAACCACCCTTTCAGGGAAGCAATTTTTCCTGTTGTCTGAGCCTGTAGTTCTCTCAATCTTCCCTCTGGCCCTTCTTGTAGGTGAGCTGATGCTCACATTAGCTAACCTCCAGTCATCTGTCACCCCTCCCATTAACCAGGACTGATGATAAATGATGGAGAGTGGCTTGATGAGCTCTTCTGCCAAGTATCTCAGTACCCTAAGATGAATCCCATCCTGCCCCATAGACTTGTGGTGTCTAAGTGGAACAGCATGTTACTAATTACTTCCTCCTGGATTGCAGGGGGTCTGTTCTGCTTCCCACCCCTGTGTACCAGCTCAGCAGGGTGGTTGCTCTGAGGATAACCAGTCTTTCTGTTAAAGACTGGGGCAAAGAAGCCATTAGGTACCTCAGTCTTTTCCTTATCCTTGGTTGCAATGTTCCCCTCCATAGCCAATAAAGGCAGGCAGCAAACTTCCCAGTGCGATGGGTCCAGTTGGCATACAGGGCCCTCAGTTTCTCTAAGAAGGCAGTCACCTATAAGAATTACCCTTCTTTCTTAACAGTTGTAGTTGTAATGCACAGTTGACTGACTTGCTCTGGGCAACCCCAAAGACAGACTTTTACTATCATTTGCCTGACTCTCAAGTTCAAGAGCTTTGTATCTATTCCCATACCTGGGATGGTGAGAGAGGCTGAGAGGGCATAGCTATGGTGAAAGTGATTTGGTAGTGACTACACGAATCCTTGAGACCTAGAGATGTGTATCAAGCAGATTAGGGCCAAAGACGACAGAAGGAAGCAATGTAATACAGTGGGTAAAAATATCTCATTCATTCGCTTGCTTGTTTGCTTCCTTGCTTGCTCGGAGTTTGTAACAGTGTTAAGTAGTGGTTTTAACAGGGAAATTCATGATTGTTAGAAACTTCTAAAATAAAATAAAAAAAAAATCTTCATAAACTGACTTAAATTATCTTTAGCTAGAGTAGTGTGCAGAAGCCTGGGAACCAGTTTGTTCTGACCAGCCAACCTATGCTCTGCTTGAAAGCTGCCAGAGAAAGAAAACCTGATCAGTATTACAAATTACCTAAAGTTCCTCATCCAGGGATCCTAGGCACTTAAAGTACACTTTGGTGTCTTTTTTTTTTGAAGAAGCTCAAAAATATAAGGGATAAATCAATAGGGAAAAATACAACAGAAGCTTCACAGCTATCCTCATGTCTGAGTTCCTCTTTCTTTAGTGTTCTACTTTGGTGGGTTTTTTTCAGCTAAAAAAAAGAAGAATAGATCTTCTAGTTTAAGACCTGATATGTTACAGTTCTATCAAATTACTCATTCTACCAGAGGGAGAGTGTGAATCTAATCAGAGTGAGCAGCAAATCTCTGCAAAGGAGATTTCCTTGTTTCCCACTGCAGTCTTGTGTTTCTGGGACACAGTTCAGTAGCTTGACATGTGGGTGCAGCTTAGCAATCACCTTGGGAATTCTAATATTTGATTTGCAGGCATCTGTACACAGCCTGATTTTGGCAAGGCAAATACATGTATTAGAAAAGGAAAAAAGGCTTGTTCAAACCACCTCTCCAGGCTATACAATTGTAATTTTTTTGGTTCCTACTTAGAGATTTTCAACATCCTTGTAATCAATTCCAACAGTCCTGCTTCTAAGAGAGATAAAGAATGCCCTTTATTAACTCAGTGTATTTGAATGGAGGTTTGTGGGTTTTTATAATAGTTTTCTCCAACGCTTTACCTTGAAAAATAGCAGCACCAGTTAATAAATGTAGTCAGATGATTAAATGAAATTCTGATCTTTGCACTCACATATCTCTAATCCTCTAGAGGAAAATAAGAACTATATTCAGAGGCCACATGGGTTCTCTCACCAAACAGGGCTCGACAAGATACTGTTCCTTATTATACCTATTCAGTGGCGGCACAGGGACAGTACTTTGTGTATATAGGAGTTTAAGTAATAATGTCATGTGCCCTGGCTTTCTCTTTGACAATTTGTCATCAAAACAAATTGTTGCAAAGCATTTTATATATAAAAGCATTTGCACAGATTTGTATCCAGGCAACAGTTGTTAGCTTCTAGATAAATTGCCTATTACTCATTGCTTGTAAATTAGTTCCACCTAATTTCTCCTAGAAAGCGAGGGCTGCATAGACCTGATAAAGGGAAGTGATTAAAGCCCATTTTAGGTAAGCTGACAGAACAAGTATTGTTTAACCAGTCTCTGGCCCTACTTTTACTGTGGATTATAAGCTGAGAAGGACTCCTGTGTGTTAATCTTGGCAGTGCTGCAAATTCTGACCATTGCAGGGTTGCTGATGAGGCTGCACATTTCTTTTCTGTAGGTGGAAATGCTGCCTATTACTTGCACTCTTAAGAATTATAATGCTAATATAAGCAAAGCATAAACCAGCTGAAAAAGCATCCCAATTGATAACAAGTAACAAGGTGAGTACGGTCCCCCATGGCTGCAGGAAGATGCCCCAGTGACCCCAAAACCCACTGACAGCTACTGGTGCATAACAGCAGCGTGCATGCTTTTGTCACAGTTATCTCTAGCTTCAGGATATGGTTTGTGGCTGATGTCTCCAGAAGACAGAGGTAACCCACAGAAGATTAGAAACCACTGCTCTGTTTGCAGACCGGTTGCTGGACTTGGTGGTCACATCTCTAATGGGAAGTAAAATGGAATGGAAGCTGTTCCTTGGTTCTGAAACAAATGCACTGGTACAGTGCAGGTATACATCTAAACCCTTTGATTTGGCCTAAATAAAGCAGTTATATTAGCAATACATAGAGACCAATATTAATATATTATCATGTTATTACATAATTAGTATTAGCACATTGATAGATTGTTATGTATATGTAGTAATTATTATCTACATAATAATTAATAGTATTACTCTAAGACTATAATATTCTATTAAACTACTATATCAATATTTATACATTATATAAATATATTTTATTTATTACATACATTCTATATGGTAAAATAATGTACTAATATTACTATTATGCATAAAATTTAATATATTGACATGGCTGTTTAGGAACATTCTCTGGCTTGTGGTAATCACCCAAAGTCCAGAGACTGTTTGGGAAGCACTAGCTGACCGAAGAACTGGGCCAAAATCTGTGCAACTGCTTTAGCAGATGGTGAACACATACCAGAGCTCAGCCCTGGCCCTGTTAATGTACTAATGCACACAAAGCTTCAGCCTTAGGCAAATGCCTTATAAAAGGCAGATCTTCAGTTTAATCCTGTTGGATCAATATGGCTTTCAGGACACCAGCCACAGACAGAGGAGGAGGCGGAGGTATTGCCTGGACTTGTGGATCTGGAAAGGGAGGTAAACATGAGGCTTTTACAAGCCACCCCATACTGCACCTCTGGGGCTCAAATGGCATGAACACTGCCGGGGTAAAGCTGAGTTTATATCCTGCACCTCCTGGCTAGGGAAAGCCCGACTGAGGGTGCTCACTCTGCAGCTAAGTCGGAAATACAATCACTGCCTCTTTGTGGAAGCAGATCAGATAAGAGCCTGTCTCAAAGAGCTGCCTGATTTGTTTCTTTAAAAGAAGGTACAGGGAGCCTTGTATCATGCAGTCAACAGCTTGAAATCGGAGTCCTCTTGTTTGGGGCTGCTGAATATGCATTTGATGCTGATAGAATTTCAAAATACCCAAGAAGGAGCAACATAGTGCTTCTGCACGTGTTCAGCCTTTTTTTTTTTTTCTCTCCTGTGCTTAGATGCTTTTATCTGTAAGTTCTGTGGGAAGAATTTTTCTTTTTATATTAAAAAATGCTAATTTGTAGAAACTTTTGATAAAAACAAACTTCCATAACAACAAATCCACTTCAATTCACATGCAAATCAACTTATGAAGGATGACAAGAATAAGTGTCTTTAAAGCACTGGAAATATTTTAATTTCTTTGCTTTCCTCTTGAATTAATATACCATAATATTCACAACATATTCTAATAGTGCATGCTTTCTCTATTTGCAAACATTGGCCCATTGAAAATATTCAGGTATAATTAATTCATATATGATCTATATTTATAAAGCCAGATAAAAACTGTAACACTGGAACTGTAACGTTTACAGTAAACTGTTAAAATACAGAAAAAACTATTCACTCACAAGCAGAGACATGCTGTGTCTCACAATAGCTCTGATTGTAATTAAGGTTTTTTAGCTTTTAATTAGAGCAATCTGATTTTTAAAAGCTTTCTTTTCTTTCAACACTTCAAGGTGTTATGCCTTTTTTGGTTGTCTCCTACTAGTTTTGTACAGGACTTTAATAGAAAAATATCTTGATTTTTACAAAGGCACTTT
>JAWWLV010000045.1:27622242-27640893 GCA_035041135.1 Platyrinchus mystaceus
TGCACAAGAATGTCATTGAGCCATTGTTCATGTTCTGTATTCTAGAAGTTGGGACTTCTGTATTCTAGAAGCTGGCAGAGAGACCTAGATTTTAAAAAGCAACTTGCATAGTTCACCTTCTTAATCAGTAACACAGTAATGTCATGTTTCTTGAAGGCCCAAGAGCAAAAGCAAAATCCCCCCCCACCTCTTTTCTTCCTTTATTTTTAACAGGACAAGAGTCCCTCCCAGCTGCAGACTATTTTAAAACTAGTTTGGATATATTTTCCTAGTTGGAACTGACAGATTAGAAATACCACTTCTAACTCTTAAATGCTACCTACCTCTCCCATTCAGGGAAACTTGTTTTCCTCTTGTATTTATTTATATCTAGTGTATACGTAGGGACATCTTTACCAGAAACATTGATTTGGTTGATTAGCTTACCACCTGCTGCTGCTCACCATGGATGTTCAACTTCCACCATTTGGTTATCTATCCTGAAAGCTAGATTTGCCAAAGAAGAGGGAGAATATAAAAATAACTGCTTTGTTAAATAAGCTATAATAGTTGTTTAATTAAATTAGATCCACTTTGGAAGGAATATATTTCCTGCTCCCACATTCTTCTGCTTTAGTTCTTTCCCTTCTGTTTCTCTGCTTAGAAATCAGCTGTGTTTTCTTCCTTTGTTATGGACTATTTCTGTTGATATTATTAGTTTGCCATTCTTATCTGGCAGTGTATCTGTAGTGCTTCTGTGGTGGCAATTAAGCTTCTTTAGAAAATCCCTTCCCTTAAGCCTCTTCACAAAAATAAGACAAGTGGCACATATATATGGATGCTGGGTTTTACCCCTCAAATTTTCTTTGGGAGGCAAAAAATAGAAGACATTTTCATCTTTATTCAGACAACCAAGGCAAAAAAAACTACAACAACAACAACAACAACAACAACAACAAAAAGGGTAATTATAGGTGTGAGCTTCAACCATCAAACCACTTACCAGGGAATAGTCTGGACTGCTGATTTCACTTGCCCAAAAATAACATTTTTGCTAGAAAGATGTTATTCCTAAATCTGTCAATATACTTCCAAGGAGCATAATGTTTGCTTTTGAAACAGATTAAAGATGACAGGCTTTGAGGAGGAGGTGAGGAAGCTGAGGAGGAGTGTTAGGACAGTTGACCTTGAAATTCACATTTCAGGATTTTCAGGTACCCACTCCATACTTCAACCTATGAAGTGTGATGAAGTGTAACATTCTAACCTCCCTTTAGCATTCTTTTCTTTTTTTTCCTGATTTTAACATGCTCACAGAGAAACACCTCTACAAAAATATTGTTTTCAGCCTCTGCAACATTCTTTAAAGTCTAGCAATAAACGACATACTCAAGCACAGGCTACAATATTTAAAACATTTGCAAGAGAACAGTATGCCGTAATACGGGGGTTTGAAGAAGCCATAAGTCCTGAATCCAGCTAGCACCCTCCTCATGTTTGAAAAGAGGAGCAGAAGGAAACTATGAAACTGATGTCTGGCTCTTCACTATTTATGAAGAAAATTCTGCAACACTTTCAATCTTATCATATCTTTGGGACATGGTTATGGGGTGTTCCAACAGCTATGCAACCACACTGAGACTGACTTTGAAGGTTTCAGTCAGGAGGATACAAGGGAGAAGTGAATGCTGGAAGCTGTCTGAGCAGGAGCCCTGTTTACTTATCTTCTTAGCCAGACTTTCCCAGGATCCCTGAAGCATCTATCTCCTTAAAGTTGACAGGGAAAATGCCTCTAGATTGAGTAGTCCTAATCTTCTATTTGCATTAAGTCACAGACAACCCTTTCACTATGGTTTTAAATGGGAGTTAGACAAAACCTGAAGCCTAGCCAGAAAGGAATTATGGAAGTTCTTGTTTAACCAGAGAGGAGTTTTAGTGCATTTTCTGGATGGAGTTTTTCAACCTTTGCAAGTGTCCTGTCTCTCCTAGTAAATGTTCTGTCCAACCAGCAGGAGAAATTCTTAGACATCTGAACAAATATGAAACCAAATCTAATAAAACTACTCTTGACTGTATTCTCTTCAAATTATTGAAATTGCCAAAGGCAACATTTTAGACTAGAGGAAGTGAATGATTGTTAAATGGTAATATTTCTAAAGATTAAGTGAACAGCTATGGAGTTCATTATCACTAGACTAAATGGTCTCACTTGGAAAACATCCCAATAAATCAGTTGTCTCAGCGAAGCCAATTTCAATGGAGAAATGGCACCTTCAAGCAAATAGAGAAAGAGTTAAATATAACCTGTTAAAAATGCCCGATAAGCCAATGAAGCTTTAGCCATTCTACATTCTATCAGGCATAAGGGACTAAAAACCGTTCCCCTATTTCTGAGTAGTTCAACACATGGCATTGTATACAACAACAGCCTACAGACCTAGAGTAGGCTGAGCAGGCAGGTGAGGATTGTAAAATTACCAGCATTCATGTTAAACTCAGTATTTCAGTAAAAACATAAGGCAGGGGATCAAACAGAGCAAGATTCAGGATGTGTGTTAAAGAGCAGTTCTTCAGCAGCAGTTGAAGTGTTCTCAACAAACCCCAGACAAAAGCTGAAAGAGCCTATAATCTGTGTTTAATTCTACTTGCTCTAAAATAGACCTAGAAGACAAGATGAATGGCTAATTGCTCATTAAGTTGCAGAGTAATTCCTTATTTTTTCCTTAGTGGAAAATTCTTGTATCTTTGCGTGGAATGACCTGCATTTATTTCTCTGTACAAACCTAGTGCTGGTAACAGTGCCAGTAATTAACAACATTTCTACTCTTTTCTGTCCCTGTTCAAATAATATCAGTGCACAGATACATTTGCATAAGAAAAGGACATCTGTGGACTTGCTATTTACATTGCTGAGGAGTGCAGGAGAATTTTGAGTAAATTCACTAAGATTTCCAGCAAGAATAAATGGACTGTACTCTGCACAGGATCATCCTTCAATGCTGTGTGATTTGTCATCCTCACCATCTGAGAAGAAATCTGAACCTAACTGTCCCCCTTCCTGAAAAATTGTCTCAGCATTAGAGTATAATTTCAGAACTAAACAGCACTAATGCTCCACCAGATAAGGAGCCTTTGGCACATTTGAGAATGGAGCAAACTAAATATTGGTTCTGTTCAGTTCTCTGGTGGAAAACAAAAGAAAAAAAAAAAAAAGAGAACCATCTCCATAAGAAAACTCTGTTTTGGAGAGAAAAATCCCAGAACAGAAGAATTTTCAGTCTTTCTTGAATATTTGCTTGTTGGCTTGTGTGGGCCTTGACATGTCCTTCGCAGTCTACTGGGTGTGTGGGCACCTCATAGCAGAGTTCTATGGTCCAGGTTTCTTTCAACCACCTGACTCATGGCAAGGTCCGCAAAGTCCTTTGATGGATCTTGCTCTTATCTGGAACTCCCCTCCACTTGTTAAAATGAGTGCTCATTTTGTACATTGATCTCAATAAATCTAGTGCAGTTTTACAACCATAAAAAAAAACTAGACAATAAAATTGCAGTAATCCCTGATGACATCAAGTACAAAAATTACATACATATTCCTGAAACCTTTTAGTCATATATGACTCCTTCCATCCATCTGACTGTCATGATTTTATACTTTCCACATCTATAAATATTCATAACAGAATTAATCATACTATCTAGTTTAGATGACAAAAACCTTTTTAGATAAGACCATGTGCCATCTAATGGATCCTAAAAGACCTAACTATGAGACAGTTGTTGTCAGAATGGCACCAAAGTTTACCAAGAGTTGACGAAAATTTGAAAACAAAATTATTTATCTTGTGCAGGTCAAATCCTCTGATACCTGTGAATGAAGTCACATCTTTTTATCCATCATGAGCCACAAGAGGAACAGACAAATTTGAATAAATTACTTTTCCTAGGGTCTACTTCAGCATAGGGCAGGATCCCCAGTGCATCTCTAGAGCTGACTTGAGCTTGCTCCCAACTATAGACTTACCTCTTACCACATTTTTGTCAATCAAATTGTACCAGAGGCATACTTATACTCAATTGCAGTGTGATGGGGCAGATGTCACCCTCTTCTGAAACACAAGAAAATGCATCAGCTCCCAAGGAGTGCTGCTGAGCATATACATTAGCTTCAGTCTTCAAGTCCTTAATGCAAGTCCTTAATCTAACCAGATTATTCCAGTGGGAAAGACTACACTTACATTCTTGTATATCAACTGTCCTGTAAAAATATTCTCTAATGATACTCTAATTGAGTCCCTTCTAGAAGGACTCAATATTTCTGCAAGGATTTCATATGGGATTGCATATGGGAACAAAGGAGAGATATATGGAAATTAAATTTCCTGTAAACAAAGTTATAAACTAACAAAAGAATATACTAGTGCTGACAAGCAGGATTCCTCTTCTAGTAAATATATGGCATGGTGAGAGATGAGTCTTACGTTTTTCATAACAGAAGGAAGATATATCTCAAAAATAAAGGATGTCACATTTAAAATGACACTAGCAGCTAAAAAGGAGACCATTTTTGTTCATTTCCAGTAGTCTCTGTACCTGCTTTATAAAGTTGATGTGTAGCACTGGAAAATTTATGCTGCCTATGCTTGCCCCACTACTCAATGGGCAGGTGTAGAAAGTCATTACAACACTCTGAGATTGATGTCTTCATCTCCAAGACATGCAAGAGTTCTCAGTCTGTCCTATTGGACATTTTCCTATTGGACCCCTGCACAATTTTCTATAAATAACACTGAACCAAACTGAATATGTAGTATAATGTAGTTTTATTTTCCTCAGACAGCTTTTCCAGTGTGTCCTCTACACACGTTACATATATGGCAGAAGCCATGAAGGAAAGTAGATGGAAATAAAAATCAAGCTGTGGTATAGTTTACTTATTTTCATGTAAGCAGTTTTGTGCTGATATATCTTTATCTAACCTGAAGGGCTTATACGCTTGTCTGTATTGCTTTATATATCACTTTGATTATACCTGTTTCAATATAATTAGCACACACACAGAGTATGAATTTCCAATTTTCTGTGTTCTCCCAAACCACATCCTATGCCTGGGAGAGGCTAGTGGCTTTTTAAGACTATCTTCTGTGGTCCTAGTTCATTTAGGAGAGCAATCAAATTGGCTCTGGCAACCATCCCAAGCAAGGGAGAGTTAAATGAAGAATAATTTTGCTAGCTTGAGATCCAGGTCATTAGACAATAAAATGTTGGTAACGAAGCTTCCGGCTGACACTGTAGCCAAGCTGCATATTGATCTGTTGTTGAATGAGGGGGATGTAACCCTTGAAGCAGCATTTTTCTCCACAGTTAAAGGTGCAACCCCTTTTGAAGCACGCCACAATGGCTCCCTAGCAGTCCTGCCTCTTGCCACCCTTTCTAAAGCCTGCTTGGTAAAAGCAGCAAGTCGTGTCTTGACTTTGGATGCACATACATGCACAGTGACTGAAGGGAAGAGTAATATGTCTTCTGTTCAGCACCTGCATTCCCCCTCCTTGCTCTGGCTAGAACTGTCATTAATCTGATTAATAACTGTGTTTTAGTTTCACGCAACTTAGGGGAGGTTATTTCCATTTGTCATTGATATCCTAAACAATGTTCTTTTACTTTCCTTAATTGAATGCTAGAATAGGAGGCAAAGAAGGAAGTGGCTATTTGTTTCTTGGTCCAGCTCCTCTAGGAACAACCTTTTAAAATCTTTTAGAAATCCTTCACACTCAAATGGCTACATTCTTTCCCTGCATTTACCCTGACATAACTTATCCAAAATCTGATTTATTTTCCACAAAGGATGATGTGAAAATTATAGAACCCATCCTCAGACCTGCTGCAAAGCTTTGTTCCAAGCCGTCACTATGGTCTTTCACAGGATAACAAGGTTATTCTTATCCTGCTCCTATTTACTGGAAACTGGACACAGTTACCTTAGAATGATCTGAACACCACTGCATGTCATTGTTTATAAACAACAAAATTGCTTATGTATGCCAAGAATCTCTGTCAGGACACCCTTTTCATCTTCCTTCCTCCCTCCCTTCCTTGTTTTTTCCTACCTTGTTTTTTCTTTTCTTCTTTTTTTTTGCTTTCCTTCTTTCTCTCCTCTCCCCTTCCTCCTCCCCCTTTATTTGAATGGCAGCAATCAGATTTTCAGAAACAAAAAAATAATAGTTGTTTTGTGCTGATCACTTGGAAAAAAGCTGCTACCTAATTAAGGGACCAAATGAATCCTTGTGGGCTTTAGCTTCAGAATCTCCTTTACTGACATTATTCCACCACGTCTGAAGATACTGTTGGAAATCAGCAAGGCTCTCTGGTTGACAGGAAAACAGCCCGCAGAACACATCCTACAGAAACTTCCACAATTGATGCTGCTGATGTTGATGGAGATGAGCAAGCAGGAGAACTTCCAGTTTATTTTTACTTCTTCTATCATTCAAGTACTCATTCAAGCACATCTGTGTGTCTCTAAATTCACTACAATGTTGGATGATGAGCCTGTTGCTAGGCTACAAAGAACATGTCTTTTTATATGTCTAAAAATACATTTAACTTCTGTATTTAATGATGATACTTCCTCTGTATTCTAAAGCACACATGATTATTGCAGAGCACCTTGAGGATCCAAGAAGATGTTATTAAGAGTGTTACAGAATCTGGGATGAGGCATGAGTGTTCCTGGTTCCTAATTCGTACATGCTGTTTTTTCTTGGCAATCATAAGAAACAGAGCTGAAAAGGACTTTAAAGTTCGTATTACTTATCTGTCTGTATAAGGCAGGATCAACTAAATAGCTCTTGGGGGACATTTGTTAATTGAGAGTCTGGAAGTTTATAGTGATAGAGATTCTTTTACCTTCCTAGGCAACCTAATCTTATGCCTAAATATCTCCACTAGAACATATTTCCACAATATCCAAACTAGATATCCCTCATTGCTCTTAAAATTCATTAATGCTTTTATTAAATGCAGTTCATGGGTGTTGTCTGACTAGACATAGTAAAAAAGCATAGCAAACAACAGCAAAATTAGGTACCAGGCCTTTGTCAGACTAAAAAAGACAGTTATTTCCAATAAATAAAGTAAGCTGCTGCTCCTGTTTCAAACTGAGATGCAAGTCTCTTAAACAGTTTAAAAAGGGAAAACTTCCGTATGATCAGAATTCTGTATCTGGTCTATTCTCTTCCTGAGGGAAAGAAACACCATAGAAGAGATCTGATATGAGTTTGAGGAATTATTGAGAGAAGTCAACATGGAGGCCATGCTGAAAACTTACTGCTAATTTATTTTCCCACTTGTCCAGATTGTTTCACATAAGTACAAGTGAGTAAAAGTGAGTGTACACCTAACTCCTTACAAAGTCAAGTCCTTGGCTGTTGTGGGCCAGAGAACCAGGTCTTTGTCAGCAAAAGTGGATAATAAACAGGACCCTACAGTCCTGTATGAGTAAAAGAGCAGATTTTCCCTTAGACAAGGAAAACTGCAACAACCTGCTTCAAAAGGATACCTGCACAAAGCCCAGGTTTGTGTTGGGTGGCGATGGATTTCTCACACTGTCGCCATGAATAATGTATTTTTAGCAGCTGAACAAGAAGAGGAGAAGTTCAGAAAAAATGAAGCAAAAAATACACAAGTGGTACAACCAGTGAAGTCTGATGCCTGCAGATAAATATATAAAGCATGGATTCTCTCCAGCCTATCGATCAGGTCATGAGTGTGATCCCTCTCATCTGTCAAAATCCAATTTTAATGAAAAATGTAAAACCTTATCTTACTCTCATGTTTGGCCCACAAAAGTTATTTCCATGACAGACACAGATATTTCACCTGCTCTGATCAGGAAGGACTCCAAAATTAGGTCAATGTTTAAATTATTGCTCTAATGCTAACAATAAACAGAACTTTGAAAATACCACAATGAAATATTATGGCATTTTAAAAATGAGAATGAAAAGCACAGCCTCAAAAAAACACAGGAAAAAAAAAAACCTGAGTCCTTATTAACAAAAAAAAAAATCAAATTAAAAAAGCAGACAACCAAGAAAATTTCACTGTCTAGCTCTCAGCAGAATGCATGCCCTACCCTGGAAAATGATAAAAGAAAGAGAGAGCTCATACTGCTCAAAAAACCTAAGAGAGGACCAAAAATAGCATGAAAGAAATTAATGTGCTGAAAGACATTAGTGGTGGCTGGGTGGAATCACGAGAAAAAGTTCAGGAAAAAACAGTTCTTCACAAAAAAACCAAAAAAAATCTTGAAGCAGTGACCTCTTCATGCTTAGTGTAGCACAGATCTCTACAACTTCTCAACACTCACACTCCCCCACAGCTACACTTTCCAGGCTGCATTATCTCTAACTAAGCAAAACCCCTTCTGTTTGTTAACTAATTACCCTTCATACATATACTTGAGCTATAAACGTGCCCTGTATTTTACTACAAAAGCAGAACCTTCCTGATAATGATTACTAAAGGTGGCAGAAATGAGACTTTGTGTTTCTTCTGTGGATTGTCCAAGATGCTTGTGTCAAAATCCTCTTCCAGGATAACTGGTACAGTAATTAATTCAGGATTAAGAACTTCAGTAGCTTCTTCTGGCAGAGACAGAGATGTGATCATCCTACTCTAGTCAACACCTGCCAGGCTTCACCTGTAGTACTGTATTCAGAACTGGTCCCTGCAATTCAAGAAAGATGAGGACAGAGTGTAGAGGGTCCAGAGACCTTTTAGCTGTATGTTTGCACATACAACAAAAAGAATGGTGTTACCTGTGAGGTCTCATTTAACCATGATTCAGTCTAACTAAAGAAAGAGACTGACACTTCATTCCTTCATTCCAGCAGAAATAATCAAACATCAGATTAGGAACCATGTTGAACATATATATGTTCTTTGAGCTGACATGGCCTGAAGCAGGCAAAGCATTACAGTTGAATAAATTGCTTTCTCAGAGAAAGAAGTTTGCCAACTCCTTCGGTGGATTGCAGAAGCAGAGTGACCAAAGAGAGAAGGGAGAGGAATGCCATCTGCACATGCATATGGCATACACATGAAACCTTTAGTCCTACTGATGCTGCTGTTACACAGTAATACTGCTTTACTTGTAACAGGAATATTTAATCTGTCACATCTGACTGCATTTGTGGCTTATTGATTGTAAGACCGTTCCTTTGCACAAACCAAAACTGTAATAAGCCAAACTAATGCTTCCATTTTTACAATGTAGTCATGACCCAGATAATGTGAGAGGGCAAAATTGCTTCAAAAAGTGTTGGAGGCACCTGGTACAATTCTCTCCAAGGAGAGGAAATTGAATACGAAAAAAATATTCTTCATGCTCTGAACAGCACTTTATGTCCATGAAGGTACATTCAAAACAACTTTGATCACTACATCTTTGTCACTGAGCTCATGTAATCAGAGGTTAAATTTCTTTTCTTTCAAATCAACAAAATTCCTCCTAATTTAATTCTTTATTTAAGTTGTCATAATAACATAAAAATTTTAGATGAATGTGATGTTCAGCAGTAATAGACTAAAACTGTCAAAGCTATAAATAAAGCAACAGTCTAGTCTTTTCAATAACTAACACAATCACATATTAATCTTCAAAATAAATGTGGTTTGTTATATATATATATATACATATATATATATATACATATACATATATATATATATATATATATTTCCTGGATTTTTTTTCTTTACAAAACTTAGGTTAAGATAAGAGATATTCAAATAGTGGTATGGGCATGGAAAGTGACAGAATAAAAAAGGAAAGTCTTGGATAAACCCCTTAAACTATTAATGTTTAACTTTTAAAATTAACTTTTCTATGTCTAATATTGGAGAGCTAAAATTAAAATGTTCCAGAGATTGGTCATCAGGATCAGTCACTGTAAATAAAAGCAGTTCCTTTTCATTTTGGATCTGAAAATTAACAGGCAGCATGGTTCACCATTGAACGTACCTGTAAAAATCACTTATACTTGTGAAGAGCACTGTGGCAATAATTTAGCTGAAGTCAGTATCAGGTGCAAATCTTTGAATAACAACCTCTCTTTAGCATTTCATTTCATTTGTTTGCTGTTTTCCACAAATTTTGGTCAGTGCTGGCATACCTTGTAATATTTCTCAGAAGTACATTCGAATACAGATTTCATGTGTAATAGAAGGGAAGGTTGCATGCAAAAATATTAAAAAAGGAAAGGATAAAAGACTGTGGTCTCTGGAATTCATCTCAACCCATCTTTACATGAGTAAACTACTCATTCCAGGCTCACATTATAATCACTTTTGAATAAAGAAAACTTCCAAAGAGGATTTTGCATAATCCAGCATAGTCATTCACTTAATGATGAGATGAACTGCCTTTGTTCACTGACTGGAAAAGAGACTAAAAGTAATCTGGTTCAATATCTTCTGACTTTTAGATACCCAAATTGAAGTCTGCCTATCACAGCCTTAAGCACATGAAAGGGGAGTGTGTCCCTCAGTCAATACTTAAAGCAGTTCACTTGATGTTCTGCATTTTCTTTGTTTAAATGTTGCCTTGTTGCCAGTGGCTGAGGTTCACCCTGTACTAATGTCCAGAACTGCTTTGGTTGAGGACACACAAGACAGCACATAACTTCCACCAAAATCCTTTTAGTTTCCAGAAAGAAGTCCTCCAAACAGATCAATTCTTTCAGAAAATTAAGTAGTGATATTTAAAAATAATGGTCTAAGTAACAGTGAGTCCCTCACTGGACAGTGTAAACAAGTTTTGGAAGGAGGGAAAGAATGTTCCTAGCAGTTGCAGCATTTCACATATAACTTTGTGTCTAACTGACTTTTATTAGCAGGACAGAATTAGTTTCTAGATCAATGCTTGTATTTTCTGTATTGCTTCCCTAAATCAGGCAGTCTTCCAGGACTGTGTAAAAGCTCTGGTATTAGTGGGCCTTATTCTACACTGTGGAGGACCAAACATTTGACATGTAGCGACTGCCACATCTAACTTTGAGAGTTTACAGGTAGAATCACAGGAGCTCTTTTGACTAAATTAGAGCAGTCTAAGAAGCAGACCTCAGATATTCATTTCTGTCTTTGGACTTGAGAGTACAGAGAGGACATTGGGATAGAGGGTGAATCTACTTCAGTACATGCTCACTGAAATGTGCACATTTAGTTTGAATCACTCTCATCAGTGACTTAGCATCACTGGGATAGATCAGGTGTGTTGGTATTGTCTCTAATAAAGTCTTTTGTTAGTTGGGAAACAATTTTCTGCTGAAAGAGGCTGTTTCTGTAGCAAAAAGCTTCTACAAAGGATGCATGTGTAGCTTGACAACCACACAGCCTTGTCACATCGCTTAGAAAATTTCAATTGCACTCAGTAGGGCATATAATGAGTAGCACTCCCAGATACCCACTCTCCCCAGTACCTCTCAGTAACAAACAAATGGAGTTAGGGAGAAACATGTAATATCTTCAAATCCCACAGCTGTTTCTAAAGTGAACATGCTTTTTGTGTTGTAAAGCACGTCAGATTGGCTTTAAAACCATGGAGCTCCACATTTAAGGAGCACCTTATTGTTGAATGGCACCATTGCACAACTAATGTCAAGAGTGTTTTACATGCACAAAGATTTATTAGGGTGTTTCATAGCTGGTGGCGCACATCAATTGTATAAGTGTAAGTTACTTCTCAGGTAGAATAAAAACAGCCCAGGGGGCAAGGAGGGGAGAGAAGAGAGGGATAAAGGGAAAGGATGAAGAGTTGGATAAAGTGGGAAAGAAAGAGAAGGAGAAGGAGAAGGAAAAGGAGAGGAAATGGGAGAGGAAGGAAGGAAGCTGTACATGAATCCAAACAGGAAAGGCAGCAACAAGTCCTCCTCTGGATGCTCTCTCCAGTGAAGCAGGTAGCAACACTGAAGATGTCATGAAGGATGATTTCCATCATGCTTTTGCCCTCAGTACTTTCCACTGTTACTTGTTCCAGTTTATGATGTTGTTAGCACTGATTGGAATACATTAATTAAATGAAAGTACTACATAACCATTGTCTGCCAAGTTCCTGTACACATGTATCATTGGATAATATTTAACCCATTTTTAAATTATTCCTTTGACCTTGCTGTGCTCGCTCTGTGCTTGCTTTTTCTCTGCTAGAAACTAAAATCTGCAAAGCAAGAGGTGAAGGAAAGGAGCAAGAGAGAGAAACGGATGCAGTTCTCAGGTAGTCATCACCCATGAGAACCCAACCTAACCACAATAAAGAGGTTTGTAAGCACAAAATCATGGGACTAAAGACAGAATAACAAATGGGGAAAATACTACTGTTATGACCCTGGACAAACAGTGCCCTGGCATTTCAGGGGAGAGATTCTATCAGTAAGGCTGAGATACAAAGACAAGGACACTGATCAACAACACTGTGATACTGGGCATCTTCAAAGCAGAGCAGGATTAACAGAGAGAGGGCTGGTTTTCAGTTTCTTCTGTGAGAAAGTCTCACCCAATATCAAGAACACAACCATGGAATACAAATATACAAATCTAAAGTCAGCAAACAGATCTGAATCAAGTCTTTCCTTCTCTGATGGTAAAAAAAAAAAAAAAGAAAACAAGCAAAAAGTAATAGTAAATGAACTCACTGGCTTACATCTGTAGAGTGATGCAGATTAAATTGTGTCTATGAAAAGCAATCATTAATATTTATAAAGAAGCTCAGCAGGAGCTGCTAAAGGATGAAGGGAATGTTCAGAAAACTTCAGACTGGCAATAAAACAGGTTAGAGTTGTAAGAATGGCAAGTTTGCATATGAAAGCAAAATGTATGAATTTACTGAAGATCTTGTAATATATGTTCCTCCACAGTTCCAGTATTCCTACACTGAGAGTAAGAACACATTTTTTAAATAAACCATTGCACTGATACCTGACAAGTTTTGGTGACTTGGGAAATCAGTACTGGAAATCTTTAGTTAAGTCCTGCAAAATATATCAGAAAATTCAACTAAAATACAGTCAAAATGAGTCCACAGACAAATCCTTCAAAAGAAAAATTACGTTTACTGTCAAAACATGTAAAAAATTGTTCCCTCTTTCCTACAAGACAGACACAGTAACAGCTGAGTGCTCAGATGAGATTCCCATAAGATATGCAGCAGAGGGACTATTCCCCTCTATATATTGTTCCATGCAGTAAATTTTATATGTAGAAGTTTTATAAACTGAAAGTACCACTGTTTGAAATATAGTGGAAAAAGAAATGTTCTGGTGTAAAAATCTGTAAAAGCCACAAAGGAAAGCAGCTAACACCAAAGCTGGAGAGGGGGTCACTTCCTCTCACTGCCAGCGACAGCGTGTGTCCATGCTAACAGGTTACTACACTTGTGTCTCAGGAAGCCTTTTATTCATAAGAAATTGATTTCTATGTAAAAGGCTATCACATGTCCTATACAAAACTTGCATTTCCAATTAAACATGTCATAAGAATAACGAGGCACATGCATGGGCTTTTCACCTTAGAAACAAGGTAAGAACATTGACAGAAAAACATGCTTTTGTGTAGCCTGACATTTTTCCTTCCTTACGCACGATGCTCACACTGTCTGCTTCGGGCAACCATGTTCTCTCAAAGGACCACAGTTCTCTCTTTTCTCTGTAGCCATGTTTTTCGCCTCTCCAGACACAGACCTCAGGCTTTCCCAGCTGTACACAACTGGGTCCAGAAAGGAGGAATACTGCCAAGGAGGTCAGACCAAATTTTTCATTCTCCCTCAGCACTGATGAACACTATCAAAACTCGTACCTGAGAGGAATAACACAGGGCTTTTCTTAAAGCATATTATATTCTAAGCTAGGGTCAAGCAGAAGCCAAATTAAATGGATTCATATTATAAGAACTGCTTCAATAACAAGTTAGTGTGATATGATCTTTCCTTCAGGGAGATTTCAAGCAAAAATAATTTTCATATATGGCTAAAATTACAAATTTAGGCAGCACACTTTTTTTTTTGGTTTTTTTTCTGGGAGACCATAAAGAATGCCTTAAATACTATTAAAAAAAACCAAACAGATGCAGACCCAGGACCAATGTGCAACTAAGATATATTAATATAATTAAGCTTCTGTCTCTACAAAAAAAAAGGTAGCAGATATGGAGCTTAATTGCAATAATTTTAGGCAGATGGGACTAATTTGTTACCCTGTAAAGGGCACATCTGAAATATTCAGAAAAAAACGATATAATACCACTCTACATTTCCAAGATCACCAGCAAATAGCATACAATGCTACTCCTTATGCCATAGCAAAACAAAGAAAGAAAAATGTTTTTACCCTTAAGATTTTGATGCTATTTGAGATTATCTGGACTTACACTTTCAAATGTTTCAATATAAGGACTGAAACCCCAAACTCAGCTGGGGCAATGAGTGTAAAGAGCTGAATGCAGATCAGAAGTGCCCAAAGTGGCCTGTGTTGCTGAGGAACACATGGTCACATTTTGTACTATCTGTATTTTCTTAGCAGTTGTAAATCTCTTGGCTAAATATATGCAAATATGGTTTTGTCCTGCATTTCCCACTGTGCTCTAGTGGGAAACAGTTAAAAATAGACATAAGTAATGAAAGATTGCCAGAGAGCCATATTTCACTGCACTGCTTCCCTGCAGAACTTCCAATGAAAGAGCTCATATGTGGTCTCAGTAAGGACTGTGGAGAAAGCGAGATAAGTCTACAATGATGCATGTTCTCATATTATATGAAAAGCCAAAGCCTTGCATTTTATCTGATTTCCTAATCCTAATTAACCAGCTAAACAGTAATTCATCTACAACAAGCTGTAATATCTATGACACTTTTAAAACAATGGATGGTTTTCATTATTATCTTAAATTCTGCATGACAGCCTAATAATAATGGTAGTCAGAAATAAAATTATGGTTATTGTTTTAAATGATTGACTGAAGAATTGTGATTATACAAGTAGGATTTTCTGCCCTTCTTGAGATCAACTCTAATGGTGTAAAAAAGATTGACTCATGGTACTTTATTTGTACTGTCAATAATTTTTAATTAAATCTTTCTAATAACGATTCTCAATCCTTTATACAAATAGACCTTAGTATTCTTCATGTCAATACCTATCAGACAAGAAATATTTTCAGATTATAACTGGAGTTTCACTTTCCAGTTAAATTCTGACAAATTATATATCATATCTATGTTGTTCATGTCAGTGCCACAAGCTAATAAATAGTATATTTTTGGGGTGTTCATTGCTTTGGCCAAGCTAGAAACTTAGTCAAGCTTTAGTAATTCAGTTTGTAGTTAAACATAAGAAATGAACTCTTTTTGCCATTTATCACCCATGCAAAAGAGATATTTACAGAATGCTTTTAGGAGCATTTTTTCAAACATGGGAAGTATTCTTCTGGATAACCTACTCAAAACCAAGGAAGAACTGTTTGGGGATATGACAATCAAGGGCAGCCTTGGGCTTCAGTGGCCATGATGTGGACCCTGAAGCAAGTTGAGAATGGCAGGTAGCAGAGTACTTAGTGCAAGGGTATAGGGAAGATGAAGTCAGACCCTTCTTGAAGGTACTCAGTGTTAAGATGAAAGTCAAGGGTCACAAGTTAAAACAAGGCAAATTCTGAATAGATAGACAAAAATATTTTTAGTGCTGAAAGTAGTCAAACATGGGAAGACTTGGCCCAGGAACTGTGTGGAACATCTGTCCTTGGTCCTGAGCAACCCGAGCTAGGCTGGACCCACCCTGATGACTTCCAGAGGTTACAGAGGCCCCTTCCAACCTAAATTATTATGAAACCTGTCATTAGGACTGTGGACTTTAGGATAGTAGAGTTATACTTGTTCAGGGAATTGATAAATTGGTCCTCCTGGGAGGCCTTTCCTACAGGCAAAAGTGCCCAGGAACGCTGACTGATCTCAATGAACAATCTCCATTATGTATAAGTGCAATTCATCCCAGTTTACAAGTAAATAGGTAGACAGAGCAGAAGACCAGCTTGGCTAAACAAGAAATGACTAAATTCCTAACTGAGATAAATAATGACCAGACTGATGACCAGATAAAGGCAACTGCTACACTTATCTTTGTAAAAAATGGCAGAAAAAGAGAATTTGGAGAGTATAGGCTGGTGAATATATCCCTAGCCCCAGATATCTAGGTTGTTTCAATAGAAAATCCACATGGAAGTCATTCTACATGAGATAACCCTCATCTCAAAACAGCTGCAACAGATGAGAGGTGAAAGAAAGGAAAATTATTATTCACTGTGAAACTGAGGCACCAAGTGACTAATGGTTTATTTATTTTTAACTTCTTAAGGGTTGTGGATATTTAATTCCCATCCATTTAAATAGAAGCTGAGTTCAAAAACATGAAAAAACTCTGTACATTCTACCCTGAATGGATTCCCAAAAGTGTCCTTGGAATTTAACAAATCTATTTTCTATAATCATTTAAAGCAGCATATGTATGCTTATGTCTGTATCTATTTGTGCGTTCTCTGGCTTTCAACAAACAGCCTGCTCAGCATATCTTCACCTGAGTTGGATTTATTTGTATTGCTATGTAGAATATCACATAACCCATTAACAAGACAGTTTGTAAATGTTTTGGGTAATATACAGGCTGAACAGTTTATCCTCATATACTTACAGAGATGTGGGCCCTAAAAACTGCTCAGCTTTCTCTACTGATTGAATTTTCTAAATGTTATTTTCAGCTGTGACTTCATTTTAGATTTGTAGAACACCACGGGCAAATTTTCCATGGTGATTTCAGTGCCAATGCTCCCTGGGAAATTCGCTCTTTGTGGGGTATTGCCATGGTCCAAACTGCAGGTATAGGCAGGCTCCAGACTTCACAGTCACCCATTAGCCACAGGCTTGGCCACTCCAGCCTCTTCTCTGGCCATTCCAGAAATACTGGATGCCAAAGCTGTACAGAGCCTGCTACTGTCCCTCATGCATCTTGCATAGATAGGAGATTGTGCAGGTTTAAAAGTAAACAAGCAGGAGAAATGAACCCAACTCAAGAGAGATTTCTTTAACACCCAGGCTGAGGTGTCAGGTGTGCCCTGGGCAGCTGCTGCAAACAATTCATTTATTAACTGTCCATCAGAAATGACATAGAGAGTGTAGAATACACAGTTTTGGTTATACCCACATAGTGATAAACTGGTCCCAGCCCCTGTAACTAAGACAGAGACTTAAAGTAGACATACACATAACAGATTTGAAATCACTAGAAAGTTTGCCTTTTTGGCTTTCCAATCTCCCAGTTTCACCCTTTCCTCTCAGTCAATCCTACAATCCATACAAGGTATTACTGCTTGGAATGCAACTCACATCTGTGTCCTCAAAAATCCCAGTGAAGATTTCACGTAACATTAATAGTGAAATGAAGTAAGCATTTTCTTGATGTACTCTGTAGACTAATTGAGAGAAGACAAACTAAGAAAAGATATCTGAAAGACAGAAGACCTCTCTGGAGATGTTTTGGGCTTAGGATCTAAGACTCAGAGTCAGAATTATGATGAAGACAAGAATATGGTAAAAGACAGTCAAAAAAACAAAGACAGACAAAAGAATCTGATTGTAACTAGGCTGGCTTTAAGCTAGTAAAGTTCCTTTGTGAGCAGAAGGAACAAAGGAAAATAAGCAGCAGAGCACCCTTTTTCTCCTAAACAAACATTGGCTGACTGAATGGGAGGGACATTGTTTGATGGACTTGGCAGTGCCAAGAATTCATAGAATTTCATAGAATATTCTGAGTTGGAAGAGAACCACGAGGATCATGGAGACCAACTCTTAAGTGAATGGCCCATATGTGGGTTGAACCCACAACCTTGGTGGTATTAGCACCATGCTCTAACCAAATGAGCTAATCTCAGGGTCAAAGGTTAAAGGTTGGACTGGATGATCTTCACAGTATTTTGCAACATAAATGATTCTAGGTTTCTATACAAATCACTAAACCCACTATTTTTAATGTTTAAATGAAATAAAGGTTAAAAATATTTATCATACTTCCTTTACTCACAATTCTATCTCAAAAAAAGCAAAGACAAGGACAAGAAATTATCTGTCCCTTGGATGTCACAAGTATAGCCATGTCTCTCCTCCATTTGTAAAAATGTAGCCTACTTGTCAATTAGTGATTAATGAATCTACTTCTACTACTGTCTGACCCTGTTACAGAAAAAATGTTCTTTCTCTCTCCCATCATATATTTTCTCACTGAACATTTCATCTTATCCAGACAAAGAAGCTCACTTTTATCATCCTCAGTATTATCTTTTTCCACTCAGGGCTTATGTGGACCCCTCAAGGTGTCATGCTTGCTAATCTCATACCCATCTTGCTGTGATTCTGGACATTTTTGAGACACCTTTTCAAATAATTATATCCCTGTGTGTGTATAGCAGAGAAGTAATACAGAGCAGCTATAGATAAATATATTAGTCAGCTCACCAGCATATGCTGTCTGAATAGTTAACAGAATGGTGATTTCTCTAGAGATGATCTCCAGACATCCAAGATAGGCTCCTGCTCCTTCTCTCTGTCTGCCCACTAATTACAGACAAAACCTTCCAGCTAGG
>JAWWLV010000045.1:27681218-27700487 GCA_035041135.1 Platyrinchus mystaceus
TATACACATGCATTAATGTGTTTTATTGATCTGTATGGGTATTGATAGTTCAATTGTTTATAATTTTTAGCAAACTAGTATCATAGTCTCCCAACCAATATAAGCTTGCACTACCACTGAAGGAACTGGAACAGCCTTTTCTGAGAGAAAATGTAAAAAGGTAAAGGGTTCCTTCTGATAAATAGTAAGTTCCTTTAGGAAAATGATTAGTGTGTTTTTTGGGATTGAAAGAGGATTTTTTCTAGACTTTTTGTGGGAATACCTGTGCTGTCTGGATTTTAAACATCTCATATCTTTGAAGTGGAGAGAGAGGCTTCAAAGCACCACTTCTCTGTGCTCTTGCATATTTTTAGAAATAAATATGTTTATCAAATTAATATCATGAGCTTTTCTTCTCAGATATCTGGAGGTCTTCTTTTTAGAAATGAGATTTTTCTTTGCCTTTCCACTTTTTCCCCCCTGCTCAACTAAAAGAAGTCTTGTGGAAATCACAATAACCTCATGTGAAAGTATTTTCCATCCTTTTAATTAAAATGCTATTTTTTTTTTCCAGCTGTAGCACATTAGGTAAAGAATTCCAGTGCAATAGACAGAAGCCAGGCAATTAATATACTATCTGCAGACTAAATTAAAAATTAAATGTGCTGATCAACAAATGACTTCTTGTTGACCTAATTCTGCAATGTTGAAGGGAGATTCTATGCCTCCACAACATTTTATTGAAGTGATTTCTGGAGGCTTGCTTGTGGTATGGGAGCCTGGAACTAAGAAAGGGAATTGAAAGACTGTATAGCACCTCTTTACAGCAATATGAAGGTCAGGTGTAACTTTCAGTCACAGTGTGAGGAAATTGCTCTCTATGTTTTGTTTTAAATTTAAAAGCCTTACTTGTGCTGGGTGGGTTTCTGTTGTTTACATGCTAGCTTGTCTCACTTCCTTGAAATAGAGAATATCCATTGACAATATACAGTCATGCAATATATGTTTAGGCCTACCATGATATCAGTGGGGATAAAAAGTGTTCCCGCTGAAAATAATTAAGCGGATGTTACATTAGGCTAATGTTGCATGCATTCATGAAGTATGTTATAGATAAATTCCATTTCAGAAAATGGCAGCTAATTTTGGTTAACTGACTTTTTATTCAGAATGCTGTAGGGAATTGCTTTTAAGTCTTATGTATTTGTCTGTTTTAACTTTTCTTATATATTTCTTGAGTTGCAGTTTGAGGACTCGTTTTAATCAGTTACATTCTGCAGAAAATTACACTTACCACATATCACATATGTTATGTAGTGCTATATTGAATTGCATTTGTAAGAGGAACCTGGCTTATAGTTCTTACTTTTCTGTTTTCTTTTGACTGTTTTTTACATATATGATGGTTTTTTTGCATACTCTCTGAAGAAACTACTGGAGAAATTTGGTGAGCAGCTAGTGGTTTTCATAAGCTAGCTAAAATCCCATACTGGGATTAAGAAGCAATCAGTCACTTTATGGAGTGTAGAATAAAAGTTACATGTTTTCTTTCGGTAGGAAAATTGATAATGCATGTGTTTGGGAATGCAAGTAATATTTCAAACCAGTATTTATTTTGCAAATTGAACACTGTTTTCTGTCAACTGGATGGGCAGCACATTCTGTACCAGCATGTGCTCTAAAAGTCTCTCCTGTAGGTTTGGTAAGGATGTAATGGTTTCCTGGCACTACTGTTGTTGTTAGAAGAGGGTAAAAGGTACAATTTTGCCTTTCGCCTTGAATGCTCTTTCTCAAGTGTTTGATTGCTCGGTTGCTGTAGCCCATTAGAATGTTTCTTGAAGCATATGGTTGGCAGTATTTTGTTCATAGCGTTACTGAAATAAGTGTTGCAATATCAGTGACTTGAAGCAATGAATCATCAACGTTTGTAAAAGAGACTTAAGTAGGTCATGTCTAGAGGACACGGGCACAGGCAGACACAAGCAAAGTAGATAAATGCAAAAATAGGAGGGAAATGTAATTATGTGTAAAGTAATAACCTGTGAGTGGAAAAATGTAAAATGCTTACAGGATTTAAAGTAGCTTTAATATCAAAAGTGATTTGGGTGCTGTCATGGACAGTTTATTGAAACATCTGTATTCTTGTGGTCAAACAAGGTGATTGTGTGTGTCAGTTGGGACTGAAAATACAGAAAATATTATGGTACCGTTATATTAATTCATAATACAGTTTCACTTAAAATACTATTTACAGTTCCGGTCACCTCATTTTAGAGAGTTTCTGTTGCAAGATTGTTAAAAAGTAGCCAGTGACCTAAAGACAACATACACAAAGGCATTAGGAGTCTTTATCACGAAAAAAAGCAAACAAGTTAAGGTGGTAATTTGAGGTAAATAAGGTATCTTGAGAATTACCAGTCTCCTCTTTTCTTTGTGATCAAGGGAGTATTCAATAAAATTTAAATTAGAAGACTTTCTTTTCTTAATGCAGTATGTGAAGAAACTGTGGAATTAATTCCGCTGTGACTTAGTTAGAGAAAATAACCGAACAGTGAGGCTTGACAAAAATATTTATATAATATGCAATTGTAATATTAATGCTAGCAAGAGAACTGAAATAAATTTGGAGGTGATATTAAACTTTTCTCTTTAGACCTTAATGTCTAAAGTTGCATAGTAGTTTAAGGGATTTCTTGCACCTAGTCTGAAGCATCAGTTCCTGGCCTGCATAAAAATCAAGATGTGAGGAGATAGTTATTCAGTTTGATGGTTCCTATAATTAAGCAGTGGATATTGCTTATGCATTTTTTTAATCTTTGCATTCAGAGTTTGGGAAAAAATACCTAATATAGATATTTCAGAAGTAGATGAAAGTGATGCAAATCAGTATGTGTCTTTGATATCTCACCTCTGTCAGTCTCGTCTCTTTTATTCCTACTTCATGGTTCTGTGTGCCTTCGTCTCCTTCTGTAATCAGTTAGTGAGTGCAGATGGTACTTTTCCCCTCCTGGCTGATGACTGAGACTGGAATGAATGCATTTATTGGAAAAAAATAAAATAAAACAGTGCTACTGATAGACGAATTGTGTCAGCAAGAGTTTTCGATCATAGGACTGGAAGCTGTTTCTCTTCCTTCTTACCTCTCAAGAACAAGTACACAGCCATCCTTTGAGCACAGATATCCACTAGTGGAGCAGTAAATTGTCCTAGCTACAAGTACAGTCTACTGTCTGCGTGGAGGACTGCTGCCATAGTAGCATGTAAAGCTTGTTTTATCTTCTGACTTGACTAGGTTGATAAAGGTGTTGTTTTTACCAGTGGAAGTGCTACCACCTACTGTCAAAAGGGGTTGAGCTGTAGGTGGATGATCTCATAAAAACAACACATAGAATATCCCTGCTTTAAAAGTATGGCAATACTGACAACAGTCTTTGCAGGGTAAGGCAGATGTACCACCAGTGTTTGGGTGGGCTGTGTTCCAGGTGAGGAAGAAAACTGCTTAAAGGACAGCCTGTTTTTGGAATCATTATGGATGACCACCAACTCTTACACAATTTTATACCTTTACTGTAAGCAAATCAAAGTTGAAATAGATGCTGAGGTGAAATTATTGGCTACTGTGGTAATTTACTCCAGTCTTCTCTACTATGCAGGAGGGCTACCTTCTTGTTAACAATTGGAATACTGACCCTAATGCTGTTGTGATGATACGTTACAATTCTGCCCATTCTTGTGATTTATAAAAATGTATGCATCTGAAATTTTTTTTCCTCAAAAAGGGATTTTAAATGCATATTGGATTACTGTTACAGAAGATTACATGTAGATGTTTTAACTTTCTTCTAAATCATGTGGAATGACATCTTTCTCTCCTTAGCTTTTGTTTTTGTAACAGTCCAGAAGAGTGATTTTCATTACTATGAAACTGCTTAACAAGGTTGTTGAGTTTTTGATTCCTAAATGTAGCAAAGTGCCTCATCTAACTAAGTAGTTGAGTAATCCTAATGATTATGGTTAAATATGTGATGAAGTGAATAATTTGAATCAAGACCTCAAACACTCTTCAGATTTATTTCCAACAGCCTAGAAGGTTTGAAATGTTGGTCCATTGAAGTCAACTGTAGAAACCTCTGTAGAAAGTGAAATTCAAGCACTCTTTCTTTTAAATGCAAAGGTTGCAGAAATAAGAATGATAAAAATGTACATCTTTTTTATGCTAAACTGATGGAGCATTTTCACTTTTGTATACCCTTTTTTTGTAGAGAAAAAATGGGCTCGAATCTCATGATTGAAACTGCAAGAAAGTCCAAATGTCCAAAGGTAAGTACAGTTTTCTAAGGTAAATACTAATTGTGTATTTCACAAATACTGTTACGATAAGAGTTCTGAGTAAATTCTATCCCTAGAAGAATATTGGATAAACAGCATGAGTGTTGATAGCTCTTCAATCTGCAATACCTTGGGCTCTTAAAAGTTAAAAATTAATTAGATTCTTAAACTTCTGCATCAGTTTCTCATATTTTTAATACTTCAAGTTGGAATATATTTCAGAGATGTTGAAAGCCTTGTAAGCATAGAAATACTAGGTCAACATTTTGAGGTTGTGTAAAGCTTATTTTTTTCATATTGTACTGTCTGGAGATCCTGTCATGTCATCTGTGATCTATGTTACTGTGTTGTGAGAGGACAGGGTTTCTACTCACTTTATTTGGAGTACCCAGTTTTCTCCAGGCACATTCTTAGACCCAGAGATCTCTTCTCTTCCTGTATGGTAGAAAAGGCACCAAGTCATTGGAGGGGTGTTAGATACAGCAGCAGCACGAGAGTGAAAGATGAGAAAGCCTGGGTATTTTATTTTTGGTGAAGGATAGGGTGTGAAGAAAGAAGAGAAATATAATAGGACATATTTCAGAACAATCTGTAATTAACAGGTGTTTTGGTGTCATAGCACTATATTCATTGCTTTACTGTTAAATGGAAGATATTCACATTTTTCTAAACATAGAAACATGTGCCTGACTGACTGCGTTCCTAGTCCATGTCTAAAACAAGGACATGAAAAGGCTGGTGTGGTATGTTGCTTTCTGAGAGAGGAGCTATCCTATGTTGACTTGAAAGTTATCTTTGAACTGGGATCTTTGGCTTCCTTCCATGTTCTTCAGTAATAAAATGTGAATATAAATAGAGTTGAAACTAGCTGTTCCCAGTAATTGCTTTGTAGTGCTCTCAATGGTGGCACTCTTTACAAGGCACAGCAAAATCAAAATAAAACATTCAGTTGTGTGCTCTGCTGCTGTTAAATCAAGGCAAGATGGATTTTTCCTGAAGGTGCTGAGCACCTGGCAACTTAGACTGCATCATGAAGTGGAAGAATATATGGGTATTGCCAAAAATAAAATCAAACATCTGTTTAATAAGTTTTCTATTACATTTCCTGAAGTTATTTTTCTTTCTTCTTCTAGTAGTGCTTAGAACTAAACCTTCCTTTTGACAAAAACAGGAAACTTTTCCTCCATCAAATGATTGAGTATGAACCAGGCACGTTTTGCTTTTGCATTGTCATGTAGAAGTTACTCTTTTGTTTTCTTTTCTGTAAGGATGAATCTACTGTGAATAAAATGATTTAAATTAAGTAGCTGAAGAATGAAATACATAGAGTGATACCACAGCATCAGCTGTGCTGTTGGGTAAATTTCATGGAAACACCCTACTCTGTAAAATAGCAAACAAAACAGAATTGAGCAGCCACAGTGTTTTTCTGATAGTGCCAGCCAGGCTGGCTGCAACACCGCTAAAAGGTCTTGCACATTCTAACACTTACATAACTGTAAGTACCTTCATCTCCTGATTGTAGCTGTGAGATGCATTTTTTTTCAGTCATACTTTTTTTTTTTTAATGGAAATACCATTTTGGCTGTTCACTTAGATATACTTATTGTGCTTTCTGTTACTGACATTTCAACGTCCTTATAAAAAACCTTGAAAGACTTACATTTGATTATTTTAGTTTTTAGGTGGGTTTTTGATTTTTTTTTTTTTTGGAGAGTGGGAGAGATTCTTTAACTCAGGTTGTGTTATTAAGTAATCATTTTCTTGGAGAAAGAAATTGACAGTTCTGATATTCATATTTAATGACATTGTTGCATTGCTGATTACAGACTTTTGAGAATAAAATACAATTCCTAAAAGCAAAATATTCTATAATCATATAGTTGACAGCAGCTTTTTATTTAAATATCATAGATATTCGTAGAAACGGAGTAGCCAATAGAAGCAATTTCAGGTTAAAAATAGCATTTTCTTTAGGGAGTTGGTTTTTTTGTTTGTTTTTTACTTTCACTTTTTAAAATTTAGATAGACTATAAAAATGTAAATAAATAATGAACCTAGTAAGATTCCAGAGATGCATTTAATGTATAAATTAAATTTCATGTTGTGGGAAGCTGTCATTCTTATATTAATATTATCATCATATGTAACTAATTGTATTCCTCCTCATCACCAGGTAGCTGCAGTAAGCACCATTGTAAACAGAGGAACACCACTGAAGGCATTTGTGTTCAGAAACTACAACCACTTTCCTGGTGTTAAGTCCCACTATATTGGAGGCTGTCAGTATAAGCTGTGGCAGGCCATTAGAGCATCATCTGCTGCACCAGGGTACTTCCAGGAATATGTTTTGGGCAGCGATCTTCATCAGGTAAGTTGAAATCTCCTTTAGCAAATATTTTCAGTTTTACACCTGAGGAAAAAAAGTGGTCTGAATCTCTGAATCAAAACTAAACAAGTTGGTCGCACAAAGGAAATGTAGGACAGATAGGGGTAAGAAACAATATTTTCAGCTTCTATAGCCTTTATGGAACTAGAAAGGCTATAGGCTTAAAAATCTTAGTCTTCTCAATGCAAACTTAAGCTCTTCTACTGTTTCTTTCTTCTCTGCCTGGAAAGAAACCTTATATGAGTTGTAATTTGCCTCTGTCTTCCTGCTTACAACTGGTATTTCATTGAGCATTATTGCACTAAACAGGTGGTGTGACTTAAAAATCTAACAATATTGTGAAGTATGTAAAGAACAGGTTATACACTTCAGTATTCTTTTTACTAGTGCATACTTTCAGTTTACTGAAAGGACTACTTTTTAATTCTTTCCATTGACAGCTTATTCAGCTCTACCCTGGTTCTGGGCTAGTAAAAAGAATAAGAGATGTCTTGGCAGTAAGATTAAACTCAGGACAACTGCAGAAGAAATTCCCTTGAGGATAAAGCAGTGTCTCCTATTAACAGTGTATTCTATTTTATTATATTACAGCTTCTGTTGGTGACCCTGATAAGTAAAGAGCAAGGCAAATTAATTTCTTTAGTAGTTTTTTAACCATAGGGGTTTTGTCCTCCAGTGCCCCTTTGTTATTCCACAGTTCTCTGAGTTTTAAAAGAATCCTTCTTGCAGTACCTACTAATTTAAAACTATTAGTATTTAATTTTATAAATATCTGATGCAGATCTGTGACAGAAAAAACTACAAAAAGTGACTGGAGACTTTCAACAAAGTGAGCATAGGGTTGTATCACTTAAGTTTAATGAAAGCATCTGTTACTTTTCTGTCATTTTAATTCATATGATGGTATCAGCCATAAATGCTAGAAACCAATAATAGCATATTTTGAGTAATAAGATGTACCTGGATCACTTATAGAATTTTTGATGATGTCCATTGTAAGACTGTAGTATCTTTAGCATTGAAATGTGTCTGAGTAATTAATACTGAAGTTTAAAGGCTAACAGATTAATGAGTATAAGATGAAATAGAGAAAAATTGATTACATTAAGAGATAATAAACATTGCTATAAAGAAACAGCTAGAATTTCATATGAAAAAACGCAGCATACTTCCATATTTTGATTCAACATCTATAAGGTGATGGAAAAATTCAGCTGTATAAAAACTGTACAGAAGTTGAAGGGGAAGGGCTCCCATGGAGGGTCAGGATGGTGCTACTCAAGTGGATTCTGAGATTTCTTTCATTTTACTGTTTCCTCTTTTTATTTAGGGCATTTTTCTCCCAATTCCTCATTTACCTGCCTCCCAGGCCGCACCCTCCACAGGATGGTACATCTTGTTACCCTCAAAACATTTTAATCAAATAAGCAAATGAGTTTTGGGGCTTTTTTAAAGCTAAAAATGGAGCAACACATTAAATTCCAAGCCAAAGCACAGCTTGAAATCTTGAAATATGTTCATCTTCCATCTGGCCAAGCAAAACTGGGAAGAGAGTTGCTTTAGCCTTTGGAGCTGTTCCAAGCTGGTCCTTAACTACTTGAATGGGTCGGTGTTAAGCTATAAGAAGCAGTTTTCTTCCTCTTCTCACCTTTCCACCCCCTCTTTCCTTGAATTGAGAGTACTTCAAAATTGACCTTGCTTTTGTATGAAGAATAACTGAGTAAACAACATGATTCTTAACTTCTGCACAGTGCTTACACAATTCTTTGTCTTAATATTGTTTCTGAATTGCCAGACTTGTGTGATAGGCAATAAGGCTGGTCTTCATTTCAACCGTTCACTTTCAAGTCCAATTTACCAGACTAGAGAATGTGTAATTAGTATTAATAGAGATCAGATCCAGTATTTTCAGACGCACAGGGCTGGATTGAAGTATAATTCATTCTTTGAATTGTAGAGTCTTTGGACAAGGCCTTTACATCTGATCTTACAAACATTGTTTTGCAAATCCCCCATTCTTCTCTATTTCATGTATTTTAATTACTAGAAAGGAAGGGCTTACGATGCGATTCACCTTTGTAAGCCATAATGAACTAAATCTGTTTTCAGTAATAAAACTGTTTATTGTAGTAGAATTAGATGCTGAATTTTCTTACTCAAACTTCCATATCATCTGAAAATATCTCTTCTATCCAGGCAGGAATATTTAAACCTTGAATTCTTATAGAATCCACCTTTCCAGTCTTGCGTGCTTTTTTTTTCCTCAAATTATACTTTTTCTACCAGATCTGTTTCCATAATTGTCTGGTTTGTGTGGGATGTACTTGGATGTCCAGCTAGCAAGGTACTACATGTCAAATGCTACAGAGCTGACTTCCAGCAGGTTTCTATCTCGGATCATAAATCCACCACTGCACTCAAGCAACCTTGAATTACCTTGTTTTAACCCCGGGGTAAGAGCCTCTGTGCATGTAGCAGACTGTTACCCTTATTTTCCTGGGTGTTAATAGTACCTCAGTGGAAAATGCAAGGTAATCAAGAGCTTTGTCTCTATCTCTGCTAAAGTATCCAACATGAATTGAAAGGAATACATATGCATAAATACATTTTTAAATAAATAGAATCCTAAATGCAGTAATATTCCTGCTTACAATAATTTTCTTATTAAAATATGTTAATATTAGCAAATCTTTGTTCTTGATTATAGTTCATATCATAAATACAGGAATAGTAGGTTATTGTTAAGCATCCTTATTCTGAAAGTGCACTGCAATTGTAATTTTAAGTTCCTCAGCCAGATGAGGTATGATCCTAACCTTTGTAGTATATATGGAAATTCTTGCTCCTTTCTGTATTACCACTTCACACTATACACTGTCTAACAGAACGGACTGCTTTTGAACTACATGAATAAATTAAGCATAACACTGTTAGACATTCTCAATAGTACCATGATTTTTAAAATTTGCATCAGCATAGTGTGCACTAAGTGTAAGTAATAATTTATGCCAAAGGCTTCAAAATTGTAGTACAATGTCATAACCATGGTCTTTTGAGGATTTTTTTTTTCATGGATTAGAGACTTGCATTAATCACCATAATCTGTTTTCTGGACATAAACTGTGCTAGTTTCTTATTAATTTACTTATAATTGGCCTCTGCGTGTTGATATTTCTAAACGATTCCAAAAACAGAGGTGGCCAAAATTTACATGAAAATTCAGAATAGTACATATAAGAAATTTGTTTCCTGGCTTTGAAGTTTGGGATTCTTAAAGAATTATATATAGAGACCAGGTTTTGTGTTATCAGTCAGCTGTACATTTAAATCTGAATTGAGAAGCACTCTGGCGTTTCATCTGACTTAAAACTCTTCAGATGTGTGAAAATATTTATTTTGAAAATGGAAATTTAGTGGATTTGTTTTAGGGTCATCTTGCATATTCTTGTCTTATGTTATCTAGCTTTTGTTGGAATTGGAGTCCTTTCACAAACTTATGAAGTAGCTGAAAGAGAGTTATGCTTAGGGTTGACATGAATTCGTGGAGTTCTTATGCATGACTCTAGATGTCTGCTGGAGTCATGCCTGAACTGAACTGTAGCTGTTGGCTTTATGACTCGCTTTTCCATAATCTGTATAGTTATATGTGCATGTGTATTTGTGTACACACACACATGCCCTTTCTCTGGAAACATTCCAGCCTGACTTCCTGTAATAGTCACTGTAAAGGTTCAAGGGGATTGTAAAGTGTGTTAATTTTTTTAATGAGGTAGTAAATTAGTTTTACAGTTCTTCTGATATCATTGTTTAGAAAGATGTTTCTAGGTGCCTGAACGCTTATTTGTGCTGCAGGTGAGCTGATCTTGGTTTGTTAAATTTCCACCAAAAGTCAGCAGTTCCAAACAAAACAGCAATATTTACATTCAGGTCAATCGTGCCGTGCTATCTGGTTCTGCTCTGTCAAGTAGGAAAAAACAGCGCAGCTGTTGGTAGATGAGGAGAGGAGGATTAATATTCTTTGTGGTTCAAAAGAGGAACACATTAACATTCAAAGGGATTTAATCCCTGTAACATGCTTCTCCAGGAACCGTGCAAGTCAAGAGAGACCAAGTCATGATGTTACAATATAGAAGCCGTATTGCCACATGTCAGCTCTTTTATTTTGAAATGTATTTATGAAGCGCTTAACCTCTCCCCAGTCCTGCTACAAACCAGTGATTTTTTTTTCCTACTTCCCACAGTGGGGTGTTATTTCTTATATTATATATTCTTTTTCATTTTTTTTTTTCATTTTTTTTTTCTCTGTAGTGTGAAAAACATTTGAGGACTCAATGTCACTTCAGTAGACAGTAAAGTATTCTGAGGAAATTATCAATTAATTAAAAGAGCAATGTAAGATTTAACAAAATCGTTATGCACACTTCATTTACTACGTTTTACAGCAAAAACTAAATTTGTCCCACTAGATTAATTCAAAGGGCAGCAGGGATTGTGTGTGTGTGATGGTGGTAAATTCAACAAAGCCACAGATTTTTCTCAAATAAAATATACCCAATTTAATACAAAGAGCTTGATCACTTATCTCTTGACAGCTTCCTATGATTACATTGTTGTATTACAGTTCCATTTATTATAGTGCTGATGTTAATTTATAACAGTATTCAAATAATTGTGGTTTTTTGGAGCAAGATCACATAGTAAAGCAGTTAAATTGGCACGTGGTCGGTTAGTGGAGTTTTATTAATGTACGTGTAGCAGGACGTGAGGTGAGAATACAACCTAGAAGTAAAAAATATATATAGTACAATAGTATGATGTAACTAAAGTTTCAAGTCACACCTTTATTGAGAAAAGATATTTTGTGATTTCTTCATATTTTTCAGACTTTCCGCTTCCTTCGATAAGGCAGTAAATCTTAAGTAAAGCCACTTCATCTTTTGTAGCTTGTTACAGGAGAGGCCTTCAAAAGTGATTCGCTTAGTGGATCCTACCCTAATTGGTTTTACACGGTAGCTTTTAAAATTAGATTCAAGGGTGCTTCCCAGGCTCTAAGAAGACACAGAATATAGGTCACATTGAAGTTCTTTTCATTCTTAGGATGTGCCACGGTGATCAGTATGCACCAGAGCTTATGCAGACTCTGGTTTAGTAGGTGTATCTTGTTCTCACAATGATAGAAACAAATATTTCTTTGTTTCTCTGTCTACTTGTTGCCATACACATTTTCCTAGAGCCTTCAAGGCAGTGTCATGTACTATTTAAGCAAGAGGGAGTTTACTGGAACCTGTTAGCTACATGGATATCTGCATTTATTTCTCTCCTATGGATTTTATAGGTTTGGTTAGCAGCTCTGAAGGTGGACATGCATGATGTTGTTTACCAGCCTTTGTGAAATTGCTGGTTATTGCACCAGTAGTATTTTGCAGAGCAGACTGCTTGCAAGATTCCCCAGAGGGGCTTGCTAAGTGAGGTGCTACTAGAGGATTTGTTTAGTGACTTGAGAGTGTATTTTGTTCAGGCATTTACCTTGGAAGCATTATAATTTTTGTATCAGTTGATTCATAGTGCTTAGTTAAAAGAAAAACAAAACCTCACTCAAATGAGCTGTATTACATTTAACTCTTTTTTTTGCTTAGATTTCTGAGTCCATATGTCTCCAGTGGCACTGTTGACCAGATAATATTTACTGTAAGACAAATCTTGTAAAGCCTAAGGAGGTTGGGTAGAGTGAGAAATTATGAGCTGAGTCAATTCAGTCATTTCTGTACAAACAATTCAGGTTGTTGCACTCAAGTTCTGGTGGTACTGGCCACCATTTCTTAGATCAAAAAGAGCAATTTGTCAGTTCTTGATAGCTTATAGTTTTCAGTTTCCCTGGTTGTGTATTTGTCTAATACTGACTTAAATAGGGCCATATTTCCAAATGAAATAGCCTGGTGATATTCATTGCAAATAAGAGCCTAAGAATGTAGTGGGATTACTGACATACTTTTACCTCCTTCCTTAAGGAAGGCTGGTTGATGATGCATAGTGGTCTGATGTTTAATGTGAAAAATCATTTAATGTTTTGTCAACTACCATCAAGCCTCTAATTTGCCGCCTTTGTTGTAATTTAGGAAACTGCCCTCGTCTTGCCATGGATACATGTGATAGGAATAATTTTCACCGTGCATACAAATGTGCATAAGGCCAATTAGTTCAATACTGAGTGCATTCCCATTCATTGAATAGGGCACAGTGTCTAAGCCCTATTCCAAGCTTCTCTTCCAATATAAGGATTAATCTGTGGTATTAATTTTCCAAATCTGAAATAATTTGGCAATCTCTTCAAAGATTCTTTGCGTTTCAGTGTTTCTTTTACTTGAGGTATATATACACTGTTGTTTTTAGTAGCAGATAATTCTAGATTTTTGGTTACAGAATTCAATTATTTCAGCTATCGCTTCCTTAGGAAAAAAAATAAGGGAAAATAGAACAAACCTTGTAGAAGGTTATTTCAATAACGTGTCTCTTCATTTTTCTCATGGCCAGAAAATTTGTCATCTTTGTTCTTAAGTTTATTCCTAGCTAATGTATACAAATTCTCCTTGTGCCAGTACTGTTCTCTAGTTTAATTTACTTTTCTTCTTGGAAGTATCTACCCTTCTGATGTTTATATACAAAGCACTCATATCCTTTTTTATTTTGTTAGTCTAAATATGCCAGTCTGTCTCAATTTTTCAAAACAGACTCTTGGTCATCCTAATGGTCCTTCACTGCACCTGCTGCAGTGTGAGTAATCTTTCTTGAAAACCAACTATCCAGTGTGTTTTTGGCATGACCCAAGGCACATTGTGCCAAGTCGAATAATATACCAGATTCAAAATTAGCATTTCTAAATTAGAAGCAAAATTAAGAGGAGTTAATTTGATCAGGTTGGAACACTGTATTCCACATGTTGTCTTAACTGTGTCATGTATTTCCTTTTTCAGAGAAAGGTACAGCTTAGAATTACAGTTGCCTTTCTAACAGCAACAGTTGGTAGTTTAAATCATTCTGTGGTAGCTCTACTCGGAGATTTCTCATGGTGGTTCTGATTGCAACTTTATTTTGTCATCTATCCATGTACTTCTAACTTCGGGGACTCATGAAAGCACAGAACTTTTCCTTTAGTTCTTATCCCCCCTCCAGCCCCACTGTGTTAGCTTGTTAGCTTGGGAAATAAAATTAAAAGAATTTTGAAATTGTGAAAATGTGACATGGATCTGTGACTTCTTGTTTGCATGTGGAGGTTTTATATTGATGTCCTTCTTTAGTGCAACAACTTGTGCTTTCTCCTTATTCTGATACATTCTGCCATAGCAAATGGAGTATTTATGTGCTTCCTAACTTAAATGTTGTGAGAAAGAAGAAATATTCTAGACTTGAGTACCCTAGCATCATCTGAATCCAGGGGGATTTTATTCAGACCCGTGGGTCGGCATTTTCTGGTTGGTTGGTTTGGTTTGGGGTTTTTTTAACTATAGTGATGAACCTTGCCTGTGCTTCTCATGCATTGTAAGGAGAACCTGAGTTCAGGCCTGTGTCTGGGGTCAGTGTAGGTTCAGTCACGGGACAGGTTTTTCTCTTATGTTACACACCATGATCCTTGCTTGTCATGCTACAGGCAATTCATCATTTGGGAAACATAGTTAAAATATATACTGTTTTGGTACTGTGTGCTGTTGTTCATTGCAGAATTCATTTAATTAGATCAGTTATGCACAGACTTTTAATGAAGTACCTGACAATATATTTTAATGCCAAATAATTCTTTCTTTTATGATGCCTGCTAATATGTAGCAAACTTCATCAGTACCCTGTAAGAGTACATTTTCTGTATCTTACATCAACCCATGAATTCAGTGATGTTTTCAGAGCAGCTGGTCATTTTCTGTGAATTAATGACTCACTGGGATGAGTTAATAATTGAAGATAATCACCTAGGAGCGTAACTCAGCTAACCATTGATTCCGAAGAAATGTCAAGAGCAAACATGTCTAATGTAGGGTAAAACAATGTAAAATATATTATTAAATGTTTAACATATAACAGCAATAGTATTGACAGTTCTCAGAAGCATTTAACATGACATTTGTGTATATGACAAGTGTGTGGTGTTTCTTTGTTGTGATCTTGGTCTAAAGTCTCTCTTTTAACTCATATAGCAGAAGTACAAATGTAATGCATCTTAGATTTTTTTTTTTTATTTGTCAAAGACTGCAGTAATGGAAATTTTAATATTGGTGTAATTCGATACTATACATACAAACACATTTAATTTCATATTCTGTACAAATGTTTTCAAAAGAATTTTTTCTTTTGCCAGTTCAAGGGGAATCCCTTTTTCAGTCCACGTTTTAGACAAGTAACTGCTTAGGTGTTTATTTTTCTAGTGTCTGAAGAGAAATTATAATTTGGAGGTAGCATTTCAAAATAATGAGCACAAGATATTTATTTCAGGAATTTAAAGCAATAGGTCTGTCTCTCCTTAAATAAGGGAATTGGTTCTTTCTGTAATTGTTAGAAATTTGGTGTATAGGAGGATTTCATTAATATCTGTCTCCAATTAGGGCCTCTGTTGGGAATCAGCACAGTGCAGAATGTATTATAAATTGTATGTAATTGACCCAATAGCCTTCCTATTAGCATGATTATAAATTAAGGATGGATCTTTCCAAATAAATTGGATGAAATGTTTGTATAAAGAAAGAACTGCATGTCATTGTGTGCATTATGTAAAATTACCTAATTTATTAAAAACATTTTTTCACTCATCTCTCATATAGCAAAGTGGATCAGACACACTGTTAGATGAAGCTAAAGCAAATTGTTTTAAGACACTATACATTTTAGAAGGAGATTTTTTAGAAATATTGGCAGGATCCATCCATTGCTTTTCAGCAAGATAAAGAGGAAACAGTTCTGTTTCTGTCCTATTCCATGTTTGTAAAACATCATATATTTTGTCAAATGCTTGTTTAGAAAAATAAAGTTTTCCTGTCTTCCTGGGAGCTCTTACTCAGCAGTTTCATCCTCAGTAGCACTGTGACCAGACTGACTGATTACCCCCAAGAGAAGAGCCATAATTAATGTATATTTCAAACAATTTTGTATATATTTAAAAGAACAGCGTGATCATATAAGCTTCGTATTGAGGAGAGTGTATTTATGCTGAATGTTATAGGGGTTAGTTTATTTACTGTTAAGTCTGAATGTATAGATTTCTTTTTCCCAAAGCATATATTAAAAACTGTAATTTGTTAGCCCAGTTATACTTGAATGAGCAAGCCTTAAAGCCTTGGGGTGGATGTAATGACATTTTCCTAATGGGTGCCCAGTGCAGTGAGAGGACTAGGCTGGGATGTGAGTCTTGAAGTTACCTATATTGATAGATCTTCTTGGTAGTGAAAGAATTTTTCCATTTCTCATTCTGGTCTTCTACTCTGAGGATATTTGCTGCTATTTGTATAAATGTATTGAGCTGATTTTACAGAATGATTTGACAAGGTGTACCCTTATAAACTAGAGTAAATGTTTTTAGAGTAGTTATCTTAATTTTTCTAAGAAGCAGCCCCTTGTTGTAATGCAGAAAACTCTTCAAACTCCTCATTTGCAGCAACAAGTTTTATCCTTAATCTGCGTATTTATTATATTTACATTGTCTTTAACCATAGAATTTAAAAAATACTTTTCAGAAGGCCATTCCAAATCTAAGCCTGTGATAGCTTTGTGCTAATTCTGTCTCTACTTTTTCGCAAAGACAATGAAAGTAAACAGCAGAGCAATTCTGTAAGAGTGAACTAAAATGCAAAGCATGTCTGCATAGGCAGTGAGGTGAAGTGGTTACTATGGAGCAAGCAAACGCAGCTTCCAAATATCAGACTTGGCTTTCTTACATTATATATCCTTAACAGTGCTAGATTATTTTCTTCACAAAGTTGAGCATCATTTAAGTGAAACTGTGCAACACACAAGGTGTTATGGAGAAACATTACAGGGCACAACTTGAGTCTGACAGACCTAGGAAATGCAGTAAGAGCCTATGAATGTAGAGAGTGTTCTGAACTTTTGGGAAACAACTGCCCTGCCCACAGTAAAGTATGGTTCAAACTGATTTTTTAATTTTAATATCTTAATTTTAAGTAACTGTTTTCAAAGTATTGACTTAAATATGTCACTGGTGACTTTATACACATTCACCATAATCATTTAAGTGGGACAAGATTTTCAGAAAGTTCTGTGCTACTAGGCTCCCAAGTGCTCTGGAGCACTTTTTTGAGACCTCCTAATCTATTTTCCTTCTGATGGTAGAATTTGCACCCATCTGTTTCACAATATTTAACCAGACCTTTCTTTACCCCTAGAACTGGGCAAGCAGGGTATCTCCACCACGTGTTTTTTTGGAACATACGCTTACGAAAGGTGCCTTTTCCCTGCTTTAAGTAATTTGGGATCTGTTAGTCAAATCACAAGGGAGCCTTGCCTGACTATTTTGCAACTGTCAAAACATTAATAGAAAATATTAGCTATGGCTTTTGACTTGTTACCAACCAGCAAACCCTAAATATATGTCACAGTCACATAGGGAATTTTTGTTAAAAATCTTTATGAAAAAAATGAATTGACTTCATCTGGAAGTTACTGATAGGATATTAAATAAAACATAACAATTGAATGTTTACTACTTGTAAAGCCTTTGGCAAAAGACTGAAAATAATATGCTAGTCCCTGAGTTCACTGCTTTGCTATCACTAACAAAATTGGGGTTTTATTATTACTAAGCTCCATTTTAAAATTAATTTATTTAATTACTTCCATTATTTTTATTAGAAATTTTAAAAAATCCTTCTTCCTTACTGTCTGCCTACATGATGTCACTGGGGGAGTTACTCACCCTTTTTCAGTACTACCTTGCATTAGCATTCCTACTGTGGCACTTTGAGTTTGTTGTACTGCCAGCAAATTAAGTTGACTCAAGTGTGGGGTGGTTTTGCAAAGTTCAGCATATGAAGAAACATCTGGTACTTGTCAGTGTGCTGACCGTGGCAGCAGAGAACACAAAAGGGAAGGGGTGACTCATGTATGTTTGGGAAGTGAAAAAGGCAGCTTGTGATTGGATTGAGAACTGGCTGAAAGAGAAGAGACTGTGAAAGGTAGGGAAGGCCAGGCAATCTAAGAATGGGAGAACAGGCTCTTTGCCCAGCGCTGAGTCCTGTGTCCAAACTTGGGCCAGTTGCACCTTTTTGTGGATCAATAGTCATTTGAAGAGTCCCTGTAAGTTACCCTTTCTGTTACAGATTCCAAGGTGTGAATCATAGATTCATTTAGGCTGGAAAAGACCTCTAAGATCATCAAGTCCGACCATTAACCCTGCTCTGCCAAGTCCACCAGTAAACGCTGTCCCAAAGGGCCACATCTGCATGTCTTTTAAATACCTCCAGGGATGGTGACTCAACCACTTCCCTGGGCAGCCTGTTCCAAGGCCTCACAACTCTTTTGATGAAGACATTTTTCTTAAATGTTCAACCTAAACCTCTCTTGGCACTATGAATGTTTGCGTTTTCCACAAGATTGAGACTAGACTGACAAAGTTCAATTTCTAATAAGAATGGCTTTTAAAATGTAATTTCATTTTACAGCTAAAATAACGTGCATCTATGATTCATACAGTATGTCTTTTAAATAGAGTAGAACCTTAGGAAAATTGGAGGAGGACATGGCCTCGAGGGGTCATTGGTCCAGCCTCCTGCTCAAAACAAGCTAAACCTCAAAGTTGGGTTGAGTTTCTAGAAGCCTTGCACAGTTTAGTTATGAAAATAACCAAGGATGGAGATTCCACAGCTTCTCTGGCTCTTATTCTATACTTTCTGAAGGAGTCTGGCTGTTTCTTCTCCCACTTTAGACAGTGGAAGACTGTGATTAAATTCCTCCTTAGCTTTCTCTTTTTTCCAAGGCAAGCAAACCTGGTTCTCTGCATCTCTTCTCATATGTCATATGAGCTTCAGCTTCAGCCCCCAAACCACTTAGTGGTTCTTCACTATATGTGTTCCAGCTTTTCAGTGCCTTGTAACTGGGTGTCCAAAGCTGTACATAGTATCTATCAGCAGTTTGACCTTGTGAGTACTGAATAAAAGGGGATAATCACTTCACTTGATCCACTGGTTTTGCTTTAGATCAAGTGTATGTTGATAATGTAATAATTTATCCAATATTCTGTTCATATTCTCTCTCTTTTTCTTTGTGCACACAGGCAGTACCATACCATAGTGATAGAGCTAACAAAATAGATGAAAGGAGGGACACAGTGAACACATTCCTATCTGTCAAAAAGGAACTGATAAACTTACTAGGAACCGAAAAGGTTTAGGGCTGCACATAAGGCTAGTGACGCTTTGTAGAATTTGAGTGGCACCTGTGATATGGTTTGGAGCTGGCTCCCTGCCAAGTCCCCAAACCCCACCACAAGAAGTTCCCCCCCCCCCAACCCCGAACCAAGGGAGAAGAGGGGAAAAAGTAAAAAAAAAACAAGAGAACCAAAACGAGAGACAGCC
>JAWWLV010000045.1:27700587-27726822 GCA_035041135.1 Platyrinchus mystaceus
AGAGAGCAAAAGCCTCTCCTCCTTTCTTTTTATACCCCGGCTTATGTAAAAATGGTAGGGAATACTGGGTAGATCTGATCACTTCCTTGGCTACAAACAGGTCACCAAGGAAGGCCCAGACCAAACTACAACAACCTGTAGCTTATGGTATAATTTTAAATATCATTTTATAGCAACAAGAGTTTTACACCATCATATGTGGTATAAAGATCCTTTGTTTCGAGATTAAACAAGAATTCAGGTTGCATCTCTGTATCTGTAGACCAAAAAAATTGGCCTTGTTTACCTCCACTTGTTTAATTGCACGGAAATTTAAAGTGGGAAGTAAGTTCATAGAAACTAACATGGAAGAGAAAGCTGTTGTGTTAGTTACCAAGACATTCCATACTACTGGCAATCATTCAGTCTTAATTAATAAGTTATAAATAATTTAGATTAATTTGTATACTATTTTATAGCTATAGAATAACAGAATCAGAAAAAAATTTAAGATACCGGATTCAGCAATTCTCCAAAACAAATTGTTGGGCTAAATACACAGAAATTTGGAGCAAGGATCAGTGAAGTTTCTTGTGATTTCAGTATCTTATGTATAAAACCACAAAGTTGATCACTTGGATCAATTTTGTTCCAGTGTCTCAAGGACAGGCTTGGAGAAGGATATGCCAAGATTTCTTAAAGTTACTTTTAAAAAAATTAGATCTGGCTTTCATATTTCTGTATTGCTAGTTTGATATATTTCTTGGGAAGGACTCTTTTCCAGTTTTATGAAGATAGAGGAATTATTCAGAATCAGAAAGGTTAATTTCTATTGTTTAATCTTCAGAATGGAAAATTCTTTGTGGTTTTTTTTAGAATTCACATACACGTGAAATCATTGTAACTAATTTTAAAACTTGTGAAAATACTTTTTCACAGGAATTTCAGCTTTTGACATAATTAGCTCTATGGTTTCTGGAGCTGCAGAATTAAATAAGTTACTGCAGTATTTCTTGCACTGAGTCCTTAATAGTACAGTTTAACTAATAGCTTTATTTACTGCTTTAGTAGTTCATCATTGTAAGCAAAAGAGCAATATGATGAACACCACTTTTTTAACAGTGTAATCTGATTTGAAGCACCATATTGATTGGGATGTGGTCATTATCAACCATTATTTGTTTGAAAGGGAAGAAAAAAAATCAGCTGCCCTTCTCACTGGGTCCTACTTCTAACTTTCAAAAAATGACATGTATTATTATCTATATAAATGCTAGAAGTTATGTGTCTAAATTGAATAGTATTAGGAATTTACTGTCATTACAAGAAACCTAAATTGGACAATGTGCAATGATTTCCATGTTTAAACAAAGCTGTTAGTTCTCATCACAAACTCAATGTGGTATGTGTAGGTAGGTGTACTTTAAGTTCTTTTGATCTTTTCTTTGTTAGTGTAACAAAAATATTGTAGTATTCTGGTATGATAAAGCTCCTAACTTAGGATAACACTGATGAAGCAGTCGTGTAATTTATTTATATTCACAGGATCAGTGGAAATTATTCTGTAAGTATGTTTCTAATCTAGGATTTAAAGAAAGAAGGTAAGCATCACTAAGCTAACTATGAAGATTTTAGATTAAGATTCATGAGGAGTTATATAGAGGACAAAAACATCCTTGTATTTAGTTTTCTGTGTAGAAGCTAATTTAAACATAAGCAAAGGATAATGGGCACTGAAGAGACCATTCATTTTAGCAGTGTTTTTAGTGTTTTGAGCAAAACGGATGGTATCCAGAAAGAGTTCAAAGAGCTTTTTGTAGGCTGAAATGAAAGCTTAATTAAAAGAAAGCAAACTCAAAAAACTAAGCTCAGTAATCCTGGTTTTACTTGTTTATCTAGCACAGCTGTAGTTAAAAGGAGTTTTTTGTAAAATGTTTATCAGCTCCAAAACCTTTTTTATTCTAAGCTATTCCTGAGTAGAATTGCTTTTCTTTATTATTCTAGTAGTGTGATGGTCAGATATGGGATAGAGGGAGTTCAGGGAGCTTTAGAATAAGGGGGTGCTTTCATAATGCTTATTGTAGTCAATATTCTGTATCTTTTATATTTTACATGTTTGTATAGATTTTGAATGGATATAAAAATACTCATCTCTACTCTTGATTAATGTTTTCAGCTTAAATCTTGTCTTTATAACTGCTTCCTTTAAGGCATTACCAATATAGAAAGTTCTATTAAATTCAAATTCCAAAATTACCTATTTATTAGCTGGACTCAAGGTCATTTTACTTTCATGAAGTGTTGAACATACTTTTTGTGATTCTCTGGATCAAAATCTCATTGTCTGAATGCTTCTCAGACTTATTGTCAGTCACGCTGATTCTTATTAGTCCTAAAGTGGTTTATCCCAGTTTTTAACATGTTGCTAGCAAAAGATCTCCTCGATTCCAGAGTAGCATTTGTTCATGGTAGTATTGAGCTGAATTACCATCTTCAGATAACTTAGAGAGACCTCATGTTCTCTGGCCTGGTCCTCAGGGGACCTTGAATCATCCTGAGACCTGATGAAAGGACAATACAGAAGAGCTAAAGCCACCAAGGAGATTTCTCAAGTTCATTGATGACAGCAACTGTTACAGTTGATGGAGGAACCAACAAAGAAAGGTGCTTTGCTGGACCTGGTGCTTAAAAAGAATAAAGAACTGGTCAGGGCCATGAAAGTTTGAGAAAGCCTTGGCTATGGTGACCATGAGAGAATGGAGTTCAGGATCCTAAGAGAAGGGAGCAGGGAAAAAAGCAGGACTACAGCACTGCATTTCGGGAGAGCAGACTTCATCCTCAGAACTCTGCTTGGAAGGATCCCATGGACTATGAGCTTAAAGAGTGAAGGGGTCCAGGAGATCTGGCTGATACTCAGGGATCACTTCTCCAAACGCAGGAAAGGACCACCCCAACCAGTAGGAAATCAAGCAAAGGTGGCAGGCAGGGACGAGCAAGGAGGTCCTAACTGAACTCCAGCATAAACATGAAGTGTACAAAAGGTGGAACCAGGGGCAAGTGACCCAGGAGGGGTATAGATCTCCTGACCAATCTTGCAGAGATGGGCTAGAAGAGCTAGAAGACTAGCCTGGAGGGGTATGTGAAGGGCAACAACAAAGGATTCTACAAGTACATAGACAGCAAAAGAAAAACTAGGGAAAACGTGGGCCTGCTACTGAATGGGGCAACACAACTTGTGACAAGTAATGTGGAAAAGTCCAAGATGCTTTAATGCTGCCTTTGTCTCAGTCTTTGCCAGTAAAAATGGCTTTGAGGAATCCTAGACCCCTGAAGCAAGAGGGAAAGTGGTGCAAGGAAGACTTCCACTTGGTGGAGGAGGACCATATTAGGGAGCATTTATGTATGAACTGGTCATACATAAATTCATAAGCCTAATGGGTTGCACCCATGAGTGCTGATGGAGCTGGCTGGTGTCACTGCGAGATGACTCTTGATTATTTTTAAATGGTCATGGTGATTAGGAGTGCAGATATTATTCATGTCTTCAGGAACAGCAAAAAGAAAGTTCTGGGGAACTACAGGCTAGCTGACTTCAGCCCAATCCCTTGGGAGGTAATAGAGGAAATCCTCCTGAAAAGGACTTCTAAAGTCATGAAGGACAAAAAGGTGATCATGAGTAGTCAGCGTGGATTTACAAAGTGATTTACCTGTGATTTACCAACTTGGTAGCCTTCTGCAATTGGTGGATAAGTGGAAAACATCGGATGTTATCTACGACAACTTTGGTAAAGCCTTTGACATTTACCTCCCATAAAGTGGGGGTTAGATAAATAGACAGTGAGGTGGATGCAAACTAGCTGAATGACCAGGACCCAAGGGTTGGGATCAGTGTCACAAAGTCGAGTTGGAAGCAAGTCACTAGAGGTGCTCCTGGGGGTAAATACTGGGGCAAATTCTATTTAACATGTTCTTCAGTTAACTGGATGGTCAGACAAAGTGCACCTTCAGGAATTCCATGGATGATACAAACATGAGGGGAATGGCTGATACATGAATGGTTGGACCACCACGCAAAGGGACCTCAGCAGGCTGGAGAATTCTCATGAAGTTCAAAAAGGGGAATGGCAGAGTCCTGCCTTTGCAGAGGAGTAACCCCATGCACAAACCCACACTGAGTTGTAAAGCAGCTTAGCAGAGAAGGACCTTGGGGTGCTGATGGACAAGAAGCTGAACATGAGCAATGCACACTTGTGGTAAAGAAGGCCAACAGCATCCTGGGCTGCATTAACAGCAGTGCTGCCAGTGGTCACGGGATGGATGGTCCTGCCTCTCTGCACGGCTGAGGCCACAGTTACCCAGTACAAGAGACATGGGCATACAGGAACGAGTCCAGTGCAGGGCCTCAAAGATCATGAAAGGACTGGAGTATCTCTCATATGAGGGACTGAGGCAGCTGAGATTATGCAGCCTAGAGAAGGCTCAGGGGGGAACTTATCCATGTGTACAAATAAAGGATGGGAAGGAATAAAGATGAGTCTTCCCGGTAGTGCCCACTGGTAGGACAAAAGACAATGGCATAAATGAAAATATATGAAATTCCATCTGAACACAGGAGAAGCTTTTTACTGTGAGAGTAGTCAAACACTGGAACAGGGGTTTTGGAGTCTCCATTTGTGGGGATACTCAAAACCCAAGTGACATGGCGTTGGGCAGCGTGCTGTAGCTGAACCTGCTTGGGCAGGGGGTTTGGACTAGATAAGCCCAACAGGTGCCTTTCAACCTAAGTGATTTTTCATGTCTTAAATCCAGCCTATAGCTTCCTGTGTAATGACTGTGCTTACAAAGTAAGCTTGCTTTGGCCAAGCTTAGCTCTTGTGATTTGTTGGGTTTTTTTTAAATTTATTTTAGAATCTGCAGGTAGTGATTTAGATTTTGTTACAGAATATATCCTTGTGAAATCAGTAATAAGCATTTTGAGGCACAGACTTTTTGATTGTTTGAAATTGTCAGTATGCATATCAGCCTTACCAAAAAGGTCTTCAAAAAATGAAGTCATAACTTCTTTGGATACTCCAGTGAACGCTGCTGTTTCAGCCTCCCTCTTCTATATAATGCTCACAACAGCAGAACCAAGCACAGCCCCGGCAGCTGCTCTGACAGTGTCCGTGAGCCCAGGAGGCCAAGCTATGCAGCTGCTGCGGAGCACAAAAAGAAAATTACACTGAAGCTGGAAATTAATGCTTGTTGAATTTAATTGGTTGTGTATATTAGGGCTATGCTAGTTTAATTTATCGTTGCACTTTCTTTTATGACCATATGTTATGTATAGTACCAATATTTTTATTTTTTTCTAATTTACAGGATGGAGGTCTGCTTCTGAATAACCCTTCTGCGCTGGCAGTTCATGAGTGCAAGTGTCTCTGGCCAAATGTTCCACTGCAGTGTTTGATATCGCTGGGCACTGGTCGATACGAAAGTGAGGTGAAGACCAATGTCACACACACCAGTCTGAAAGCCAAACTCACAAATGTTATCAACAGTGCAACTGATACTGAAGGTTGGTGTCTTAAGATGTATTGTGACTGTCTTCATTTTTATGTTTCTTAGAATTATAGTTCCAATGCAGAGAGCAATCTGCAACCTTTTGTCTTTTCCCCTCTCATCTCTACCAGCCCCATGAAACTAATTGAAGCATGTCTTGTTGTAGTTCCTCATGTATAGTGTTTTGATACCAATATTAGAGGTTTTCTTAAGATGATAGTATGAATCTTTTTCTTAGCCTATTTTCCTTCATCTTCACTATGTTGTTGCTAAGCTCTTTTAGTTTATGTATTCTCAGCTGTTAATATGAGGTTGATTTGTCAGAATCACAGAGATAATCTAATAGGATTTATACAAAGTGATTTTTTACTTGTCCTTCAGGATAAAGGCGTACTCAGGAATTCATTTGAAAATCCTATTTTCTTACATTTTATTTATTTTTCATGTAACAAAGAAATGCTTAATAGTTATATAGAACATTTATTTTCAACGCTTCAGAAGTAGAATTTTATTATGATCTCTTTTTATATGTGCTTTTATACCTGGACTTTTCCAAGGACTAGACTGTGTCTGCCAATGGTCACGACTTCCATTGTTGCCAGGAAGAGCCAAGCATCTGTTTTCCAAAATAAAGTTGGTTCCTAGATGGGAGTACACTGGAACTCTATCACTAGCAGTTTACATCTGTTTTGTTTTTACAAACAGGAAATATTGATAAACAGCTGCTTTCTCCCCCCCCTCCCCCTTACAAAGGAAACTGATACTGCAGACAGGGAACAAGAAATGCTCTTACAGTCCAGATCCCTTACTGCATAGCCTTTGTCAACTGACTGTCATTAGTAAGAAAAAGCTTGATTTGGATTGCCTTTTGGGTTTTGCACAGTCGTGGAAAGGCAGTGGGAATTGTGAGAAGGAGATATGTGGTGTCCACTTCCTGTCAAGGGAAGAAAAAGTTTCATTGCAGCTGGAAAATGAGGCAAGAAATTAGGTGGGAAGAGGAAGAGAAAGTACATTGTGGAGACCAAAGGTGAGGAAATGGAAAGAGGGGAGAGTAAATTTGAGCAAATGGGAACTTTTATTATGAGGGGAAAAAGGGAGAGTATTAAATAGGACAAGAAAGACTGGATATGGTGAGACAAGAGACATAGCTGAGTAATTTGCAGGAGGAGAGGCCAAGCCAAGAAGATTTCAGGTTTATAAGAGTCTTTTGCTGTGATCTTAGCTAGGATATTTTTTTCAACTTAAATTTTTTATATGACAGTAGGTTTCTAAAAGAATGGAGGAATACGGTAAGAATGCAAAGAAGATAGAAGTAGAATGAAAGCTGAAAGAAGTCATAGAAATGCAATTTTAAGGGAGCCAATAAGAGAAGAAAGATCTAAAGGGAAAGAGAAAACAGGTTATAAAAGAGAAGAACATAAAAATGCATTATATAGGCAGGTTTTTATTATTATACTAGTTAACTGAAGTCTAGTAATTTACTTTGAACATTTTAAATTAAATGAATGTTAAATTCAAACCCCAAATCTGTTATAATATATAAAAAATTAATTAGTTGCAAACAAAAGGAAGTTTTAATCCCACATATTTATACTTAGCAGTCTTTGAGATTACCAAAGAACATGTATCTGTGGTTTTCATTAAAACCCGCTTCTCTTAGTACCAAGTAAAACAAATCATGGGTATCCTGAATGGGAATATGTAAGTTACATTCCTGCTCTTCACGATTCGCTCTCACTTGTAAAGGAATGGAATGTAATTAAAAATCTAGATAGCTGCAAAGCCTACTTAATTGCCATACCAGTAAAGTTGTCTTGGAATGAGAGATTAAGCTTTTCCAGAGTAAACAGAGTTGCAGGGACATTTACAAAGCTTCTAATGAGAAAGGGGGTTTTGATAAGGCTCTGGTGGAAAAATGTTTACTCAGCGAAGCAGCACATATTTACCCTTACTGTGTCACTCCAGAGCAGTTGTTGTTCAGAGCACTTGTAGGACTATTTGTCTCTCATGCGAATATAACTGTTTCCTTCACTTATTTTCAATGCAGAAGTTCACACCATGCTGGATGCACTGTTACCTCCAGATACTTATTTCAGATTTAACCCTCTTATGAATGAGGACATAGCTCTGGATGAAAGTCGTAAGGAGAAACTCAATCAGCTGCAGACAGATGGAATTCGCTACTTAGAACGAAATGAAGAAAAATTGAGAAAAGCTGCAAAAATATTAACACAAGAAAAAACAACTTTGCAGAGGCTTCAGGATTGGATGAGATTAAAGGCTGACATGTATGAAGGCTTTCCTTTTTTTTCTAAATTGTGAATATGTAATGCATGAAAGATAAATTTAAATCTTGTTCCAGAAAATCCATTTGGTACTGTAAAGGAAGAATGTTTATTCGGGGTAAATGACATCTTTGGAAAGCTGTCAGAATTTCACAGAAAGCAATTTAAGATGGCTGTTTCGTGCAAACTTACTTGTTACAAGGTTTTATGATGTCAATTATTTTTTGAACTTAATGGATTTTACTGTTGCTCTACCTAAGTTTCTTCAAGTTGGTAAAACTAAAAATTATGAAAAAAATTGTGCAATGCATTTTTGGATGTATGTACCATAATTACGGTGGCAGAAAACCTTTATTTATCAACTACCAGGCTTATTCAAAATTAACAAATAAAAAATCCTCATTCACTTTATTGTAGGTAATATCCTGTTAGGCTCTTATGTAGCCAGTGAATTTAATAGCAGTGTAATGTTCTTACAAAAACTTTGCCTATATTAATTGCACTTTTACTTTGGAAAGATAACATTTAATTTTTTTTTATTTTAATGGATTTTGTACATAACTGTATCGAGTAAGATGTTTGGATGACTGTAAATGGGCTATTAAATTATCAAAATTAACTGATATTTTTAGAACTTGCTTCTTATTTTTTCATGGGGATAACTTCCAATTGATTGATTCATAATTTGAAAATAATCCCAAACCCTGGAACTTCACTTGACCAGCTATTCCAGTCACAGGATAAAGAAAATAAAAGCATGCAGTAGTTAAAATGAATGAGCAGCTTTTTTAATAAAAGCTTCAGTTTTGACTGACAAACTTCAGGTGTATCTGGTCAAGAAGAAAATTAGCAGGAAATTGATACATTAAATACTATGCATTTCCTTTTGTCTTCTAACTTCCATATATGCATTCTCCAGAAATTAGAGCTGTGAAGTTAACATTTGTATCTTACTACAATCTTACTGCCCATTCCTTTGCAACTTTCTGCATGTGCCTTGGGGGGATGTGTGCTGTGCTGTGACAACATAGTGTGTCAAACAGCATTGTCAGCCTCAAGAAGGTACATGGCAGTGCTTCAAAATGGTGCAGTGAAATTTGAGTTAGACACAGCAGCTGTCACGTGTTGGGCACGTACCCATTAATAAGATTGTTTGCCAGGTGCCTGAGTTTCTGTCTCCTAGTAGACAGCTACAGTGCCTTTTTATCTACTAAAAACAACATTTTGGTAGTCACCTTTGTTGTCTTAAAACATTGAAAATGTTATTAGACTGCCTTTAGGAAAGGACTTTGAGGAAGACAGCTGAGATCCTTTGTTGTCCTTGGAGTTGTTGCATAGTATCCTGTGCCTGTGCAAGAAAACATTTGATTGAGATGTTCTCTTTTTTTAATTTGACATATTTTTAATTTTTACCTGTGTCATTTTACTCCGATATCCATACTTTTATGGTTCTCCCTCAGGTCTCTGCCTTGTGTTTGCCACTGAAGCTGGTAACTGTTATTAATGCATAATGTAGCCTTCACCTTTTTTAAATTGTTGCCAATGCAAACAAATTCTAGGTGCATAAGGACTACAGAAGCCTTCATCATTCTGTGTGAAAAGGAAAAACAGAAAGAAAAGTTAAAAAGATAGAGCAATTTAAAGATAAGTGAAAGAATGTATGTTATTTATCCTTCCCTTTTAAAAATATAAGCACTAAAAGTAATGCTTTGAGTAGGGCAATAAAGATACTAAAAAGGAAAGTTTTATGATCTTAATGCAACTTTAATTCATACAATTTACCCTTTTCATTCCAATTACTAAGAACTGAGTAAAAGTGTAACAAGAGATCAAATGTTTTGCATAGGTGTGAGATAATTGGAGCATATAAAAAAGAAATGTTAGCATTATTCTCATGCTATTCTACTACCTTGTGTAGAGTTGAACTGTGCTGCCATCATCCTGAGTCAAAATAGACAATATCAGGTAGTCTCATGTAATAACACACGTAAGACACTTCTTTCCCTGACAAAGAGCAAAGTCACAGCATCATCTGTAAGAATTCATGTTTCCAGTCACAGCTTTTTGGGGCAAGTATTATTTAAGAAAACACGTACCTTTAGTGAACAAAGTCATAACATTTCCATTTAATTTTTTTATACAAATAAAACCTCCTCATGGAGGGAGGCATTTATTTCCATTAGGACAAGATTAGGATTTGTGATGACACTGGTTTTGCTGGAAGCTACTATCTTATCTTCATTCACCCTTTTTCCCTCCTCTTTAGTGATGTAACAATATTTTCCTTAGGTGTGGCTCTTAAAGTATGGATGGAATTGAGTTGAGCGATAGAGTAATTAATTCAGACTGGTTTAGGCCACTGTGTATGTAAATTCACAAGATACATGGATCAAAGCCTTTCAAACTGAACACTTTGATCCTCAGTGCCACAAGTGCTGCACTGTCTATGAGGCACTAATTAGGAGTTTCCTCTCTAAACCACTTTAAAATGTGGAGATGCAACAGTTGTATCACTCAAGCTGTAATTAGTCTTTGATTTCTTCAAAAAAATATTAGCAGTTTGCAAGGAATCCGAACTATTGTGGGTGTGTTCCTACAGTATATAAAGTAAAACTATTTTCGGGAAGTTTATTGAGGCATTACTGGATGTAAAATTCTGCATGATACTTTAACAGAAGAAAATGGAATAGGGAAAACTTCAGAGGAATCAGGACTGGCTAAATAAGGAAATAAGGAAAAAGAATTTTAAGGGAGTTTATTGATAGCGAGCAGGGGGATTAGTTCTGGGTCAAATACTAGCAGATTTTAACTGATCATTTGGATGGGCCAAAGAACATAATTCCCTTTACAGATGAATCTAGGAGGGCTCATGAATATTTTGAACAATGGGATTTCAGTGTAGCATGGATTTGAGAAGAGAATAGCTAGAATGAAAAAAGTGCCTCTGAAGAATAAAGATGTAAAATTAACAATGGGAAAAGGAATATTCTAATGCAGAACACATTAAATGAATTCTGCTTCGAAAAAGTACCTTTGGGAATGCTGTGCGGTTATCCAGTTAAAAAACTGAAATTGAGTCAGCAGTCACAGCTACCAAAATAACAGTGTATCAGTGCATGAGCAAATTCCTTGGCCAGGAAAATGTGAACAAACCTGAAAAACTTAGATGAATGTGAATTTTGAATCTAGAATAAGCAGTAACAAGAGGGTAGCGAGATAAGCATTTTAGGTTGCTTGTGCATTCAGAGAATACAAGGTTTGTCTGATCAGATGAGTGTTGCCATTTGAAAATGTGCCAGGTTTGTATCCTGGAAAGAAAATCATGAAGTTTATTGGTGTCCCTCCCCATGGCAGGGGGTTTGGAACTAGGATGATTTTTAGGGTCTCTTCCAACTCAAGCCTTTCTATGATTTCTTTGATATGCTTTAGTTGAGTGAGTTGGGAAAGTGATAATGTCAATTGTAAAATTAGCATAAATGTCTTTGCTCTGTGTTTGAAAGGCAGGAAGGAGTCCAGACTGGGAAATTAAAAGGTGTAGGCATAAAATAATTTTCCTTTATGCAAAGTCAGAAAGAGAAAAGCCTCTTAAGTTTTTCTTAGATGACCTTTAGGTCACCTCTTAGTTTCTAATTATCTGTGCAAAAGGCGATAGTAATTGGAGAAAGTCTCATTACCAAAGAAAAGTAAAACTTTTAAATGTTGAAGTGTGATCACTTTAAGATACTTCCTGTCAGTGTCCGTTTTAACAGTGATACAAAGATATCGATTCTATTGCACAAGCTGTGGGCAACAGCAGTTGAATATAATTATAGTTTTGGTCAGTGCTATTAGAGAAAGAGATATTCAGACTAAAACAGATGCAAAGAAGGGCTGCCAAAGGGAAGATTAAGAGAGTGCAGTTTGTTTCATCTAACAAAACAAGGGCTGGAAGGAGAGTATGAGCTACTGTGTAAAAATACTTCAAGAAGGAAAAGATAGGCTAAAAAAAAACGTGCTCACACTTAGCCAGAAAGTAAATTTAACCAGAAAGTGAAAGGTGTTACACAGAATGGCTGTACAGAGACTTAACAAAGCAGAAGAAACTGTTTTAGTGTGAGTTTTAGAACCTGAGCTTCTGAATGAGGTTCTATAACACTGAGAATGGCTACCAGTCTCGGTGGCCGACTGAATCCTTCCTAACCCGTGTGGCAGGTGAGAACTTGTTAATCCTTCATATATATCAGAATCCATAGGCTTGTGGAAGTGTCTAACAGCTCCCTCTCATTAGGTTTAATAGGTAAGGATTATGTCTTGTCTTTGATCCATCACTTGTGTTTCATTTATTTTGCTTTCCTTCCCTAGCTGGTAAAGGGAGCTGATACAGGTTGAAGTAATACAAGACATATGACAGGTGAAGGAAAAAACCTGGCGTGTGCATCCTACTCATTGGCACCATTAATTTTTCATCTGAGATTAAAATATTTTCATGCCGCTGGGTCAACAAATAGTGCTGATTTTCTTTTATTAAAAGACTGTTCTCAAAATGACAAATATTAAATCCAAATATAATCTGTTGCAGGAGAGGATGTGTTAAGGCTTCCTCTTTCTGCTTAAGGACTGCACTCCCAGGCCAGCTGTGATACAAACCCGTAGTCTTTTACACTCAACTACATAAGGCAAGAAGGGAAATGCAGTTGTTTTGGGGTTTTTCCTCACTGCTGCTTAAAAAGTGAGGGACAGTTTGGTGCTAGAAGTAAGGTATATTCTTAGTGTAATCATATTAATTTACAAAGAAAAACAAGCATGCCAAATGCCTCTTCCTCAGAGTGCAGGAACAAGAGGAGTAGGCTTTCCTTGCTCCAGCCACACATCACTGAGCTGTGAACTCAAGGGGCTGCTGCCCACTCTGATTCCCCTGTTGACTGCTCACCCTCCTCATTCCCAGCCTCCTCACTCCCAAACCCAAAGTCATGTCTGCTCCTGGTATGCACCCATTAATTCCAGTGAGACACCTGGTCCAACTGCTGGCCCTCACTGTTCGTAGACACTCCTATAACAACAACTAATGTTTTTAATTGTTCTTTCTTCAAGATTTAACAAGGACAATTCTATTATTTATTTTAATAAAATTGACAGACTTTGGTAAGGGGGAACCATTAGCAATTTTTCACATGCTGTAAAAACTAAATAAGCACTGAAACACTCCAGTACTTACATCCTTGGTAGTGCATGTTTCGCAGCAATTCAACTTTACTTTTTATTTATTATTTCATTTATTTTATCAGTTCCTCATAACAGCATCATTAACAGCTATTTCCCCATATAATCGCAGTAGCATAAACACACAGTAGTAGTTTGAAATATTTGCTTTTCAGGAAGAAGCTGTAATATAAAATTTTCATGTAAAACCACAGAGACAACCTGGGCATAGAACTAAATACCATTAAAGTGTGCTGCGAAATTCAGCAAAGTTATGATTTTAACATTTCAAAGCTTTTTGTTCTTTTTCAAGACTTTGTAAACTGGAAAAGGAACAGCTTTTTGTTCTTACACCATTATTTTCTAATTGAATAATGTAATAATCATCACACTAATACCACAGGGAAACAGTCTTCCGGAATGTCTCAGAATTTGGATAGCAAATCCCTAAAAGTAACATCTTAAAAACCTGGTCTGTGTCCAGGGCATAATTTCACTGTTCCATGCTTCCTCACTGGCTCCTCTGTAGAAATCAGACATATGGGCCTGTCCTATCCCTTTGTGCATCTCATTTGAATGTATTTTCAGGCAGACAAGTCAGGCAGTCACAGAAAGCTTCTAACTATGTAACGACAAGACCTATATTGCAAAGAAAAAAAACAGAACTGTTGGAGAGTTTACAAGGTGAGTAAGGAATATCTCTATCATCCTGCAAGGAAAGGTAGGTATCTCAGGTACTGCTTAATATGTGAAATCAAAGGACAAAGTCATTTACACTAGTAAATCTGACTTCAAAGCATTACTTTACATAATCTATTAGGACATAAGCTTGCCATAACTTCAAAACTTGAGCATTGTGTGAATTCTAGCTGGTTTATTTCCTGCTAAATATTAGACTTTAAGACATCACCAAGCAGGTCTAAACAATCTGGTTATGAATATAGCAGGAAAGACAATAATATTTCTATAGCAGACAAAGTTTTAATAATTTGCACTAGATATGTCACAAACCCTTGGGAGGGGCTACAGATGAGTAACGTAGATGAGATTGTCAGGAAGTGTGCTCTGGACAGCTGTTTATTGCATGGGTTCATATATACATAAATAGTTGTATATATTAGAGATAGTAAAGAAAAAAAACAAGCCAAAATACTTCCAGTGTGATGTTGTTCCTTTATATTTTATGTCCGTAGAGTGCTTTCACTTCAGACCATCTCTGAGAAACTTAAAGCTTTTTCTCATGCATTATGCAGGGCTCAGCACACTGCAGCCTAACAGGTAAACATCATCTCTTTTCAAACCAATGCATTTGCAGCAGGTGCATCATAGTTCAACTCAAAACAAATACTGCTAAAAAAGAGATTAGTTTCCTGAACCAAACATATCCAGCACATGTTAGATCACAACTGCGGCGTTGCTGCTGTCTTTTGTCAGTGACTGGTATGAGTTGGTCATCGGTATGAGGTGCTGTTCCTGTGACACTCCCAGAAAGCGGCATCACTGCCACACAGTTCGTGCTGCATGGACACTTGGTTGTTCTACAAATGGCCCTGCTGGCACTGGACACTGAGGCTGCTGCACATGGGCAGCAGATACTCTCTTCCTCCTCATTAGAGTTGTAGCCACTTCATATTAGTAGTCATTCTGTCCTTTCAGGCCTTTAAAAAGTCAAAGCACACAGGAAAAGATGGTTCTTCCTTCTGGAGATAATGAGGAAGAAGACTTAGATCATTATTACCATCCAGGACACAATGCCTTTGCTTTCCTCCCTCACAATAGCTCACTGTAAAGAAGCAGCTCGTGCAGCCAGGCCTCAGAAAACAATACTCCATGGTCACAACAGCTTAAAGTCACTAAAAGTACTAGAAAGGACAAATTTTCAGGTGCCCTAAATATTTTGAAATGTTTGGTTTCCAGTTGGGCTTAGAATGGGACATGCCAACCCTGAAGGCATTGTGGAAGACTGTCAAGAGTTCCCTTTGCAGAAGATCCCCGTTGCAAAAGCACTTCAGAGATGTGGAGTCCCCATAACAAATAAAATTCATCTCACAGTAGATACCTTGTTCCAGTGACCTTTGTTATGAAGAGCATGCCTGACACACCTGGTATCAAGTGCTCAGTTGACATATTGGGATGTTTGTGAAATAGGCAAACAGCTATTTTTGGCAGAGAGCCAGTGCCAAGCCTTCTCCTTTCTGCCTGGGACAGTTCTTCAAAAGATTCCCATGCCAACCTTCTGTCCCAGAGAAATCTACTGTACAATGAATATAACAAAGTTCCCAAGCCAGATCCAGTGTTGGGCTGAGGGGTGTTAGGTCAGGGTCTCAGATGTGTGTGGAAGGGACTGTGTTTCTTGGGCAAGCCAAAGGATCAGCACAGGTGCTGCTCTGCTAACCCTACAAGCCAGCCGTATGACTTTGGTTGTATCCATGGGGCGACATGGGGACAGGCAGATTGCTATTCAAAATTTAGTTTTCTATTGTGTGAGAGGGCACTCTTCTGCTGGTGGTGGAAAAACCTAATTGGTCCTGATACATGCCTGTGCTGCCGTGCTTCTTCAGACATGTGCTATCTGTGGCTCTGCAAAAGCATGCCTCGTGGAGGGGGCATGGAATATGTGCTGGCAGCCTGAACTCACTGCAGAGCATGTGAGGTGGTCTGACTGGTAGTGTGAAAGTCCTGTTCCTTGAGGAACATGGGTCCTCTGGACTTGAGCTGAGTCCTTCCCAGAGGCCCAAAGCATTATGGATGCCAGAGGCATGTTAAGGGAAGACAATGAAGAATTCTGAACTTGCACAAAGCAGAGCCAAGCCTGTTCAAAGTAGCAAAGAGAACTTCTAATTAGGTGCTCAGAAGTATGTATTTTTTTACAATGACAGTTTCTAGACAGCTTTTCTTCCCTAGTTACCTAAAAAAAAATGAGAATAAAGAGCTTCTTCAGAAGGTAAGTCACCCTGTCAGACTATATTTGTAAAAACAAACACACTGCATCTCATAAACCCCTTTCCACAACAGTAAACAGCAGATTAGAAAATGATTGAATACAGTTGATTTTCTAATCTGATTCAGACGTGCCCAAATATCTTTATAGAGATATAACTCTGCAGCCTTCCTTCAGCTTGAATTAAACAATAACTGCTACAGCTGATCTATCTTTTAGTGTTAGCCTCTGGTCTGCAGTCACTGCTGTGAAGGTCAACAAATCAGATCATATAAGGCTCAGTGTTAGTGTCTTACATTTTTGAGCTTTTACTCGGGTATATGTGTTGGAGCTGTGTATCATCTCTAAGCACCTGTCTCTACAGTCCCCATAAAACAAGATGGGGGCACGTAGTCGGCCATGCACTCAGCAGCACCTACCCTTCCACATCGCTGCAAAGAGATCTAGGATTTCATAGTTTTGCTCAGATAAGTCATCTTGCCTTATTCTCATCTTGCTTTAAAGGCCTAGAACAATAGCTGTCATGAATCCAAGTCTAGGTTTACTTCCTTAAGGACAAAAGGTATGATTGCATTTCTGTAGGAGTTCTGACCCGAGTACCGTTTCAAGATGCTCCCTTTTTCTTTCCCAGAACAGATCAATTTTTCTCTATGTCGTTCTGCATTCTGAAGAACTCTTATTTTTTTTAGCTCTGCCTTGTAGAAGTTGTCTGACTTCTGACACCCCTGTACCTGTAATGCTGTGTTGTAAAGTAGTATTTAATAATCACATGCCTAATTTTGAAACCTAATGCTGTTGTTACACACAATTGCTAAATGGCTTACAGAACAGCCCTTGTGCTCATCTATTTCTCTGTTTATTTCTGGACAAGAGTGTGCTTGCCTAAAATAACTCTCTTCATGTTAATTCTTGAATTTGTGCCATAGAACACAGAATGATAAAAGTGTTATAGAAAAAAATTAGTCTTGTCTCTCCTGCTTAAAAAAGTCAGTGTTACAACATTTCTAAACCTTTGAGCAGAGCACAAATGTTTCTCAGAACAACAGATGATCGGAGAAATGAGAAAATTGTTACTACATAGCTAAAATAACAGAAAATCATACATAGATGGTGCCAAGAGATTGATTTTGATGGTAGAAGGTTCCTCTCTAATCACAAGAACAAAAAGTAACTTCATAACATAAGTGGATGTTAGCAGAAAAAACAAAGTTTGATGTCAAAGGTAATATATATACACCATGTTTTTGAAGAGAAATCTAGATGACAGATGAATCTATTCAGCTTGAAGTCACAGATTGAAACAGTAAGCCCCACCCAAATTCATTTGTGTATTGATTACAGATACTTATACATCAAATAAGCAAATTACTATTGAATGTGCTAAATAAAATGGTTATTTAGCATAGAATATTTAAATATGTGAGGGAACTCAGATTTCAACTGTTCCTGTGATCCATGGTAGTGGAAAATAATGAACACATTCATGCACATATACGGAAAAAAACCTGGATGTATCCACAACCAGTTAAGAAGTACTCCCTGGATTAAGGAGTACAGGCATTCTCCTGACCCCATTTTACAGACCATATTAGATTAAAAAGTCAGGGAATCAGTCCCATAGATCCAAAGGTTTCCACTGCCTCTCCTAAGGTTGGTTGACCCACATTGTCTCCAGCTGTGGGCATCAGAGCCTGCTGGCTACACCTGTGAGGGCTGGTGCCAGCCAACAGACCATTTTGCTTGTCACCAGTTGGGACTTCCAGCACCGAGGAGCAACAAAACTGCAATGCTTTACCTTTTTAGACTTGCTTCCCCTCTGTCTTTATTATTAAGGAAGTCACAGAATCATAGAATATTCTGAGTTAGAAGGGACCCAAAAGGATCATCAAGTTCACCTCCTGGCCCTGCACAGGACAACCCCAAGAATCCCACCAGTCCCACGTTGTCCAAACTCTTCTTGAACTCAAACAGGCTTGGTGTTGTGACCACTTCCCTTGGGAGCCTGCTCTAGTGTCCAACCACCCTCTGGGTGAGGAGCTCTTTCCTCATATCCAGCCTATTCCTTCATGTCATTCCCTCTGGTCCTATCGCTGATAACCAGAGAGAAGAGATCAGTGACCACCCCTCTGTTTCCCCTTGTGAGCTGCAATGAGGTCTCCCCTCAGTCTCCTCTTCTCTAGGCTGAATAAACCAAGTGATCTCAGCTGCTTCTTGTAGGGCTTCCCCTCTAGACCATTCTCCATCTCTGTAGTCCTTCTTTCAACACTCTCTAATATCTTTATATCCTTCTTATATTATAGTGCCCAAAACTGCACACAATATTCAAGGCAAGGCCTCACCAGCACAGAGTAGAGTGGGACAATCACCTCACTCAACTGGTTGGCAATGAAACAAAAAAGAAAATTTCAGCTGGTATTAGTCATTTTGAGTAAATCAGGAAAACCTCTTTGCACCACTCTCGGTGACTGAGAAATTATCGCACAGTCTGTGCTCTGTCACTTCAGCCATCTGATTCCAGGGCATATTCGCTGGTAACTACACTAATTTACTTCTGCAAGTTTTCAAAATACTCAAGGGAACTACTGAGTTGGGGAAACTGCTGGACATTTTAGCAGTCAGCATCACAGCAAGCAGGTAAGCAAGTTCTGGCACCAGAGGAGATGAATGATTATCCTTTAAATGTGAGCCCTGCCTGAGCACTTTAGAAGGAGTGAGGGGAGTTATAGAATGAAAGACTGACAATTTTAGGAACACAAATTGGAAAAGGACTCACTTCCAGTGCGAGCAAAGTGTGAACACCAGGGATCATACATCATTAACTACAGTTCTTCATGTATTTGAGTGACATACAGCATAGACATGGAAGATACCCAAACTTCACGATAATTGCTGTATGTGATACTTGCTCTTCCAGCAAAGTGTAAATAGTGACAGTGAAGAGTTGTTTCCAGTACTCTTAGAAATTGTGTAACTTTCCTCCAGTTTGAAAATTATATGCTCTTGCCAGAAAAGAATGAAAAAATAATGAATCTCAGGGATTATGCACAAAGAGCAGGGGGTTGGGGTAGATCAAGCACAAGAGGACATAGTGAAGTATTCAGGTGCTGTACTGAGGAGTGCTATGCCAGTATACTATGAATTAGAAATGATCAAAATACAAAAACACAAGCAAAAGCTTATCTGGTAGAGACAGTAGTAAAACTAAACAGATCTGCTTGCTGTTTATGTATCAGTGTAATTTTCTATTGGGAATGAGGGGATAAAAGAAAGGTATTCCTTCTGTTTATGTTGAGGCTCACACTGCCCATGAAACAGGAACTTTGCAAATTCATTGCACCTCAACTTAGTCTCAAAAGCATGTGAAAATAATTTCCAACAGTATGTCACGTGACAGCTTTTGAAAAATCTCAGCATCTTTTAATTTTAAAATTCCTTTCTTTTGTTAAATCTGTGCAATCACACATCTTGTGATGCACAAATGCATTGGGTTTAATTAATTTGTTCCACAACAAACATTTTCAGCATTTTTTTCCCAAGTAGTTTGAAGTGTTTGATTCATCAAGGGCAGATTTCTTGAACTCTTCTAAATTCCCAATTCATACCTGGAGGTCCATGCAACTAGAACATTCCCAAGGGATCTTTTCTCCTCTTCCAGGTTTCCCAAAGGGCTAGTGATTAGCTGCTCCTGTGATCATCAATCACATCTTCTAACACCATTTGGTGCTTGGATTACGACCCTAGGATTTAGTAACTACCTCAGTGCCAGTTAAAATTGAGAATACTCACACACAGCATTGCAGTACGCGGTACTTGAGGTGATGGGCTGCACAAGGATTGCTTTTCCTCATATCCTGGGTGTTTTGCCTGTGTGAATTGTGCACTTGCAGGGTCAGAAATCCTTTTATTCTGTGGTATTTTGGACAACCATAAATAAATCATGAAGTGTGAAACTTTTTATTTAAAGTAATTATAGTTTTCTGGACCTTTAAAATACATTATTATCCTGATATGGTGACCAATAGAAGAGAATCTTAGAAATATATTTAGTTATGTGGAAAAAATCAAAGTTGATTCTTCACTGCTGTCTGCTTCAGAAAGCTCCAGGGACCATGAAGCGATGTCTCTCCGCTGGGAAACCAGTAGAGCCAGTCAGTTCATCCAGAGATTTTCTCACTGCTCAAGAAATCGAAACACAAGCCATTAGGGCAATTGTGTGTTTGTAATTTAAAACTAATTTCATCCTCAGAAGGTCCAGCAGACTTAGAGAACAAGGTTTATCCTAACCAAGCAGACTAGAAAAGCCCTTTGGGCATTTTTGTAGTTCAAGACCAAAGGATAACTTCAAAAGGACTTAATTGATAAAATTTTTCACCAAAGTTTTCCTCTCTTTCTTCTAAATTTCCCAAGGAAAACCTTTCCTTTATTCTAAGCCTTTCTACATGTGATCAAAATTTATATTCATATGTTGGGAAAAAGACCTTACTTTTTCAATGCCTTTGTTCTTTTTCTCTGTCATCGTAAAAGACTTCCGTACATGCTTAGTTTTTGTGAGTGTGTGTGAAAATCATTAAGTCCATTCCCATTACAGATATGTACAATAAAAAAGTGCATGACTGTTTGGTAGATTGGAATAAAGTTTCACTAAAGCAAGAGTTATAGCTCTAATAGCTATTATTAGGCTTTTCCAGAATCCTGGCATTGTTTCCTAGCTCATCTCCATAATAGAAAACACCCCACTGAAGACAAACTCTCTTAACCTGTGAGACACTTGGCTGAAGGATGAGACAGGTTAAATCATAATGTCAAGCTTGATTCTAAGCTCCCATTTTTGAAAATGGAGCTGCTTAGTATTCGGCACTTTAGAAGTTCCTTGGACAAATTGCCTGATGTCTGTAGACTTTTGATCTTTGTGGAGTAGTTTTTCAAGAACCTTGAACTATGAAGTAGGGTTGTAAGAAGTTTTTAATTGTCTCAGCCAATCTCTTCTAATGGAAAAATGCACACAAAAAGTCTTTGGTGTTTCCAGACAGTTTAATCTGCTGTGTGTGAAGGACTTCCTTCCCTCGTTTATGTATCAGATAAAACACTGGTCCTGGTGAAATTAATATCAATTTTCCATTGACTTCACAGAATCGCAGAATATGATGAGTTGGAAGGGACCCACAAGGATCATTGATTTCGACTCCTGGCCCTGTACAGGACCATCCACAAAAGTCACACCATGTGCCCAAGAGTATTTTCCAAATTCTTCTTGAACTCTGACAGGCTTGGTGCTGTGAACACTTACCTGGGGAGCCTGTTCCAGTATCTGACCACTCTCTGAGTGAAAAACCTTTTTCTAATCTCCAACCTAAACCTCCTCTGACACAACTTCAGGCCATTCTCTCAGATTCTGTCACTGATCACCACAGAGGAGAGATCAATGCCTGCGCCTCCTCTTCCCCTCACAAGGAAGTTGTGACTGCAATGAGGTCTCCTCTCAGTCTCCTCTTCTCCAGAAGGAACAGGCCAAGTGACCTCAGCTGCTCCTCAGATGGCTTCCCCTCAAGGCCTTTCTCCATCTTTGTTGCCCTCCTTCGGATGCTCTCCAATAGCTGAATATCTTATATTGCAGTGCGCAAAACCGCACACAATATTCAAGGTGAGGCCGTGCCAGTTCAAAGCAGAGTGGGACAATCATCTCCCTTGACCTGCTGGCGATGCTTTGCCTGATGCCCCCCAGGACACGGTTGGCCCTCCTGGCTGCCAGGGCACTGCTGACTCATATTCAACTTGCCATCGACCAGGACACCCAGGTCCCTTTCTGTGACACTGCTTTCCAGCATCTCATTCCCAGTCTGCATGTGCATCTAAGGTCGTCTTGAACCACTTTACCATGCTGAACACATCTATCAAAAACACATGTAGTTTCCGTATTATGCCAGAGATCATACTAAATATAAATTTTGTATATTTTTTTCTCTCTGAAGTTTCTGAAAACTTCTAACTTTATGTCTGGGCATGGAGAAAAGTTCTGTCATATGCGTATGTTGGTATCTGTGAATGTTTCAAGAAGTTAATCTCTCTCTTATACCTGAAAACCCCTTTCTCAGAGAAATCCATCTGATTGATTAAACCTGACAGAAAACCAAGCTGATGGTACTATCTTTCTGTGATTAGAATTGTCCAGGGTGTGTGATATGTGTTTAACTCCTTTTTCAGCTTTGCTAATTAGCAGCTAAGAAATGGAGTATTCCAAAAAAAATGGTGCCGTCCTCTCTCTTTTTGAAGGCATTTCATTTTCCATGGAACTATTAAATACTCAAAGGCACGAGAGAGAATGCTCTTATCATTAGTCAAAATATAACCTAGACAGTCAAGATAATGGGGAGAAGGGAGGCCAGTTACAAATCTAACAACAACAAAGACACAAAAAAACCCCAGTGAAGTATGTGCAGACATAGGGTTAAAACTCAAGTTTTCCAATACACACTATACATACATACATACACTATATCAAGTACAGTTTCCTTTTTTGTGTGAGATGTACTTTATGTGTGTAGTCTTACTTTCAGTGTTTAATTATCCTGTGCAGAGTGGATTGAAAACTCTGCCTTCATCCTCAGATTCTCCTATATGTTTTTGTAAGATATGTGCCCTGAGAAGTTAAAGTTTATTGAGCAAAGGAAACAACTGAACCCAGAGCTCCTACTTCCTTTCTCAGCACTCTAATGATCAAGCTAATGGAAGATAGGACAGGTGACAGCACCAACAGCTCCTCCTCTCCATCTGCTTCTCAAAGAACAGGATCGCTTCCTTTCATTTTGCATGCAAGCATGTAATTCCTGGAGGGAGTTTCACCCTGTGAATCCCTGGCAGAGTTTGCCACCAGCTTCAAATATCTAAAGTCCTAAATAGGCATGATTAAACTCATGGCATTTCCATGTGGTTGTCTCCAACTGCTTAGCTTGCTAGCCTTCAAGAATTCCAGAAGAACTCTGATTTCTTGTAAGGGAAACTAGGTGATAGCTTATAAATTAGGCACGGCAGTACCTAATTGTAGTCACAAATTGTCTTTTGAGAGAATAGTTCTGAAGCCTTAAGTATTTTTTTTCAATTCTCGACAGCACATCAGAACACTTCTGTGCAGTGTATTTTCTGTATGATACTCTTGCTACCCTAGTTCTCAACATATCTTGCATTAAACACATCCTCTGCCTGGTGGTCTGTGAAAGCTGATTTTGTTACTGTATACCAAGCAGTGCAGCTTTTAATATTAGACGTTATCACTTAAGCTTTTGATCTTGTCTTTGGTCTCTTTTCTGCTTAAAAATATTCACATTTTATGCTGCTATAGTAAATAAATACTAGCTTCTGAAAAGTATTAGACCAGCAGTAAGTGCATTTATGTTACTATTCTGGTATCAGAAGATTCTCCAAAGGAAATACAAAATGCCCATAAATAAACCAGATTAAAATTAATCTCAAAAGTTGTTCAGTTTTTGATTGGGGGGCCCCAAAATCTATCAAATATGATTAGTCTAAGTTCTATTGACTTTGAATATATTTAGTGTATACCTCATCATTTAGTGTATACCTCATCATTTTTCTTTGTGCAAAGTACTTTGTGTGCTACACCGTGCTCCGGTCACCATTGTAAGACCTCAAAACAAGTGGAACAGTGGGATAACTCATGTTAAAATCACATGGGTGGCATTCAGCTGAGTAAATGCAGACTCTTGCAATGTAGACATTTACAGCTGAACGAGACACCCGCTGGTCCCGTTACAGTCAATGGATAGAAACCGGCATTTCTAGGATGCAACTCGGCTCATTCTAATGTAGACATCTAAAATAGGTTGGATGAATCATGCACTAAAACTGCCTATTTCTGGTTCCCTTTATGCTCAGTGGAGAGAGTGACTAGCTCAGATGCAGACATTCACATAGTAGACATCTAAAGTTAGGTGAGATGCACAACCCAAGATGTCTTTCCATAATCCTTAAAAATCTCTGCTTTAGGAACAAAATGCCAAAGACTAGCAAAAAACCTCAACAGGTAGAAGAAAGCAGTACCTAAGTAAACCAAGGTTGATATTAAAGGATCATGAAGACTAAACCACCATGTTTGGAACTGCCAATCCATGGATATAATTGCAGCAGGCAAAGTGTGGAGAAAGGCTACAAAAAGTAGCATGATGACTGCAGAAAAGATGCAAGGTAGCAGAGAAGAACTTAGAAAGTTAATATTCCTTCAGCCACACCATTTCTGCTTATCGTAATGGCTGAGGGGAATGTTGTTTATGCCAACAGCCCCACCTGTTCCTTTTTGCTTGATGCCACCATCACACTGCCAGTATAGATGGCACTCATCCACAATAGTGGATGCCATCACCAGCAGAAGTAGCTCCTAGTATAAACATTTGAATTTACTTGTTTACTGTATGATTATATCTATGCCACAATTTGGAAACTTCTGCTTTGTGCTACTGAATGTATGCCTTTGTTTATCTCAGTAATATAAAAATTACAGAGTTTAAATTCTCAGGGGAATCATAAGGGTGTAATCATACCAGCTGCAACACTTCAGCCTCATCATACATCAATATAGAGTTGTTTATTGCACTCTCCCTGCAACAGAGAAATCTCTTTATTTACATGGTTTCTGTGGTCTAACTAGCACCAAGTGGTTTGCCGCAGCCCAGTGGTTTTTGTGCTTTTAAACTAATGTTGGCTATCCAAATAATAACCAGATCTTTGATCCTACATTTTAAGAAAGTTAAACTTTCAACTCAAATCTTTCCCCTCAAGTGTCCTGCAGTTCTACAGTCCACCTTCTGAAGGTTTGGCTCACCATGTTCCCCTGGGAATCTGCCAAGGAGGCAAACAGATAGCTGTCTGAGAAATCATCCTTCTCTCTGCATTTTATATCCATATTCTGTCAAATTCAAGAGTAGCTACATGATCTCCTTACGGAACACAGTATCTTGGAAGCAAAGTCAGGCCATATCCTAGTGTTTTGAGGCCCCCTTACACACTGTTCCATGATTACTTAGACTGTAGTATTTTTATATTTGAATAAATCAGTTGGGAACATGGGAATTGTATAGCCAAAATGAAAAGGTTAGCAAACAAATAAAAGTAAAGAACATTCAAGCACTTACTTCCCCTCTTTATAAAAAGGATTTTCTTCACATTCATTCTAATCTTCTTTGCATATTCAGGTCTCAAACATTAATATCCTGGCCTCAGATTGAGAGGAGCTTGAATATCTCCAGAGTCTGAAGCAGTAATGTCTGAGTTATTGTTTAACCCTTGGATATTTATGTGCATGTGCTCTATCATTTATAGAATCTGTTATTCATCTAGAGTGTTGTTTTTCAGAAGGTCAGACATCAGATTTAACTTGCCAGTCATAAAGGGGTTTCTGCAGAGTTGCAGGGTAAGGGCTTTTTGCTCATCTTAGGCATCATGTTTTGCACTATTAAGTTATAACCATAGAGTTCACCTTGAGAGCTGTTCCCTGAAATGTGTAATAGTTAACCATTATAAAAGTTGCTATCTTGCAATGCACAAAAGGCTATTCTTAAACGAGCTGATCCAAAGGCAAGTTCACCGGTGGGAGTTAATCGCATTTACTGCATGCTAAAGGTATACTTGAATTAATTTTGAGCAATACTAACACAGCCCTCAGACGTCTCAAAATTACATTAAAATGCTTTCTGATGTTGTGCATTAAATGAACTGCAAGATGTGAAAGGAAAGCACTGCAAGAGGTGTGTTCAGCAGAAAGGTTTATTTGAAATAAGCCCAGTTCCAGGATGTTCTCCAAGTGGTGTCACCCAGAGCTTCTCTTTGAGTGACCGAATCCAAGCCTTCCTGAACTTATGAACTGGAAATTTAACGAGTTCAACAGGACAATTGTCGAGTGTAAAATAATATCCTTGTCTCCAGTTTGGGAACTCGCTGAAACCATCTATTTAGAGGGGCACTGCCGGGCTAAAATAATGCGGCTATTTAAAACGCCGCCCTCGCCGGGGGGCGGCTCTGGGGCTGCCCCGGGGAGCGCTCGGCTGTGCCCAGCCGGGAAGGGCACAGGCGGAGCCCGGGGACTGCAGGGCACCGGCGCTGCTGGGAGGCTCAGGGCCGCGTTGGTCACCGTCCGGGCACCCCCGAGCGACGGCACGACGGCGATGCTACCCCTGCTCTGCCCTGGGCGGCGCAGGGCGGGCGGGCAGGAGGGAGGGAGGAACGCCCGCCCATGGCGGAGCCGCCCCCTCAGGTGCGAGGGACACGCGCCCCGCCCCGCCCCGCCCCGGCCCCCGTGCCGCG
>JAWWLV010000045.1:27726854-27737625 GCA_035041135.1 Platyrinchus mystaceus
GGCGCGGCTCGCGCAGACGCGCGCGCCTTCCCCGCCCCCGCGCGGGAGCGCGCCTTCCCCGCGGCGCCGCGGGGGCGGGGGCGCCGGGGAGGGGATAGCGCGGGAGCGCGCCTGCCGCCGCTCTTGTCGCCGGGCTGCCGAGCGGGCAGCAGCAGCGGCAGCAGGAGGAGGAAGAAGAAGAAGAGCAAAAGCAAGAGCACCAAGAGCACCAGCACCCTCTTGACCCTCTTCTCCCCGGGCGGAGGGGCCGCGCCTTCCCGTGAGTATTGGCCTGTCCGTCCCTGCCGCCGCGCCGCGCATCACGCTGCGGGAGGTGCCGCGCCCGCTGCCGCGCCGGTATCACATCCCCCCGCACCGCCGCTGTCATCCATCCCCCAGCACCGCAGGTGTCGTTCCCGCGCACCGCCCGTGTCACATCCCCCCGCACTGCCGGTATCAGCCCCTGCACCGCCGGCAGCCCCCGCACCGCCGGTGTCACAGCCCCTCGCAGCGCCCCGACGGCGAGGAGCCGCCCGTCCGCCGCGGGTGCCGCAGCTCCTCCGAGGGGCCGGGCGAGGAGGCACCTGGTGAGCCCTCCCGGTGCCGCGGGGCCGCTGCGGGGCTTTGTTGCGGCGGCGGCCGGTGGCACCTCCCGGGCGGGAGAGGTCGGTCCCGGCCGGGCCGGGCGGGGACGCTCCGCGGCTGCGACGCGCCCACATCCCCGGGTGGACTCGGTCGCCATTTCGTGCGCTGCCCGGCGGGGGCGAGGGCCGGGCGTGTGCGAGGAAGGAGCTGTCGGTGCTGAAGTGCCGCGCTCCGCGTTTCGGCTCTTGCGCCATTATTTATCATCCCCCGCTCTTTTTTTCCCCCCCGCTATAAATGCGATGTTATTTAGATATAAAATAGCTACAATGTATATGGATGCCGGGCTTTTCTTGTTTTCTCTTGTTTTGATTCTTGATTACAATTAATGCAAAATATCACGGGCAAGTCTGGGCAGAGAGTGCACTTGCCTGTTAGGTTATAAACTAATAACTGACTAAACCATCAGCTGCCGTTAAACTCTTTAGCACAGATGTGTTAGTTTTAAAGTCTGAAATGTGTTTAAACCAAGACTTCGGAGTCTAAGTGTAAACAGCACCTGATTAATAAATCCAAGCTGTTTAAATATTTAAGATCATAGTGTGCTTTAGCCTAGTCAATAAGGCTGTTCCATATTGACAGGTACTCTGTGAGAGGAACGCTATTGCTTACCTCTTTATGTAGTTGGTTGAAAACAATGGAAAATGTGATATTTAACTCTATGATGGAACCTATAGGTCATGACAAGATGTTCTTTTATCCATAAAGCTACAGCTTTTTGAAGTTTATTAAAACCAACCTCCTACTGACTCAAGAAGCCAGTATTAACTACCTGGCTTCCTTTTTTCTAATGTTCATTGTCTTTGTGCATTTCTTTCTCTGTGTCTGACTCTCATTTTGATTCTTAGGTATATTGGGGAAAAGGTAGATGAAACCTGAAGACTTCATTGTATCTAACAGATGCACTATTAATCATTTCAACATCTTCCATAATTTAATGTAGTAGATGTGATAATTTATAGACAGTAGTTACATGGGTCTGTGCATAAAACAGGTCACTGTACAACATCAGAAGGCATCTGGACTGTATTTTGAGTTTGAGAGCAGTTTATATGCCAAGAGGGGGATCTTGCTGGTGTTCTTTGGCAAAGGATATCAGCTAGAAAGAGAAAGATAGCATAGTGTTACATACTTGCTCAAAGGATCTGGAAGTCAGAAAACTGGCTTGCAGGTGCAGCACCTTTCTAATATTTGTCTAACCTGTTTGATGTTATCATTCCTATGAATACCCCTCAGGCATTTGTTTAGTTTTGAATCGAAATTGCAATGCGAGTGACCAGAGTTGCTGAAGAGTTTGATGCCGGTCTGTGAAAGTTACTTATTTGAATTTCAAAGAAGTGTGAAGTTCTCTTGGGTGTCTAAAATTAGCTACCAGAATATATCAATACAGAACTGGGAAAGTGTTATATTCTGAGAATATTGAATGTAAAGAAGCAAACCCAGAAAGCTGCTTGCTGTTGACAGAACTCGGGATCCACTGAATGAATGCGCATTCGGGGCTGTGCAAAGACTGTAGCTAAAGAGAGCCTGTACAGCTGCGTGACCACATCGGGTGGTGGGTTGGCATATACCAGCTGGTGTTAAGGATGGAGCTAAAACCCTCTTCACAACTCACAGATAAATCCACAACTAATCATACTCGTATTAGTATCTTAGTTCTGTCATTAGCGTTACTGGCTACAGTAAATATACTCTAAAACAATGATGTTGAAGGTGAATGAGATCTCCAGAATCTGAGCCCTAGTTACTGTTCCTTGTCTTCTTGCAGAAAGTGTGTTATTTATCACATATACCACAGTTTGTTTGATAAAAATGGCTATAGTAAGAAAATTTGGCTATTTTAAGTAGTCTTTATTTTCAGAAAATGGAATAACAAATCCAATGATACATACTGATACCTCCTGCTAGCTTGTTGCACTTTGGTGTTTCTCTCTAGTGACAGCAGAAGCTTCAAGTAACCAAGTCAGAGTTTCTTGGGGTCTCTCTAATTGTCAGATTTTATTGGTTTGAGGATTCTGATTTCAAGTCAGGAAAAGGTAATGCACGTCTGCCCATTTGTCCTGCTTTAGGGAAATGACTCTCCATGGTATTTGGACATAAAAGATCCTGAATACACTAAGGGTTTGGGATTTTGTTGATAGATTATTGCATAGCTCAAATAGCTCAGTCAGCCTAACAATTAAATCTGTTTTGCCTGCAGCTGTGGAATTGCTATTAGTCTGTAGTTTTATTAATTTGTCTCAAATCACTCTGAATTGTGATTACTTAACTTCCATTACCTTGAAATAATACAGTACAACTCTGTTGTACAGTTTTCACCAGACTTGTTCATTTGTCATGTTTTATGGACGGAGTTGCTAAAATGGCAAGGCATACAGAGGAAAATATATGTTGGTAATGTAAAATGAGGGAATAATGTAGGAGTTGTGTGTTGGGCAATATGCAATGAATTTGATTTTGCCTTCCTGAGTGGGCTGCTAGTATTCAAAAAATTTAGTTATATTTTCTCCACAGTGAGAATTTGTTGCATTTTAAGCCAGTAAGTGTATTGCCTATTCAGTTCAGTATTACAGATATTGTAAATTCTGCATTTATGAAAACTGTCAAAATATAATATTAAGGGAATTTGTGAAGAGCTAATCTCCAATAATAAGATTAACATGATGCACCATAAGTTTTGTCCCACAGTTTGTTAACCAGGAAAGGATAGTTGCAAGCTAACTATATTGCTTTCTTCTGAGCTACTGGAGGCTGGCCGAGCTTTCAGTTATTTACCTCAATAGAAAACTGAAAGGGAAAAAGTGAACAAAGGAGGTCTGTTTTGCCTGTCCCACTTGCTGGGCTGTTGTCTTTGCCCTTTTCAGTGAAGGAGGGGGTAGAGCTGGGTCAAAGTTGAAGAACACTGAAAAGGAATTCAAGTCTTATATTGAAATGTGAATGATAGCTTAGTTTGAGTGCCGAACACATTTGTTTGAATTGATTTTTTTCTGTCTGTGAAAGCTTTAACTGACAGATGGTGATGGACTGGCACATAGACTGCTAGAAGGTACAGCTAGATATGTGCTCAGACCCCGATTAAGATGCTCAGTAAACAAGTACATATCTGATGAGACTTTTAATACTGGAGATACTGATGCTAGACACTGTGTGACACACTAGACATTTGATTGTGTGAATTAAGGGCAGACCCCTGCAGCTGGCATACATTCAGACTTACTTGTCTAGCCTAATTGCATTGCAAATACTGCTCTGGGTTGCTCTTTAGCTTCTCCTGTCTAGTAAATGTTGAATAAGTACAGAAATGTTCATCTGGATCCTCTATTAACTGTTGTTAAGAAGCTTTCAATTTTTTTTGGTTTGCTGTATGAATTGGGATAAATGTATCTTAGTATTCATTTTGTGAATACACTGTTTTCCTACACTGTTTTGGTTTTGAAATGGCTCAATTCATAATGTGATTACAGCTTTCCCCTTGTTAACTTTTTACTATGGAAGCATAACAGCTTGAATTATAAAATGTTTCTGTAAGAGCTCACAGTACCCCCATTCTACTTTAAGCAACTAAACTTTATATAAAAAGCAGCATTTGAGGCAGAGCATCTCAGATGCACAAAAATAGCCAAGAGAGGAAAAAAAGGCCAGTTCAACTTATGAGGACGTGATAACTTTAAAAAACAGCCTCATTAGAAAGGAACTAGCTGTCTAAATTGTCAGTTAAATCAGACAGAATCAGTACAGATGTAGGCTCTCTAAATTCTGTAAATAGTCATGTAAGACTGCTGAATTTGGATGCATCCCAATGGGAATCGAGTTGTCCTAATAGTTTGTCTGCACCATTAGGTATACATGACCTTTTAATTTCCTCTGGTTTAAAGTATGTAATTGTTACTGTTCAGCAGCTTATCTGAGGAAAACAAATGCTGATCCATAACATCCTGGTTGAGTTAGTCTTTGGCCACTAATTAGTATTTTCCGGAGAGCCAACCAAATATTAACATACCATTTTCCTTTAGACTGTTACCTGAGTGAGGAGCTGACAGTGTTTATACACAGTGTTTATACATAAGTACAGATTGTCTTTGTCTTTCCGATCTGTGCCTCTCACTTCTAACTTTCCTTTTTCTGTGTTTTCAGTGCTGCTTATTTGTCCAACATGATTTGGAGGGTTCATGTAAAGGAGTTGCCTTTACAGTGTCACAACACTGTAGGGCTCTGTGTGTGTCTGTGCATGTGCAAAGGAGGTGTATGTAATCAATTAGTGCAAAACCCAGCTTTTGTACCAAATTTGGAGTCAGGGAACAGTTCTGCTGGTGGAGGACAGTACCATGGAGTTAACCATCCAGCACATAGGCGCTAGCTTAGTGGGGAAGTCTTCCCCACTGAATATTATAGCATGGGCAGAGTAATAGAAATGAACAAAATTCAAAGGAAGAGGTGAGAAAAGAACACTGAGAAGGACCACTTTTCAAGAGTATTTAAGAGTTCAGTGTTGTTCATCAGTAGGCTTGTACACCACAAGTTACCCTTTGTAACAGGATAGATGGTTCTCTTCACGATTTCTCCAGTGTTTAGAAGGAGTAAAAAGTGGGGTTTCTGACCCTGCTGCTGTTCATATCTCTAGGGGAATCAAAATGCAGGAGGTGCTTGATGTGCTTGATGCCTTCCTTCTTAAAATTTTCAATGATATCTTGGCTACAGCTTTTCTTTGGTTGGGATAAACAGGTTTAGTAACTTTGTAACTTTAGTAACTTTGAGTAAGCTGGAATCTGTGGGCAAAGCCACCTCCATGAGTACTCTGGACAAACTTAATATATAATAGGAAGTTAAATCCCCTTGCATTGCTGTTGTTTATGTTTGTTTGTTTGTTTGCGTTGTGTCTTTGTTTTGTTTAGGTTTTTTGGTTTGGTTTTTGGTTGGGGTTTTTTTGGTGTTGGTTTTTTTTTTTTAATGGAAGGCATTTCTTAATTGTCAGCTCAGCTGAATTAGGTAATTTTGTTGTGTTTGTTACATGGCAACATACAATCAAAATCTGGTTCTCTCTTGGAGTGAGGTGAGATGTTAATAGGCTGTGCTAGCCATTTTACTGTTTATTAACCTCTTCTGACTAGAACAGGGGGATACATGCCTTTTCCTTTCCCATCCTGTACAGGACTTGAGTGAGTTTACAAGAGAGGAGTTCTGCACTGAGAGAGAGAAGAACAGAAATGGAGTTTTTGCATGCCGTGTTGAATAAACTGTGGCCTCTAGGCATTCTTGAGTCTTGGACCTGTAAGTTTTATGTTCTGGTCCAGCTGCTGTGAAGAGCTGTGCTCTCTCCATGAATGGTGAGCATTTTCAGTTAAGAGCAATTTTAATGGTTACAGTGTGATTTGGTTTTGTTGTTGATGTTAAATAATTTCAGGACATGATGACAACCCCTTTTTCCACACAGTGAACTGAGTTCTGAGTAACACTAAAAGCTGAAGCCAGCATCATGATGTGTTGTAGAGCCCTGTCATGTTTTGAGGAAGTTGCTTTCTCTGGAGTGTGACAAAATCGTTTCAGTATTGAAGTGATCAAGTCTGTAAGTCATGAAGGCAAGAGCCCTTGTGACCAGAGATAAGGTCTTTTCACCAAATAGAAAGGATTCCTGCTTCCATTTGCCAACATACTTCTTTATTTATAGTGAAGTTCAGAGACACCCGAAGAGAGGAAATGGCAAGGAAGGTGGAAGGGGGATGTTGGTGCTTATCAGGCCACACCTGGACTACTCTGTGCAGTTTTGCTCCCCACTACATAAGAAAAATGTGGACAGGCTGGAGAGGGCCAGAGAAGAGCCACAGAGATTATTCAAGGACTGGGAAGCTTGGTGTGAGAAAAGGCTGAAAGAACTGGGTTGTTCAGCCTTGAGAACAGAAGGCTTAGGGGAGACCTTAGCACCATGTTCCAGTATTTAAGGGATGCCTACAAAGAAGATGGAAACCCCATTTTTACAGGGAGTCACATGGAAAATATGAGGGGCAATGGGTGCAAGTTACTCCTTGGGAGATTGATTGGTCACAGAAGGAAAGTTTTTTACAATTAGAACTGTCAGCCAATTTCTCACATGAGTAATCTCCCCTGGGAAGAGGTAGATTCCCCAACTTTGAACACTTCTAAGATGCATCTGGACAGGCTGCATCTTGTCTAGATCGTGCTTTTGCCAAGAAAGGCTGAACCAGATGATCCTTGAGATCCTCTTCCGACATGGTGGTGGATGATTCTGTGCTATGTTCTTCACACTCTTGCAGACAATCCACAGTCTTCTGAGCTCTTTTTTTCTGATGCAGGTGTCATTATTATTCCCCAGGCCTAGGTTTGATTAGGTTATAGAGGCAGATGGGAACTATTACCAGTGTTGCCACAACTCAGTAATACTGCACCTGTGTTCGGGACAACTTTGGGGTTGTGAAGGAACTCATCCTTCATATTGGAGCTGTATGTACCTTATATTTAGTTGGCTTGCCTTTTACCTACTGCAGTGACTATGTATGTATAGAATTTTCTATGTAGTGCAGCTCTGACACCTTTAAAAGTGCAAACAATCTTTTAAATATCCATGGTTTTCCTCAGAAGCAGTTAATGTATTTATGGACCTTGGAGTCTAGTCGCCAACATTTCAATGTGTTACAGGATGTAACATCTTTCCTAGACAGTACCAAGCATATAATCTCAATATAAATTGAAACTTCAGGTGTTTTCTGCTTCTCTGTAGTTTGAGTGCTTTAAAAATATATGTCTAAACTTGCTTCTAGATATGGACAAAACAAGAAATGTCTTAAATTATGTGTGAGCTATTTCTGCATGATAAAGTTGAAATGTAAGCAATTTCATGACTGTAAAACAAGCTGTCCCAAGGTGACTACAAGCTAAATATCTATTAAACCTTTTAGGTGGTAGTTGTATAAAGTGCATTTTTGACTAAAAAGATAAAAATGTGAGTGTGACCACCAGAGGGCAGACACATTGTTTAGTGACTACAAAACAAAATCCTTAGAAATGTGTCTATGCCTATAAAAATATAGTGAGATATTGACTGAATAAATAACACAGTATAGATGCACAAAATTTTGTACATTGACAAAAATATAATAATGTTTAGTGTTGAAGAAAGTAAATCCATTGGCTTAGAACTCACTTGTGGTTTTGTATTTTTACAGTGGAAGTCAGAATAGTTCATCAGATCATGTAGTTTGACCTGTAAATAATGAGTTCTTAAACTTAACTCATTTACCTGCATATTGATTCCAGTAATTTTAATTCAAACGTGTTTTTCAGGACTGTGTCTGTCTTCATTTCAAAAATGGAAAGTACATGCCATTCTCAATAGTTCCTCCCTTGTAGTTGAAAGAATAAAGTATCTGTCTGAATTAAATTTCATGTTTTCCCAGATATTCCTCAGGATTTGCATATCCATATTTTCCTTTTTATTAATAACATTTATGTCCTTTAAAGTGTGTAATTTTGCTCTTCAGAGTACTGTGGAAAATATTTAACGTTATGGGCCTACGATGAAATGCTTCAATAAAGTATCCTTTTTCAGGAATGCTGTAGTGTAGTTTTTAATGATGTCTAGTAATTTTCATTTAGCTTACTTGGTAAGAATGTTTAATTAAAGCATGTTAGCTTTTACTGCTTATGCACTATCTCAAGTTACAGCCATAGTGTCTTGTTTTTAAATTGTTTTCCTCTAAAAGCTGGACAGTTTTTGCAAGGAAAGAAAAGCCTTTATCCCATTGTTTCGAAGTCACAGTATTCTTTACAGGCGTGTCTTAAGAGATTTGATTGCTCTCTGGGGGTCTCAATTCTACCAGTTATGCTGGCGTGAAGCATCATCAATATAGCCTTAAATGCTGCCCAAGATTTCCAATCTCCCCACTGTCATTTCCAGCAGGCACAGTTCCCTTAATAGCAGGATTTCTGGAGAGGTCCTTTGTTTGCAGATCATCCCCAAAACTTTGTCTGGAGGAATTTTTCCAAGTTACTTCTAAAAGTTTTATGTAATTCATAACCTTCTCACCTTCTTGGCATTGGAATACAGGAGTAGTCCAGGGAAGTGTACTAGCAGAATTGACAGCATCAGACACTTGAAAGAGTATCATGGGAATTAGCTATGAAGATACAAATCTTAATAAATCTTTTACTTGCCTAATGTGTCCTAGCTATTTTTCCCACACTCTATGTCTAGAAGCCTAAAAGCATCTAAAAATTAAAACAGAGTTGCTCTTAATAACTGGTTGATTTTTTTGCACCTTTTTTTTTTATGAGACTTCACAGCTCTCTACAAGGGCTCAATTCTGTCCCTTGGATTCAGGGCAGAAACACTATTGCTGAGAACACATGCAATATCTGCAACTTCTGTTGGAAGGTAAATGGCTGCTGGGGCTAATGCAAAAGTTCACATTAATAGGAAGTTAGTCCTTATGTTCATTGTGTTATATAGACACTTACGTGTGTTTTCTTTTCAGAGGTAAAGCTGTCCTAAAAGAGTCAAACATTTCTGTGAGTTTCCACACTCCCTTAGTTTAACTGAGATTATTTTGAAAGAGACACCAACAGTCATTAACCATACTCAGGACAGGCAAGCTAAAGTAAATAAATACCCTTATTTTTCATATGATGGATGAGAAAGTTCAAGTTGCAAACTAATAGCTAACTTCCTGGTTTGACTACTAATAAAAAAGCATATATTGGAATGGAAGAGTTAGGAGGGAAGAAGTGCTGAAACCAGAAGAAAATGTGAAGGTAACAAAGTGAGGGGAGACAGAGCAAAGAGAAGAGCTCTATTTAATTACATACAAATAGCTACTAACAAAATAGACCTATGATTTCTTGTTTACTAAAACAAAACCTCAAGCTACAGTTTTAGTGAATGATGCTCATAACTCTTAAGTATTGTCTGAATTAGCAAAGAATCAAGTTTAAAAAAATTAATTTGTAAGTTTTTTCTCATAAAGACTGCGCATCTGTTCCTTGATTTGCTGCTCACAAATGGAAAAATGACCTTTCACTGATGGCATCTTGAGCTGGGCTCCAGTGATTATTCTGCACAGATCTGAACTGTGCCAGAATGCTGAAATGAAATTGCAAAACAGTACAAGCACGTATTTCTCTGAAGATACAGAATAATGCTGATGCCTGAGGTTGAGTGCCTGGATTATCCTGGATGGTAAAGGATGGAGTGAGACATCTGTTTCTGAATGCATGTTGTAAAAATAGTTAAATATTTACTTTTACTGGTCAGAGATAAAAATCTGTGGTTGTGAGAAATAATTTATAATTCATTATGATGATATAATTCACTGCTTTAATTTTTGATATTAGGAATTTTTGTTTAGTAATGAATTGTTTAATTATAATTATAGTAATTCCCCCCAGTTTTAATATTAATGTATTTTTATTATTAAAAAAAAAGGAACTAAATTGATATTGTGTTGGCCTTGAAATATTACTTGGAATTTATAACATTTTATATGCTTGTCAATATATTGCCATTCAACATTAAATATTACCTATCCAAAACAGAGCTATTGATAATTTTTAACACCAAATATCATTGGAAAGAAAACTCCTCTCTTTTCTGATAGAGCTGAAAATGTAACTCAAGCTTTGCAATGTAATTCTATTTCCGAGCACTAATCCTCAAACAAAGACTTTTGCAGAGTCCAAAAAGAAACACTTGCCAGTCTGTAAGTAGGACCCAGAATAGCAATATTTTTTAGTCCTTTTGTCTTCTTTATCCCTTCATTTCTGTTTCCACCATCCTGTGATAGATTTTTAAATACCTGCTATTCAGGCATAGGCAAGTAATTAGCATGTAAATCTTACTTTGAGTGCAATTGTGTGTTAGTAGGCACAGAATAAAACAAAACTGAAAGTTTCCTTTTAAGAAGGCTTACATGCTTAAATGCAATTAGACAGTCAGACTTTGAAGTATTTCTAAAACCTTTGCTGTCTAATGACTTTTGAGTTTTCATATAAAATCATTTTGCAAATTTCTGTGTGTTCTTTGAGGCTGCAGCTATCTATCCATATGTTACCTGCCCTAATGAGATTGTAATGTATGATAAGAGCTTCTAGACACAAGTGATGAGTACTGTGCAATACAGTTTTTTAGTACTTATGTTTTTAA
>JAWWLV010000045.1:27737877-27749967 GCA_035041135.1 Platyrinchus mystaceus
AGTTTCAGTACTGGAAAGCTAACAACTATACTGTAAAGAAAATATAATATCCTGCAGATGGGTGAGAAAGATGGCACTAATCTAGAGTTTGGAGAACTGGCATGGCCAGATTATCCTCACTGACTTCAGCATGAATGGATGATACTCTGTTGTAATGAAGTTATTAATTAGATTAACAACTACAAAGCTTGATGACAGAAGATGATTAGTTTTGAGACTTTATTTCATTATACTTTGCAGCAGGATATGTGTGTGGGTGGAGCACCCCTTGCACATCCAGCCAATTGTCCAGAGAATTGATAATGGTTTTAATGTTACTCTGGCAAGTTGTAATTGTTAGAAGTATCATCTTACAGTAGCTTTAAATAAAAAGCTTTCCATTATATGTATTTCTTTTAATTCTCCTGTGATTTCTGCAAAGGTTAATTTATTTCTATTTATTTGTCAGGTTATGTATTAACTGTACTATAAATGTAGAAGTGCCCAAATTGACTTCTTGTGAGTAAGCTTAGGTCAGAGAGCAGGAGAGTTACTTTTTATGCCCTGCTGTGTGGTCTGTTGGTATTAGTGAAGGGATTTGTGTCCATTCATAGTCAACAGTGTAACTTTGATATCAGTTACACTTTTTAATTTATTCTACCTCTACAAAAATTATCTCTGTGGCTTTTTTTTTTTTTTTTTTTTTTTTAATAGTTATCTGACTCATTTACTGCCTTGGATAATTGAACTGTAACTATGCTTGGAGGGGAGGAGAGTGGGAATCATGCCTTACGAGGTGATGACTGTATTGTGCATATCAAGCACAATCCTAACATATCCTAGCTAAGGTCCTAAGGTGTAACCTGTCTGTAAGATGTACTGCTGCTCATCACTATCAGTTCAAAGCAGCCATGGTACAAACGTCTAGTCTTTAAGGAATAGGAAAACTGTCAAATCACTCAGTGTACATAGAAAAGAAATTAAAATAAAAACAAACTTGGCTGTAGTGGATGGGTTTTTTGAGAAGCCAGAGTTGAGAAACTGGTCACACTTTGACTGAGAACCTGTAATGTGAGCGGTAGATGCAACCTTCACTTGGGAAATACTGTTCTAATTCTGTCTGGGTAGTATTTTAAAGTACTTGCAGGAACACCGGTGATACAGATAATTTACTTTTTTTGAGAAAAATATGTGAGAAATGTGTGGAGTTTTATTTTTCCATCTGGTGTCATTATTTCAAAATTACATGAAAATATCTCAGTCTTTCTGGCTTTTTCTGCTCTAATGTCTATGTAAAATGGGAGTAATGCCTCTAGGATTAACCTGAAGCTTGAATTGGGCTTTTGATAATTTTCTGTCATTTAGTTCAGTGCAACTTTGATAGAACAAATATTTCTAGGTATTGTGCCAAAATCTTTAATCTGGAAACCATTAAGGAAGCAATGCAGATGCAGACAAAGTAGGCTTAATATGTTGACAAATGTTCAAAGATGACCATACTGTTTCATTGAAAAAGACAATGTAATCCCTTGCCTCCAAATAATTCTCCCAATATTGTTGCACTGTCAAACAGCTGTTTGTTTAAAGAGTGAATGGGAAAAGTACTTGACTGGTTTCTGTTGTGTTGAGTAAGGCTCATCTGGGGAATCTAATCTCTTGGATAGGGTCTGATGGTCCTTTACCAGATGGTAATGGTAGCCTGGATTAGATGAGGCTTCTCAAACTATTTTCTGCTGATTATGCGTGATCTGTTTCTTTTGGTTTACAATAGATATTTACAACAGCTTCTTTTGGTTTACAATCTATACAAAACATTTCCTGGCTGTCTTGGGTATATACAGGCGATTGCTGTGTAAATAGGAACAGTTTCAGCTGCCATAGGGAGTCTCCAGGAATGTTGGATTCTCAACCTATTCATGCTTACAAGCAATTCCTACCAGTTGGTCTATGCACAGCAGGAGCTGCCTGGGGAAACTTCAGGGACTGTCCATTATTTCAGCTGGAGAGGTCCTGTTTACCAGCTGCCTTACTGTAAAGGCAGGTGAGAGTTCAGTCAATCATCATGCTGCAGGGGGGCTGCAAGGAACTGCTTATAGAGATTTCAGTTGAACAGTTCCTGGTCCTTGCTGGGAGCTGCACAGTGTGCTGGGTGTACTCACAGACCCAGCCCTGATACCTGGTAACTATAGGGTGCCTTGAATTTAATTTCATTTTTCTCCACAATTACGAATTCTGTAGATCTTGCTGCAATATACAGTATATTGTTCTAGGCCATAATTTGATAGTAAAATGAGAATAAAGGAACAGATACATATTTAAAAAAGTTTCTGGACAAGTTTTATGGTATTGTGCTCTTTTCCTGGAAGTATACTATGTCTTAAGTGTGGTCTCTGTATCAGTGTTTATTGCTAACTTCAGAGCTGTTGCCACTAACAGTGTGTGATGTTTCTAACAGTGTACTGTGGCTTCTGAAATTGAATGTCTTTACTCTGACAACAGCAATGTTGTAAAAATGTTAGTACTTTATCAAGGCAGTATAGCAGTAGAGTTGAGCAATGGGAAACTTCATCAGGCCTCTGAGCTTTCAGTTGAAGGCTAGGAGAGTATTGCCACAAACATATCCTTTTCCCTCAGGCATCTGCTTTTAGCTATCAGAGATGAGACCTTTAGAGTGCTTGTTATTATGCTAAGTGAATGCCAGACTTGATAGGACATGCAGCACTCATATTTGCAAATTTAAAGAGAACATCAGACTTCAAACTAAACCAGCTCAGGTGTTGGAACCCTACTGCACCCTCTAGGATACATAGTGTTCTCTGTGTTTGTGCATAGTTAGAGTGAAAAAATCCTGTCTTCATAATTTAAACTCAGCTGTACCAGAATTTGAACTGTTTGGGATAGGGTAATGAGCCAGCCTGCCCAATAGGACTTTGAGTTTTGCATTTTTTTTTCATGGTGAAAAATAAGAACTCTCTGAAGACCAGTCCGGTGAAGTACTTGTTTTTCCTTCATTAAAAACATTAAGGAATCATTAGGACACTGTAGCTAATTCTGAATTTGTTCTTGTGCTGAACTGAGTGGGAGACAAGTGTTTAAATCAGGTGACTCCCAGAAATCTCTTCCAACCTTAAGTTGTCTGTAATTCTTCTATATGCCCTCTGTCCATTTCAGAATAAGTCTGTCTATAATTCTTCTGTGGGCAGATGTTTCAGAAGTATTGGAAGAAAGAACACTCTTTATTTTTCCCTCAGTGACTAGGGCACAGAAGAAGTGTGAGATCCCAGTTCTGTTTTTTTGCTTTGCTTCACAGGATCTCAGTCATTTCTGTGCTCTGGGTTCCAACTGCCAGGACCCAGAGCATGCTACATGAAAGTTTCCATGTGCTCTGAGCCCCTGTGCAACAGGGAATGAATGGCTGGCAGAGCTTGTATGACAGATTATGCTCTCCAATGAGCCTGTATTCTGTAATAAGCCATCAGCAGCCTTGCTCTATCAGCTATTCTCATGTGGAGCTTGAAGTTGAATCTCCCATCCTTAGGTATGTGCTCTAACCACCTGGTTGAGGAGAAAGTGGGCAGGATTATCACTGTTTCTCATTCTCAGTAGTTGTGATCTCCATAATTTCTCACTTTTGCAGTTCTTCAAGAGAACTCTTGTAGACTCCAAGTGCTTAATCACATCTACTTATAGAGCTGTAGAGTGTTAAACCAAAGATAAGTGTTTATCTAACCAGAATTTGAGCTGTGTGCACAGCTGGGTGAATGAAGTCAACTCTCCGGGAAATTCTAAGGCTGAACTGGGACTTGTGCAGTGTATTTGGGTACCTGCCTACATTCTGGGACTTCATGATGCTACAAACTGAATTGTTGTTCAGAATTTAAGTGGGATAAGGTGAGTTAGCATAAGGTTTAATATTCACATCGTACCATAATGTTATAATCTTTGCCACTTAGTGGCAAAACTTTGTGTTGCCATCCCATCCTATGGATGTGAATAATTCACCAAACTGGAACATTAGACTCTAGTTTAATTATCTAGGATAAGTGGTGATAATTCTCTAATTTAATTTATATTTGTACTAAAAGACTAAACTTCATACCACCGTGCTGTTTATGTATACCACATAGGCACTTGTTTATACTGTTTATGTATACCACAAGGACTATTCATAAAATAAAGAAAAAGCCCAAAACCAGCTCTGCTACATGAGTCCTGGTTTGGATATTGCATTTGTGATTAGAAGGCATTGATTTGATGTCACAAGTATTTTTAACAGGATTACAAAATGCAAATAGCATTATGTAAGACAGATTACCTATGGCTTTAATACAGGATTGTTTTTAAGCCAGAGGCTACATTTTGCTGGGTTATGTATGTTTGTTTAAAACTGAGCACACTAGGATTAGGCTTGGCAGAATACCATTTTCCAAATCCTTGGTATTTTCAGGTTAGATGACTTCAATTTTTAAAATTAAAATATGAATTGAAAATCAGAATTGTGATTATTTTTTAAATAACTTTCAAGGTAGATAGCTGCTTGAGTCAGGATTGTTACAAACAATCTGATTTGTGTAGGTAAAATCAGAAATTGCTGTAGTCCATCATACTGCCATAACTTTTTGCCTGTGGCAGAGAGCTCCTTGGTTCCAAAAACAGCAGAAAAGACCAAGTGCATTTCCTGCACAGCAGAACATATGTGGACAACATGTCACGCTGCCAAGCTAATCAGCGAAATGTTAGCTTTGTACTGAACCACAAAGAAAATCTTACAAGCAGTTGAACTCCAAATAATTTCTCAAAGGCCGCCTCATATGTACAGTACCACAAGTTCTTGACCTTTAGGTGAATGAAATTTTGGGAAGCTTACATAGCTGGCACAGAACAACTTCATATGACTCTGCGTTGTTGTCACTGCTTTATGCTCTGAATGCCTGAAATATGCCACTCCCTATTAGACAGGCATAAGAAAGTCTCTTACAGTGGTAATGTTTCCTTTTGGAAAGCTAAATTGTTTTATATACTCAGCAGCCAAGATTCCCTATTAACAGACTTAACTGGAAGTATGCTTTTTTGTCAACCATAGACTAGTTTTAATTTTTGTACTTCACACATAGCTTATGCCTGATTTCATTCAAATATGTTGACACCTTCTAGTTTGTGCAGCAGACCTCTTCCAAATCTTCATTACCCTAGTATTTTTCCCAGGGGAACATTTGGCAGTGTTTCCTGCATTGCAAGGCATATTTAATAGATGCAGGCCAAGGAAGAAAAAGTAGAAACCTAAGAAGGGGAAAAAAAGATTTAAGCACCTGTGAAGTGTTTGTATTGCACATAAATATGCAAGAAACACCCCCCCAACCTCTACCTTGCATTCTTTCTATTTTAAAGAATGAAAGTTCTTGTATTCTGTGACTTGTGTTCATATCTCATTACAACTAGGTGTTTTTCCCATTGGCTTAGTTTTCATTTATATGGAGCTCTGTTCTGTGAGCACCAAAATACAGCTCCCAAATGCTACAGGCCATAAGGAGTTTGAATGTTATGGAAATAATCAGAGCTTACCCTTTTAGAAGATAAATTCCCGTAGTATTCTCCATCTGCCATTTCTAGGGAGTATTCAGATGGATGCTGATGTGCTCTGCAGGGGGGTATGATGATTATTTCTGAGACCTGAGAAGTGGTATTCTGACTTTTAGGATTTTAGAATAGTGATAATTTCTGGTAAATATTGGCTGGAAGGCACCGTAAGAAAAGCTCCTTTTGAGTGATTACATACAGTTTGTGTTCAAAGAGATAAAAATATGATGGAGCATGAAGTTTGACGTTCCTTAAATACCAAGCAAGCAGCTGAGAAAGCCCGTGGCTTCCTGTAAGCACAGCTTTCCCTGTACCCCTCAGTTTCAAGTGGGCAGGGAGTAGTCTTGAGGACATTGTACACTTGGCTCTTAAACGGCAGTCTGATTGAGGACATACCTGTGATGTGCACGACTTTTACATCTCTGCTCTTGAATAGATGGGATTAGTGGGGGTTCTTGGCTTTTACCGTGAAATGTGTATGAGGTGAATGGGTGTGAAACAGCATCGTGATGGAACAGAAGAGCAGTGGTGATTGCTTCCTGGAGTGAGAGTGCTGCTGGAAGAGGTGGCCCTCTTGTGCCTTTTGAACTACAAGTGTTGGCTTTGGTTTTCTTCTCCAGTAGACTCCTTGTAACCCTCTCTGCAGCCTTTTGCTCCATCTGAGCAATCTGCAGAGCACACTTGCCACAGGCAGGCCTGGTATGAAGTGTGATGCAAAGGAGAGGTTTGACTTCCTCGAGTCAGAAATTTTGTCCTTTTCTTTGGATTGATACAAGGAGGGAGTAAACATACATCTGTGTAATAGGTATCACTTCAGAGTGACACTGGTTAGCCTCCACCATGTCTTTGCCCCCTTAACTCTTTTAAATAACGAAGAGAAAGGGTGCATGTGACAGCTCTTCTCATTGGTACAAAGGAGCCAGAAATAGCAATAAGTTTATTACCAGTGAGTTAGCAGAGCTGAGGTAAATACAGCAAATGTCTAGAAAGTTCTCTACTGCCACGTATCCCACTAGTACATTGTGCGAGCTGTTTTTTTCTCCAAAAGCAGAAGAATGCTTGTCCACCTGTTGAGGTAGAACTGTTGGTCTGGCAACTTTAGAAATGTTAAGCTCTAATGCTGAGTTTGATCCTTCTGGATGCAGTCTTTCCTTGAAGAGGCTGACACAGCACTCTGACCAAAAGGGCATGGGTTTGTTTTATGCTGCAGTTGTGAGTATGGTGATGATCTAACCTTCTGTTTTCCAAAGCTGTATTAAACCAGTGCAGCCCAGCCTATGTTACTGCTTGCTCAGCCTGTTCGAGGAATCCAAACAATTAGCTATAGATAATATCACCTAATTCCACTGTGAAATAAAAGAGAATGGGTGGTCAAAAACCTCCTGACAAGAGCTGTTTTGCTTCAAATAATGCAAATGAAGCGTCCTAACCCAGTGAGCAGGGAGCTTTTTGCCTGTAGCCACAGGTCTTTGTTCCCTTTTCTGACAGACTGCGTATCCATTCATCTCTGTGATTAGTAGACCTACTGCTGTGGTCAGTCGGAAAGGGTAAGTGTGTCTAGCTGATGTTGGTCTCTCTTGCATTTAGGAAGTCTCTGCACAAGCACATTTAGCTATCCAAGCTTGTTAATGGTCAGGGACAAGCTACTATAAATTAATTTGCAGATCACTGCTTATTCCAGTCCCTTTGTCAGAGATATGAGCAAAAACTAGTATCTCTGCATAATAGAACTGCTAAATGTATTGTAAGAGAGGGCATATTTAGCAAAAAATATTTTTTTTAAATGGCAAGTGGTACCTTTAATATGACCACTTCCATGATCATTTTGAGAAAACAGAAGTTGGATTCTATTAATTCATCATGTTTTTTGGTGAGTCTTAGTGAGAAAGTATTTGTATCCTACAGCCAGTTTTTCAGACCTTTGTCTATTTAAAAAGTCATCTATTAAAGTATACTGTGTTATTCCTAATTAGAGAAGTAACAATTTCTATACATGAGAGAAAAGAGAGGACTGGAAGATTGTTTTCAAAAATGTTTCCCAGTGGGATTGTAGATTATTTTTTCTGAGATTTGAGGGAGAAAAGATGTTTTGAGGGAGGACAAATGTTACACACCAGATGCAGCTGTATCATGTATTTATACTGTAAATATCTGATATGTATATATAATATACATTTAAAAAATCCTCTCTGTTTCTCTGTTGCTTTCTCAGTATTTGGTTTGTTTTTTTTCACCCAGTGATGAGTTTTGCACTGACCTTTGTCTAATTGTAAACCTAATCATAAGCACTAAACATAAACTCAGTATTTAATTCTTGATATTTTTTAACAATGAATTAATAATTCATTATATAGCTATTTTTTGTTTGACTTTTTTTCTTGCTGTTTTATTTTTTCCCGACTTTGCATTGCAAGGTCCTTCTTTTCAATTTTTCAGTTACCTGTGGCCAAGTAATTGTGGTCTTTGTCTTTACAGTCAGAATGATTTGAGAACACTAGAAGGCTCAGAGTTTGCTCCTTTTACAAGTAATTTCTAAATACATTGAGCCATAAGCCTGAGCATGGATCCCTGCGGTATTCAGGATAGCTTCCCTTCCCTCTGACATGATTACCTAGTTAGAATTTTAAAGCTACACCTTTATAATAAGCCAAATTCGTAATGAAGGCTCCAACCTTTTACTTTTTCCTCTCCCTTACTTAATGCCTAGTCTTCATTTAGCAACCAGTGTTCAGTAGCCATAACTGCTGTTAGACACCTTCTCTGTCTCCTGGTTGCTGTGGTTTTAACCTGCTTTGGTGTCCTAAAATAGAGACTGAAGCTGTGAGACACCACTAACTCAAAGCTACTGAAACTTGGAACAAAACATCTTTAATGCTCAATTCACCTGTTGAAACAACCTTGTCATAAAATGGAAATGCATACTCAGACTGATTTACAATTATTATTTTAATTACTTAGGGTATAAATACATGACTCAAAAGCATGTGACTTCTCACTCCCAGAGATGTAATCCTTTAATGATAGTCATAGTTTTGTATAATTTTTATACAGACACTTGTTCACCTTCAGTCGCTGATTTAATATATACTGACAGTTGAAGATGAGGTTATTCTGAGCTCATTCTTTTATCAAATGTTACTTACCTTTGCATCAGAAAAGCAGAAAAACTAAAATGTATCAAATTTGAAAAATGGTAAGTTGTCTGTGGAGTGATGATGCATTGTTCCGGGTGTGTGAGCAGCTGCCGGGCCACAAAACAGGGCTGCAGGGTGGGGAAGTGGCAGCTCAGGCTGCAGGGCAGAGCCTCCTGCCATGAGGAGTATGACTCAGTACTCTCAGTGATCATGCTTGACTTTTAAATGCATTTCCAGCCTTTTCTTGTATCAAAAAAACTTTAACTTTGGGGCAGCCTGACAACATGTCCTTCTGCATAGTCATGTTGAGAAAGCTGACTGACTCAGACTTCTTTTTAAATAGTTGCATGTGTAGAAGGCTTTTCTGGTTTTGCAGTGCGTTGGTTGTTATGTGCTGAGTTGGACTGGCAGTAATTCCTTGCTAAAATGTAGTATTTTGGGTGTGTATTTTTTCTCTTATGATTCAAGTTTCCAGTAAATTGCAGATAGCTATCTTTGTTCTATATTTCTTCCTTCTGTTTGTTTCTCAGTGTAAGTGTAAGGGTCTCATTGGGCAGAAAATTAAGAAAAAACAGACAGTTGGAGGCAATCAGAAAATGAAACCTCAGAGCTCTCAAGGGATGGTAAGTGACTAGTAGTGGCAAGATAATAAAAGATTTTATTCAAAGAAGTGTGGAAGAAGCTGAGAACTAAAAATGTTTTCAGCTGTATTGAGAGTACAAACAGTCTTCAGACTAGAAAACCATAGAAAAAACGACAGGAAAACCACACGGAGACAATTGCGTTGTCTTAAGGACAAAATTCAAAATGAGGACAAGCACTGTAACGTCATAGAAGACCATCAAATTTGCCCTTAGTGAAGCCATGTTGGCTGTCACCAATTACCTTCTTTTTTTTCATGTGTGTAAGCATAGTTTCTAGGAGTATCTACCCCATGATCCTGCCAGGAACAGAGGTGAGGTTGGCCAGTAGTTTTGTGGGTCTTCCTTTTTTACCCTTTTAAAAATGTGGGGTTTGTTTTCCCCTTTCCAGTTGGTGGGAACTTCATGGATAGTGGCTTAGCAGCTTCACCCACCAGTTCTCCAAGGGTCTGCAGATTCATCTCATCAGGTCCCATGGACTTGTGCACCTTCAGGTGCTTTAGATGGTCTCCAACCTGACCTTCTCGTACAGTGGGTGGTTCTTTATTCTCCCAGCCCCTGCCTTTGCCCCCTGTGACTTGGGTGGTGTGGCTGGAGCAGTTGCTGGTGGAGACTGAGGCAAAAGAGTTGTTGAGTACCTCAGCTTTTTCCATGTCCCATGTAACCAGGTCTCCCATTTCTTTCTGGAGCAGGCCTACATTTTCACTGATCTTTCTACTGCAGTATTACCTATAGAGGCTTTTTTGGTTGCCCTTGGCATCCCTGGACAGATTTAATTCTATCAGGGCTTTAACTTTCCTAACCTGATCCCTGATTGCTTGGACAATCTAGCTGTATTCCTCCCAGGCTACCTATTCCTGCTTCTACTGTCTGTAGGCTTCCTTTTTATGTTTGAGTTTGTCCAGGAGCTCATTATTTGTCCATGCAGATCTCCTGGTGTTTTTGCCCTCTTTGTTGGAATGCATTACTTCTGAGCTTGGAGGATATGATCTTTCAATATTAACCAGCTTTCTTGGGCTCCTCTTACCCCATGCTATTCTACCAAGCAGGCTCCTGAAGAGGCCAAAGTCTGCTCTCCTGAAGTCCAGGGCAGTGAGCTTGCTGTGTGCCCTTCTCCCTGCCCCAAGGATCTTGGTCTCAGGGTAATCTGAAGTGTATAGTGTTGCTCCTGTGGCATCTTTCTGTTGCACTGTTACTCTCAGGCTCGTGTTTATATACCTTGAAGGGTAATGTAAAGAGTCTGCATTGTCTCTAGGGCAGTAGCCTCATGTGTGAGAGGTTTTCCCTCACTCTCTTTCTTATCAAAGAAATATGCAATGGAAACACAATGCAAAGCCCTCCCATATTCTTTTCCTGGGCTGGATTAATTAAATGTATAGCAGGCTGTTGTCGTACCATCTCTGTAATCACAGACGTGCTGGTAAAGAATTGAGTTGACAGATGGAGGCAGCACGATGCACTACTGAAAGGGAATCTGTCCCAACTCTTTTTTTCCCCAGTTTCCCTGAGGCAGTTCTTCTCAGTACAGTAACCTACTTCAGTCTTTCTGGGCTGTGCTGCAAATTTCATTAAAATACAATTAAAATGAAATACAACAAAACTTAATAAGACAAACTTGATTAGGAGATGAACTATTAAATACTTATTACCCCTAGGTGTTACTTGATCATTATAATTTTTATTTGGATTAGAGAACAATTATCTGTTGTAACTAAATCTTGATCTCTTAAAAAAAAAAGGATTTTAAAAAACTTGTGTTTTAGAAGACTTAATAATCTTAATTCTGTAGTTTATTTGTATCTGTTAGAGCCAGAATTTTTTACATTTTTTTTTAAAAGTCATACTGTGTGTAGTGTTCATCTTCTGAACTGGGATGTCTTGGGTGCAGTTAGAAGTAATGTTAGATCTGCAGTTTATCCTGAAGGTCAATCTTACTCACTTGCAATGATAGTAACTTTTTGTGTTGATTGACTGAAACAGGTTTGTGTGTTCATTGAAAGGGGTTGAATTATCTACCTAATGGCTTCTGTAAAACTCATAAATATGTATGGGATGGGTGTGAAACTCTCTCTAGAAAGCCTCTGTGAACAGAGGGGAACTGTGGCTCTCCTGCCTGGAGATGCAGAAGTTCAGGAAACGACAGGAAATGACACTTTTTTTGGTCCTGTCCCAGAAAATAGGCTTGTGGCCCTTCCCCTTTACTCCATTCCTACGCTCCGTGGGTTCTCACCTACATCTTGTGTTACATCACAAATTTGTGTCAGACAAGATCTATTTTATCAGACAGAGCCCTAATTCACCATCTGGGAGCAGTCATCAGGCCTACTGTGAAAGAAGAAACGTAGAACAAAAACTCCCCAAGTCCTTGATTGTTTTGTGACTGCACAGGGCCCTGTTCTCTTTGACCTGCCCAGGTATGTATGGCTTGTGGCATTGGGCAGAAAACCTCGTGTGAGTCTGAGATGGGCAGAGAGCCACCCAGACTCCAGTTGGCAAACATTGACTCACTATTCATGTGTAGAGGTGAACACTGAGAGGCTCCGTTCCTTTCCTGGCAAGATACCTACCTGTTTTCATTGGTTTCTGTGGTCTGGACTATTAGTTTTCTGTTAAAGTGACCTTTTTTGACCAAGAACTGTAGGAACGAAGGGGTTCAGAGACGAGCACAGCAAATCAATATGATTTAGGTACAAGTCCGACTTTATTGAACCAAAGGCACTCATTTTATACACTTTTTGGGATATTACATACACCTGCAA
>JAWWLV010000045.1:27750067-27778674 GCA_035041135.1 Platyrinchus mystaceus
ACCACTTTCCCTACTTATGCTAACTTAAGGCCTAGTCATGTCAAGCAAAGCCTACCACACATTCACTGGATCGTTCACCTGGTTATCAAAATATTCCCACAAAGAACTTTTATGTTAGTGATTAGTTAGTACTGACTAACTTCAGTATAGGTGTGAGGAATGTGGAACTGTGTGTTGAATGTGAGGAATTGTAAACTACTCTACCACTAGCACAGAATCCTACCCCTGAATTTACTCCTGCTTCCATCTGCGAAAAAAAAAAAAAAGGCAGTTTGGCTGGAATAAAGATACCTGACTGTGATTTATACCTGCCTGTGATCTGCTGGATTCAGGAACTCTGAGAGAACTTGCTGTTAGATTTATGGATGTGCATGTGTTAGAGTTCATTCTGTTATAGACAGTGGGAGTTGAATCATGATTTACTTCAACCAGAGAATTTATTTTTTTGGTACTGAAAATACTTGCTTATCAGTATATACTCTAATGGATTTTGTTCTGGCTTGGTGTTTCATATGGAAACCTCCTATTCCCCAATTTCAGAGTATGAAAGTGATTGCAGAGTGTGAAAGCAGTTCAGTGATTTGTGAACGTTTCCATAAGCATTTGTGGCTTACTAAATGAGGCTTAATTAGTGATACTCAATTTTGATATTTTAATACTGTGTTTTAAAATAAACCTCAATGGAGTTTTTTTAAGCTTTTTTTTGTTGTTGTTTAATTAATCATTAATCTAGGAAAAACTTGTAGGTTTTTAATCTAAAAAAGTACTTTTCACTGGGAAATAATTTTATTGCTCCTAGTATTTTACTGGGAAAAACCTGCTCTCATTCACAGTGTAAAACTAAATTATGTCTGTTCTTGTATGTTAAAAACTTTGTACCCCTTGGCATTTTTTGTTTGTAAGATCATAGCAAGCTGCTCCTAGAGTGGCCAAGTGTTAGTCTGGGCAGTGGAGAGGCTGAATGTCCATCTGAGGTGGAAGGCTGGATGAGCTTGGTCAGAGAGGCGGCAGCAGCACAAAAGGTTCCCACTCAGGGCTCAGTACGGGCCCTGCCTGGACTCAAACTGTCTCCTGCTGTCTCCAAATAGGGTGTTTCTGCTCTGCAATCTTCAGCAGGTGCCAGGAGGAGTTTGGCTTAGGTTCAGTATTAGATCTAAGCCAGCCTTATGCATTCATGCATTAAATGTGAAGCTGACAAGCTCTCTTGGAGTTCAGGGTGCTGGGCACATCTGGACTCTCTCCAGTAAGCAGCCTGAGATCCCAGCATGAGGTTAAGAGACCTAGTCTGACTGCTCACAGCCTCCCCAGGCTCGGCAGGATTTACTAGCCCAAGGTCAGCACAGAGAACCCAAGCATGCAGTTCCTCACGGGGTATGTGAAAGGCTGGTTATGTGCAAATTTTCATACAGAGCTGCTTTACGTGGCTATACTGGTGCTGAGCCCACCTGTAATGAGCTGAGCTGCCTCTAACACCATGAGCAGTAGCACGGGCCTCAGAAGAGCCCAACTGTCGTCACTGTGGGAGCGAATGTCTGGTCCCACACTGCCCTGGAGGTGAAGGGTTCTAGCACCTGAGCTGCTTCAGGTGTAGCTACACTGTGCCATTACGTCTGTGGAGACACACGGTCAGAGATAACACAGTTCTTTGAGACAGTCTGAGGCTGAACACTGTCTCAGTTCTAACATTAAGAAGAAAAGTAAGTATGGGTAGCTTGCAATAAATGGGAGTGGACGTTAAGAAATGAGAGATAAGAAAACAGAAAAAAGATGTGTCAGAAGTGTGTCTTCACTTATGAGAGAGGGAAGTTTCTCAAGCTCACTCAAGAGGGAGGAGAAGATGGGAGTAGTGAGGTTTTCCAGTTGTGAAACATGGACTGTTCCCTGAATGTTTCCTGTTGATTGCAGTTTCACAGAAATCATTCGGGGGCTAAACTATGTGGTCTGTCCTTCTAAGACAAGTATCTTAGACCAGCCCAATGCCCCAGGCAGCAATACATGACACGTTCTGGACCTGCTAGTTTCCCTGAGGAGAAGGGACCCCTTCTGTACTAGTGACTGTGTGTTAGAGCACGCAGTGACCCAGCTACAGCAAGAAGAATTGACAGTTCTCTCATATTGGCTTCACGTGGCTGAGATCAGAGCCCTGGGTATGGGAACAGTGTGGGTTATCCTCTGTCAGTGAGGAGTGGGTGTTGAACCAGGATTGCGGTGGTGTTAATATGCATAAGATAGTTGTGGTCTCCACCATGTTTGGAATCCCAAATGACTACCTCCATCCCGTTTTCCAAACCCAACTCAAAATAAAGTAATAATCTTACTGGGCGTGTGAAGTAGGAAGACCCTTCACGTCCTGGGAAGAAGTTACCTGAAATCTAGGACAGAAGGTTTTTTTCTGATCTGCTTTCTTGAATTTAGAGTTTTAAATTTCAGTCAAGATAGAAGTCTTGGTTAAACACTTGGTTGCCTAGATGAAACAGGGAGAGAGAAAAATCCTGGTTGGTTTTTGCAGTTCCAACCAAAGGCTAAGTTTGTCTAGATTTTCCATTCTACTTAGCTTTAAAAGCAGGAGTTGTAATTTTTGTTTGGTTTTGGCTTTTCTGATTGGTTGTTGTTCATGTTACTATGTCTAAAAAGCTATATGCTTCAAGAAGAAAGGTGGAGAAAAGTGGTTGGAATGTGGAAAACTTCAAAATATGCATTTGTAGTTGAAGGTTGAACAGTGGAATACTTTTCAAGGTATGAGAAAAAGGTGTGGTGTTTCAGGATGGGCTTTTTTTCCTTACAGAAATGTAAACCTTTCATTTCATGTTTATTGAAGTATGGAAAGACATGAAAAACAGAACTTGGTTGTCAGGCTCAACAGGGATTCTTATGACTTCCTTTCATGTTTCCCTCCTGCTTAATCTCTCCTAAATCAAGAGAAAAATCTTGTTATGCTTCCATGTGATGTCACCATTTTCAGCCATGATTAGTGCTTGATAGGCATTCTAATTTCTTAAGTCATTAGTAATGAGTGACTAAAAAAACTGGGGTGGTTTTTTTTTTTCTCTGCTGCATGTCATATGATACTGGTTAGGGAAAGCTAAATAACTTTGCTGCTTTCAGCCTATCTCAGTAAGTTGTCATTGTTCTGTAGTGAATTCTAGGATGTAATGTTGTTATTCATTTAGATTCTTTCTCTTCTCTCTGCAAGACAGCCAAAGATGCATGTGTATCTGAACAACCTTCATTGAAATAATCAAGGAGGTTCAAGATGATTTATAGAAAACAGTGGGCGATCCTTCTTTGTTGGAGGGTTTTTTGTAATCCTAAAGATGGCATGTCAGTGGGGTATGGCAGTGAGTGGGCTGTAAAGAGCAAGGGTGCATAAGAGGTGATTCATACAGTACTGAAACGGGATGATTTCAAGTGAGTCTTTTCTAAGTTTAAATTCTAAATCCAGAGAAACATTTTCTTCAAGTGCAAACACTGCAAATACATGATTTTTTTTTTAATTTTACACTTAATTTAAACTATTAAACCAGCCTGAGACATTTCTTGAGTTTGTCTCTGCTTTCTGTCCTCTTGGTAAGTGTATTGCCTTGTTAACTTTCTAGTCCTAACAATGAAGACCTTGGAAAGGACTTTTGTGTATTGCCAGACAGATGATGCAAGGCATAAATACAGCCTTCGGAACATCCTTCAGTGTCTTTCTTAGTGAAACCTGAACATAAAAGTTGGTATTTTTAACTGGCAGGATTTCAATAGACTTACATCACTGTTGGAGCCTAAGTAAATTTTATTTTTTTCTTGCTGTATTCTTCAAAGTGATGTAATGGGGGGAAAAAATAAAGTTACAGCATTTCACAAGATAAAGAAGAAAAGACCCCGTGGCATTTGAGTACTGGTTTTGACATTTTTTAGTGTGAAGGAGAACGATGACGATGACCTCCAGTTCAGATAATGATTCCCAGTTAATCATTATTCGTGAGAATGGGCTCTATTAAGAATTCAGTGCTTTTCTGACATAATTTTCTATTGAATTAATAGCTGTTAAATTTGACTTGATCTTTTTATGCCCTACTAGCATGTCTTGCTTGGGAAGGCCTCTTTTTCCTTGTTAGCTGTCTGTATCCTATATTTTTTCTACCTTCAGCAGGATTGTAATTTAGTTTATTATACGTTCTAGCAATCAGTGACGTCTAGTCAATTGTCAGATGTTGCTTGACAAGCTTAACACTGTTTCCCCTGATGACCTCTCAAAGAACTTTGAAGCTGTGTTGCCTTCCAGCAATGGACCCATAAACTATGTTTTGAGAAGAGTGGAAAGAAGAATTCAGTTCAGGTGTAAGGAGAAGCATACCCAGTTCCCTTTTTTCACAAAATACTTGCAGGGTTTTTACTGAATAAAATATTTTGCTTTTTCACCTTTTACTTAGGATGAATTTACACTGGGTGGTATCAATATTATTCAGACATCACTATAAAATGATAATTCAGAAAAGTGAAAAATGCAAGAAGTGATGGAACAGGCAATAATTTTTTTTGTTGAAGGGCATCTTCATGTTAAACCACGAACTCTTGACAAAGTTTTTTTTCAAATGAGCATCGTGAAATACACGATTTAGTTACACTTATAAAGATACACATTCTAAAGGAAAGCAAACTACTGTTATCTGTTCTCCACATTTCCATATTATTTTTCAGTTGGGTTTTTTAAGTGTCAATAAAAAAAGTTTTGCAGTTTTTAATCATTTAACATTCTTAAAGTCAGTATTTTTATGTCAGCAGATAACTTGTGAAACTGGATAAGATATGGGTGATTCAGTGCATGTATTAGCCTAACAGAAGCTTTTAAAAAGGCCATGGCAACCTCCAAAACCTTAACTGATTTCAGTATTAATAAATATTTTAAGAAACTTCCTCAGAGAGCCTGTCTAATGATTGGATTTGAGACCTATATTAATTTATTCTGTTAATTTCCATTAATTTTGAGGTGTTTGTTCCTTATTAGTTTTGACCTGTCAACAGTGTGACTTTCATCACCATAAACCAATCAAAAACAGTTCACTAATTTTTTTAATGAACTAGAAGTTTTCATAATATCTCTTTATGGAGTGGAAAAAGGCAATTATTGCCAGCTATTTCAGATATTAATATGATAAAATGCTTACTTTAATAGGTTATCTGTGCATTTACAAGTTTAGCATCTCTATCATCTTGGGAGAGCTAAAAAAATTTACTTAACTTCACTCTGTACTTAGTGAAAATGATGTATATAAAGGCCTTTTAAAAGGGTTAACATTAACAGTATTTTAATCCTGTGTGCTTATTACATTGGTTAAACAATTTCTTTTAAGAATGCATTATGTGGAATATATTTCTATATGCAGCATTTCACTCAGTATGACTTACTCAAACTCTGTCATATAATCTCAGTCCTAGTATAAGATCTGCAGGGGACTGATGGAGAAAACTTTGTCTTTGCAAAATCCCTGGAAGGCCTTCTTTCCCTAATCGCTGGGTTTGAATCCAAGCCTTTGCACAAGGAGCTGGTGACACTGTGGTCCATGAACAGGTACATAAAGGTGCCTCTGCAGAGAAGGCAGAATGAGTAGAAAGCAAAACAAACCAAGAAGATGGGAGGGTCTGTGCATGACTGGACATGTGAATTCTCAAACTTTTATGCAACTAAGGAGAGAACTTGAATTAGGAGTCAGTGTGTCTTGTCCTTACACTCAGAGCTTTTTTTTTAACTTTAATTCTTTGGCTTCTTAATATGAAAAGTATGCTCTATAGGAAAGCTGAAGTACTGTTTTTAAAGCACCTAGTCACTTAGTGTTCTCTTTTTGGGGGTTAGTATTTTAGAATGGAAAACCAGATTGAAATGCTCCTTTTTCTGGAGTGCATTCTTAGCCCTCATATTGGAAATTTCCTATTGAGGCAGTGAGGGGTGGAAATTGGCAACATTTATTTAAAACAAATCACCACCCACCATGCTTAAACCATCAAATATTCAAGTGTCCCTTTAAAGCCTTATGTAATAATTGAAACAATTGTATATTTTTGTTTCTAATAATTGATCTGTTTAATTTACTGTAAAATGATCTCACACAGCATGCGAACACCAATCTAACTTGTATGGCTGTGCTGATCAGTGTGTATTGCAACGTTCCTTATCCTTAAAAATACTGGATTGTAGGTATATGGTAGAGGTTTGCTTTTTTTAATGTCAGCCACTTGGGAGTTCTTGATTTGGTGAATCATGTAGGATGGTGCAGTGATTATGTGCCAAGTCACGATCCAGCGCTTTGAGCTAATTTTACTTCCAGTATGCTGCTTTTGAATTAAAAGCTCTTCTTACTGGCACTGTTATGTTTCAGACAGGAAAGGAGCTCTCTTTAAGCTGCTCCTTAGTGCTGGGTTTCCCTCAAGGGTCTGTGCCTTGCAGTGCAGGCTGCTGGCATCTAAGTTTGGGCTCTAAGGATCCCAGCTGCTTCCACAGTTGTTTTAGTGGATGACATGTATGTACATAGTAAAGGATAATCTGCTGCTTGATGCTTATGCTTGCTGCAGTTGTGAATCCAGAGTAGGCTCCTAAAAATGTGGGAACACTGAGCCAAAAGTCAAGTATTGCTCTGAGCAGAGCTGAAAGTGCTGAGCCATCTGAGTAAGCTTTGGTCTGCACCAGTTCTGGATGCTGGTTTTCCTCCAGTGGTTTTTAACAGTGGTTGAGAACGACTTTCATACTGTAATATTTAAGCACTTTGAAGGAAATTATACCTGAGGAAACAGTTACACAATACTGAGCTAAAATTAGGGCTCTGTTCAAACCTGGAGATTAGTTTTTGTTATGTGTTCTTTCCTATTTTAAGTCAATTTAATTCATGTGGACACAGTGATATCAAATTGCTTGAAATAAATATAACTTGTAACAGTTGATCATGTCTCACCCTTTATTATTAAGGAAGGTATTGTTAGTGTAACCTCTTTTTAAAGCTGTCTGATACTGATATTGCTGCAAGCTAAATTTGTTTGAAAAACTTCAGCCAAAGTCATTCAGTCACTTCTAAAGGTGATGACAGAGTAGAATTTATTAAAAACAAAAAGCCACAGCTTTTACTTAGAAACCTTTTCCTTCCTTTCAAAGATTGGTACTTTGCCATAACTATGAACATTTGCTTATTACTGGCTGAATTATAGAATCTTCAGCTTGTCTGTTTTCTGTAACAAAGCATAATCTGTAGGAGATAGTGCACCTGCACTGAGTGCATCCCAGGTCATACCTGCAGGCTTTCTTTGTATTTATAGTAATAAGCTATCAGGGGCTTACCGGGGAAAGGAAGTTTTTCGTTTGGTTAGTAATTTTGCTTGCCAGTAATTTAGAGGGATGAATAGCTGGTAATGTGGAGGAGCAAGGGCACGTCAGCAAGAGGGTGAATGGATAGGCCCAGAGTCTGTGAGGAGCTGTGGAACTGACAAAGCTGGGATTAGGAATTCCTAGACAAGCAGGGCATCTGTGCCTGTAGGCAAGGAGGATAAGGTGTCTGTCTTGGCACTGCTAAGTGCTGCATCCTCTAGTAGCCTGAGCACTTTCACACCATGTGGCATTTGGTGCTGTCTCCTCCAAGTCCTACATGGTAATCCTTTGCCTTAAATCAATTGATAGTTTTGGAAGATTCAGTTCAAAGTGCCTGGTATAATGTCAGGACTCTGCTGCAGCTCAGCACAAAGTTAAGGGGTTGCAGTGTAAGAAGAGATGGGACACAGATGTACAAAAAAATGCCTCTGGGCTGAAGTGGGTTCTGAACAGTATCCATTGCACAGCTTCAAATGTTGACTCCAAAATTCCAGAGTCTTCTGCTGTGTATTTCACTTCAGAACTGTAAGTTGTCTCTTCCACTGGTGATATTTTGCAAAGAGAAGTTCCCTTTTTATTTCTGCTTCTCTTTAGATCACTTGTGCAAAGGTAAGGCCAGAGTTTAGATCACTTGTAACGCATCTAAAGGTCCCAACTGCTTTTAAGCTATGACATTATTTATATTGATGAATAGATAGAATTTCTATTCCCGGAAATTTCTCAGAAGATCTACTATGAAAGTTTTGCTGAAAGAAATCAGAAAAACCCCAAAATAGAGCACTCAATAGAAACATTAGAATAACTTTGCAAGTGTGATAAGAGCTTGAGTGTCATCACACACATTAATGAGCATTCTGTGCATTATAATCATTACATGATAAGGCATGCTGTAGTTGATGTAATAAATCACCTGCTTATATTAGGGGCAGGGCCATGTGCTGTTTGTGAAATATATATGAAATTGGATGGTGGAAGAAGCACACATAGAAGGAACCAACACATAGAAGGCACTCCCAGAGTATTAAATATCAAAATCTTCAGGAGAACCACTTTGCAGAAACTGCCCCCTTCCCTACAAATGAATTCTCTATCATTTCTAGCACAGATGACTTGAGTTGTCTATTTTCTGATACATACTAATAGTATTCTGGATCTTTTTCTCACTTTCTTCTCCTAGAGTTAGTGTTTGCAAGATGGTTGAACCCTCAGCTTCCAGTCTTAGTGACAGAGCTGTCTTTGTGGTGCTGGCGGATGATCTGTCAGCTCTTTTCCTGCCAGTCAGTGGGGGTTTGCAGCACACAAAACCCAAGTTCCCACTGCCCGTTGGGAGAGCACAGAGCTTGGCAGCTTTAATCAGTTGCCAGCTCACAAAAACATGTTGGGTTTTCCAACCTTATAGCCAAGATCAAAATCATCTCTAGTGGAAGTTTGGTTTTATTAGCATTCCTAACCCCTTCTTTTGGGGCAAAAGCAATCTCTAGGTGTTGTTGGCTTTTACTTTCTTCATTATCTTAAGTTTTGCTTTTTACTAGATAAGTCAGGTGGTTTTTGTGGTTGCTTATGTTCTCAGCAGGTGGTGAAAATTAATTTGATGCCCTGTAGCTTTGCCAGCTGCTACCAGTATATGTACTAGGTGCAAAATGAAAATATCTTACTATCCTTCTACACTGACTGTCTATTGCAGACTGTGTTGTTACCAGTTAGTCATCTAGCTCTTTTTCCAGTGTTTCAATACCCGAGTACCTGAACTAGCTTACTAAATCCAGATGCACTTTTCACTTGCCTCTGATATATGAAAAGGGTAAGGACATATTCCACAGTGATTTCAGGGAATGAACTAGAGTTTAGTTGCAAGGAAGGCTGATTTAGACTGTCAGACATGTTTAGCAGAAAGCTAAATATAGTCCTAACACAGGTACATTACAGTGTTTGCTAAAAAAGAGACATTATTTATACATGGAGATTCTGGCCACTGCTGACACTTGGAAGTAATGTCCTGGTTTGAATTGGACTGGGAACTAAGGTCAGAAGAATCAGAGGGTGCAGAATGCTGGTACCTGCAGAGTGAGGAGACAAAAAGCAGAACCAGATTCATTCTGACAGGTGCATGCAAAACACAGTGAAGTACGAGTATCTCTTGCTGTGATTTTGTCATCACTGAAGTTTTTTTTCTTTTGAAGCTTTTGTAATTGTCATACTGAAACTTATCATCTGCTGCTGCTCTGTAGCCCTGAGTCATTTCGGCTCTCAATAGGATGTGTAAAGTAAGAGCTGCCATTTGATTGTGCCATGTTAAGTGATGGTTTGGAGCTTGTAGAATTCTCTGTAAAATAGTCTTATATTTCAATCTATATTAAAAAGATTTTTTTGAAGTTTTCGTTTTCCAAATAAATGAAGGTTCTTGGACTTCACTTTATTTGTGCACATCTGAATTTTATTAACTTCCATATTAACACAGAAGGGGTGAGGGAACATACTTTTTCGACTGACAAGTCCTGTTACTCTGTTGTTTGATGTCCCCTAAGTTAATCCAAGTTCAGCATCATTTATCAGGTTACATTGAGGAGGTCAGGCCTTTGCAAGGCTGGCAGAAAAATGTGAGCTGTTTTAACAGAACTGCCCTCAGTGTGAGGTTCCATTGTGTTTAGTTCTCGTTTGGTTTAAACATAAACCAGAATGACATTCTTGAATTATCAAAAGCTGTTAATATTTTCTCAAAAAATTTTTTTTTCTCAAAATATTTTTTTATTTTGACTTACACATTTATTATTTTTTTTTAATGCGGATATCTTGGTCAGGCCCATCCTGAGTCAGTAGTGTTGTAGTTGGTGCAAAGGCAAATGTCCTCAGGAACTGGAAGCTGAAAGTTTTGCACTGCATGCTTTAAACTTCGTTCTCAGTCTCAAAAAACTTCTTTAATTAATTTTGTATTTTGATAAAATAGACATGTCAAAATAACATTAAACATTAATAATTCCACGACTTTAAATTGCTATGTAGTTTTAAAACTATCTCAGTACTTCAAAGTTAGTTGGTAGCACATGATGTTGACCTCAATCCATATATGCCTATAAATCCTTCTAAGAAAATTACAGTGCCTCATTTTTTTTACACTGTTTGTTTGTTGGTTTTGATTTCCTTTAACCTGTTTGAAGGCCAGTTCCCATATTGGATTTGGTTTTATCAATAGTATACACTTAATCTCCTGCTGTTTGTAGTGTTTTGAGAGTAAAAGTATGCTTTTAAAGTTGTTTGCTGCTTGTGGTCCTTGTCCAAATATTGTAATTTTTCTGATAAGGGAGAACTGTGTGTGTATAAAACCATTGGCTGTGCTCATGGTTTATCCTAGACACACTACAACACAGTGGCAAGTGCAGAAAAGAAAAATAATCTGATTTGTGCTTGGAGAACAGTTCTGTAGCAACAGTGGAATGCATATACTTTGGATTTTATTTACTAGATTACTTAGTATGTCTTCAAGTCCCCAATCTTTGTTTTTACATAATCATCCTTAAAGTATTTATTTGCTTTACATTCATCCTAATAAATTTTACTGTTCTTTAAAAGAAAATGAAACAGTAGCTAAAATAATTAATACGTTAACTCATTAATTTGAGGTTTAAGTATATTTTCAAACAAAAATCCCTAAAAGCAAAGTGAAAACAGATCTTTGTGTTTGTAGAAAAGAATTGCTAAAAGCTTATTTACCAAGTCAAGAGGTGGCCTACTTGAATAATCTCTTATTTAAGATGAAAAAAAAATATATTTTCAGTTTTTTGAGGCTAAATCATTACTTTTTGATAGGTTATATTTGCTAAGGTGGTTTCCAAACTATTGCAGAATTTCAGTAAGTGTTGGGTTTGTCATAACTTGGCATTTCACACATTATAGCTCCTGAACCAAAATATTCCTGGTTTTATAATGAGGTAACATCTCTAATGTCATGCTTTCAGGAAAGATGAAGTGTGTGTGTACATATATATATATATATATATTTTGATATTGATATCCATAGACCATAATAGTACAACTAGAGTAATTAGTTAAGATTAAAGTTCCAAGTCTGACTTTTCCAGTAAATAGTGAAGTTAGAAAAATACTTGAAGGTTGCTGGGAAGAAGAAGTGTAACTCATTGGAACTGGGGGCTTTGTTGTTTTGGAGAGGTGTCTAGTACAGACAGAAAAGTAAATTGGGAGACCATATGATGAGAGAATGTTCAGGCTTTACTGGAGTATTCTCAGATCCATTCTATACCATGTTTTTTTTGTGTGTGTCAAAATAGTGGCTAATGCCAGCATACTGAATAAAATAGCATTAATTTTAGTCATGGCCTTAGAAGCCCCTCAAAGGCAAACCTCCGCGTTCTGAGTTCACATTTGATTACTATATATGTCGTAAATGCATCCACCTTTGAGCCTTGAGGCTGCATTTGTTAGGTTCATGTGTTATCTTCACTTTTAGAGGGGAATAGAGCACATTTTTGTTACCTCAGTCACCTGCTGGAAATGCATTGGTTTCCTGGCTATAGCCATTTGGAAACCAGAGCTTCAGGCTCTTGTAGAAGTCAAACCTGTTCTAAGGATGGAGATCTCCAAAGAGTTTGTAGAACGGGTATCTAATTTGCAATTCTGTGTATGACATGCAATTTGGTAAACAAAAAGTACTTTAAATGGATTATATTTAAATAAAGAAATTATATGTAAATTACATTCCTCCTTCTGCAATTGGAAAGTAAAACAATTTGCTACCTTGGACTCTTGTCATACATTCCTAATGAAAGGACAAGACTGTGTTATTGCAGAGGGACTACACAGCTCGGGCGGTAATCCAACAAACTGTACCTGTTGGTGTCACAGCTACAGCTGTGCCGTTTTTCCACCTGCTGCAGCTGTCTCTGCAACAGTTCTGGCTGATTCAAACCAGATTTGCTGTACGGAAGGCAAATAGTAAATAACTGAACTGGATGGTTGGCAACTCCAGCCTCCTAGGTGCAGGAATGATTCCAAACACCTTTCTTCTCAAGCTGCTAGGAAAGGAGAGGTGCATCTGCTGCTCATCAGGCTGTTTGAAAACAAGTGTCTGCAAAGGTCAGGTTCTTGTGGAGACTTCTACACTTTTATTTTTTTTTTAATCCAGTAGCAAGTCATTTGACAAATGTGTGAAGTAAGGAAAAAACTATAAAGGTCACAACTTCTTTGATGTTTTTAGTGATAAAGCCCATTTTTGTATGTGTGTGAGTATTTAATCCCTTACTGTAGAGAACGCGAAATCATGCAATGCAAGCAAATCAAAAACTGAGCCTTCTGAGAATTTGTATGCGTGGGAATTTGTCTACAATGAATCTGATGTTAATTATGTTAATTAAAATTCCATATTTAAACATTTTAATAATGACTTTATTTCTACATGAATCATACCCTCTTTGGTCTTTTTGTATATTTTAAGCAACCTACTACTTTCTTCCCCTACTGCTAGTATTTGCATATTATATTTTCTTGCTGAAACTTTCTTTTCAGTGTAGGATTTTATTGTTCAGTTCACCACTATTGCCTCTATAGTTTTACTGTCTTTAAAGGAAACACAAATAGTTCAGTCTTTTGTTGTTGCAGATGTAAAGAAGCCATTATGCCTGTGTGGCTATTGCTTAATGCCCCTTCAGTGGGTATTGTAAAAATCAAATATTTATTCATGCAACATTGGTTCAGAGAAGTTAGTTGCTACACTAAATCATTTGAAAAATTACGAAATATTAATACCATGTAGTCTTTGTGCATATGTGAATGGCACATCTAGATACAAGACTTTGAAATCGTGAGTATAATTACAAAGAAAAATATAAAATGTCCTCTTTCCATAAGTAATGCTAAGTTATTAAAATGTATTTAAAATCAAATGTAGTTCAGACTGGACTGCAGGAAGGAATGGTTTCAAGCCTTTGATTATTTTTTTTTTTTCATATCCAGGTCAACAGTTGAAATTTCTTCCAGATCAGTAGTCATCAAAATTAATTTACCTATCAGAAGACTGACAAAAAGACTTTTTAAAATTGAGACCTTAAAATCTTAATCATACAGTATGAAAGGGCTCAGCCACAGTGGGAAATTTGCAATGTTTAAAGAACTTAAACCTAAAATGTGTATTAATAGCATAGATGTTCAGCCTCAGAAATAGAAACACGTTTTGAAATGAGTTTGTGGAAGATGATGCCCAGAAATGCATTTATGAACAATGTACAACTTTTCCCTTTTAGAAGTGTGCACATTAATCAAAATGGAGGCTTTTACATCACAGCAACTCTGCCCAGTCTGGGTGTGCATGTGTGCAGACAGGTACCGTGTGGGGCTTCACAGTTTATATAGAAATGCCCCCTTCCCCACTTTGTGCTGCACCAGCTGTGAGGGCAGGGCTGCCCTACGCTGGGACCAGCGGTGGCAGCTGTGAAGAGTTGGGCTACAGGAACACTGAGACAGAATCAGGAGGTGTTTCCATCTGTTTTTCTAATAACACCGCTCTACTGCTGAGTGCTGTTTTTTTGAATGAAGCTCTTAAATTTGAAACTTATTGGGAGAGGTATTAAAGACCTGTGCCTTTTCCAACAAACAGCCTTGACTGCAACACCTGCTGGAGGAGAGACTTGAGATAAAATGTACGCTTGTGCTAAGTAGATTCAAGCCCACTTCTTTTATCTCTGAGGAAAATCCCTATTCATCATGTTTTAGGATCTTTGGACAGCAAGGACAAAGAGGCAGAAAAGAGAACTTCTTTTTACTTGTGTATGTTCCTCAGATGTGATCTGCAAGGGGAAGAGATTATGTTCTCTGTCTCCCTCCAGAAGTTGGGCCACTGAGGGTCAAAGTGCTGAAGACTAAGTGAGCCACAGGGAGTCCTTCTCTGTGTAAAGGAGAAAGCGCTGCCATACATCACGTTCCTCTGACTGCCATTTTAAAGAAAATTACAGCTGTTCCAGTACTTTGGGGAGCCCAGTCCTCTTATGTGCTTGGCATGATCTGTGTGTACCTGCTGCAAACAGCCCTATAGGAGTTTCAGATGGCTAAGCTTAGTTTCAAGTTGCCAGTCAAGTTATTGACACAATTCAAGCAGACAGCTTCTAAATTCTATCAAAATGATATAGAGAAATAATGGTAGATTATAATTAATAATGCAAGAGAGCATTCAAATAAAGTTTAAGGCATGAATGAATTGGGTGTTTCTATGTGTGATGGCCTGTAAGGGTGGGCAGAAGAACATCAGCAGCTAAACAAGGCCCTGTTCCATTCCAGCCAGATCCATTTTGGGTACCGCAGCCTCAGATATAGCATGTTTATCATATGTAGAATTTCCAACAACGTGTGCCTTACCAAGCTGAAGTGTCCCAAAGAGGATTTCTGCATCCAAAGAAGACTCAACTTTATTAATTTTTTTCCTTCCCTTGATCATGGATTCAAATGTGCATGTGCCAGAATCTTGAGTCTCTCTTCTTGGGTTTTTTTTTGTTTGCTTGTTTGGATGGATGGGTTTTTCAGTTTTGTGTTCCTGTTTGGTTGGTTTGGTTTTTTTACAGAATCAAGATTCTAACTCATTTTGTAGCTGTCATCTTCTTCCTTTTATCCTTTTCCCATTCTCCCTCAGGCTTGATTCTCTTCAATTTTTTATTTTATTTTTTGTGTGTGTGGAGTTGATGTAAATTCATTTCCAGGCTATGCACTAGATGTGTTTAGTTTCAGTAACTTCTTCCTTGGTTGCCTACAGGCACTGCAGCATCAGCAGTTCTATTTTGTTTCTGAAGCTGCAATTGGTTTTTCTAGCTGCTGATAAATCTCCTCATCCTGAGGCTGGGAAGTGTACATTTGTCTACACTTACACTGCGCCTCTGTGACCCATGTATTCAAACTGCTTTAGGCATCCAGCAGTTAGTGCACAAAGAGTTTGTGCTCCTCTATGAAAAGGGATGGAGAATAGTACTAGAGAAAATCTTAGTATAATTAAAGTTAATGCTGTGAATCTTATTATGGAACATCCTCATCAAAAAGTAACATGAAAAGAGAAAGAAAGCCTATGTACAATGCTAAGCTGTAGGTGCTGGTAAAATAATAAAGTGAATGAACCTTGAGTTATTGAAGAGGATGCTTCTCAGTCAGCTGTGTTAAAGTCACTTCTGTGAAACCTCAGTGTCCTTGGCAACTTCTGTGGATGATTAATAGCTTATGTGCCTTATGTGTACAAAGTCTTTCCCTGTAAAAGATTCAGAGAAATGGAACCTGTATGAGTCTGTGTCACCAGAGTGTTTGAGAAGTGATTTTCTGTAACTGGCAAATAGCCAGCTTTGGCTGGTACAGTGAGCATCAAGAAAATGGAGAAAAGAGACAGAGAAGTCTAAGAATGATAATCAGGAGTATATGCTGCAATCCTTTTGGAACAAAGAATAGTTATTCAGATCTAGTTAAAAATTACTTAACCTACTTTCCGTACTGTGATCTGCTGGTGACTGGTAAGGAATAACTGGCCATGTTCTGGTAAAGACCATCCTGTATGCTTGTAGGAAAAAGAACCCACAAAAGGAATAAATTATTGAGAGAGAGCAACAGTAAAGTAAGTCCATGAAATTTCAATGGTAACATCTAAAACCAGTAGAAGTGGTTATGATGAAGTTTTAAAGTAAATAAACAAATTCTATAATCCTAAGAGGATCCCGCTCTTCACAATTTTTCTTTGTAATAACACTTAACTTATTAGATACTCTTTAAAATTCACCTCCCCACCCAAATACTTGGAGTGAGTTTTTGGGATAAGGATACACAGATGATAGTGAATAGTCATCTTGCATATCTTGCTATGCCTATGAAGCTATCTTTTTGAAAGTAATCAGCACTTTAAGGTATTTTCAGTATGTGTGATTGTAAAGGCATTTTTTAAAAAGAAACTGGAAACTTTCACACACAAAATTATGATCACTGAAAACTTTACTGGTGAAGTAAAGGAAATTGAAGTGGGAAAATGAAAAAGAAAAAATCAGTTTGTATATGCAAAAACATGAGAAAGAGAAGATGAATCTATCAAAACATGCACAACAAACAAAGCTAAATCAAGGCTAATTTTGATGGGAATATGGCTTGACTTCAGAAAGGATAAATGATTTGTTACTTGTGATCATTATCATATGTCTGGAAAGAGTTAAGGATGTTTGAAAAGGAAGGCCAAAAATGCATGAAAAAGGAGATGGATGAATAATTAGTGTCATCAGACAATTGCTAGATATTTCTTGGAATCTGTTTTTCATCTTTTCTAACAAGGAGACTTCAAAGTAAGGAATCGTGTACTCTATGTGCTCATCAGTTATTTTTAGCTTAAACTGTTCAAGAGGTTAAAAAGTAGTTTCGTTAATATGTGAACTTTACACTAAGATGTTCTTAATGGTTATATTAGCTTAAAGCTTCCTGAGGATAAAATGGAACTAAGATGTAAAAAAAAAGATGCCACAGGTAATATTATTATTACAAAAAGTGCTTATCTCAGTGAACCTTTACAGAGGCAGACATGATTATTTCTGTTGAACTAAAAATAGCTGCTGTGACTGAAAATCTTCTCCTAATAAAAATGTATTGGGAAGTAAGGGAACCAGTTCAAAGGCTTCTTTTTAAGTCTCCACCACAAAGAGTCTGTTTTATTATGATAGCTGCTGTCTTGACAGTCAAGTAACAGATTTTGCTATGGGTTTTGAGCAGTCCATTAAATATAACACCTCCATTTTTTGAATGTTTTAAGTAGCCCACTGAGTAGCTATTGGCTGAAAATTGGGAGTCACAGTGGGAAGCTGAAGGAGAGTGGGCCTCTGGAGCATTTAGTGGTTAATCTACAGCTGTAGTGAAGCAGTGTGCAGAAATAATTCTGATTAGGCTTGGTCAATCAGATAACAAAATGAGCCCTGCCCCTCCATCATTCAGCTCTAAAATTCAGTGAACATATTCTGCTTAAACCCAGTTAAACACAAAAACTCAGGTCAATCAGTTATATTTTAGCTGATTTCTTGATATAACATGCTGTCAAAGGCAGAGGGGAGCAAATAGTTAAGCTACTGCATTAGTGAAATCCCATTTTCTCCTGGCACTTAATTTTGGAATGAATGATTGAAACCATGAAAATAGCGATTTTGAGAATTGAGCTTTTACAAGAATTAAGTGTTACTAAATACAAATAATAGATTAATACTCTGCCACATTTGTGGCATGGTAAATAACTTATTTACATTTTCATGTCAACTGTTGTCATTTGAATATACAGCTGTAAATGTGCAGTTAAAGATCAATAACCCTGATTTGCAGAGGTTTTGCCTAATCAACACTATATTATTTGATGCTAAATTTGCACATAAAAAATTAATCGCCTGTAATTGTGACTTCTGTTTTTCTAAGATTTTTTTTATCTTTCTCAGGATAATTGTTAAGTGTTGGCAACTCTAGAATTGCAGCATATATGTCACTTGGGAGCTCAGTTAGAATACTCTGATTCTATTTCAGCAAGTTTAAGAGTTCAGGTGGATGTAGTCATTATTGAACCTCGCTGACAGTCTGCTTTGAAGAAGATTCTTAAATACAGCTCATGCTTTTGTGAGGAAAAGCATTGTTCTAATAAGCCTTGAAAACAGAGTAGGTTTCAGAGGACCAGATGAGGTTATTGTTGTGAACTAATGCTGGTGCTAATAAAGTCTGACAGAATTCTTGTCACCTATAAAAAGATGAAAAGCCCTTAAAGGTAGAAATGTTTTAATTGGACTTGAAAATACTAATAATTAAAAAAAAAAAAAAAAAAAGAAGAAAAAAGAAGAAAAAAAAGGAAAAAAGTGGACTTGTGGCAGAACAGAAACAACAGTTTTTAAATAGGGTTTCTTTCTTTAGGAGTTGTAAAAAATGCCAGTGTTCTATATTGTGTAAGGTAGTTCCTTGGAAAGCAAAGGTAGTCCAGAGGTGGTGGTGTGTGAAATCAATGTCTTTAGTACTGTAAGCAAACACATTTGACTCTTTAAGATGTTTTCATATATTTCTCAGTACATTTAAATTTTCTTATTTACACTGGAATTTCACCACTGAGTGCATATTGTAATTTTTGCAGTGGTCTGCCTCAGACACTGTCAATGGAGACCAGAGGATTGTCCCACTGGCAAGTCATCAAGTAGAATGAATGTAAACAAAATATGAAGTTATAACTCTTAAGTTAAGAGGCAAGTTACAGGTAGTTGCTTAGAGGGAAATTGTGGATAAGGTAAGATCTGGATACAAATCTTAATGTTGATTTTTACCAGCTGCATAGTTTATGCACTGCATATAATGAAACCGTATGTATTTTTTTGTTTTGTTAAAAGAATCCCATTACTCTTAAACACACAAACAAATGGAAAAATGTCCTAATAGCGTGAGCATCATTTTATTAAAAGGTTCATAGAGCTAAGCAGATTTAGTTCTGCTTTTATATAAATACAGGGAAATGTTTAACCCCTATTGTATGGCCACAAAGCCTGTGCTGATCACACAGAAGCTTGGGAGGGCCGAGGACAAAGCGACGGGCTGCTGGAAACGGCTCCTTTTGTACGTGCCTCTGCACACAGGCCAGCAACAGCAGGGCTTAACAGCAGCGTTTTGTCAAGTTTGCAACATGAAGGGGAGCATGGTACAAATTCTTACCTCTCACTAGCAGAAAGAAAGGAAAAAGTGACCCACCAAAAAAGGAAGAGGACCAAGACAGCTGTATAGCTACACTCACAAGGTAATGGCCAAGTTCCCTTTTCTATTCTGGTACATCTCAATCACTTACATAGTTGAGATTTATCTATCATAGTGTTAGTTAGCTTGATTTATTTGGAATGAAGTAGCATGAGGAAATGCAGGTTATAACTCTGAACAGAATAAACCTACTCCATGTAACATACTGAAACATTTGACTTTAGTTAACAGTCTAGGAATTGAAATCAATGCAATTATAATTTGTATCCATGAAAGGAGAGCATGACTGCAATATGTTAAAGATCAGATGAAGTCTATATTCTGTTTTGATTAGTATAATATGTGTAAAAATTTGGGCATCATTCTTATGGATAATCTAGGATGGAATACTTTCCCTGGGAAATGTCTTTATGAGGATGTGTGTATCAGAAATGAAAACCCAGAAAGTTGCTTTTGTTGTATTTCCAGGATATTTTTTTCCATTATTACTTTGTCAGAATCATCTGGGGTTGAACACATCCAGAAATAAGAAAGATATGACAGCAAGATGGATCACTGCCCTCATCAACCAATCACAGTAGTTTCTCCTTTTCTAAGAGCTCCTCAACACTCCTTAGTTCTGAAAGAATGGACGTGAGGGTGAACAATGGAGCTCTGCAGTAATGGATTGCATAAAACTGTGCTTAAATACACTAAATGAATTTTATATGTCACAAAGCAAATGTTTTGTCTTAACTTTCTGCAGTATTGTAAAGTAAACAGCAACTGAGTGGTATTTTATGGGTATATAGATATATTATTAATTTTAGGAGGAAGCTGCATATTGTCTCACTATTGCTTTTTAGGGCTACATTAAAAATATGAAAGTGTCTTGACATTTTACAGAATATTTTTGAATACATTTTATATAAAACCGTTTAACCAATCAGATTATAAAATAAAAATAGATTTTTTACATTTGAACTTTTTGCATAGTTATTTATTGCAACCTATGTATTTCTTATTCTAAATTTATCTTCTCTGAAGTCTCTCAATGCTGTTACTAGAAAAGCAACAATACTATGTAAATTGTAGTTCTTTCACAAATTTTTAAATTAATAAATATGCAGTAACATAATGTCAAGTGCAGAAAAGTAAAAAGTGTGCTTTACATTTCCACAACATGCTAGTGGCTAAGCAGATTACATGACCCCAAATATATCTCATAAATTTTAAAACATATTTCCTCTAATCTGCAGACTTTTTTAAAAAAATTCTCTTTTACCCTCCTCCTTGATTTTTCTTTCATATTAGGTTTTTCCCCTTATTTTAATGAGTGTTTGCATTCTGGAAAAGATTACCTGCACTGTCAACAGAGCTGTGTGTGAGGTTTTCTGCTGTATGTGAGGTCTTACACAAGTCATCGCTGGGTTTCAGATCATGCCTAACTTTTAAACAACGCCCTTGAGGCTACAGATGTTCTTTACTGGTGATAACAAGTCAGGGACAAATTCCTGTCATCAAGGTAGGCTGGTTGGCAAGGGCTGGTCTGCATCTGCATTTTAGTGCTTTAGAAAACGAGTCTCTTAAAAAGCAGACTGGCTGTGATCTGAGTGTTGTCTGGGTGCTGTGGTGTTTCTGCAGCCCTAGTACGCAGCTGGTGTCCTTTAGTTCAGAGTACCCAGAATGGTGAGGTCTGTGTTGCAGCCCTCAATGTTATGATGGTGCAGCCTAGTACTGTAAATCCGTGGGATGCTGCAGAGCGTCCCATGGAGGCAGGGGGAGGCTGCAACTGAGGATGCAGTGCTTGGCATGGGAGAATTGCAGGGCTGTGTGGAGTGGAAAATCAAAACTTCAGACAGTCTTGTCCATGCTGTTGTTTGGAAGGGTCCTTTTGGGCTGGAACATTCTCTTAAAGCATGCTCTGGTTTTGTCTTGCAGACAGTGAGTTGGTGGACCAAACCAGTCAGGAAGCAGCGTGAATGGCAGGATAGATGTTGGTGTTACCTTGATATAATAGGATCTGTGTGATCACTGCAGACTGTGCCGTGGTCAGTTAGGAGTTGCACGCATGTAGCACTGCTGAATGCAAGTTCTGTGTTGACTTTGGCTCATCAAGGTCCTGCTGGTTTGTAGGGAGCTGTTCCATCTGAATATAGAGGTGGGGAGTTGCAAGCGATTTGAGTGCCTGAATAAAGATGGAGGCAATGGAGTGAATCTCCAAAGTGAATTTCACCCCAGTGAAATACATTATATATGCCAAAACTCCTGAAGTTACAAAGACGATGTATTATTTCCAGTTCTTTATTATGTAAGAGCGACAAGTTGTTTTGAAAAGAGCATTATAAAAATCAGTTTATGAGAAGTGTTTTTTGTTACTGGAAAAAAGAGCTATAAGAGAGTTCTAGTTTCTAGTCAACAGTTAAGGTTTTGCCTAGTGGCAGACCAAATTAACAATAAAATGCTTTTAAGAGTATATGGAAAGAAATTGTATGATTGAATTATCAATTTGATGGCCAATTAAACTGATCTTCCTGTATTGCTGCTTTAAGCTGAGATGTTGCGGTCTCTCCTGGTTTACCTTACAAAACAGTGCCAATCTGCAGTTGAATAAACAAGGAACTTTAATGACTAGTCTACAGGTAAAATGTAAATACTTTTATGTACAGTACACAAGATAAAAGGTGCTGCAGTGATGCTAGTTTGTTGTTCTTCACTTCAGTTCAGCACCAGTTCACTGAAATAAGGACTGCATATTATGGCAAGCATTGCTGTGTTTGCAGGTGAGCAAAATGTGCTGTAAAGTTAAAAGACTGTAAGGGAAATCCTCAGCTAGAAAATTTTTGAAGTTCACTTTCAAAATTTCTGATCCTACTTGAACTTTGCTCACTTGGAAGTTCAACTCCACGTAGGCATTACTACCATGGAGAGATAAGCAACCTTCTTCTCAGCAAAATACTGAATGTGTTTAAAATAGATTAAAGTAACAAAAAGTAAGAGACAAGAGGAATTGGGTGCAAAATTCTTGTGAATAAATGAAGGAAAGGAGCAGCTGAATTCAGAACAAACCTCTCCTGCTGTTTCCTCTTTCTTTGTCTTGTGCTTTTAAATTGGGGTGTGTGTGTCAGTCCCATCCTTTCACTAGAATATAGGATATTCTCCTAGAAAGTGGGAGATCAGACAGATTACAAATTGCCTATAAGCCACATCTCTCTCTTTCTGGGCAAGTTCTGTGACCACAGGCTTTTCCTGCAATAGAGGCTTGCTATCAGCTGCTATGACCTCTTCCAGTACATGTCTTTAGAAGCTTGGGCATCTGTATCCCAAAGAGCATTGAAGTGTTTATTCCTGAGGAGGCAGAGGTATCCAGTGTGCCTTAAATTGGGTTACTGAACATTGAATAGATGTGGTTAGGCTTCTCTATTGGCTTGCTCAAGCTTTGTGTAGCACTGACTGCTTATCACTGATGGTACAGTGAACCTGGATAACTGTATGGGTGCTCCGGTTTGATCTGATGTGATTGATTTGAACTGGCTACTTTGGAGGTCTAAATGCAAAACACGATTTTGAAACCTAGGGAGCTGCTTTTAATTTTAATGCTTCTTATTTCTTCTTTGGCCTAACATATATATTCTACTGTTCCACTTGACTTAACTGAATTTAGTATTGCAGCTTTATCGAGACATATATGAAGTATTTGTTGTAATTTAGCAGTGAATGTGATTATTGGCCTCTATAAATATTTCAGGTTGTATATTATTTTTTCAGGCAAAGCAGTGACATAAAGACCTGTCATGCAGGGGATAAGAAAGAAGGAAAAGTAAAAGGATAGGCCATCTTGCTCAGAAGTTATTTGTACAAAGGTAAGATAATTTTTCCCTCTAAATTTTATTTTCCCATGTTGTTTGGAAAAAAAAACCCAACCAAACTACTGGCATTAAGTTTCTATCTGTTACATTTCTATCTTTCAATTTAGTTTCTGTTAAGTACTATCCAAGGTAGTCATATAACATGTCCTGCATTTACCTGCATTTCCATGTTTGTTTGAATTAACAGTCTGTGATTCAGATAATTTTTTTAATTTCAGCTCAGCTTTTAACTGAAAGGCCCATATCAAATATGTTAACTAGAAAAGCAGCTTAAAGTGTTTCATAGCTTCACATAATTGAAGGTAGGCTTACTCATGTCTGATGTTCCTAACTGGAGAGAACAGGTGTCAGGACAAGTCAACTACTAAAAAAGTGAGTCCGGAAAAATGGACTTGGAAGGAATGTGAAATATTGTACCAAAAACTTCGGAGTTTTTATTTCTAGTGTAGATTACAAATTTAGTGATGGGGACATTCTGAAGTCTTTGCTGTCCTGGTTTAGGTCCTAAGGTTAAAATGCCCATTTTGGAAGTTCTGAAGTAAACTTTTGTTTCCCTCCTTACCCCAATCCTCCTACAACCCCTCCCTGCTCTAGTGTTTGAATTGCATAATTCTTTCAGTGTGAGAACAGAGATAGCTTTACTTGAAGTGAGTAGTAGCTGCTGAATAGTCATCTGTGTTTTAGTGTCTGGGGGTTTTTTTTGTTTTTTTTTTCTTTACTAAAAATCTGATTTGGGGGTCTGGAATACAGTATTGTGTGTAGTTTATGAGAACAGACCTTTTCTATCTTTTATAGTGTGTAGGCGTGGATGGCTGTACAGTGTTTTATCCCTCATTTTTGTGGTCAAGCAGACAGAGCATCTGAAAGCATCAGCAATGTCTAAAATAGAGAAGGGAGGAGATGGTTACTGAAATGTTTTGACTTCTGAATTAAATGCTGGCAGTGTTACTAAAAGTAATATTTAGTGTGTCCTCTCCCTGAAATGCAGATTTTTTTTTGATTGTTTATTTTTTATCTTTTCTGAAATGGTTCTTGTGTTAGTCACTCAAGAGTTAAATATGTCTTTGCAGAAAGAGGACTGTTACTGTAAGGTTTTTAAACTAGACTGCTCTGAAAAAAAGATGACCATTGAAGACTCTGAAAGGGTTTTTGGATGGTAACCAAGTTAAGGAAGCTCTGAAGTTCTTTGGCTTTGCTACTGGCTGCTCTCACTCACCAGGATCCTGGCACCCTATCACTGTGCCTTCATTGCCTCCATAGCTCCTGTTCTCCTGTCAAGGAATGCCACCATACAATACATCCCCTGAGGCTACTTGGATGAGTGACAACCAGCCAGCTCCCAAGTGACAACTGTTTGAATGCCTAATTGGGTCAGTGCACAGGTGCCTGCTCTTCATGAATGAGATGTTCTAGCTTTTCTCTGTGACGTTCTCTTGGTTCCTCTCATTTTTCCTACAGTGGTGAAACAAAATTTTCAGTACTTTGATGTGAGAGAATAGGCTTTATCAAAGGAGAAAGATGATTTCCCATTGCCCTGTTTTTGTTTAACTAGCTTTACTGCTTGAGTACTGACTGGATGAGAGGCAAAGAAATCCATTAAAGTGACGGAAGTTTGCTGATACAAATGGACATTGCAAGAGAGAATAAGGTGATTTATTTGACTAGTGAAAGCAAATGCATTGTCTTACTCTCTATTTTAGGTAGTTCTCATACTGGTTAGACCTACAGGTTTGGCCATCAGGAAATGCATGAGAGAGAAGAAGAGCTTGTTTTGTTGTGTCTGCACAATGAGACTTTTCCTAAGTCAAATAAACAACTTGCCTTCTTATAATTCAGACACAACCAACCGATGTACAAGGGAACTGTTTTATCTTATTGAAGGCTTGGTGTTTGCCTAGGAAACAACTGACATTAAGTCCATAGTCCACATTACTCAGATGAAGTTTCCTTCCTTTTGTCTCTTCCTCAAAAAAACATAGGATACCTGGGGTTGGAAAGGGTGTCTGGAGATTGTCTAGTCCAACACCCCCACTGCTCAAAGCAGGATCAACTAAAGCAGCTTGCTGCTTGGACAGCTGTTTCCAGTGCTTGAACAACCACAGAGTAGAAAAGTACTTTCTTTTGTTCAGATAGAATTTCATCTGGTTTAGTTTGTGTCTGTTGCATTTTGCTGTGTTGCTGGGCACCACTAAGAAATGTTGTTTACCCTGTCCCCCTCAGGTATTTCTACACATTGATAAGATCTCCTGGAGCCTTTTCCAGGCTAGAGTCCCAGCGCTTTCAGTCTCACCACATGTCAGATGCTTCAATCCCTTAATCGTCTTGGCAGTCCTATGCTGGACTGCTTTATAGGATGCTTATGTTTTACTTGTACTGGAGAGGCCATGAGTGGACGTAGCCCTCCAGACGTGTCTCAGCAGTGCTGAGTGGAGGGGAAGGATCATCTCCCTTGACCTGCTGGCTACATTTTTTCCTAATGCAGCACAAGATGCTACTGGCCTTCCTTACTTCAAGGGTACGCTGCTGGCTTATGATCTATTTGGAGCCCACAAGGACCCCCAGGTGTTTTAATGCGAAACCACTTCCCAGCTGATCATCCCTCATCCTGTTCTGGTGCTTCAGATTATTCCTCCCTCAGTGCAGGACTTTGTATTTCCCTTTGTTGAACTTCATAGAATTCCTTTTGGTTTATGCCTTCGGCTTTTCAAGGTCTCTCTGAATGCCAGTGCAACCAGCTGGTGCATCAGCCACTCCTCCCATTTGGTATCATCAGGAAACTTGCTGAGGGTGCACTGTGTCCCATCATCCAGGTCATCAGTGAAGTGGTTAAAAGGTACTGGCCCTAGTGCTGATCCCTGGGGTCCATCAGCAGCGTGGTTCTGTACTCTTTTCTCTAGCTGGACTTCACGCTGATCGCAACCCTTTGAGCCCAACAGTTCAGCCAGATTTCAGCCCATCACACTGTCCACTTCTGTTTGTCTATGGGGATTTTATGGGAGACAGTGTCAAAAGCCTTGCAAAAGTCAAGATAAACAACATCTGCTGCTCTCCTGTCACCCACCGTGCCAGCCATTAGCCAGTCTGTTCTGCCCAGAGTATCTCAGTCCCAGCAGGTGCTGCTGGCAGGGTTGCTCCAAGAAATCAGTGTCTCCCTAGTTCAAGATTTGTTTAAAACAGTATTGTCACTTTTGCTTTGGCTGACTTGAATGTGTATTGCTAAAATAAGGCTTTTTCGGTGGTGTATATTTAAAAGTGTGAAGAGAGTTATTTAAACTTAGTCAAGTTTGAAAATATTCTAAGTTGTGGGAAGTCAGCTAGGTAGCTACTGTCAACATTACAGCAACTGCGTTCCTCAATGTCCTTGCTAACAAAAAGCCCTGCTGACAGAAGTGAAAAATAAAGAGGAAAAAAAGGTTTGACACAGTGTCTCACAGCTGTTTGCTCTAAGATAAACAAACAGAAGAAAGGAAATAAATTGGTAGAAATCAGAGGAATTATTTATAATAACAGGAGTACAATTTTTCAAATTTACATTATTTCTTCTAGAAATTCATTGTGGAAAAATGCCCTCATTCTAATAAGACTGGCATATCATCTAGTTAAATTTAGGAAACTTGATAGGAGAAATCATCTTGAAAAGGGAACCATATTTCAATGATCTGTAGTTTCTTAGCATTAGCAAAGAAAGGATGAAAAGGGTTTCTTGTTCAAAACTGAAAATGTAAGTATTTTAAGTTACAGAAATTCCCTCTAGAAGTCAGAGACATTTTTATCAGATTGGAAAATGAAAGGCTATAGAAAGGGAGATCTGCTAGTTTCATTTGTGGAGAAACATGAATTTATTTATATTACAAAATGCTTCCCCAAGCTTTTATTTAGTGATTATAAACTGGTTTCATAAATGTGTTTACAACTAAAAAGAGTTTAAACAGAAGTAGCTGTAACTTGTTTAGACATCACAGCCGCTCTAGTTCTATTGAAGCCTGCCAGAATGTAGCAAGTGTATAGTTTTAGAATAATTTTAATATTCATATAAAACATTAGGTTTTGCCAAGATTTTTTCTCAGTTTATAATCTCTGATTTCCTCATATGTAAATTAAATTGACCACTTTCATCACTTGTTCCTTTTTTTCGCTGTTTTATGTGTTTTTCCAATATGCTAAAAAAGGACAGCATGTAAAGAAAATACATAATCCTCAGTTGCTCAGCTACTGATGCACAGAGTCTTTTTATAAGAACTTTTGGTGATGACTTATATAGGATAAAAGTGATACTCCTACATTATTGCATATTTGAGTCTGTTTCTGTGGGAATCATTCATGCAACCACAGATGGCATAAATAAACATTTTATAACTTTTTTTTTTTAACATAATGCTAAAATGGGAGGGGTAGTATAGAAGTGAAAAGAAACATTAAACCAGATTTTCTTCAAATTTTTTCTGTGTCTTTGAAAGCTTTCTGAGCTTTTGACTTCTTGCAAGAAAAGCAATGATGAAAGATCTTTGGAATATATTTGAGTGCCATATTTTTGTTCTTTGTTGCTTCTGCCTCCGCTAATATTCTGACTGACTGTTAAACATAGAAGGCAACAAACACAAATATTTAAGATATGGAGTTATTCCACCTCATTTCAGGTGCTTGGGTACCTTACTGAAATTAACAGCGTAGTTGTTTAATCAATGAAAATTGATCCAATTAAAGAGAAAAATTATTTTTGATAGGTAATTTTAATTCTTTTGAAATTTAACTCATCTACTTGTACCTTTTTGTGCAAGCACAAAAAAGAGTTGGTGCATAAGTGCAAATGAGGAGTAGGGAAAGTGGCAGTAATAAGAAATGAGGGGGAATAAGAGGTCAGTGAGCTGCCGTAGGAACATTTGTTTGTGGAACTTCAGCCTGTGAATTTCACTGCTTTTTTCAGCTGTTCTTCCAATTCTCTCAATGAATAATTCCTTCTTTCGGAGATTTTTTTTAATGCAAGTGCATATAAATTTCGGTTGTGACTTAAGCCCTCCTCAACTTTGGAAGACATGAAATAATGATGCTTCAGTGAAAGCTTAGGTAAAACATATACACATGCTTTTACTTACCGCAGTTACTCTGTAAGGCAAATATATAATTTGATCTTTAAGGACTTTTCAAGCTATGCAATTAGTAGAATAATAAAATAATTTAATTTTTGCAGTCTTCTGGTGGACCTGAAAGTCATCCACTCCAACTTCCTCTTCAAAGCAAGGGAAACTATAGAGACAGAACAGATTATTCAGGACTTTGTCCCATTCAGTTTTAAAAATCTCCAAGGGGAGAGATTCTACAGTCTCCTTGGGCAATGTAGTATATCTTTACCAGCTTTACTTGGGAAATTCCTTATTCAAGTCTGATAGAACTTTTCTTTGCTGTAACTTTCACTGTGTTTTCAGGAATTGACATTGGGAATATACCAAAGCCTGAGCACCACCCTGACTCAATGCATTATGAAATACTAAGATACTATTGGGAAATGTTTTACTTACTTGTTTTAAGTCTAATTTTACTGAATGGAGCATGCTGACATGAGAAATGGGCAAAGAAACATAGTCCTGAAGAAGACTGCAACACTGTGCCAAGACTTTTTGTAATGAAATCCCAGAATACATCTTTTTTCCCTTGGTCTGTAATGGAAGGCTTGGAAATGCTGAATTTTTTATAGAATGCTTTGCCAA
>JAWWLV010000045.1:27796827-27809478 GCA_035041135.1 Platyrinchus mystaceus
GTCTCACCTAAAAAATCCATTGCGCAGGCTTGAAAGGTAAAAAGACCTTTCCCAGATCTTCGTTCGTGAAGACTGGCAACGAATAATAATATCATATATGCTTAGAATAGTATTCATATAATGAGAAAACAGACTATTTGAGAGAACACTTTGAATGGAAAAAAGTTTTTCCTCATCTATTGGTGTGATATTGCAGAACTTCACTGATCTTAATTTAAACAGGAAAAAAATTACTGTTCTTGCAATGTGTGGCATTTGTATTTGAGATTTTGATACAACGGATAAATTAGTTTTAAAAAGTCAAAGAAAACAGTAGTGAGCATGGCAGTGTGAAAGAAATTTCTTTTGTCTCCTATATGGTAATGTGAATGTGAAATTCACATGATTCTGTGAACAATGTAAATTTTTACATCAAAGCATAATGTTTACTTACATAATAGATATGAAGTCCTGGGTAAGATTTTTTTTGTTTCATTAATGAATAGCATACACATACAGAAAAAAGCAGGGAAAGCTATTTCCCAGTTAGGGAACTAACTCGATTAACTTACTGATGAATAAATGAGCTTTTTTTACCCTAAAGGTTTGAATTAACAATTTGTATAAAAAAGCTCACTCAAGCTCTAGTTATTTGCTTTGTCCTATGCTGCTTGCTTAAATTGCACCTGAAATTGTGATTTCAGTGGTGTAAGTGCCTTCTCTGATTCTTTTAAACAGAAAATTAAAAATATTCTTAACATATAAAATGTACTTAAAATGAAATGGCAACAGCATGCAAATGTAGGTTAGCACAACTCATTTAGGTTTCAGTTTGATAATGATGTTTTAAACTCTGTTAGAAGTGCAAGATTTATTGTGAGAATTAAGCTGCAGGGGCTTAATTTTGATACATTAAAATAAAAAATACATTCAATTAAAAAAACATTAATCCTTTAACATCATAATAGCAGAGAAATGTGAAATACATAAAAATAAGCCCTTCTTTTATATTTTTGAATAGGTTCTCTTTTTTTGGTCTTGATAGTGCAGATACATGGAAATGGCTGGGGAACAGAGATTTAACAGAATCAGCTGTAGTAAAGTTTATAGAATAAATTTTAATCAAGCCAAATTCAGATGAAGCCAGTGGCAGATTTGGTTAAATAACACCAGCAAAATGAAGGATAAATCCTAGAAAGATGAATTTTAGTACGTTATATTTGTTATTTGAAGTTATCCCGCTAAAATAACATAACAACATTGGGTCTGTCCATTTGGACAGATGCAGTTTAATACTCAATGGCAGTAAAACTGGCTAAAATCAAGTAATTTGTTTTAAACAAGAAGAAAAATATAGTAATAAAAAGAATGAACATGGTAGTTGTGGATAACAGTAGACTGCAGGCAGAGAAGTAATAACAGATGCAATGCTGGTTCATCCAAAATGTCATCCACGTATCCAAGGCACTTTTCCTGCTCTAAACTAAAAATGTTCAATTTTATAAAATCGTAGAGTTGTAGAATGGATTAGGTTGGAAAAGCCCTTTAAGATCATTGCAGTCCACCTGTTAACCCAGCATGGCCAAGTCCAACACTAAACCATGTCCCAACATGCCATATCCACATTCCTTTTAAATACCTCCAGGAATGGTGACTCAGCCGCTTCCTTGGGCAGTCTGTTCTAGTGCTTCACCACCCCTTCAGTGAATAAATTTTTCCTAATATTCAATGTAAGCCTCCCCTGGCACGTCTTGAGGCCATTTCCTCTTGTCCTGTCACTTGTTACTTGGGAGAAGAAAACAACTCCCACCATGCAACCACCTCCTATCAGGTAGATGTAGAGAGTGATAAAGTCTCCCCTGAGCCTCCTCTTCTCCAGGCTAAACACCCTCAGCTCCCTCAGTTGCTCCTCATAAGACTTGAGCTTCAGGCCCTTTACCAGCTCCATTGCCCTTCTCTGGACTTGCTCGAGCACCCCAATGTCCTTCTTGTCTTGAGGGGACCAAAACTGAACACAGGATTTGAGGTGTGGCCTCACTAGTACAGGGACTTCCCTAGTCAACCAGCACCCCCAGGTCCTTTTCCACTGGACAACTTTCCAGACACTCTGCTCCAAGCCTGTAGCTCTGCTACAAACTCTGCATGGGGTCAGTGTGACCCAAGTGCAGGACCCAGCACTTTGCCTTGTTGAGCCTCATGCAATTGTCCTAATCAGCCCACTGATCCAGCCTGTCCAGATCCCTCTGCAGACCCTTCCTACCTTCCAGCAGATCAACACTCCCACCCAGCTTGGTGTTGTCTGTGAACTGACTGAGGGTGCACTTGATCCACTCATCCAGGTCATCGATAATGAGCAGGACAAGCCCAAATACTGAGTCCTGGGAAACACCACTGGTGACCAGCTGCCAGCTGAATGTAGCACCACTCACCACCACTCTCAGTGGCTGGCCATCCAGGCAGGTTTTAATGCAGTGAAGAGTATGCCCATCCAAACAATGAGAAGACAGTTCCTTCAGGATAATGCTGTGGTAAACAGTGCCAAAGGCTTTACTGAGGTCCAGGTAGATGATATCCACAGCCTTTCCTTCATCCATTAGCAGGTGATAGAAGGAGCTCAAGTTAATCAAGCAGGACTGGCCTTTCCTAAACCCATACTGGCTGGGCCTGATCTCCTGGTTGTCCTGTACATGCCATGTGATGGCACTCAAGCGGTCAGGCTGACAGGCCTTTAGTTCTCCGGATTCTCTTTCTGGCCCTTCTTGTAGATGGACATCACAAATCCTAACCTGCAGTCAACTGGGACCATCTGAGTTATCCAGATAAATGATGGAAAGTGGCTTGGTGAGCACTACCACCTCAGATCCTTTGGTGGATCTCATCCATCCCCATAGACCTGTGTGTGTCTAAGTGGTGTAGCAGGTCTCTGACCATTTCCTCTTGGGGTATGGGGGCTTCATTCTGCTTCTCGCCCCTGTCTCCCAGCTCAGGGGGGCTGGGTACCTGAAGAACATCTGGTCTTACTATTAAAGACTGAGGCAAAGAAGGCATTAAATACCTCAACCTTTTCCTCATCCTTTGTCACTATGTTTCCGCCCCCGCATCCAATAAGAGACTGGGATTCTCCTTGGCCCTCCTTTTGTTTGATGTATTTATAGAAACATTTTTTATTCTCTTTTATGGCAGTAGCCTCATTAAGTTGTCATTGGGCTTTAGCCCTTTTAATTTTCTCTCTGCCTAACCTTGCATTACCTTTGCAATCCCATCAATGTGCCTGCCCCTTCTTCCAAAGGGCATACATTCTCATTTTTATCCTGAGTTCAAGCCAAAGATCTCTGTTCAGCCAGACTGATCTTCCCTTCCCACTCGTATTTTGGCCTGGCTTTAATGTCCACTATCAGTAGAACTGACTATGGAGAGCTTTATGAGGAGTAGAATACCCATGATTTGTACTTCAGAGTGAGAGGTCAGGATGGTAACAGTCCTGGCAAGCTGTGCTGAAATCTCTCTGTTTTCATGTTAATATAATGTTATATAATTTTCAATTTCTCTACATCTGACCTTATGTATAAGAAATTTTAATATGTAATTCTAACCTTTATGCCTTTAAGTATGTGCACACTTTTCTTCTTGCCTTTCCCCTCCCAAGAGGTAGTATTTATCTGGTATCTTCTCAATCTTATCACAGCATTTTGCTTCAACAGTTGCCTGTCCCGCTCCTTTACCTCTTCTCCCTTCAACTCCAAGCTCAGAGAAGTGTCTGCCCTGTCCTCTCTCTAGGCCAGTCTGCCACCTCACTGAGGACCGACACTGTTGGCAGAAGACAGTGCACCCTGACAACTCTATACCTACTCATGGACCACGGGAGAAACCTTGGCAGAATTTACCTGTGTTATGGTGGTGGTGAGCTCCCTGTGTGAGGTCTTGAGGGCAGACATCAAGTCTCCTTTTCTTTCTCAAGTGTCATCCAAGTAAATAATCACTAATGGATGGCAACAAGCGGTGAGGTTGTGCCATTGTTCACAGTGTGGTTCTACTGTTGGTCACAGACACCCTGTACATCCTGTCAGACCTTGCCTTGCTGTATACTACAACTTAAAGTTTCCACAATGTCTACAACAGCTTATATATTCAGAGAGCTGAAAGCTCTACAAGTTATTATATTAAAAAAAAAAAAAAGAAAATAATCAGAGAATGGGTAGGGTTAGAAGTGACCGCAGTGGGTCATCTGGTCCAACCTCCCTGCTCAAGCAGGGTCATCCTGGAGCACATGACACAGAATTGTGTCCAGATGGTTCTTGAATATCTCCAGTGAGGGAGACTCCACAACCTCTCCAGGCAGTCTCTTCCAGTGTGCAGTCACATGCACAGTATAGAAGTTCTTTCTCATGTTCAAGTAGAACTTCTTGTGCATCAATTTCTGCCCATTGCTTGTGTCCTATTTCTTGGCACCACAAGGAAGAGCCTGGCTCCATCCTCTTGACACTCTCTTCAGATACACTGATGAGGCCCCCTCTTGGTCGTCTTTTCTCAAGGCTGAACAGACCCAACTCTCTCAGCCTTTCCACATAAGAGAGATGCTCCAATCCCTTAATCATGTTTGTTGCCCTCCACTGGACATGCTCCAGGAGCTCCATGTTTCTCCTTTATTGAGGAGCCCAGAACTGAACACAGCACTCCAGGTCCAGACTCACTAGGGATGAGTGGAGGAGCAATGAAAAAAAAACACAAACAAAGGCAGCAGGGAAAAAAGAGAACTTGAATGCCAACCTTCCCTGCTTTACTTTATCTATAGAATTGAGGCATCCAGCTGCAGCAGTCAGATTTTATGAAGGTGATTAAATTAATTAGCACTTTGAGAGTTGTTAGGAAGTATTTGAGAATGAGGGGGAACTAGAGATACTCATATAAAGAAGTGATAAAGTCAGAAAATGTTAAAATATGCAAGTTCTTTCTGACTATTGTTCAGACAGCAGTCATCCCTGCACATATGATCCTCAGCAGCATTCCCGAGCATGGTGACCTGGTTATGAAATGTAGCACAACAGTGGTGATATCTGCAAATTTTAAGGAATTGTTTTGTTTGCTTAGGTCTAACATAATTCTTTTGGGAAAAGTGGCAGCATGAATTAGTGTTGTTTAAAGCAGGAACGGACCTGATTTGCACAGCTGTAATCATTGTGAACATTATCAGCTCTCACTTTTAGAGAGAAAGACAGAAATATTTCTATAGTGTTGAAGTGTTTGTATCTGAGCTCTCAATTCATTTCAGTTTTTAATGGTGGGCAGACACTGCAAGCTAACAGATGTAATTGTAACTACTTTAACAGAATTAATTAAAAAAGCAAACATGCTTTTACCTGTTAAATAGATGTTGCACATAGGTGGCTAGTCCCCAACCCCCATCTCCAAAAATGTACGCAAGGCAGCTAGCAGAGTTTGTACAGTTTGTTCTTTCGGCACTGTTTACCCTCCTTTGTTCATGTACTTGTTAGGGTTTTATATCTGACAGAATGCCTTAGTCCTCAGTTTCTGGCACTGTCCCTATTCTGAGTGACCTCCTCTTTAGCATAACTATTCTGGCATTTCATGCTAATATTAGTGGTTTCTGCTCTACTTCCCAAAGGGAGGAGTTGCCCTGTCTGTGAATCAGATTCTGCTCTTTTGCACAGTATGCTTTTCACAAGAATATCTCCAGGATTTCAGGAATACTTCAGTACTTCCGGACAGTCAGTGCTTTTGGGGTTAGCTGTAGGGATGAAAAGAAGGTAATTACCCTGCATAGTACAGAATATATTACTCATGCTCTGAATTCTGGTGAGTGGGAAAAAATTAGAAAAAAAAGGAAAAAAAATCTGTTTATCATATCTCCTGGGTAAAGAAATTAAAATTTCAGGGAGCATTTCAGCTGAGTATCCCCTTTGCATATTTACAAGGAACAAACTGTAGTCATTGAATTGGGAGTCTTCACACAGGATGATGGTGCATTTTCCTTCTGTCCACTCCGCAGTTTTCCTTCAGGTTCTGTTTGCACACCATGGTGTGTCTGTCACAGCAGTCTGATAATACAATATTTTTTCTCATAAGCACTGAGGCCAAGTGACCTCACCCACTCCTCATACAGCTTCCCCCCAAGGCCCTTCACCATATTTGTTGTCCTCCTTTGGATGCTCTATAACAGCTCATATCTTTCTTATATTGTGGTGCCCAAAGCTGCGCACAATATTCAAGATGAGGCTGCACCAGGGCAGAGCAGAGTGGGACAATCCCCTCCCTTGACTGACTGGTGATGCTTTGCCTGATGCCCCTCAGGACATGGTTGGCCCTCCTGGCTGCCAGGGCACTGCTGACTTATATTCAACTTGCCATCAACCAGGACCACCAGGTCCCCTTCCACAGCACTGCTTTCCAGCATCTCATTCCCCAGTCTGAACATCCAGGGTTGCCCCATCCCAGGTGTAGAATCTGGTACTTTCCCTTGTTGAACTTCATATGGCTGGTGTTTGCCCAGTCCTTTAATTTGTCAAGGTCTCTCTGCAGGGCCTCCCTGCCTTCGAGGGAGTCAACAGCTCCTCCCAGTTCTGTGTTATCTGTAAATTTGCTTAGTACCCCTTACAGTCCTGTGTCCAAGTCATTTTTGAAGATGTTGAAGAGCACAGGGCCCAAGATGGAGCCCTGTAGAACCTCACTAGTGACAGATCACCAGTCTGATGTCACCACATTCACTGTTACCCTCTGTGCTCAACCCGTGAGCCAGTTGCTCACCCACTACATGATGTTTTATCCAGCTGTGTGCTGGACAGTTTGTCCAGAAGGATCCTGTTAGAGACAGTATCAAAAGCTTTGCTGAAATCCAAAAAGATTACATCAACTGGCTTCCCTCTATCAGCTAGGTGGGTTACCTTGTCATAAAAGGAAATGAGGTTGGAGAAGCAGGACTTTCATGAAGCCTTGTTGGCTGTGACCGATTACTGCATTGTCTTTTAGATGACTTTCAATACCTTCCAGAATAATATTCTCCTTAATTTTACCAGGCACTGAAGTGAGACTGACAGGCCTGTAGTTTCTGGGGTCCTCTTTCTTGCTCTTCTTGAAAGTCACGACAATGTTCACCTGTTTCTAGTCTTCCAGATTCTCCATATTCCCAAGACCACTCAAAAATCATTGAGAGAGGGTTTTCAATGACATCAGCTAGATCTTTGAGGATTCTGGGATGAATCCCGTAGATTTGTAGGGATCCAGCTGGAGCAGCAGATCCCACACAATTTCAGGATTAACTGGCAGTTGATCATTCTCACAGTCATGGTCCTCCAGCTCAGGGAAGTGAGACACACAGGCAAAGAAAACACCTCTGCCTTTTCTCTGTCCCTGTTTGTGAGATGACCATCCTCATCTTGTAACGGGCCAGTGATATTTCTATGCTACCTGTTGCCATTAATATATTTGAAAAAACTCTTTGTATTGTCCCCCACATTTCTGGCAGCTTCAACTCCAGTTGAGCTCTGGCTACACGAATTTTCTCCCTCCAGTGCCAAGCACCATCTCTGAATTCTTCACTTGACCTTGTTTCCACTGGGCATACACCTTACTTTTTTGCCATATTTACAAGAGAACATCCCTGCTCAACCAAGCCAGCCTTCTACCTCGCCTGCTTGACTTCTGACATTTGGGGATTGCCTGCTCCTGTGCCCTTAGGAGGTGATGTTTAAAACGTGACCAGCACTGGTGGACCCCAACACCTGCAAAAACATTTTCCCAGGGGACTTTACTTATTAATTCCCTGCACAGCCTGAAGTCTGCTCTCCTCATGTCCAGAGTTGAGGTTTTGCTGGCCCTTTTCCTCCTGTCAGCAGAAATTTTAAACTCTATCACTTTGTGACTGCTGTGGCCAAGAAGGCCACCAATCTCCACTCATGAGATCCACTCTGTTGACAAGTAGCAGATCAAGGAGGGCTTTTATCTGAGTCAGCTCTAAAGGAATACTAGAATAGATGTCACTAAACCATTGTTTTTGTGCTCCATTCCTTCATCTGTTTTAAGTGAGGAGGTAAAAAAGGTGAAAAAATCTGCATCTAAACAAGAGTTTAGGACACCAGAAAGGACCCAAGCAAGACTGATACATCTGTTTAAATTTGCAATGCAAAAGTGCTGCGTATATGCTCACTTGACGCTAGAAGCATCTAAACTTGCCAGGCTTACTAGTCTTACCTCCCTGTTTGAGGGCTATCCACAGCTTTGCTCTGCTGTCTATATACTCACCCCAGCCAAAGCAGTTTATAATTTAAACTGAGCAGGATCTAGAAAGTACGTGCTGCTCTGTTTAAATCCTCAGAAGGGCCAAATCTAATGTAGGACTTAAGAGAATATGTAAGACAACTGTAAAAGGACAGATTAGCTCTGCTCCAGTGTTTTAAAAAATCAAGTCTTAAATGGCTGATCTCAAGATTTGAGTCTGTGGCATGTGACTGAGCTTACAGGCTTACCTGCGGCCCTTAAAAACACATTTGAACTCTTTGCTTAGTTGTTTCGGGTTTTTTCCCTCTGCATTTTTTTGGGCGCTCCTAGATGGTGGCACTTGTACTTCTAAGAGCAGAGAGTTGAAATAGGAGTGGAATTTTTAAGGATCTGTATTCTTGCTTTTTTAGCTGTATCACTATGCTCATAGTGATGCTGCAGTTAGCAGCTCTGAAATTTTATGGTGTTCAGGGAAGAGCAACACTAACCCTGCTCAGTCTTGGCAGGGCCAGAGAAGTCAACCTTGTGCAAGGCTGCATCAGCTGGGTGGGTGTCCAGTGACCTGGTACCAGTGCAGTTCAGTAGCAATGCAAAATGGGTGGATAATTGAAGCTGTTCTCCATTGCTGGCTCAGCAGTTGATACTGAAGTTATGCTGGGAGCGATCAAATCTCATTGTGCTGGGGCTGCGCAGAGACACGGTCAGTACTGATACTTGTGTGAAAGACCTATTCTCATGGCAGATGTGTTGGTCATTGCCATGGAGGAGACAAGCAGACAAATATTTGGGCATTTTTATAGGACCAAGTCTTAAGAACAGAAACAGGGTTAGCAGTGTTTTTGTGATCTACTTCACAATCATTTTCTTCTCTTTCTGTTGTTATATTATTGCAAGTAGTATGATGAATTGGAAGAAAAATTATGATGCATCATGTTAGGATGGAGAGCTTTTTTAGTCATAGAAACCATTAGGAGATACTGAATAATATGTGTTGAAGATACATAATTCTATGTAATTCTGCAGGTCTAGGAACGAAGGGTCTATCTGTGAGTTCTAGAGTAGCTAGTGGGGGAGATCTCTAGTTCACAGGTTTTCATTTTTAATATGTTGCTTAAAACTGAAAGAAAGCTGGTGTTCTGCCCAGATTCAGAGTAGACAAGCAGATTGAGCAGGGTAAATATAGCCTGATATAAATCACAGTGAACATATGGAAAAAGCTGATTGGGGACTCATCTGCTAGGGAATTAAAGGCCTTGAGTAAAATTGATTCTACTCAACATAGTTTTCTGGAAAGTAGGGCTTATAAAACAAATGATTGCCAAAGACTTGATTTTAATGTTTTAATATCTAAAAAAGTTACAAGTTTAATAAGATGATAGTGTCAATGTTAAAGACTTTGAAAAGCATTTGACTTATTGTCATGTGAAACCAGTTAATAAACATATGAATCGAACTATGTAATGAAAGAGATCAGACTTAAATGAATAACAAAACAGTGGGCAAGTCTTAATATAGGTTGTCAGTAAAGGAGTTTCAAGGACTAAGTGGGTTTCCCGTAGTGGAAAATAGAGGATGAGGGTAGAGAGACTGGAAATTGTGTCTGGTTGGTGGGAAGGAAGGAGACCACTGCAAATGTTGAAGTACAGCCTTGGAGCCAAAGAGTAATGCTGAGTGTAGGGGCAGTCCAAGAGTGTGACCAGGCTGATAATTTTTCCCTGTATATAGAACTGCTAAGAATGTTTAGAGTGTGGCATACACCTTGGCCATCTGCCTTTGTCAAAAAATCTTGAAAATGACTAAGTACATATAACCATCTAACATTAGTAACTATCTGCAGCATCTAAATTAGTGCTGATGAGATCTTGAATTCAGGACTTCTGTCTGAGTAGTTTATTTTTCATCCAGTCCTCTTTACATGGATGTTCCTACAGCACAAACAAAGCAATGGGCTTAAGCTTCGTAAACAGGCGGTCACAGAAGAAGATTTAGTATTCCCTGATGACTTTAAAAGCCAAAACTATTGTAGACTGTGACAAACAAATAATTTGGAGGAAAGCAGCAGGGTGTTTCAAGAAAAGTTCTAGAGATGAGAAGTAGTTCTAATTTGGTATACTTTTGGAAAATTTAAAAATTATTTCTTTTTATGGACACCTGTGTCCATATGTGTCCTGTGGTAAGTAGATTAAGACTGGATAATTTACATTTAATAGGTAAGAGATTGATAGGGAAAGCAAACCAATGGGAGTTGAATTGACTACACTTTTCAGGAGTGAATAGTACTCAGGTCTGTCAACATGCGTGTGGGTATTTAGTCTATTATGTAATGCTCCCTCCATAAAAAATAACTATAATAAAGGCAATACTCAAATAGCATTCTTGTTTCTATTAGTTCTATTAGTGTCCATGACACTTAGGTAGTATAACACTAAATGTGTTGTTATCTGTTTCTATTTCAAAGATTTTAAATTAAATAATCACTTCCAATCAGAGTTTTTTATGTTACCTATTACTGCAAATGCAGATAGATTAAAAAAAAAAAGAAGTATGAAATTCAAAACCAGTTGTTCAAAAATACTTTAAATCATTTTATTGATACTTGCATAGTTAGCATAGTTGTATAAAACATATAAGCCCTGTAAAGATCTTTCATTAAGTGATAAAAGGATTGCAGTTGTCCTCAAAAGACAGCATTTTTTTCTTTTTATTCATTAATCATCAACACTCTTTTCTATATACAAGTAACTAAATACATTTACCTCATTTTAAATTGCTTTTCATGTTCTGTGGATATGTTTCTTTGGCTTCTTTGAAACAGATTTCCATGAAAACTCTTTTTTTTTTCCTATATTCTGATTGTATCTGTCTTTCACTGTGATAAAAAATACAGGTATTAGACAAATGAAGCAGGGGAAGTTTTTTGCTCAGTACTAATTTTCCTCCAATTTTGGAGCGTCTAACTTGTTCCCCATTAATTCCGTCATGTCTATATAGAAGAGAATGCTTTTTTTCCTAATGTGTATGAAATATTCCAGTTTTTCTGTCTTACAATTTTAAAACCCTTTCACATTTCTTACACTGACCTTGGTTTTCATTCCCATTCATAGAGGCCTTTTTGTCTTAAGATAATGTAATTGAGTAGAAATTCATAATCAATTGATACATCAAATCTCTGTGAAACAATATTACCTTTAGAAAATACTATCTTCAACTTTGCACTAGGTTGAATTTCAGTAAAATCACTCCCTTACACCTGTTACATCCTAATAAAGAAATATTGCATCAGCACTTAAAAGGCAATTAAAGATGCCATGTGATTATGTTGAAGACAGCTAGAGGAAAAACATCTTCCCTCTGTCAACTGAAGCCTTAATTGATTCAACTTTGAAATGTCCATTGAGAATGTGTCTGTCTGTACTAATATCCATATTAGTAATTAGTATTATTCAGTACTAGTATAGCATAATAAAATACACTGAGGGGGTGCGGGTGTGTGTGTGTGGGTTTGGATCTACAATCTCGGATACTGTTCAATTGTTAACACTCTGTTGACCTGATCCAATCCTAATTCTTCTAGACAGTGCCTGGACATGATTCAGGGAGTAGCATAGAGACTTCCTTCAGAGGGGAAGGATGTAACCTGTGATGTACCAGTGTCTTCTCCCAAGTAGCAAGCAATAGGACAAGAGGAAAGAGCCTCAAGTTGCTCCAGGGAAGGTTTAGATTGAATATTAGGAAAAATTTCTTCACTGAAACAATTATCAAGCAGTGGAACAACCTAATCAGAGAAGTGGTTGAGTCCTCATCCCTGGAGGTATTTAAAAGAAAAATAGATGTGGCACTTAGAAACAAGGTCAAGTGTTGAACTTGGCAGTGCTGGGTTGGACTCGATGATCTTAAATGTCTTTACCAACCTGAACAATTCTATGATTCATTTGCTCTTGAGCTGTTAAAATTAAGAAGATCCTTGTCCCATTTTTATAGTATGAAAAGGAATCTTGGATTCTGCCTCCCAAATGATCCCTTCTGTATGCATGCTGGGGTTTTTTTGTGTTTGCAAAGTGTGTGGGGTTTTTTTTTTGTTTATGTCCAAACGGTACCAGCGAAGAGACCACTGGAACCAAACCATGTTTTGTGCTCTATAGTTTACTTCAGGCTCACTGGTGCTTTCATTCTTCCAGTTGTGGCTTTCTGTAGCTCATTTGTGAAAAGCAGTTGTTCGGGCTTTTTCAAGTGAAAAAAGTTGGATGTCTCTCACTTGATCCTTATCTTTTGTCATACATAAGACACCTCCCTCTTGAAATCTGGTATTATCCTTTGTCGTAAAAGATTACTATACTTTGCTTATGCATTCTTACTTACTTTAACTCCTGTTTGCTGCACTATAACAAACAGGAGTCAAAGTTGTTAGTCACAATCAGCATCTCAGCAAGAAGCACAGGA
>JAWWLV010000045.1:27829576-27850694 GCA_035041135.1 Platyrinchus mystaceus
CACCTAAAAAATCCATTGCGCAGGCTTGAAAGGTAAAAACACCTTTCCCAGATCTTCGTTCGCGAAGACTGGCCATAAGGTCACTTTCGGAAGTTTAGAAGTTGTTTAAGTCTGTTGATGAAACAATGTCAGCCAGTTTGGGAAATGGAGAAGGATTGTCTACAGTCAAATCTAGGAAATAGTAACAGGTAAATGAGAACCCTCAATAGATACATTTGAAGTATTTGGTATACAAGCGAGATTAAACTTAATTGGTTATTTAGCAAATAACCTGTTTCATGAATCCTACTTAAATTTGAGATCTCTAGCCTGAGATTTAAAATGACAAGTTTCCATTGGTTAAATATATTATGTAAGCTGACGGTAACCACCTCATCAAACAATGGTTTGACAGGAAAACCAGAAAGTATCAATGTAGTTTTGTATTGTGTATGTTTATACATAAATATATCATAGTGCCTGCCTTATCATAGAAGTTCGGTACCTGTCTTTCGCTTTCCTTTCTGGGTGTTTGGTGTTCTCCTCTTTCTTTGCTATTTTCTACATATTTACAATTCACTGTTTGTTTGTTTGTTTGTTTGTTTGGAGGAGATTTTTATCCTGCTTTCCCGGTTTAACTCTTATTTCAGGCCTCCTGACTAATAAAATCCTTTTCACCTGGCTGTGAGAGTCACCTTTGCCTTGCACTGCTTCCTTGTCAAAGCTGTAGGACATACTGTTCAAATGACAGACAAGTACATTTTCCAGAAAAGCAATGATGTGTTCTGCATTCTTGAAGGGTAGCAGTAAAGTCAGGGTTTTCAGAAGCAGCTGCAGGATGCCACCAAATTTCCCGAATTCAAAGGCAGCGTATATTGGCTGGCTGGCCTTGAGGAATCAGTACACAGAGTCTTGTTGAAGGGAACTCAGTAAAAATTAAAAGACTTTAATTAAATTACCCACTCAAACTCAGTAGGGAAAAAAAAAAAAGGAAAGAACACAGGAAATAAACAAGTGGGTGGCTCAGCCTTATGCGAAAGGTCAGTTTCACTGCTGAGAAAAGCTGAAGTTTTATCAACCTTAAATATTTAAGTGCAAGATGATTGGATGCTCCAGTACAGTGCATCTGTCAGCACATCTAAGAGAAGCATCATAATCACAGAAAGTGCAGTTCTTAAAATTCTTGTGATTATTTATTATTCTGAGTTATCAAAAGCTGTTCTGGAAACTCCCAAGTACAGTGGGCCTTTTTGTTCACTCGTTACTAAATTATAGAATTGAGCCCCTCGTCTTCCAACTGAGTGATTAGTAAATCACTGTAAAAGGAAACTAAAGCAGCTGTTTCAGCTTCAGGGCAGTGCTGAGAGAGCTACACCCATGGCAGGATTTCAAAGAAAAAGAGCTACATTTGAATTTCAAAGCCCTGCTGTCATCATATATCCCACAATGTGCCTCCTGTGGCCTAGTAATCTGTTTGCAATACTTTAATTTTCTGTCAGAAAGCACAACTGGGAGATACTTAATTCTTCCGGTTTTGTTTTGTCATAATAGAGTCAGACAAGGAAGGGGGAATGTTGGAGAAAGAACCATTCGTCCATATCTCAGGCAAAGGCTGAGGCTTAAATATCAATGGGGAAAAGGGAAAAATAAAGAAAAATGTAGTGTGTATTAAGTACCTATGAAACAAAATTGCAATGGTGTAAATTTTGTTCAAGATTATAATAATCTGAGTAAACCAATATTTTTAGAGGAAGATTTTAGGTTTCTCTGAAATATTTTAATTATTTTCTTCAACAATAATGCTGAAAAGAAAAACACCAGCATTTCTGAAAAAACAAAGCTGCTTCAGACTTATTGGAGTGATAAGGCCCTAACCTAACCTCTTAATGTTTACCAACAGGAGTATTTTGAACTCACGTGCACCGTCCTGTTGAGGTCAATTGGAATTACTTTGGCAAGTAGCAATTGAAAGTTCAGGCCATGACTCTGCCTTGCCTTGTGCTTCAATTAACACTCAAGGTCTGCATTATTTATACTGCTGCATAATCCATTGTGTCTTACTGCTTTGATATTCAGCATGGTTTTACAAAAGGGAAACCATGCATGAAGTATCTCAACTTTTAAGAAAGTAACAACCCAGATTAATTGGGAAGGGGAAGCACTTTCATAATTGGACTTCAAAAAGGCATTGGAAATACTGTACAAAAGACAAATTTATTGGTCCAGTGGTTTATAGTTAATGATGAGCTATTAATTATTAGATACAGACACCTAGATTTATACAAAGTAGTGCACTCAAAGACGCTGTTTATCATCTTTCAACATGTTCTTCTCCTGTTTATATCACATTTCACATTGAATTTCTAGATTTGAGTTAGTCTCCGTTAGTAGTCATATTGAATTTAAGGGAGAAACATTAGCCTTTAGATTTCCTTCATGAAAGGCCTTGATAATCCCTGGCTCAGATTTGTCATCTGTTGTGTTTTCTCTGAGTATACACACACTGTATATACTGGCTGTTCATGGCAGCTGTGGGTGGGTGGGGAGAAATTTGCTGGACTCTCGTGCCCTAAGAAGTTCAGTCTCATACAAGAGAGTACTGCCAGGGCAGACATCTATCCCCTGCTTCTGCTGTCATTGTGTTGGAACTGTGCATCTGGGCTAGGAACTGCAGGAGTTATAAAAACCTTTGATAATCAGGTTTTTTTTTAATTTTGCACTAGATAGTCAAAGAATGGTCACAATTAGTGCTGGTAATACAGTCCCTTTGGAGATAATGGAACTATCAGAATCAGAAACTTGGAAACAAGGATTTCCATGATCACAGGAAAATACTTTGCTGAGAAGCATGTGAGATTGGTAAGAAAAGAAAAAGGGCATTCTGTGCCATTTCAGTCATTCAGTTATAGGTAATTTTAACCCCAGAAAGACTTTTCTAGTTTTGAAATTTATTACTATATTTATAAATTACTCAGGAATGTGAGTTTTTGGAAGAATAAGCAAGTGAAGGACAATAGGATACTTCTAGCAAAAGTTACTGTAATACAAATGATCCTGATGATCCTCTCAGAAGGTGAAAAGCATGAGTATCACTATAAAAGGACTGTATGTTACTACACTCATAGCAGAAAAAAAAGCGCCTAGGCTTCTGTATTTGCTTTCTTTATATATTTCCACAGTAACAGTGTCTTCCAAGCTATCTCTGAAGTTAGAGTTGTTAAAAATCATGGCTTAAGAGCCATTACTAATCTCACACTCCGATTTACATTCCCCATTGTTTGTGCATAAACTTAAGGAATGAATTGTAGTAACACTAGAACTGCGGTAACAAATGTTCAGTATAAAAATCTACTGCAGGAGAAGATCACTCAGACAGATCTGATATACTGAGTTCTAATATGTAAATTTAGGTATATAACATTTAATAAGTACAGGTGGGCTGGTGGTCAAGTATTTACTTATAGTTAGAATGCAATACAAAGATTATCACGTAAGTTCACTCTAAGTATCTGAAATGTTACATGAATGCAAAAACTTGTCAGTTACTTAACCCACTGATGTTTGGTGTCAAATAAGCAATTCTTACCTGACTCCATGTTATTGGGAGCAAATGTTGGCTGTTACGGGGCACATGCTTAACTGCCCTGTTACAGCAGCAGAACTCCTATAGCAAATCCTGATCGATTATGTACTGGTTTTACAAGCCCGTTTTAAGTATTACATAGCTTGGCTATCAGTACCAAATTCAGATTTGGCTATCATGTCTTTTTTGTGCAGCTATCCTATAATGTGTCCAGAATACTCTTACAGGCAAACAAGCAGTGCTTGAGTAGCCCTGTGTTCCTTTTTCCCCGGAAAAGAGGAAAAAAAAAAAAAAGGCTGGATTATGGAAAGGGCTGAAGTACTACATGCATATTTTGCCTCAGCCTTTATTTACTAGCAAGACCGAACTTTGGGAATCCCAAGTCCCAGAGACCAGGGAAAAAGACTAGAATGAGCTGTACCCTTGGTGGAAAAGGATCAGGTCATGGGATACTTAGGCTAACTGGACTTATGTAAGTCCACGGGCCCTGATGGGATGCATCCACAAATGCTAAGCTGCCATATGTCATTGCAAGGACACTCTGGATTATCTTGGACTGATCATGGTAACTGGGAGAAGTGCCCGAAGACAGGAGGAAAGCAAATGTTACTCCTATCTTCAAGAAGAGCAAGTAGGAGAACCCAGAGAACTACAAGCTGGTCACCTTCACCTTGATCCCTGGAAAGGTGATGGAGCAGCTAATTCTGGAACAAAGTCTAGCTGGAGGCCAGTAACTAGTGGTGTATCCCAGGGGTCTGTCCTGTTAACGTCTTCATTAATGATCTGGATGATGAGGCAGAGCGTACCCTCAGTAAGTTTGCTGATGACATGAAAGTGGGAGGAGTGGCTGATATACCAGAGGTTGGAATACTACCATTTGGAGGGATCTCATCAAGCTGGAGAAATGGGCTGACAAGAAACTCATGAAATTCAGCAAACTGAAGGGCAAAGTCCTGCAAGTGGGGAGGAACAACCCTAGAGCCAGTACATGCTGAGGAGAATCCAGCTGGATAGTGGCTTAGCAGAAAAGGACTGGGGCATCCTGGTGGGCACCAAGTTGACCATGAGCCAGCAACGTGCTTTTGCGGCAAAGAGGCTAAAGTTATCCTTGGCTACATTAGACAACGTATTGCCAGCAGGTCGCGGTAGGTGATCCTTCCCTCATCTGGACACAGTTCTGGGCAACTGGCTCTAAGTGGCCCTGCTTAAGATGGGGTTTGGGCCAGATGACCGACACAGCTCCCTTCCGACCTCAGTGATTCTGTGTGCTGTGTGTGCAGGAGCGTGTGCTTAAGATCGTTAAAAATGCTGGATGATACAGCATCTAACTTGTATGGCCTTTTATGGCCCTGCAAAATGCAGTATAATACATGGGCAAAGGTTTGTAGGTTCTGTTGGTGTTGGGCAGGAAGATGAGACATGTCAGAAGACAGGCTGTTGACTAGATGCCAGTCTCAACAGGGAGCTTTTGAATCAATGCCCTGCAGCATGCAAGTGGCTAGACCAGTTAAAAGGAAGCATAGACTAACCTGACACTTTCCTGTTTTCTTTCCTCTTGGGACCCACAGCTTGAAGCCATTTTCTGAGAACAGGCACCTACCTCCTTTCCTATAGATAGATGAAAAGGGATATCTCTTTTTTTTTTCCTTAAATCCAGCAGTGAGAAGATGCTACCCCTCTTTTTACATAATAGTTTAATGGTTAGATCATTGTTTTATAACCCACTTCCTTTTTCAGTCTTAGAGAGTTGAATTAATGGCTTCCATCTCTTTGGATTGGCCCTGCCAATCCTGTAAGGCTGGATATAGATACATAGATTATGGGAGTGTGTGTGATGAGGTCAGTCTATGCACCCATTAAAGACCTTTCTATGTGCAAAAAGTGCTGCAGGCTACAAAGGATATGAGTGGAGGGAAGCCCAGAGCCTAGGGCAGGAAGTAACCGTGATTGGAATGGCTGTGGGCAGATCTCCATCCTCCTAGGAGGGCAGTTCTGCCTATTTTCTATTTAACTGTGATTTGTATGCAGAAACAGACCATTTCTCACAGCTGGCTGGCCTGCCTGCTGGGCTACTCACCTGCTTCGTCTGTTTTCAGCCCATGAATCTTTTAATGAAAATGGCATTTACACAGAATAGGAAGCAATGTGAGACATAGAACACGATAGGAAGTAAAGCAAAAGACATGAAAAATAAGCACCAGCAATCCAGAATTCCACAGAATAAGCATTTAAAATCCCAGTGGTACCCTTTTTCCTTTCCAAATTTTTTGAATTTGTGATGTTGATTTGAACTCAGAGCAGTGGAAGACCAGAGGGAAAAATGGAGTTGAAAACCATTCTTGAGGCAACTCTTTGAAAATTGATGTAATTACTTTACATGAAAAATGGCCTTAGAGTTCACTTAACATGGAAGTACCCTTAAGCAGAAGCACAGAACTGTGGTCCTCTTTGTCTGGTTTCTTCTCTTGTAGGGAATTTAGTAGTAGATACTTAAAGAAAATGCAGGAAAAAATTCTCCATTTTCTTTACAGATAAGTACTAAGGCATTGTCTGAATCAAAAGGTCCTGTCACTTATGGAAAATTGATGTTAATTTAGTTGATTGACCTTTTCTGTGATTCCAAATAAATGAGAAATTTTTTTATGTGAAATTATCTTCCACAAATATACTTATTTTCTGAAGCTTCAGTATGGGGTGCTAATTTTGATGATGCATCCAAACTAGGATATATACATTTATTTTTCATACAGGAACAACATTAATTTTACTATTAACTTTCAATAATAATAATACATCTGGTTTTTAATACATTAATAATATAATCTTCTTTTACTTAATATTTTCTTAAACTATAGTTTCTGCATTTTTATTGTTACAAGCTAAGTTTTTTCTCCATTGTATTTCTCTAACTCCACCCATTTGGATCATAACTGACAGCTATTATTCTTCAGTATTATCTTGGAATTTTCTTTTCAGTTATGTCCTTGGTGCTTCTGAGATGCAAGAGCTGTTTGACAGCTCAGACTACTCCAGAAAAGTCAAGGAAATGGCAATGTATAATTCTTACATAAGGGAAAGAGTGCCACCTGCTGAATTCCTAACTGTGCTCTTGTGAAGACTGTTTCTTGATTTTGTGGGAAGGAATTGCTTATGCTTTACTCTGAGATAGTATTCAACTGAGTATGGCTATTTTTATATTTGGAGAATTATTTATAGTATAACAGTTGATTTTAAACTTTAAAGTCACAGAGCACTGTGTCATTCTATCAGCATTTTCTTTTGACATTCAGAAATACTTCAGTATTTTTCTAGATATTGTCTAAATTTGCCTGAATCTTGTCATATCTGTATTTTTCCTCTGTATTGCATGTAAAATACAATGTCAGCTTCACTTCTTTGGAAAAGAAACAAAAAAACTCTCCAAAAATGGGAACTCTACCATCCTGAGTTAATGTTGTAGAACTGGAAGATCTTCCTTTACGTATTAAAATTCACATCTTTACCTCTGAGCAGTCACCCAGGAAAAAAACATAAAGGGCATATTGGTCTTTCAGATTCTTCTCTTCAGAAGTATGAAACTTACAATCCAAGAGCAGTTTAGGAAAAGCAATAATTATTTTTCTTTACACCAACAGTTGCCCCAGAAGATCCTAGCAGAAAGGTAGATGGTGACACCATTATTTTCTCACATGTGCAAGAAAGGTCAAGTGCCGTCTATCAGTGCAATGCTTCTAATGAATATGGATACTTGCTAGCAAATGCATTTGTGAATGTTCTGGGTAAGAAACAGATTTTATATTTTTCAGTTTTCTGAAGTATTTAATTGTCTCCTGCTACTACACAGACTCTGCGTTCAAGCCTTGCTTGAGGTCTTTAGTGAGAACCAATGTATTTTCTGACCCCTATTAAAAAAAGTGTATGCATACCTGTTTTTTCTAGGAAATTCCTGAGTTTTACTTTCACTGTACCTAAGTAAGAAGGATAGTTGTGAAAGCTGTAGAAAACTTGGAAGAAATTCTCTCTCTCTGTTTTTTTTAATTTGTTTTTATGTAAATCAAGGAAACGGAAGTGTAACAAATAAGACTGGAATTAGTATTCCTTAAGTTAGTATGTTTCAATACAGTTTCATTGAATGTGGATATTTTGCATCAGTTGAACAGATGAATCTCTAAATTACTATTGCAAGGGGGCATGATTATGCATTTGTCTTGAAGGCCTCCCAAGAATGTGTTTCTGGTTACAAGATGTTGTGGTCTCTAATTCACGCTGAATTTAACAAAGCTCATAACAAAATTCTCAGCAGAATGGCCTTTAACGACTCTCCTGCAGGGACTGGCAGATCTGTTGATTGAGAGACACTGTCTTTTCAAACAAACAAAATGTAGGTGGTTGCACCAAAAATATACCCTAGCTTCTTTCTGCCTGCAGGTTTGTTTGGATTATATAGTTCACTCTGTTCCCAGGAGATTATCTTCTTGAAGTATTTACTGATTTAAATTTTCCAATTGAAATCATTGCCTTTGCTACCCACCACTGTGACTTGTAAACAGGCAAGAAACATTTGTTTTTCACAAGATAATTCTCCTACATTAACTTCTCCTCAGGCTAGTGCCAGTAGAATGTATTTGGACCTTGACTGAGACCAGAAATCACTTCAGAGAAGGATGTTAACATATAATTCTTTAGGCCAGTCTCAATGTCTTTGGATTTTTTATCTTTTTGTCTATATCCAGATATCTTTGTCTTTTCAGCTGAGCCACCAAGAATTCTAACTCCTGCTAATAAGCTATATCAAGTCATCGCAGATAGTCCTGCATTGCTAGACTGTGCTTATTTTGGGTCACCTAAGCCTGAAATTGAATGGTAAGCTGGAGTTGTGCTTGAGATATGGAAAATGAGCTGTTCATATCTATGGAGACAAACACTTGAAACTTTAAAACTATTTAAATTCTATTTACAATTTTAAACTAGTGTATTTTAAAATACATGCTGATTACAGTTCGCTAATACAATATTACATATACTTAATGTAACAGCAGTTAAGTTATCCCCACAGAGTCAAGCTTAAATTTCTTTATGTGATTCTGTCTGTATTTTCTAATGTGGCAGTCCTAAGTTTGCATTTTCTGATAATAAAATACTGCAGAATTTAACTTTGATGCTGGATAATGATATTACTTTTTACATAAAGGTTTAGGGGAGTGAAAGGTAGCATCTTGCGTGGAAATGAATACGTTTTCCATGATAACGGAACCTTGGAAATTCCGGTGGCTCAGAAAGATAGTACTGGTACATACACATGTGTAGCAAGGAATGAATTAGGAAAGATACAAAATGAGGTGCACTTGGAAATTAAAGGTAAGAAATTAATCATTCGTTCATCACTGATTAGTACAGAATTTCAGGCTTTCTGAATACCTAATATTAATTTTAAATTTCAGATCCAACAATGATAATTAAGCAGCCAGAATACAAAGTGGTTCAGAGATATGGCCAAGTTTCATTTGAGTGTATAATAAAACATGACTCTACCTTACTACCAACAGTTATATGGTTGAAGGACAATGATGAACTTCCAGATGATGAAAGGTAAGGACCAAATAGTTTTCCTTTCTTTTTTATTTTCCAGGTCCTTTTGTCTGCTTCTTTTTCTGATCTCTGAATATTGACCTATTGACTTTTTCCAAGGAAGACTGATAAATATCATAACTATTCCATATTTGGTGACTGAAGGACTTACCTAGTGTGATGAAAATATTAAGATAGAATTAAAATAAAATGAGATGTAAACATTTATAAAAATGGTGCACACTGACCATGTATATTACGTGTAAGGAGAAGAGAATTGATATAAGAAGTCAAACAGATAATGGAAGACTATTTTGCTCTAGATCACATATATTTAAAAGTTGTTTCAGTTTATTTGGAAAGAAAAGCACATTAGGATAGACAGTTACTGTGGGAAAATGGCCAAGAGCAATGCAGAAAATGAAACCTTACATTGTCCCATAGCTTACCTTGCTGTTTAGGTATGTGCTGAAATGCACAGGTATGGGATTAGATAATGTCTTATGCAAGTTTCTTATAACACTGCCAGTTATTGAAAAATCAGTGGCTGAATCTATTGTATTTACAGGTTTCTAGTTGGTAAAGACAACTTGACCATTATGAATGTAACTGATAAAGATGATGGAACATACACTTGCATAGTTAATACTACCCTGGACAGTGTTTCAGCAAGTGCTGTGCTTACTGTTGTTGGTAAGAATACTCTCAAACTTTATGATAGCAGAACTGTGTTTAATTACTGTTAAGTATTAAAACAGCATTAGATTTAAACTGAAAAGCACAAATATAGTTTTGGGTTCTAGGACAGGACAAAGGAAATGCCACCTATGTGTAAATGTGTTTCAGCTTTTAAAAAATATATTCTTACCCTAAAGTTTGCCTTTGAATCAGCTACTTACAAAAAGGTCCAGTAGCTACAGGACACATTTGCTTTCACACTGTAAAGGTTTTTATTTTGACCACATTTAAGCTAGCAGAGTATTTGTTCATAAACATATAAGAATCTGGGTTGGAAGGGACCTTAAAGATCATCAAATTCCGACCCCCCTGCCTTGTGCAGGGACACCTTCCGCAGAACCTCTCTGGGCAACCTGTTCCAGTGCCTCACCGTGCTCACAGGAAAGAATTGTTACTAATACCTAATCTGAACCCTCTTTCCTTCAGCTAGGGCCATTCCCCATTGTCCTGTCACTACATGCCTTTGTGCAAAGTCCCTCTCCAGCTCTCTTGTAGCCCCCTTTAGGTACTGGGGGGTTGCCTTCTCTTCTCCAGGCTGAACAGCCCCAGCTCTCTCAGCCTGCTTTCATGGGAGCGGTGCTCCAGCCCCGTGATCAACTTGGTGTCTCTACTCTGGACTCATTCCAACAGCCCCATGTCTTTATTGAATTGGGAGTATGTTGTCTCAGGAATCTCTTTCACAACTAAATTATAGTTCAGAAAGACTGAGCATACTTGGTTGTATGACTTCCCAAGGATTTTATTTTTACCTTAGTTCTCTGTTAAGTTTTTATGATTTCAGATTATTGCAAAATATATTACTTTGCACCTTCTCCTATTTGTAAGAAAGTTTTAAACAGATGATGATTCTGAATGATTCTTACCTGAGTTAAAGCTGAGACTGTTTTAAATTTGTTCTGTGATCTTATGCATATCCAGGAATGATCTAAGCCAAGCAACTAGTACTTATTTAAAAGTTTTTATAAGATTGCTTACTTTATTTATTTTGTCGATCTATCCATCTTTAAAAAATTAATAAAACATTCAAGAATAGTTTATAGCTTTTCAGTGAAAAATTATCAATGTATTATTTTAAATTAACCATTTAAGTAAGGTAACTTTTCTTTGTCTCTAATAACTATAGTCTTTAACTGCCTACAGTATTCTGTTTCTTTGGCTACTAACTGATTAAATCCTTTATATTAATGTTCTTTTCAGCTGCTCCCCCAACTCCAGCTATCATTTACGGTAAACTAATACAAAGTTGTCTATCTACATCACCTGGCAGATATATTTCTCATTTGCCTATTGTGAAGTGCAACATCTTTTTTTTCCCCCTTCTCCTCTGTGTATGTCTGTGTCCGTTTGTGTGGTTTCATCCCATTTTATCAACTGCTTCATTACTGGAGTACTGGACTTTGGAATTTTACAGTGCAGGCTGCTTTGTATTTTAGGGAATTTTAGGGATTTTCAGAGATAAATTATTTGTATAAGGTTGGTTATAGTACAACAATGTTTTTCTCATTGGTAAATCCACTCATAAGATGAATATGACCATATTGACCAGTTTGGCTTACAACTGATGAAATCGCTAAGATTTTAAAGTTGAAATTAAAAAAAAGAAAGCCTTTAATTTTGTAGCATGTTTTCTGAATTTAGGTTTTAAAGTGCAAATGCTAAAACACTTCAAGGTATAAGGGTCTTAAGCACTTCTATGTAAATCTTATCACATTCAATGAAAATGCTTATGTATTCTTAAATGAACCTACTCATTAGTCTTGATTTTTGTGTAAAAAATCGTATAATGAATTACCTTTGGGAATTTGGAATGGACAGTTACATCTTTATGCATTATAAGGATGCATAGTAATAGATTGCATGGACTGATTATATGTCTGGACTTTTTTAAAAGAACAGCAAAACATAAATGAGTCAGTAACTTGCAATTAGTTTCTATTTGAACTATACTTGATTGAATTCACATGAAAAATGTTTGTAGTGCTTCTAGAAAAGCTTCTTTGATGTGAATGCTTCTTTATTTTCCATGTTTCATTAGATATTTCTACTACACTAGATAACCACACATAATCATTCAAAGATAAAATAAACATGCATTTCACAATTCCTCGTGTCTCATCACGTTTTTATATCAAAGTGCACTCAGACATAGGTAAAAATAAATACAGCTACTTGTTAGTGTATAGAAGTTTTCAGGTTACATCAGTACTCCCTTTTTCATTTGTTTTATAACAATTGCATGCTAATGGTCATTAAGTCCCACTTACATGAGTGAGTAGATATGCCCTGCTGTATTTGTGGAATTCTTTTGATTGGAATGTAAGGATTTTTTTTAAAATATAAAACTACATATTCTGGTATGGTTATTTACTTTGTGTCCATTTGATTTATAGCTCGACCAAATCCACCCTTTGACTTGGAATTGACAGGTCAGCTAGAAAGAAGCATTCAACTTTCGTGGATACCAGGAGATGAAAACAACAGTCCCATTACACGTATGTCTGTTCGTATCTACTACACTACATCGACAGCATTACCTTAACTGTTTTCAAATTCCAAACATTTCTGAGATAAATTTTGTGTGCGGCATGGAAAATGTTAAATGAATTCTCTGCAGCTGCCATTTAATTATATTAAAAAATTCACCTAATGTCCTCTACTGTACAGCCAAGCAGAAAGACTTCTTTACTGCCTGAGAGAGCTGGGCCTTTTTATTCAAAAACCTGTGCCAGATAACATAGAAGTTAACACATATATGAGGTCTGTCTGACAAGGTCCAGTCTTATGAATGTGAAGAGAGTAGACTTTTTTATTGGTTGTATGCCATTGAAGGAGTGAGTTGCTGCCATCTTGCATTAACTCCTTTGTAATTCCTGGGAATTTGAAATAGCACCAGTATTGCTATCTTTAGGGATTATTGATAAATACTGATACAGAAGCTTATTCTTCATGAAAATATAAGGCAGACAGTTTTTCTGGGTTTCTTTCTTTTTCTAGTCCAGACAGTTAAAAGAGTAAAGCATGTCCATAAAACAAAAAAATAAATATCTATAAATTTTTGAGACAGAAATTGATCTTAAATGCTGTTACTCTTCCCAGTAAAACATGATGAAAGACATTCTTGCTTATATTGAGCAGAGAGAATGGAGGGGGAATTTAGGAGGAAGGAACAAAGATAATACTGTTTGTTTTCCAAAAAATCATATGATCAGAAAGATTTGTCAGGGTAACTTTTTCCCCATGATCAACTTAATGCAATTATTTAATTATTTTGTGCAGTGTCTTTTTAGATAGTAACTGCCACAAGTTACCAAGACCGGTGTACATGTTATGTTTGGTATGAGTTAGTTAGGCTGACTTACTGGGTGTTGCTCTCCAATGTCTGATGCTGGTCAATATCAACACAGAACACAAACCATAAGGATCAGGTGTCTGTAAAGGAAGTTTTATAAAAAACAGAATTTCACAAATTTCAGAACACATCAAAGATTTTGACTGCATTTTAATGAAACACCAAGTGATTTTGCTGAAATTTTACACTCTCAGACTTCTCTAAAATATATCAACTAGTAATATACTTTAAAAAATATATAGAAGATTAATATAAATAGTTGAATTTTATTTAAGGTATGGTTTATTTATATGCTCTTCTATTAGTATTTTCATTTTATTTCCAGACCAGAAGATACAAGTCTTGTCTTTCTGTAGGAATGAGATCACAATGTATGAAAAAACATAATACTTGGTGGTGTTGGCTTACATAGGTTTTTCTAGAGTGAGATATTGCATGCACTCTGATATTGGAAACTGAGCTCCTCTGTCTAAATAATGCTGGGTTTAATTATAATGCAATTTATATTGCTGCATGGTCCCCTTAGAGTCTGAAAAGTAAGGCATTTGCTTCCCGAGTAAGCCTATTTTTCCTGCTGCTGCTATCACTTCAAAGTGCAGATCAGAACTCAAGGATAGCACTTCATTACCAGTGATTCCTTTACACAAGTAATTTGATTGACAGACTAGAATCTTTCTTAAAGCTCAGATAGATTTTTTTTCCCTCGAAGTTGCCAATAAATTGTTCTACTAGAGTTGCAGGCAGAATGCTAGTTACTAGGGAAGCAAGAAGCAGTAATGAAAACTTTTTTTAGTATTTAATATTCTCACCTTTTCAGCAAAGCTTTGATTCAGAAGACCTCCCATCCCAAAACCTTTATCATTGAGCACACACCACCAGCAGTTCAGACAGTAATCTGGGGTCAGTTCTTTCGCTGTCTTCTTGTCCCCACCTATACATGAGATAGTGAAAAATTCTTGTTACACAACACGCAAATATTTGATGCTCATGTAAATTTCATATATCTAAAGTTCCATGGAATGTACTCAGATTGTGCATTCTTGTCCCATTTATTTCCTACCTAAGCTGTACTGCTGGTATCCATATTACAGATCTGTGTTATGGTTTATGTATTTATTTCAAGTTCCACAATATTTAAAAGCATTGATTGGAGCACTCCCTTCTGATTAGCTTATTCAGAAATGCCTACACTGGTCTAGGAAAGTGTTGCAAGTTTTGACACAAAGTTGGATTCAATTTCTGTTTGCAGACTTTATAATTGAATATGAAGATGGGCTGCATGAACCAGGAGTATGGCATTACCAGACGGAAGTTCCTGGAACTCAGACAACAGTACAGTTGAAGTTGTCTCCATACGTCAACTACTCATTCCGTGTGATAGCTGTCAATAAGATTGGCAGAAGTCAGCCCAGTGAACCATCTGAGCAGTACCTGACAAAATCTGCAAGTAAATAAGTATTTCTTCTTACCAGTAATTGATTTCTACTATGAATAGCATTGAATTTGCTTGAAATCAAACAGCAGTTATTCTTGTTCACGTGTAAACATTTTATTTTTAGGCCCTGATGAAAATCCTGCTAATGTGCAAGGGATAGGCTCAGAACCCGATAATCTGGTAATAACATGGGAGGTAAGCTGGATCTCTTTTTGAGCTTTCATTTGTTTTCAGGTCTGTGAGTTGCATTTTTTGAGAAATAATGATGAGAATACCCTATACATTGCTTGTTTAAAATATTCTTGAAAAAGAGTTAAATTGAGATATTTACCTGTCTTCTTTTCCAGGAAAAAGCTGAGTGCTTTTTGAGAAAAAGTAAATTAGTTAAGGGGCTGTATTTTCCTGAGTGATTTCTCAAGATAAGCCAATAATTAGGTAATACAGGATGCTTTGCTGCCAGATTAGGAAACCTTAAAGATGTAAATTGATGTTTATCTCAAGTAGAGTCTTATTTTTAGAATAATTTTTAATGTGAATCCTACTTGTACTGTCATCTTTTGTGATGAACTTATTCATTATGCACTTTCACAGTAAAATCTTCCATCAAAGTTTTCTCTATCATGCCTTTACTGTTATGACAGGAACTCAAGCAGAGCCATGTAAAACCCAGTTTCCCATCCCAGGCAAGAAACATTGTCTAGGGAACACTGTTTATAGGGAGTCGGTGTAAGTCTGCTTTTTCCTCTTCCACTTCTTAAGAAATATTTGAAATAAAAATGTGTATACAGAAATCACAGTGTCTTGTTAATTCTTGTGTGAGAATTAGCCACCATCACCATTCAGTGTGATTTTTATTAAAGAGTGAAAAGCAACTGAACTGACCTCTGGTAAAACCTAAGTTGCATAACTTGGGAATTTCAGCAGTGCTTCTTTGTCACAGAACACAGCAGTAAATTTTCAGTGAAATTCTAAAGAAGAATCAGTATATTTCCTTTGTGACTTTGGATTTTCAGATGCTTCAGAATGTTTTAAAAAATATTTCTGTTCATTTCAGTCTTTAAAAGGTTTTCAGTCTAATGGACCAGGACTTCAGTACAAAGTCAGTTGGCGCCAGAAGGATGTTGATGATGAATGGACATCTGTTATAGTTGCAAATGTATCTAAATATATTGTGTCTGGTACACCAACTTTTGTTCCTTATGAAATAAAAGTACAAGCTTTAAATGACCTGGGATATGCACCAGAGCCATCAGAGGTGATTGGACATTCAGGGGAAGACTGTAAGTTTTGTAGTTTGACTCAGTTATACTAATTGAAAAGAACTAAATGTGTAACCTAAATGGGTATTTAAAATACTGAAATATTGATAAGGGTATAGTAGTTGTTGCTTTAATTAAAAGGAAGTTATTTGGAGATAGTAAGGCTTCATAATACTCTGTATTATTAATCCTGGAAACATAAGAACTTTTTAATCTACTCCTTGAGTACAATGCAAAGATTCAGTTTGAAAAAGTATGTTCATGTGGTTTCTCATTCTAACTGGGTGCTTGTTGCATCCTTTCCACACAGTGCCAATGGTTGCTCCAGGCAATGTGCAGGTTCATGTTATAAACAGCACATTAGCAAAGGTGCATTGGGACCCAGTTCCACTAAAAACTGTCCGAGGACACCTCCAAGGGTACAAAGTAAGTACAGTCAAAAGCATTCTCTTTTTTGTTCATCAAAATAGATCACTCTTCCTATATGAGATTGTATTCAGATTGAAGTACCTGACATAAGAGAACTCTTCAGTGAGCTCCAAGTTTTGCTGATAAGAGCAACAGTTTTGATACGATTCACAGAGAGTTCAGCAATGTTCCAGCCTTGTAGCACTAGTCGCCTGTGACATTGTCCTTGAAGGAAAATGGGATGCATTTGCAATTAAGTTTGCATGCATTAAACAGATAAAAAAATGATAAAGGTTTTGCAGATCTTACTCCAAAATAATATTTAGAGGATGCGAAAAAAAAGCATTTGTAGGTCTAATGCTAAGGTTACTCATCTTCTGCCACAATATCTTTAATTCTGAGTAACTGACCACTTCCTAATGTGTGCTGGGTTCTGTGTCTTTTTGGAAGCTGGGAAAAAGTTCTGTGTAAAAGCTTACTTTAAGAACACAGGAAATGTCAGAAGAGTTTGAAGTGCCCATATACGTGAAGGAAGCTTGCTGTAAGGTAGTGTGCTCCCATTGATGATAACTGAAAAGGCTGTGTTGGAGACAAAAGACTGCAAAATATATAACAGAGAATTAATATATAATTAGAGAGTGCAATGTATTAATAGAGAATGTGAGACAGAAGGACTTCAAGATTAGAAATTGGGGGAACTGGTATCCCTGGGGGATAAAGAAAATCTGGTGGCAAAAGTTGCTTCAGAGGTTGCACTAGACTTCCTTCAGAAGAAACTCATGGGTGCAAAGTGAAGAAGCAGGGTAGAATGGTTGTGGAGGGAAGAGTGGAATGTGAGGATACACTGACTCCCTATGCAGCAATAGAAGAAAATAAAAAATAATATACTTCTTTGCTCCTTAGCAAGTATTCTGATAAGTATGTTCTAACAAAACAGACTACTGACACAGCCTGAACTAGGTTACTTTGCAAGACAGACTAATTTGAACTACTTCTGTTTAAATGAAAGGAAGTAAAAGAAGTATTTGAAAAATTAAAAGAGTAAAGAGAATTTGGAAGAGAATAACTGTACATCATACTTATAAAATGGAGGACTAGCATTCAAAAGCACTAGGCAAGGCATGAGAAGTCCTAAGACCTGGTGGATAGTTATTGTTATAAAGCTTTCTCTGAATGCAAAATGAAAACTTTTCATGGATGCGTAGTATGTTTTAAATGTCTCTTTTTATTGACGTAGCTTACAAAGCACATGATTAGCTCTTTTTAAACAAAGGAGCAAAATCCTGCTAGCATACTCAGGCTTTCCTAATTAATAAAATTATTTCAGTCAGTAGCCCAATATACAATGTTTAATTAGGGACAGATTTGTTAATAAAGAGAGGGATACTTCTCTAAAGAGTCATGTGATGAAGACAAATGTATGAACAAAGCAGGAAGACATCTAAATAGGCAGCAGTCTAAAGCACATCCTTCATATTTTTGATCTTGTATTAATCTAGCTATTACTCAATGATACCATAAAGCTTTTCAAACCTAGGAAGAAAATAAGCAATTATGTATTTGGAGGTGACAATCCTAGGAGTAACACAAGTCTTTGTAGGGCCAACTATTAATAACTTTTGAGCTATCATGGTAGAGAGACGGTGTAGTAAAGAGAGTGCAGTCAAAGTACCTCTGAGGCTCATCTACAGTTTCTTAGAAACTCAATCGGCACAATGGACATCACGATCAGCTTTATGGTCTGATCAAATAGTCACATAAATGGAAGAATAATCATCAGTCACTGTGGGGAAATCATTCTGATACTGTAACCTCAGAGTCATTTCAGAATTTGTGTGTTTTTTCCAGCCAAATCTTTTGGTTTCTTTCCCATTTAATGACATGTAGTTGTAGACATCTTACTGAAAGAATGGATGATATGGGTGACTTCTGCCTCTCAGATAGACTTGCTAACAGGAGAATCATCACATACCAGTGCAGTTCCAGACCAGAACTTGTGTCAGGCTGGCTTTGAGCATTAGCAGCACTGGCAGGTGGTAGTCTTCACCCAGTTGTGTAGACTGTTTCTGGACAAGGTCTGTTTCTGGAGCAGGCAAGCTCTATGCTGTGCCTCACCTGAGCTTATTAAAACTGCTGTTATTCCTATCTGTAATTCATGACCACTCATGGAAAAGCTTAGAGTTTGTAAAATCAGAACATGTAAGCACTCACTGTAGATTTTTTTTTTGTCTTTAGGTTTACTACTGGAAAGTGCAGAGTCTATCCAGAAGGAGTAGGCGGCATGTGGAAAAAAAGATCTTGACTTTCAGGGGAAACAAGACTTTTGGAATGTTACCAGGGCTGGAGCCTTATAGTTCTTACAAGCTGAATGTTAGAGTTGTTAATGGTAAAGGAGAAGGACCAGCAAGCCCAGACAAAGTATTTAAGACCCCTGAAGGAGGTATGAAATGAGAAAGCTGGAGAATAAACTTAAACATAAACTTGGACATCATAAAATAATAATCTGTCTCAATACAGTAATATTATTAAGAATTAATTATTCATGACCTGTTTAATCTACTTTGTATTTATTGTATGTTCTTCTTAAAAGTTCCTAGCTCACCCTCCTTTTTGAAGATTACTAACCCAACATTGGACTCTCTGACTCTGGAGTGGGGTTCACCTACCCATCCAAATGGTGTTTTGACATCATACATACTGAAGTTTCAGCCAAGTAAGTTAATTATGAATATATTATGGGGGTCGGACCCAGGTGATTTTTGAGGTCCTTTCCAACCCAAACCATTCTGTGATATAACTCTAACTTAGGCGATACATCTACCAAATAGTAATCCATTTATGAAGAAAAAATTGTTAATATAATATATTATGTTAATATATAATGTAAAAAGATATGATTGCATTGTAGATGTCAAGTTTGAAAAAATTAATATACTTTGATAATGTAGATAACTATATTTGGAAAACTTTCCTTGCTCAAGTACAAGATTTGCATTTTTCTTTTACTTCTTCAAACCATACTTCACAGAAAAATGGAGTTGAAGTCCTACATGCAAGTGGCATCCAAGTTAGATGCAAGACACTACTACTTACAAATTCTGTATTCTAGCTGCAGAGAAATTATCATCAGAAACAGATCAAAAGACGTCCAAATACATTGTCTTCTGCTTTTTAAATTTTCATGGTATTGTAATTTTAAAATGAAAAACTAATAAATGTGCCATTTACTCATATCACAGTATTAAATCACTTCTCTAGGATCCCAACTGCTTACTTAGCCCAGAAATTTATCAACAGTGACACTGGAAATTTAGTAGTTTTGTGTGCGTGGAACAGATTAAGGAAGTTTACTTTCTTCCACTTACCAAATTCCACTATTCTTTGGCATTTGACACAAGTCACTTCAGTGTTTTCTTATCCTAAGGATACTGAATTTAGAGTTTCGGAATTCTTGAATGATTAGTGTTTCAACTCTGTGTAAATTCAGATGATCTGATGTGAACTCAGTTGCCTTAGATTCAGATATTTATGAGAATGGAACTTGAACTTAAAAAACTGGCAGGTGTTTCCTATCTCCCTGTTAATTTTGGCCCCTTGGACAGATCCTTTTCACACAAAGGATACTGTTTACGTATGCAAACCAAAAAAAAGCCTTTTTTAACACAATGACAATGTACACAACTTTCCTAACTTTTTTTTTTCTTTTTCTTGTAACAACAGTCAACAACACACATGAATTGGGTCCCTTGGTAGAGATAAGAATTCCTGCCAACGAGAGCAGCTTGATATTAAAAAATTTAAATTACAGCACGCGGTACAAGTTTTACTTTAATGCACAAACTTCAGTTGGATCAGGAAGTCAGATTACTGAGGAAGCAGTAACAATTATGGATGAAGGTAAGATGGGTATGTATAAGGCAAATCCATTGAGTTTAAAAAAACATTACAGATTGTTTTAAAAATACTGCTATTACTTCGTTCCACTAAGGAAATGGGCCCTAGTGATTTTTTTCCTATTCTGCTTCATTGACCATCTTTGGTCACAGAGAAAAATACAGAAATGATCCAACTTTATGACTAGAGGAAGTTTTTTGGTTTTTGAGGTATGCAACAGCTTCTCTGGAGTCTAATTTTTTTTCACAGAGCTGACAAAAAATTGTAAAGCTGTTGCAATAAATTTGTCCTCTATGGCCCCAAGTAACTGGTGACATTGTATAGTATTTAAAAACTACCAAATATATTGTTTCATCTTGTCACTTTTGATTTTTATATTTATAGTCATTCTAGAGCTTTGATTTTGGCAAGTTTTTTTGTTGAAGTTGTTTAATTAAATATGAAAGCTTAATAAAATAAGAGTAATTTAAAGCCACTGGGAAATTTGGGAGGATATTTTTTATTATTTTGCTCATCTTAATATTAAAAGTCTATTTCGGTAGCATCTTTTTACATACTTTTATGCTTAGGAAAGATATAGTTTGTTGTCATAGATGAGTTGGTATGCAATGCAATTTCTCTGATACTGTGTATTAAGGTTCCATATAAACTGCATTTATTTTAAATATGGAATCTTAACAAGCATGGGCAATAAAATTTTGTAAATGCATGTATATTAATTTTTGTCATGTAGCAGTCTGTCAGTGTTCAACTTCTAATTGTTTGAATTAATACATTTTGTCTAGTCTGCATGCTTTTTACTATGAAGTTATATATGTATGTTCCCTTTGGTGTTGTATCTAATTATATAGTGTTCCTATTCTTGTTTTCCTCCATTAAAGCTGGTATTCTCCGTCCTGCTGTAG
>JAWWLV010000045.1:27850794-27890090 GCA_035041135.1 Platyrinchus mystaceus
TGGTGTTGTATCTAATTATATAGTGTTCCTATTCTTGTTTTCCTCCATTAAAGCTGGTATTCTCCGTCCTGCTGTAGGTGCAGGCAAAGGTAAAATGAAACTGCATGATTTATTAATGTGTGGATTTTGCAGTGTTGCAAATGGGGAAATTGCAGTGGTAAGGACAGAAAATCTTGGACTATAGATTTTTATACAAAGTATAATCAGTGCTGGAAGAAAACAGTTGTGGGTTTTTTTTGTTTGGGTTTCTTGGGTTTTTTTAAGGAATACAGAATGCTTATAATACCTTTCATCTGTTTATTTTGCCACAGAGTTCCAGGGGAATTCATTAGCTTTGCTTCAGCAAAATCTAATTATGTCTGAACATTAAACAGATGTATGTCACTGTCATAAATATTCAGGATCCAGGTGCACTAGCACTGATTAGCTGGAGTAGAAAAAACAGCACTTTTGCAAAGGAGATTCTTTTGCTGCTTGTGCCATGTGCATTTTTTGGTTTTAAAAAGTAGGTGCATTCTTGTTGTCACTGCAGATTAATGCTATTATTTCATTTGCAAGCCAACTCTGCATAAGAAACAGATGACTGACAATACTCTATACTTCTCAGTTTGAGTATCAGATTGAATATACAGACAAATGTCTTCCTGCTGTTTTAGGTTCACAGATCTTGTGAGTGAGTACTTGAGGATATTTCAGTGAGTGGAACCTATTATCATCCTTATTTTTGAATTCAGTAATATTTAGTTCTTTATTATGCAGTTTTGCACACAGTTTTTGTGAATTTTGATATCTTTGCTGTCAGAAGCAAAGGTTGTTCTGAGGACTGTAAGGTAGCTCAAAGTCAGAAACATGTCTCTATACATATGTCATTTAATCACAGGTGTCATTAACACTAATGAACACTGTGCTTTAAAGCCTCAGACTATAAACATCCCAAATCAAAATCTGTACATGAAATACCCAACATCTTTTACAAACTTGGAAGAGACAGCATAAATTGTTTTACATATAGTTTCTTTTCACTTGATTATCAGGTGTTATCAATAATAAATAATAACAGCCATAAGAAAGAAATTCATTCTCTCAGTCTGGTATAAATCAGACTATATATGCATATATATATACATATATATGTGTGTGTGTGTGTGTATGTATGCCAAGATTTGTACATAGATAATTAATATCTATTTTAATATGTATATATAAGTGTATTCTAATATCAGCTGTGTTTCTGGTAAGTGTGTGGAGTTGTGGAATTATTTTAATGACATGTCTTCCTTGCTATTTCAGTCTAATTGAGCTGAGAAGTCAGCTCAGATTGGAACAATCAAACTGGCTTTAGTTGTGGACATTCACGGCAGAAGTGTAAATTAAGTTCTCATTATTTATAGCTGACTAAAAACTCATGCAAGGAAAAATGGGTTCTCTGTGTGAAACTGAGGTCTAATTATAGCTGTATCACAGTCTGTGGCTAGCAGAAAGTATCTTACTTGTAAGATAAGCTGCAGCAGCTCACATTTCAGAGCTGTCATCTCAGATCCTCTGAAAACTAAGCAGATGTCTTTGTTTGGTTCCATATTGTTTATGGTTTCAAAGTTCTCCCATATTTCTGTAGCATCTAGCTCTAACAATTACAAAGAAAACTTTGGAACTGCAAACAGGACAGAACTAAAGCCATGACATCTATTAGGACATCTGAGTTGCTGCAGGTCTGAGATTAATGTTCTCAGTGGTTACTTACATTAACATGTTAACTGTTTTGCTACTGATCAGGGACCACAAGTAAGAAAAAGGAGGATCATATTATCAAGATCAAGTGTGAAATTATTTGGTCTCATGAGTGGGTGGATTTGGAAGATAGAAATGCTCAGCCCACTCAAGAAGAAGCTGTACCCAGCACTGAACTTTTCTTCCCCTGTTAAGTGCAGGAGGGCCTATACGTCTATACAGTTCTTACTAATTTGGACCCAAAGCCAAAGCAAGGAGAAGGTGAAATTTAGATATTCTGAACCTTTTCACGATCTATCAAAAATATCTCAAGCTTTTGGTATTTTACTAGGAAAATTTAAGTATGCTTTTTATTTCAATTTGAGCACACTTATCTTGGAAGTTAGTAAGACGGTAGGTCCCAGCTTCAGCCAGACTAAATTGCACTGAAATTTCTGCACTTGGTGTTTTCTACTGGATAGCTGCCCCTGAAGACAGGCAACTTGGCCAGTCACAAACTATAGGCACAAGGTCCTGGAGGAATTCAAATCATTTATACCTGAATGAGCTGTGCCACTTGGGACATATTTCACTTCTCAGAGTAAAACTATATATTAAAGTGCACAGGGAAATATTGCTACAGTAAATCTAAGGATCTTAATAGTCTCACTACTTTTATTGTCACAAGTGTGCATGAGTAAATCATGAGACACGTTATTTAACTAGATGGAAAGCTATCCTGTTTGACTTGCACTGTTGTTTTTCCTTTCTGATATTGTAATGTTTTTAATGACTTAAATTTGATCAAATCATGGTACTACAAAGAAAAAATAATTTTTTTTTCTTAATAATCAGTATTCTAAATGTGTTTGAAAACTTCGTATATAAAACTTAAAATATTACACCCAGTACTAGATATTCAGTACACATTGGTGTTGCCATTTATGTATTGGCAACTAACCACAGGCATGAGGTATGAGAAAAATTGGAGAATAACCCAATTACATATAAAATAACTATAGTAGCAGCTGGAAAGTGACATAGGTGATCATTGGAGTCAAGTCTGTTCTGCCCTTTTCCATTAGAAGTTTTAAAGGACTGGTCTGTAGAGGAAGGAAGGGAATACCAATCTAACCAGTGAGAGAAATGAAAGTTGCTGGTTAAAATAAAGAGTCACAGGGGTGCATGTTTGTTGTAAGCTGAAGTGTAGGAGTAATGGCATGGCATGGCATGTCAGCTTCATTTCACAAGCCTTCTCATTTCACTTATAAGTTTCCTTTTGATTTAGTCAACATTTTTATTTGAAAGCAAGGTCTTGTAGTCTGCATCCATGAAGGCACTAGTAACTGGTAGTCTTGAACTGCAATTACAATAAATTTGTGAGATCACAGTAACTTTTAATTGTAAGAAGTGCGTTCTGTCACTGTGGTATTCAGTCTGGTCCGCCTTCTTCATGCGATCTTCACATCTTCAGTATTATTTACAAATAGTACTCCCTTTTGCTGCAAGGGAGAAAAACAAGTAGTCTATCCTCTGGGTTTGAAACCATTCTTTTGGATTTTTTGGCTGAATCACCAATATGTACCTCTTCACTAGAGTCTCAACTGCGTTCATATCTCTGATCCCTTTGTAGAAGGCAGGATCATCTCAGTTTTCTTTGTTCCGTACAAAATGCTGTTCTTTAAATCATTTTCTCTGTCCACCATCTGCTTTCCCTCCCTCTTTGAATCATTTCACATAATGTCTCCATATTTTTTTCTAACAATTTCAAGCTGCTTTTTCAGTCAAGTTAAGTGCGGTATTTTTGTGCTGCTCCTTCAGCCACTCTCCCCCTGTGGACTTGTCCGTGACGTATCTATGTGATTTCAGTACAGCTTGCTATGCAGAACCACTGTTTTGTCCTCTTTTACGTTTACTGGGAACAATGCTCATGCTTTGCATGATAGACTAGAGAAAATTATTATTATCACAGTGAAAAAATTACTCAAATACCTTTTGCTTTGTAGATGTCATGCAAAATCCATGCCATGCTAAGTGCCTATCAGTGAAATGATTTCTAGTGTTTTTTCTTTGGCTTCTGTATTTCTTATACTACAGGAATACTCTTGCAATTGGCCTAAATAATCTCAGAAGTGACTAATGCCTATCTCTCACTACCAGAAATGAAATGCACTCCTACCATTATTCTAAGGCTTGAATATTATAGGTTAAAAAAGCAAACAATACGAAAACCCCTCTCTGTGTCTGACAGGCTCTGACAGAATCTGTTACTTTTTTTCTTCATTTTTTCTTGTGTGTGGGTGTGGGTTTTTTCCTTTAAATTTATTTTTCGCTTTATATATGCATTTTAACTAATTGTCTATGTTATACTGATTGGCGGGTTTTTTTCCATTTGACACCAGTCTTCAAATTTGTGCTTGTCACTTACCTAAATTTTTTCCTGGATATCAGGTGAATTCCATGAAAATTGCTAAAATTAGTCACCTTGGGGATTATTTGATTTGTTGTTTTTCTGGACTAAATCTTGAGAAAGAGGACCTATTCTATTGTTAAAATACCTTCAGATCTCATGTCCTGTCTTATTAAATTCTGTTGATTCTGCAGCCCAGGTCTAACTGTTATTTGTAGGAACTGTGTTGCTGAAAGGCTGAAAAATTACAAAAAAACTCTACAAAAAGCTCCAATAAAAAAGCACTGGAATTAATTTGAAAAGAAAGGGAAATTTTAGTTGGAGCTTAGGCCTCTTTCTCAACAATTGGCAAATGCTTCTATATTGTATCTCACTACAGGAATGAAACTATACTCAGCAGCGCTGGCTAAATTTTGCAGTGTATCGAGGTGGGAATAAAAATAGCTTAATTTGCTGGAGGCAGCCAAATAAGAGTAATTCTGTATAAAAACTGTAACTTATTGGCAGTCCATTCCCACAGTTTTCAGACTGATGCTTTTGCCAGCACTGCTGCACAGTGTTGTACATGGTGCATGGTACATTTTAGAGAGCACAGTGTTCTGCTACTGAGAGCCCCTCCCCGAAACAAAGCTTCCTCCCCTCCTCCCCTCATCACCAACTGGTGCTCACACACACTGAGAGTTTCTGCCCACTGATAATGACACATTCTGCATTTGTGAACAGTGCTGGGAAACATATTGAAGAACTCAGAGGTTAATTATAATTAGAGGTGTGGTGATTGAAAAGACAAGTCTGAGTGGATTAGAGACAAGCTTTAAATGTTGTAACCACTTCAGCTCTAGACTTTCATCACCTAACGATCCATCAGCCATCTTTTATCTAATTATGTGTGTAGTCACGTAAAACTTTGCAGGCCTGGTGGAAAATGAGATCAAGCAATAGTGCAAAAGAGGAGAATTACAAAAATAATAATTTTTAAAAGAAATGCGCTACTGAAAAAATGTCTTGGTGCACTGAATTCAAAGGGAAAAAACAACAGAATTTAGATCTGACCAAATACTGCATGTGGATAAATCTATACAAACAGCTATTGGTAAAAATCTTATAAGAGTACATCTGATACATGTAAGCGTAAGTCAGTCACTTTTGAGGATTTAGAAACTAAGACACCAAGGAAATGAAGGTAACTTTTAGAAGCAACTTGATTTTTACATGCAATCATATGAACAGAAAGAATTTTACCAGATACTTTAACCTAGCAGGCAACTCTTTAGTCAGAGTAGAAACTGGAAATTGGACATGGAAAAACCCCCTCTAAGATTAAGTGATTATTGAATTTCCTTAGTGTTACAGAAGCTCTCTGTTATCTGGAGTCTTTCACACATGATGAGACAGTTTCCTTCATCACAAAGGTGCTCAGGCATGAGAAGGGAGAAGTTAGGAGTAATGTTGTGGCATCTGTGTGCAGGCATACAAAACAGATTATTGCTAAGTTTTTTCTGTCTTTAACATTGTTGACCAATATCAGTCATATAGTTATGTTGCTAATTAGACATCTTCTGGAAAGACCAAAATCCAGGAAAATATTGCTTTGAGAAAATACAATTTAATGAAACAAAACAAAGCCTTATTTAGAATACAAGCCAGTTGCTTTCTTGGCACAGTAAAAATGCTTAGATGCTGATTGTTACAAACACCTGTTCCTATGTGCAAATCAAGAAGGAAGTTTATGTATCCTATCTGCAACCTCAGACTCTGCACCCTCCTAAATTTAGAGATGGCTATTCTTTCCTCTTGCTGCCTTCAAGTGGCAAAGAGAAACAGAATCTAATCCCCTTGCATAGTGTATATGGTTACATGCTAGATTTCCTGTAGATAGCTCTGGCTTTGGTATTTCTTAGGGTTAGTGTCTTAGTAACCTAGATGGCTTTTTATCTTTTTAATCTAGTGCTTTCTATTTTATTTTGTTCAGCTGATTTTAGGCAAGAAATAAATATATTCTTTATTATTTAAATAATATATTCCTTATTATTTTGGTTGGTGAAAGAAAATATATTTAAGCACAACTTACCTACAAAGACATCAGATAGGGGGAATAATCAACAGCTGATTGAATTGTTGAATGAGTACTGCTGGAATAGGGTTAAGAAGAAAAATTTGATACAAATATGGGGATAAAAAATCTCATACTGTAAGAATTTGTAATAAGCAGAATACATTCTCAAAAGAATTGATGGAATTTGCATATTTTTTTAAAAAATACTCAAAAACTATAGTTTTCTAGACATGGCACTCATATTACTTAGTCTGTGCTAGGAGCCAAAGTAAGCCCATTTCTCTTCGAATATTACTTGAAAATTCTTCCAGTTGGCCATATAGACAAAGACATCCTGTTTAAAGGAGAAAATAATTTATAGATAAATTCCGCGCAGCCCTTTTCTTGTGTAGATGAAACCATTGGAATTCTGTCATTGATCTTTACTGACACTAGGTTTTTACCTCTGATGTTTCATGGTCCTTTGGGAAGCATTTTTAATGTTATTTCTAACAGAAAAGATATTTTTAGTAGTACAGAAAAGTCAGTGACAAACCAAGTAAGACATTTTCATTTAAAACAAATTTCATGCCTTAGTGGAGCATCCTCTTTATAGCTGCACTATTGCATCATTAGAACTATTAAAATCTGTTTTTTCATTAATATTTGGCAAGCAGGGATACTGAGATATCTGTCAATTTGTAACAAGCATAAGTGGAGCTAAGATATGAGCAAAGAACTAAGATATGAGCTAAGGTATGAGCAAAGAACTAAGATATGAGCAAAGAAGTGGCTAATTACAGAATGCTGAAGAGAGAAGCTCTTCTATTCACAGATGTGGGAATTATGCATATCTGTGAAAAGTGCTGTCGTCTAACCAGAATGTCAGCAGTAAGACACAGTACCTTACTATGAGCAGCTTCTTGCATTCCAGTGATTTGTGTCCTTCACACCAGAGTATTTTGATATTGGCTTTCCAATATCTGCTGTCTAGTGTTCCAGTGTCTGAAGGTGCCATGAATCCATAATGTTAACAAAGCTGATTTTGGAAATGTCCTGTGAAAGTAAAGCTGTCAGTACACGCATACTTCAGTTTGTTTTCAAATACATGTGTATCATTGAGCTGTTCCATATTTAACAAGCAAAACTAATTGAATCTTGCATGATCTTAGAGTGTTCATGTATTATTTATTTTACAGGTAAGGTTTTACGGTATTATTTAAATATTACTTTTTGATGTAAAGTGTTTTTACTCTTTATTTTTTTCTTTCCTACTATCTCTGATGGTGAAGGATATTCAGAAATCCTTTTTGAAACCTCCCCAGTCATGCACACTGTCCGTCCAACATTCTATAAGGGTATTGTCTTCCTTTTTTATCATTATCAATGCAATAGAGCCAAAATCCTATAAAGGCTTGCAGTTGGGGCATTTGCAGTCCATTCAGTGCCACGTGCCATAAGGGGAGAAGTGTACCACCTTCGTACCTCCCTTCTGTCCTACCATTTCCCATTACCCTGACAATGTTCTCACTTTCCAGCTGTCTGCATTTTACTTCCAGATTAATACAAATAATGTTTTGCAGAATTTTTGCTGGTTTTTTAAGTATTTAAGCATGTATTTTTTAAGAATTTGGCAGTTTTTGTAGTCAAAGCATTATCAGTAGAATACATAGATTTTGCTTTATAATTTCATAGTGAAGTAATTGCCTGGGATTCAATTACAAAATACACTACTTCAGTCACTAATTTCCAGTAATGGAAACAATGACAAATGTACTATACTTTCCTTGTATGTGGTCTAAATTAACATAGTAACTTCTTTGAATATTTTTTTAAATGTATGAAGTCACAATTGCATATTCTTTGTTTTTCTATTATGTATTCAGTTCAACCACTTTATCCAAGGATCAGAAATGTTACAACAGCTGCCGCTGAGACCTATGCCAATATCAGTTGGGAGTATGAGGGACCAGATCATGCGAACTTTTATGTTGAATATGGTGTAGCAGGCAGTAAGAAGTCATTTCATTAAATTTACTGAAGTGTTCAGATGTATTTTTGGAAGATCTTTGCAGTGAATGTGGTCTTAAATTGACCCAGTGTTAATGATAGCTCTTAAATGTCTAGAAAAATGATTTTTTAAATTTGATCGAGAAGATCAAATAGTTTTCATTTCAATAAACATCAATGTGTAGCAGGTGTTTGATGCTTAGATAGAATATGAACCTTTGTTCCTTTGTATTATTTTATAAATTCTTTTGGATGTGAACTTCTAAAAATATAATTTCCATTAGGTTTTTTATCATGCAGTGATTATATAAGTAAATATATTACATTACAGGTACAGTAACATACCTGCATTAAAATAGGACATAACAGTTTTCCTAAATTATGCCCAATTCAGGAAAAAGGAATTAAATAAGATATTATTTGTTAAATTAGAACTTAAAATAAGATACCAACCAACTTATGTACTTTTTTTTGGCATAAAACCAAGTTTATATCTTTGATAATGCCACTAATAAAACACAGTTAGCTAATAAAAGCAAGATACTTCTTTTCAAATACCCCATCCTTGTAAAGTTATCACTAAAGGTGAATAATCTGAAAACTGGGATATAAATGCATTTTTCTGGATATCACTCAGAGAAATAGATGAGACTGTACTAGAAAAAAGATATGAGAGAGACAGATTCAGATTTTGAAATAGAATTTCTTGACCAAAGTAAATATTGACTGAAACTGCAAAAGTGTTATTTAATTAGAGATTAAAATCTATTTTAATGTATTTTATAATTACAAGTTCAATAAGCACTTAAAAGTAAATTAACTTAGTATTTCTCTAGTACAATGGAACAAATGTTTAAAGTAGTTTCATAATTACTGTACAATGTCTTCTTCAATATATTGCATGCAATCTATTAGTCATAATTTTATATTATTTTATTATTTTTTGAGAGAACAGGTGTTTTTTTTAGATGATTCATAGTTTAGTCAAGTAACTGTCAATAGTATTCTGTCTAGATACTTTCAGTAATACAGAGAAAATTAAAATTCCAATATGTTGTTTTCCTAAAATTTTTGTAGGCAAAGAAGATTGGAAAAAGGAAATTGTAAATGGTTCTCGAAGCTTCTTTGTCTTAAAGGGTTTAACACCAGGAACAGCATATAAAGTCCGGGTTGGTGCTGAGGGCCTGTCTGGTTTTAGGAGTTCAGAGGATGTGTTTGAGACAGGTCCAGGTGAGGCACACCATACCAATTCTGTATCATAGTCAGAATTGTGATAGACCAAGTGCTGAAATGCTGACCCGCTTCTAGCTAAGAGATGTTGTAGATGGCATCTTCGCATGTTCCTTTTATAGAGCAATGTTAAGTTATTTTATAAACTCCTAAGTAATGCCAGATTATGAATGTGTCCATCCTTCCAATTCACTCTGCTTGACTGATGTTTATACTTAGGGGCAAGATATGCACTGCTCACAGTCCGTGTGCTGTGCACTGGAGATGACCTATTTTTTGTATTTCTAATTAATATAATTAGATGGCTGTATTGAAATGTCTCATTTAATAGAGCTAAAATATTTGCATAATCAGTGCAGATTCATTTTGATGTCTCATGTGATCTAATTATACCAATGTTAAGAGATTCCTACTTGTGTTTCTTTTCCTGCCATATACTGGTTTTATATAGATTTTGATTCACATTTATATCCTAGGAATCAGTAAGTCTGTTTAAGTTCCTCATGTACATATTCCAGTCCTATTTCTTTGTAAGCAAATGAACAATGGTTGTCCATTTCACTCAGAGAAAGGGCTTTTTGATGTTATGCTAAATACATTACTGCCATCACAGCATGTTCTTGGTTCAGCTGTTACTATTATTTGTGTCTTTGCTAGCCACTTCTGCTCATTCCAGGCATTTAGGTCTCTGAATAGTTATACAGCAGTAGTCTCACCAACTCCAGAATGTTATAACAAAGTAATTTAAATATGAAAATATGCTCGAACATTATGTAATGATTATCAGGCAACAAAATAGATAATGGATATGCCAGTTTGAAAGTGAGCACTTTCTAAAATCATCATTTTGTTGGTTTGATTTGTTCCATTTCTGTTCACAGTTTATCGTGCTGCAGAAAAGCTTTGAAAACATGGTGCTGAATAACAGTGCCAAGCAAATATGTACTAGCTAAAAGCAGAGCCAGAAACAGCTAGTGGTACAAAAGCATATCTGTAAAATTTTATGCAAATACACGTCCAAAGCCTAAAGCAGCAGTAAACAAGGATCAAGACTATAATATAATTCTAAACAAGCTGAATGGAAACCTTCCTAAAAGCATCTTTCTGCATAAAAATTAGACAAGGAATCCTATACTTACCCAGTCATGTTGACTCATGCCCTTGAATAGTTAAGGAAAAAGTGAATTTAAACACGCTCTCTTCTGCTTCTTGATAATGGAAAGTTTCAGTTTCCAGCATGAAATTATACACATAGTTGATTTGTTACAGAAAAATGTTGTGTCACAGTCTTCAGCCTAAGTCAAAGCTTTTATACACTGCAAAAATGGAGTGGACAAAGAGGAAAGTACTGGAATATGGAATATGTTCTTAATTAGGAATGAAACTGCAACGTTTCAAATGTGAGGCTTTTGCCATATTTTTTTCTTTGACAAGCATTCCTATAGAGCATTTTCCCAGTGTGTGTATTTATCTTTTTGGGCATTCCCAGTCTAGAGTAGTGAATTGGCTCCTACATTAGTGGTTCACCAACAGTCAAAGTTTTTCTGCCTGAAGCAGATAATTTACTTAGCGTAAGCAGGAAATGTTGTGCCATTTTAAAAGTTGCACAGAGATCTAGAAACCCTTTCCTACTGGATATGCAGTAAGTTAATACAGGAATCTGCATAAGTAAGTTTTCATCTTTACTCTTTCCCATCTATCTTGCATATTTTTATGCATAAGTTGTTTTGCTTGATGCTATTTCTTACTACATTTGAATGTGAATTGTGCTTTTGCATTTTGTCGCAGTATGTATTATACAACGTTTAATGCCTTATTATGAAAGCATATGTGCAAAACTCAAAATAATTTTAACACTAATATGATAAAAAAGTTTTATTTTGATTTATAGTTAAGAGGAAGATTGCCTTTGTGATTTTGTTTTTTAACATTGCCACATGCTTTATATATATTTATATGTGGCATATAAAGTGTAAATATATATGTATATAAGGGATGTATTTATATAACCTGTAGAGATTTTTATGCAAAAATAGTTTAAATAATTGTGCATTTAAGAAAGAATTTCTAAAATATAGGAGAACATATTCTTAAACAAGGGCTGAGAAGCCTCCTGATCATATCTCCAGAATTGGTCTTCTTTGTGGAATGGATAGGAGATACTATATCCAGACATCAGAAATACTTTGAGTTTTCATAGAATCCTTGGAAAACCCTCAGGAATGTGGGCCCATTGAAAGCTGCTTTTCCAAGCTAGCTGTCTCAGCCTCTATCTTAACTAGGAAATAGCATTGAGACATGGGCTTGAACTCTGTCTATTGGGCAACTCTTCACAGAGTTTCATACTCGGGGTTTAGGGCTGGAGACGAAGGTGAGGAATGAACACAATAGGTTTGAATGAATGTCCATCTTCCTCCACTTCATATCTTCTCTCTCCGTAGCATCCCAGACACCTCTAGCCCTTCCCACTTACTCCAAACAGCAAATTGTAAGTCCAGTTGCCTGTGGCATGTTTCGGAACAGCAGAGTAGAAAATAAGCTTCAACAAAAAAGTCCTCCTACAGTATTGGAGACCAGTAGGAGAGATCCAACCCACACTGATCTTATTGGTGACTGTAGTGTTTCTTGTGCAGTTTGCTTATCATTTACATTATCTTCAAGCTAGACTCAGCAATTGGAGACAAACAGTGCCAAAGAAAGGCTTCCCAATTGCACTGCGTTGAGCCCTCACTAAACCTAAATCATGGCACTCATGATAAATTGTAGGAAGAGAGGTAGGATGAGGTTTGAGGAAAGACAGAAAACATGATGTCTAAGGTTTTAAAGGATGCTTCATTGTTAATTTTTTTTTTAAATTGAATGTAATGGCCTTGAATGACCCATCGGTTTCCCCATTTCACACTGATGGGAATGCATTATTTAATGAGTATTGGCTTTTTATTCATTTTGAGAATGCAATTGACATGTTTCTGTGAATTATAATTTGCTATTTCATTTCAGTAGTTTAATTAATGTAAAATGGCTCAGAATAGTTTTGAGGTTTGTGTAAAGCCATGTAGTGTGTGCGCAGATTTCAAAAAGCAGTTGCTAAGCTTAAATGTTGGCAGAATTCTTATATACTCAAAAGTAAGTTCTATGTACTTGAAACATTTTGAATAATGAAAATACAAAATACTCACTGTCTTTCTTAATACTGTTTTTCTTCACAGTGAATGCTATTCCCTAATGAACAATGTATACTGGCTTTTATTTATCTGAATTAGCATAGCATTTAAATGCAGCAAAACATCTAATTTTTCTTCTTTTATCCTCTAGCAATGGCGAGCCGGCAGGTAGACATCGCTACTCAAGGATGGTTCATTGGTCTTATGTGTGCTGTTGCTCTTCTGATCTTGATTTTACTGATTGTTTGCTTCATAAGGAGGAATAAGGGTGGCAAATATCCAGGTATGCTGTTTAACAATGAGAGTAAAATTCATCTGTTGGTAACCCATTAAGACAGATCTCAGGTTTACTGAAAAATTATGTTTGCTGTGGGGTTACATTTAAACTGTGTGTATGGCAAATCAATCATCATGTGGTGGGCTTGGCAGGGGCAATCTACATAATGGTAGAAAACCTCAATCTGTTTAAGCATAAGAGATGTACCACCTTCATTCCTGGAGAGTCATATTACTGCATGACCTCTCTAGAGAAGTTTGAAATACCACCACTCCTGCATATTCCACTTTCAGAAGTATAGTGCAGATGGGTTCAATCCACTAAAATGAGCTGAGTTGCAATTTATTTATTTGGTCAGAAAGTGTGGAAACATACACCCAATCACAGCCACTGTGTTACTTTAAAGTACAGGGAATGTATTTTATAGGACAAATCTCTTCATACATTATTTTATCTCAAATACAAAATACTTTCAATTCCTTCCCAGAATCTGTGTTGTCTTCAGCCTCTGCATTTTTGCAGCTAAGTCTGAAGTTACCATCCTTCAGTAAGGTTTTTTTTTGTTCTATAATTTTTTTCTTTATGTATGTCTCCTGTCAAAACTCTCATTCCTCCTATTGTACATATTATAGAAGGCATACATGTGCATTTATGTATTTGTGCATATATGTATCATACATATCTTTCTGCAGTCTTACATTTCTGTTTATGTAGTAGGTCCATAGACTAAAGATCTCTTGGAAAGGATAGTGGGAACCAGTTTGCGTAATATAGTCAGAGAGGATCTCAGAGCAGCTGTTGAGGGATGAGTGTCTATGAACAAACTTCAGGTGAGCACCTGTAGGAACAGAAAGTTAAACGTGGAAGATTTATTCGAGAAGGAAAAAGAGTTTTGCTCAAGGAGGTTTTCACTGTTGGGAAAACCAGGCCTAGGAAAAACCCAATGTGGGAGAAAACTCTTTCCCATGAATAGCTCTACCTATTTTTCTGCCTGTCTCTTTTGAGAAGATAACTGCCTGGTTGCAAGAAGAGGCAGAAGTTCTCACAGACATGCTTGAGGCACCTGCTGGGAGAGAGGGAGATCATAAAGCATAGGGGAGAACACAGCCTTGAAGTTATGTGCATGCAAAAGCTGTTTATATAATAGCACTGTAATGGATTTTCTGGGCTGCTCTTTTGCCCACTGCTTGATTTAGCAGTGTATTTAGCGTTTACAGCTTTGGAATAAACTTTTCCTTAATACCCTAGCTATGATTTGGTCATCTGAGTTTACCTGTGTGTGTATCAATTCTAACAGCATCAAATGAGAATTTGATTTTTCATTTTTCTGTCCTAGCTACAGTAGAAAGTACAATTGTTAAGTTTCATGTAAAATCTTGATTTCCTGAAAAAATTCTGTTCTATATTACAGACTCCAAAGGTTTGGAAATTATATAAATATTCAGACTCTAGAATGCTTATCTGAAGTCACCTTGAACTTCTTGAAGCTCATACAGTTGATTTGGGCATGAAAAAGATGGATGCACTTACAAAAGAACAACAAAAAAAAAAATCCATACTTTGTTTTAATTTCTCCTGCTTGTTTTGACCAGTGCACTTCTGAAAACTAGTGTCAGTGAAAACTTAGAACTTTACCTCTTCATAGGGGAATCTTTTATAGCTGAACATAGCATAGCAGATTATTTTTATAAGAAAATCACCTCGTCAAATACAAGAATCCTACTCTGCCCAATCTAACTGTTAAATTCTTTTATAGAGAGAGCAAAGATTTGTAGTAACTGCAAGAAATAAGCAAGAGAAGCTTCTGTTCCAACTGCCTATGTCCATGAAGAAAAGACAGATGATTAAGGAACAGTGTTACGTAAAGTTATATGACAGGTTGAAGACATCATCTTAGGGTTTTTTCCTTATATTTAGATTATTTAAAAAGAAAATGAAATTATTGAGGATATGGGAAAAGTGACTCTCAGTGGAGAGAACTGAGAAAAGAAAACGAAAATTTGAAGATTGAAACAAGCAAAGTGATGAAACTGAAAAGAGTAGGGAGGACTTGAAATGAGCCACCATCAAGAACAGGGTGAAACAGAGTTTTTGAGTAAAAATGTAGAAGGCAGTTGGGTGCTAAGGCTGGCAATACTTTGTGGATCCCTGATATGCCATTCTTTTCTCAGCTTCTGAAGAATTATTAGTTGAAATGTATTAATTTTTTTATGCACAGCTACATATGCATATACATGTTTGTAAGATTTCCAGATTCAATAGGTACTGGTGTTTATAGCAGTGACTTTATAGCTAATTGTATTTCTTGTCTCATTGCAAATGTACTGTTCCACAGGTAGTGACAAATAGGAAGCACAGAGCTACGAAAATCTATGAAAATCAAAGTTATGAACTGTTTTTGATCATAATTTTACCATATTATCTTGATATTTCCTATAGTTTGTAGAAAGTAGTCAACTACTTCAATATGAAATTACAGCAGCCAGATACATGCCCAGGGGTTACGTGTTTCTGCAATTCCATACTTAGTAAATACTATCAGGAATGATTCATATCCTCTAAGTAACATATAAATTAATGATGTAAAAATTAAGTGTGGAAATTAAAAGATAATATATTGTATATTGGGTTATATAACTGTATCTGCTAAACAAGGGAAAGATTTGAGTAGTTGCCAGAGAAACAGAAATGAAAAGGCAAAGGGAAGAACCATAAAGATAATGCTTCAACTCAGTTTAGTATTTTACTGCATGACCAATCATTATTTAGATGAATATGTGTCATCTGTAAACATCTGACCCCTCAGGTGCTAGGGGGTTTCTGTGTCAAAGTTTCTGTGCTACGTGTATTTTTCTATAGGGACAAGTTATATGCCTGGATTTATTCTCACCAGGGAACGATGACTAAACATAAAACAAGGATGTGCAAGAGATACAACAGTGTTAAATGTAGGTTCCAGTGTAGGTGATTTTGCTTTGCTTTTGATCATGTTATAGAAAAGAAGAAATTAACAGACCATGCCTATTTTTTCCCAATATTACTAACTCTCAAAATAATGTTTAGAATTCCCTGGAGTACTATTGTGTGAAGTGAAAACAGATAATGTACGAAGTGACAGTGAACACAAGTGAATCTGATTCAGTTTTATCAATCAGTATGAGAGGAATATCAAGAGGAAACATAGATCATGGTTAAGTAAAATTAAATTATTCAGATATCAAGAATAGCTCTAATAATAATATAACTAAATAAATTATTTTAGTAGCTTTTTAACAAAACTTTGGTGCTAGAAACAAAAGGAAGAACATGTTCTACTAATGCAAAAATGCCATACAGTTTTTTATACTTGAAAATAAAATTCTAAAACTAATTAACAGATCTTCTTCTTCAAGAGAAAAAATGTAACACCCCAAGGCCCTATTTAAAAAAATTATTCAAACCACATTCCTGCCAAATGTGATCAGTTTGAGAAATTAAGGACTTAGGGTTTCTCATCTTGCAGTTCCATGATAAACATTACCATTTCAAATATTTTAGTGAAGGAAAAGGAGGATGCACATGCTGATCCAGAAATACAACCTATGAAAGAAGATGATGGAACGTTTGGTGAATACAGGTGAGCAACTGATGTGATTTGTCATGTTCACTGTTATGTCAGACATGTACTGTATCTAGTATCACACTTATTAATTAAAAACTAACTTTTTTTCTGTGTCGCAGATTCTGTATCCAGTGTTATATAGAACTATAGATAGCATTTCAACCACAGAATTAGAAAAAAAAATATCCAATCTTAGTATAAGCCATTTGCAAGTGCAAGGTGAAATCCAGATTCAAACACAATTGTCTCAAAGTGTGGAACCTTTATTTAAAAAGCCAGCTTTCAGATAGTTCAAATACAAATACAGTGTCCTTTCAGTTAGGGCGCATTTAGCATTATGGTGTTTTGAAAATAAATATCCAATTGAAGCCTAGTAAAGACAATCTGCTGTTGACTGGAAAACAAACGCATTTAAAATGGGTGCCGGTACTAACATCTAATCCAATAACAAGGAAATGATGTTATACACAGGGGTGAAGGCATGTCCTACAAGAAAAAACAAATCTCCTTTTCAGTTTTTCAATACAAGATACATAGCAAGCAGCTTCAAAGCATGCAACACAGCTCCTATTCCTGACTGTCTTCCTTTATTGTAAATGCAACCTAGCCAAATCTCCTGGAATTACCAAAAGCATGCCTTGGCCAGTCTGTTCATATAGCAATTATGAGTATAGCTTATTTAATAAACAGCATTTTATTTGTTGTTTTTTTGATTAGCGCAGAAAATAATGTTATTATTTTCTAAATAGGTCAATATCATTATCTTCTACATGGGCGATATAATAGATTTTGTAGTGCATTCCTGTGTCATAAGCATTATAGAAGGCCTTTATTATTTTTAAGATTTGACATTTACAAATGTACATTAGAAAAAACTCGTTTTTTTTCAAGAAGGATCTATGCTGTTGCCATAGCTTCTTCTTAGAAGGGAGATGTACATCTTGATCTAACAGGAATAGATGTACAGTTCTGAATGCCAAAGAGCAGTTTCTGTTTATTCTCCCTTGATAAACAAAATACAGTACTTTGTTCCTACATTAATGAGTTCAGAATAGTATTTTATTACAGTACATTAGTATATATGAATTACTTAAATTCAGCTGATAAAAAGAGAAGTGTGAAGCAATGTTTGGAAGCAGAAGTAAATAAGTACCGTCTAAGTTTTCCTGGGCATTCTAGTTTGCATTCTCCTTTATTGCTCCACTGGTTTTTTATACTTGGAACTTCCAGCAGCAGAAATTGACCTTTGTACAGAATTGTACAAATGATATGACCTCAATACATCTTTTCTCAGGCTTGGAATAAGTGTTGAAGTTTTTGTGGGACCTGTAGCAAGATTTGAATTTATGCCTCCATATTTAAGTGGCTTGAATTAATCTATAGAATCATGTAGAGCTTTATAAATTATTTTATAATGCATTTATCCACCTCATGTCTGGTGAATATGGGTAGATGCATGCCAAGCTTTCAGACTTGCTAACGTAAAAGAGCTCTTCCTATGTACCATGCAAAAACTCCTTCTAAAATGTATTTTTGTGTAATTAGTCTATATTGGGCTTTCCTCTTTTTTCCTTAGAGACAGGGCAGCAGCAGCAACCAGTCAGATTACAGAAGATATCTTGCCACCCTCTCTGCAGCCCAGCATCACTGCAGTCACTGAGTTCCCAGTTTGTCTGCCTCACATGATGCAGTGCTTCTTTGAGGAAAAAGGGTATAGGGTTTCCCTTGAAAAAAAATGTAATTTTTGAAAGAACTAGGAATTCGAGTATTTTGAACTTTTTTCATCACTTCAGGTCCATGTCTGCTTGGACAGGAAAGAAACTGGACAAGGAACAGAAAAGAAAAGGTAGCTGTGCCAATTCTCCTGAAGCAGACCCTGTCTGTACCAAAGCAAAGTCTGTGAGATCTGACAGATCCAACTTCTTCAGAAGGTCAGGGGATCAATACTCCAGCACCAGATCAGAGGCCTCCTACACCAGGAGGAGGGCTAGGCAGTCTTCAGAGCTGACAAGGGTTAGTTGTGTCTCTGCTTCCCTCTGCCGAGAGGAAAAGAGGTCAGACGAATGGAAGTACAGGCATGGCTGTAGACATCATGCTTCTGAGCAAGAGATAATGGGGTTGGAGAAGGGCTCAGATTCTCAGGCAGGACAGCCATCCCCTTTCCAGCAACCCCTCAGCTGCAACTCAATTGGTGGCTCACTGGCAAGGCAGCATTCTTCTCTCCAGCACTGGTGCAGCCAGACCCCAGACTGCAGCTCAGATTCAGAAGACACTGAGAGCTCCTGCCACAGGAAGGTAAGACCTTCTACTGCTCCTCACTTCTCTGAATCTGAAAAGAATTCACTAATGAAATCTGTAATTGTGCCTGAGCTAGCAACTGTCTTAAAGGATGCTTTGACAGCAGCCAGACAAAGTATAACATCTGTGGCACAGGTTAGGTCCCGTTCAGTAAAGCATCCCAGGGTACCAATTACAGAAGTTCCAGTGGTTCCTTTAGAAGCATCTGGGAGCAGTTCTCAGACTTTTGAGTCTGACCATATGGACAGCTTAAAAGATCAAACAGCTTTTGGGAAGGAGAAACCTGAGCCTGACAAGGCCTCCTTGGAGGTTGAGTCAGTCCCTGAAGATGGGGAGGTGGCATCTGAGTCTCCTACAGAAGATCAAGAAGGACCAGATCCTCTGCGTAAATTTGACATGGAGAATCAGAATTATCTGTTCAAACACATAAAGAGGGTGTTAATGCTAAAATCTTCTAAATCTGAATGTGCTTCAGAAGAACTGTTTATGCCCTCTGAAGAAGGCAAGGTAGATAATGCACTTCCTATCCATTCAGCTGTGGAGGATCTTGTCTGCAGGATTTGGGGTAATCCTGAAGCCAAGCATGAAGCCCCAGCAGTACTACGTAAGCTCTATCCTTTTCCAGTGGATAAAGCTGCTTTGTGGGGGACCTTGCCTGAGGTAGACAGAGCATTGGTTACTGGTGATTCTGTACTGTCAGTGCCTGATAATAGAGATGCTCTCCCTAAAGATCCTACTGATAAAAAGATTGAGGAAGCAATTAAAAGATCTTTCAAGCTAGTTGCAGCTCAGCTTGGAGTATCTATCTACTGCACTTATGCTTCTAAGGCTTTACTAATATGGTTGGAGGAAGAACGAGCCAGATTCAAAAAGAAATGGGTCCCATCTGCTACCATGCAGAGGAAACGCAGGCTATGTAAAATTGCAGCTAATTTTATCCATGATGCAGCTGAGGATTCTCTTAGACTCACTGTTAAAAATATGGCATGCCTCACTGTAGCCTGGAGAGCTATATGGCTGCGTCCTTGGACCTCATTGCTAGATCTAAAATGTAAACTGCTGTCTTTGCCATACACAGGGGGCAAGCTATTTGGTGAATCCTTAGTCCAGATCATGAAGGATTTCTCAGAACACAAACACTCCTTACATCAGATTAAAAAAAAGAGCTCTCTTGGAAGCTGTTCCTTTTCTTATCCTCACAAGTGTCTGAGCTCCTTGCGTTCTCCTCCGAAGTTCAAAGGAAGGAAGAGAAAGTATAAGGTCTCACAATCATTTCATGCCAAGTACAAAAAGACATCTCCCTCTCAGAGAGACACCAGACCATCAAGAGGAACTTTCTAAGAAAATAGACTTGCTTCCGACTTTCTCAGGAACTGAGAAGAGTGAAAGATGGAAATGTTTCAATATTTTTGAACAAGTAAGCCCAGTCCTCAGAAAATTAGTTGCTTCAAAATAAAATTTAAATTATTAAGTTACTTAGATCTTAATGACTAATTAATATATTCTAGAGAAATGACAGCTTTCGATTTTAGAGGAGATTTTTTTACATTCTAGGCTTCCCAGTGGTCTTGGGATGGCTTGGATTTATTTGAAGTTTTGCACTCCTCAACTTCATCTTAGAGCATACCTTTTGCAGGACCAGCCAACATCAGATTTTTCTGCCATATCAATCTAAATAAGGAAATAATGCCTTAGGAAATGCAGATGTTTCAAGAAGCATGGGATGATTGTGTACACTATACATTCCTTCACTTTTACATAATAAGGGAAAACAGTGCCTCTGTAGCAAACTGCAATGAGATAGTAAATTGTGGACAGTCAATGCTTACACCAAGAAACTGCAAGAAACAGAATAAGTAAGACAGATGTATATTTATTTAAATTAAAATAAAAGAGTGTCTAGAGCTCCTGTTCAGGAGTATACATCAGCCTAATTTCCCTCTTGGTCCCTGAATTGAGAGAAATTAAGAAGTTACGACAGCTACAGACCTGTGGGTTCACAGGTAGGGAGAGACTGGAAGCTTGCATTTTTTAGTTAACTACAAGGGGAGGACAAAATTCCAGCAGTCTGCAGAATGTTCTTAGGAAGATGAAACAGGACAAGGCAGCTCCAGTGGTTGGACTGCTAGTGTGGTAACAAAGGATGTTTGCACATTTTTTGAATTATTTTGCCTCTTCAACATTTTGACATACATTATATTTTTTCTAGAAATTCTTGGATATGCTAAGAGAAACTTTCTGGCAGAGAATTTTGGGATTGCTAGATAATATATTACTCTTCATTCCTGTTCTGAGTTGATTAACATGAGAATATGGTTTGTAACTACAATTATTTTTTTCTCTTGTAGTTAAGTTTTAGTGCACCTTGGGTGTGTTTCCAAAGGGTCCTAGCTATGATTTGTGCTTTAGCACTGTAATTCTAAGCTTGGTCTCTTCTAGCACAAGAAATTATCTCAGTGGACTGCTTGAAGACTTAATAGTCCAATTGGATTTGGCACTGGTCTTGCTGTGTTCTAAATTACACACATGTACTTTCTTTGACAATTCTTATTTTAATTATTGAATATCTGTGTGATTGCTTTTTAAATCAGTACTTGATTTCCCTTTGTATAATTTTCTACCAGAAATAGAAAGGGTGGAAAGTTGGTTGAATTTCTCTCAAGCAGATTTTTCTTTAAAATTTTCACAAGGAGCAAGTCATGTTCTTAGACTAACAACATTTTTTTCAACACATTGCCATTTAAATCAGAGCTTAATCTCCCAGTTTTCCCAGCTTCTACCAGGATTGAAGAGTGAGTATTACAGAGATGTTAAAGAAAAACTACTCAGAAGACTAGTATAGATGTGCTTAAGTCTTAGCTAAAAAAGAAATAGTAAAATGGTTTGATGTCTGGATTGATACATGTGCATAAGTGTATAGGGCAAGCATTTATCACCTGCACAGTCCTAACAAGTTAGAAGTGTGAGCAGAAGCCTGTTAGTTCTTAGGCAGAGATTGTCCTGGAGTGTGCAGGGAAGCCCTAGTGAAAGGTACTTCTGTGGCTTTACAGGACTGCTTATACTGAAACATTTCTGGGCTATTGACCTGAGGTCACAGAAAAAGGAATTTACTGCCAACAGTGTTCATCTTCTGCATCCTCTTTCTGTGTCGCATAGCTCAGGATGTTTTACCCGTTTTGTTTGGTTTATGTTGCCTTTCATCTGACAGTTACGTTGTAAGGAAAAGTAGTATATTGCTAACTGTATATTGAGTCTTTTTGCATGTCCATGAATGTGGCAAAGTTTAGTGGGAACTAGTTGCCTGCTGGACTGCAGAGGCATCGTAAAACTGTCTTCCCCATTCTGACTGGTTGCTGCATGTACCCATATCTAAGGAAGAAAAATTGAAAAGTTGAAAGAAGAAAGGAGATTTCAAGGTACATATTTCTTTCAATAACCGATGAGCTTGTGAAATGGAAGTACTTTTTTTAAAAAAAATAAATTTGTACTTTGCACTTATATTATTGTTACCTTTGTATTTCTTATCTCTCTTAACAATTAGCTGCAAGTTTGATATGTTTCGTTACACTAAGAAGAAAAAGAAACATGTATTCATATGTTAGCAATGATTCATGAATAATATTTAAGTCACGCCTTTAGAGAATGCTTTAATATTAAATACTGTTTTTACTAAAAGGGCAAGAAGTATGTGTGGTACATGTCAGTACTTATCAAAATGATTGGTGCATATGAGTCCTCACTGAGAAACTTTCATCCTTAAAAAGCTACTAGTATGGAATTTATTTATTTATTTTTACAACAAAAAATAGTGAAAGTATCACTACACTTAACTTCCATGGCTGTCTGATCTAAATATGGAATTCATACCCATTCTCATGTCTTGTTTGTTTGGTTCCCTTCCAGTCTTGTTTTCTCACTAATAATTGTGTGCACTGCATACATGACACTTTTCAAAAACTTCTTCAGTTTCCCACTGAAATTTTAGTCAACCAAATTTGCACTTTTTTTTTTTATATCACAATATTACACTAGGTAAGTATAAAAATCAGCAAGAAAAATCACAAACAGAAAGTAAAAGAAATTATTTTTTATCCTGATTGCATTTTGGAATAGTTTTATGAACAGCTGTAAGCAAGATTGGCAAATCTTGCAAGTACCATACCAAAATGTATTGCTTTAACATGCTTTTGCAATATAACATTATATATTCTACAGCCTAAAGTGTTTTATAGCTCTGGGGGCACCCATATTCATAATGAATTCAGCAGCTTTTGCAGTTTATTTCTTGGCAGCAAACAGGTAATACATTCATTTCCCCAGAGCACCAGAGCACCTTCTCTGTTTTGTACCCCTGGCGTAACAAAAGTACTGTCCAAAACATCAGTGTCTTCACTTTTTTTCCCCTCTCCTGTTAGGTTTTTTCCCTCTTTCTTCCTCAGTTTCTTTCTTTTCCACCCAAAACATTCATCTAATACAAGAGTCATAATCCAGTTTGATAAAGAATAAATGGTACCATGGCATATGTTTCCTCTTCCTGAATGCAGAGGGGAAAGGACCCTGGATAATTCCACTTGGTTTTCTGCCGGAGTCTGGGCAGAACCTCTCTCTGGACTTGTGTAGTGCAACAAGGGAAAGGAATCCCCAGGTTCACATTTGATTTTTGCATCTGCTGTGACTTTGCTCTCCGACCAATGCCCACCTCTATGCAGATACACTCCTGGGTAAATCTGCAGTTTTGTTTGGTTTCAATTATAGAGACAGTAGATTCCGTATCCTTAATAAAATACAGAAAAATCACAGAGATAATGCAAACAACTGTGTAAGTATTTCTTCATTGTTTGCCTTATAAATAAACTTTGTTTGCAAAACTATAAACAAGAAAACCATAAGAGCAACACAAAGCAGAAGCTCCCATACTCAGAGTTATCTAAATTATAAAGGAAAATCAAGCTTTTTATTGGATTAAACACAAAAATGTGGGTACTTTTAATACAGTAATGGTGTATTATTTATTTAATATCTATTCCAGCCTACTGAATTACGCTGGGTGGGGTCATACTGGATAGGGTCATACTTTAGAATATTTGCACAGAGATTCATAACCAACTGGAATATGGTACAAATGCAGTTTTAATTTCTTTTCATTCCTGCATATTATGGTGTAATAATTATAAAGTTATTGACCTAAAATTAAACAACAAATCATATGTCAATGTTCTTTAATAGTCTTACTCAGAAAGCAGATTTTCTTTGGGAGAAGGACTGGTTACTATTTCAGAGTGAGGATCTGGTCTTCATTTGACTTGTATAGCCTAATAATTCCTAATACCCTCTGATGAGGGCAATGGGAAAACTACATTTTGTGTGAGTATTAAATACTCAATTCCATTTTCAACCTTTTAAATATAGGGTCCTTCAGTAATGTCTCTGTAATCTGCTTGTGTTTACACCATTATAAACATTTTCACTTTGCTGATGGATTCTTGATATTTTGGAGTGCAGTCGTTTAGATATTGTTTGCACCAGTGAGCACAGAAGATCAATCATACAATATTTTTCCTTGTGGATTGTACACAGCAATAACTAAAAAGTCAAGCCTGATAATGTCAAGTTCAGACATTTTGCCTTTGTGAGTGCTTTGAGAATGAAGTTTTTCTTACATGTATATAAAAGAGATATTTCTACCACTTCTTTTCTGGTGTATATGCAGAACGATAAAATCTCTGGTATGTTTTTCTGTAAATATATAGCTATTAGAGGCATCCTTCTTTCAGAGTGTCATCTTCCAAAGTCAAAAAAAGGTGATGAGATGAGGAGAAGCAGCTTGATGGAAAATTGGTGCAATGGTTTTCTAGCAATAGTTTCTCAACAGGGCTTTTATTAAGCAACGATATGATCAGTGTGACCTTGTACATGCTATGTTATATATATATATACATATATATATATGTGGTTTCTCTGAGTGTTCAAAGACATTAATTTGTAAAAAAAAAAAGAAAATGCCTTATTTGAAGAACTAAGGTATTGATTTTTAGGAATTAGAAGGTTAAAATATTGTTTTTAGGAATAAGGGGTTAAAAGAATTTGTTGAGTATATATTCAGTCTAATGTTCTGCAAATTGTAAAATTTAATTTCATTGCTTTGATATTTAATACATTTTTCTTCATATTTCTATAAGTTGTGAGTCTAAATAAAAACCCCCAAGCTACTTAACTTTTTTTTTGTACACTATATGCAAATAAAGTCACATATTCTGTTTAAGACAAGGTAAATAATGGCACCCAAAAGTGCAACTGGCAATAGTGGTTTTTAATTCAAAATACTTTGGAGCTGCTGCTGAAATCTTAATCTTGAAACTTAAGTGCAATGTAAAGGATTCTGAAAACAGCCTAACTACACCTATTTCATGCAATACAAACCTACCACAGCTGCAAATTTATTTGAGGATGCTGATGGTGCTGCAGCTTTTCCATTGACAAGGAAAGACCACATTGCTACAGAAATCTCTTCTCCCTACCTTGCTTTCCTTTTTCTGTTTTCCTCCAAATCACCGTCATCATTGTCAGAACATTATCAGTTATGGCATACGATAGGGAGGTGGATCTGATAAGAAGTGAAAAAGAATAAGCATGCACTCAACTCCTCAATTCTAGCTACTGTAAGCTAAATTGCTGCTTTACCTGTAATACCATAAATATTTTAGCAATTTTAAGAGCAACTTACTATTGATAAAATACTGATCACTATCAGGATATGGACTTTGCTTTTCTTCTTAGGCTATTTTCATTTGTTTCTTCTGCACCCTTTTAATGGAATATGTAGGTCTCTTGAAAGGTAAGGTTGAAAATTGCAAGTCTGGCCTGCATTACGTAACAAATTATTTCAAAATGCAGCACTTTTATTTTCTTTATACTAGTAAAGAAAATCAGTATATTTCATTTAACCAAATTCATTCTCCATTCATGTTCAAGGAGTCAAAAGAAATTAAGAAGTTTAACAGACTAACTTCACGGCACATCATAAGCTTGCTACTTTGGAGAACAAACAAATTTTTTTTTTTATAACTTTACAACCCACTTTTTAATGCTTGCAGTTGCATCTAAGTGGCTTCCAAGCCAAGGGTCCAGGTCGTATCATTGAAAAGTCATGCACGATGGGGAGACAAAAAAAACAAAACCACAACCCGCCCTCCCTCCACTGAAGACATTCTGTGTTTAAACCATTCCTAAGCCATATTTTCATGTGAACTGCATCATATTGATTTTTCTCTACAATGTGATGTGGGTTTACTAAAGGATTATAGGGCTGCACACATGCTTTTCATAAACTCAGCATGCATGGCTGATTTTGTCTTAATAAGTAATACATCCGTTAATTCCATGTTTGTTTGTTTGTGTCTCCAGTGACGCAGAGGACCATAAACCTCTAAAAAAAGGAAGCCGGACACCTTCAGACAGAACTGTGAAAAAAGAAGACAGTGATGATAGTTTAGTTGACTATGGAGAAGGTGTAAATGGTCAGTTCAATGAGGATGGCTCCTTTATTGGACAATATAGTGGTAAAAAAGAGAAAGAACCTGCAGAAGGAAATGAAAGCTCTGAGGCTCCTTCTCCTGTAAATGCCATGAATTCATTTGTGTAACCACAGAACTCGATCCCCTTATATCTTCAGTTTGTTTAAAGCACTTGCACATCTTCCTTCTCATACTAGGAACACGCAGGTAATGGAGCTCCTCACCACAAGGTGGTAATGCTATGAGAATATGCAGGTCAATACACAGTGTAATGACACAGGAAGTGGTACGTTAGTATGAATCAAAATACAAAATTCAAATTTTGTTCAAAACTTGGGTATTTTTACTTTTTTTTCAGAGGAACTGACACAAACAATAATATCAACTTGTAATTTTGTTTCCTGTTGAAAATACAGTATAATGCATGGGGAAAAAAAAAAAAGCTACACAATTCACAGGTAATCTTGTCTACACTATAAAAACATGGTTTGACAATTTGTTACGCAGTCCTCAGCTGAATCCCTGGATATGAATTCCGTTCTCATTGTCAGAGTGTTATAGTAGTATTTTATAGAACTTCAATGTCTTTGTGGACATTGTTGTGAAATTGGTGACTTAATGTCTAGCTATCATATGTCTTTTTGCAAGACAGTTAGGAACAGTATGTACAGTATATAATTGCTAAATGATTTAAGTATGACACTTGCATTTGCTGATGCTTAATGAGACCCTATTATCTGCTCTTTGCTCCTATTACTTTATAGCCTTTTTAATCTATCAAGTATTACAGTGTTCTATTTTTACATCAAAACACGAATTGATTTTAGGGCATAAAAGATACGCATTGCAATGCATTTTGGAATTTGTACAGTCACTGAAAGTAAAACTTTAAAAATGAGAGAAAATATTCCAGAAGACACAGGGCAGAGTACATTCAGTGCCTTTATACAATATGCATTCCGTAATGCACTGCACTACTCAATCAGTTGGTGCAGTAAACTGTGATTAGCAGACTACTGTCATTGCCAAATAAAGGAAAAATGTAAAGAAAAATAATGTCTTATGAAATTGTTGTGCTAAAAATGGAAAGTTAAAAATATTTTAAATTACACAAAGAAGAGTATGTGGTTTTCCCCCCTTTAGAATAAAATAAATGCTTTCTACACAGTTGCAGCACAACATGTCTTCATGGCCTTAGAATATTTACAACAAAAACAAAAACAACCAAAAAAAAAAAAAACAACCCAAAACACAACCAGAGTTAAATTATTTACTAACACAGCAAGGTATAAGCTCTTGTAAAATAAATTGTTAAAAACCCAAACCAGCTGACTGCACCGTTGAGAGCGCATTTCCCTCTGTGTCCCAGCCTGATCAGTGTGGCAGCTTTGCAATTATCTACACCCTGAAGCAGTGTGGGGGTTATTGCTTGGAACCACGGGATTCAATCTGACAAGTGTGAATATGGTTTATTTGTAAAGGATTACCCTTATTGGTTAAAAAATTATTTTCTCGCATACTATATCAATCAAATGTTTACCTCCAAATATAAATTTTTATAACAACCTATGGTTGAAGGAATGCTCAGTTTCATTTGCCAATAAATTGGTTTTTCATAACTTGCATCAAGTTTAATTTTAAGTAAGCTTTTTATATGTAGATATTTTGTTGAATTTGTAAATACACTTAAAGCGTAGATGCTATATGCTTCTAGGTGTTACAGACAAATAAACCAAGAAAGCTTATGTTGTACTGTGTAAGAAGTACTGTAGCCAATGGTGTGCATGGTATTTTAAAGCATCTACATAATTTTTTATTTTTTTTTTTTGCTGTGAAAACAGAATAGTGAACTGTTCTGCTCATTTACTGCAGATTCCTAATTGAACCATTCAGAGCTTTTGCCAGTGCATTACATTAGCCTGTAAGACACCTCGCAGCTTTCATGTATATATTGTAGGTAAAGCACAACTGAAGTAATCCCAAATATAAGCCAGCTGTAATAAGCTTCTTTTGCACCTTTGAGCTTTCCATTGATCAGTTTTCTTAATGGAACCAAAATATGAAATTAGTTATATGAACATTGATTACAAAGCACAAAGAGAACATTTCTTAACAGGATTTGCCAACAGTTTTGGTAAAAGAGAAATATAATTTTGTTCTTATTTAATTGTAGATGCTGAATTATCTGTGCATGTGGGGGTAAACATACAGGCTCACTTCTGTAATAGTGCAACAGATTTTATATTAAAAATAAACGTGGTTTTAAAATTTCACTGTTTGTTCTGTTTACACGAGCAGTAAAAATCACAGCGGATTCATCCTGTAATTAAGAATTCAAAGTGGAAAAACAGCATGAAACAAGTCTGGAAGAAGTTGTTCCCTTGATGTTACAGAACTTCCTTTAATGCAACCAAATTATTTGCCGAAAGTTGCATTAAGTTGCCGAAGGTAGCATTTATATGCTACCATTTGAAAAACTATAAATTTGTCTGACCATTTCCTGCTATTTATATTTTAGTTCCATAGATGCTTTTGTTATTTATTTAGTCATATTTCTGAAAAAAAAAAAAAAATAAACAGTCATGTTCCATACCTGCAAGAGCGAGTAAGAGGAAGTAGGAATGCTGATTTGAAATGAAGAGCCCTCAGATAAAATCCCAAGTAAAGATTTTGTGTCCTAAAGGAATCATCTGACATACAAATTTCTGGGCATCTGTTTTTAAACAGTATATGAAGTGAGGAATTTTTAAATATTATATTTTACAGTACACAAAATCCATTGCAATGCTCTTTTCATATCTTGTCTATTCTGTGTATGAATGGAAACAGACTGAGCAGGAGGGCAACTGTTCTGCATAGAAGACTGCAGGAGAGCCATGGATTCCAAGAGATACAGGTGCTTCAGGAGATGAATCTAAAAGTTGGCCTTGATGCTTGAAGGAGGGATCTTATCACTGAATCAGAAGCCATTCTGTCAGCCCTTCTATGTGAAATTGGAAACTCCTGGATATTCCAGCTCCTGTCATCTGCACAGTCTCAGATCTGGCACTTCTATCTTCAGATACTGGGCTTTCTGGTTTTTTGTACAGGTATCTGTTGATTTTTCCAGCAATGTGCATTAACTGGGAAATATGAAATACAGCTGTTTATGTTTCAATTAAAGAATAATTCCTGAAAAGAAGGGTCTGAGTTCCCTAGGCTTAGCTGGGAAAAAAAGATTTCATATGGTAACAATTTTTGGAGACACACGTTATTTGTGCATGTTCCCCAAAGTGTACTAATACATATAGTTCCTACATTTTCCTTTTAGTGATACACATTTGCTTTTGGTTTTATTCTCACTGAAGTGATTGTATAAATCTGGAGGGAATTAAAGAGGATACCCCAATTGTAATTTTTCTTGTAATCTATTCTCACATTGTTCCTAGGAAAATACAATTTCCTCATGTAGCAGAGGCAAGTGGCAAAATATTTGGGAACCAAATGGTCTTTGTATGTTGTCTGGCCCATTTTAAAACAGAACCTCTAGAAATATGGAAGAGTTTTCTTCTCTGAAGGAAGAACTGGGGAGAAAAGCAGAAAGAGGATGAGATTCAAATAATTTCTGAAAAGCAATTTTCCTTTGCTGTGTTTCTGTCCCACTCCCTCTCTCAGTCTTCCCCCTTCTACCTTAGGAAAGAACATTTCAGAGAGTTGGCAGAAGCAGCAACTGGTTCCATGGGAAGATGGAAATAACTACTGGAATGTGCTACTTGTAGGAATCTACCTCCAAATTATGCCTCTGGGCTGTAAATAGATCCAACTGGCCATCATGTTTTAATCTTTGAAGGGATCCCTGGCTGCTCTTTGTACACAAGAAGTGGAAACTTTAGACCAAACTGTCAAGATAAATACACATCAGCAGAACTTTGACAGACAGTAGATGTGATCCATTGTGACTGTAAGCAAGGAGGAAAATGGTGATCCTTGTGATCTCATGATTTTGGCAGCAAAAATATACACAAAGTTCCTGTGCTCACATGAAGATGAGCTGATGATAAATTCAGATCACATTTAAAATCTGAAGGATGGATTCTTTATTTGGGATTGGAGAAGTTTGCCCAACTGTGAGTATGGCAGCACTGGCTTTGTCTCCCCAGGGAAGCCCTGTGAGATAAAATTGAAGCCACCTGACAAGTAATGTTTAGGATGGAGAGGGGCAGGGCAAGAGACAGTTCCTGTCATTGGGACCTGGCCAGCCTTTTGACGTGTTTTCCCTTGCCCTGAGGTGCTCAAGTAAAACACAGTTTAGAAGGTAGTATGGTTTCCCTGTCAGCTGAAAAACCTCATGGTATCATGTCAAAAATCTAAGCCACTGATGTAAATTTGATTTAAATCTGCCTGGCTTTCTACTACATTTTGGATATAAGTGATAAGGAGGAAAAATACCCGGTCCTCAGCCTGCCATGGTGTATGAATATGCATGCCCAGGGTTTCAGTCATGAGCCTTCAAACAGGGAAAATTCAGTCAGTCTAATTCTGGTGCTGAACTTCTTAAACATATCCAGGTCTCATGCTGCATTAAGAAATGAACTACATTTACCTTCAGTTATAAACTGTACTTGGTATGTATCTTCCAGAGGTGCTACATTTCCCAGTCCAAAGTTCTCCAAAGGGATACGGTTTGGCCTTAAAACCCAGCATCTTTCCTGACAGAGGATAGCAGCCCACTCCGTACCTTGTGTTTGCAAAGATCTAAGGGGCTTCAGGACTTCACAGAATTAAGGGGACAAATTAACTTTTCTAAATGGTAGCGTTCAGGATATATTACAAGTAGATGATTGGCACTGTATGTGCTGTAGTGAGAGAGAGCTTACAGGTGTGCTGGCATGAAAAGTTTGCCTGTCTGACATGGTAAGAAGAGGAAGTGAAAAACTGTAGGGACAGAGAAAATACAGGAACAAAGATATAATATTTGAGGTTTCTTGGAAAGATTGAGAAACAGCCAGTAGGGCAGCTGGCCTGAAGGGAGAAAAGAGAAAAGCAGCCATTTTGCCCACATGGCAGAGGCAGCAGGAGCCCTTGCTAGTCTGGGGAAGCACAGCTTGCTGGGTGCAGACTAGACTATCTATTATTCACAAACAGCTTATAATAGATAAACAGCACTTCATTCTCCTTCCAGAGAATTTTTTTCTATTTATCCAGTTGTTGGTTCAAGAGACTTAAAAAGACTTACCAATCTTAGAAACATCTGTCAAACTTCATTGGAAATTGCCAGGAAGTTCACAGGTTTGGGGTAGTGGAAGTACTTTGGCAGCTGGACAAACTATCAAGCGAAACAGTTGCTTTAATTTCCTTACTTTTTGAAGCAAGCTAAAACTAACTCTTTGAAAGCACCTGCTTTCTGCAAGTATAGGGCAAGGCCAGATGAAGAGACCCTTTTCCCTTTGGGAATTTTGATTATTGGTGTTCCAGCAATATGTTGAAAAGTGGGCATTTTCTAAGCTATTGAGATAAAGAAGATACAAGGGAGCCATACAAACTGTTTAGCAGGTGAAGAACCTACATGATGAGGACTCCAAACGTGGAATACCAAAATCATTGTTTCTGAAGAGCATCAGAAATAAAACTGAGGAGAGGAAAAAATTAAAAGGCAGATAGTTGCAGCAGTTTCTGGACAAGTCAGAGGACAGATGAATGTAAAAAAAAGCTGACATGGACAGGAATAGTTTGATTTCTAGAAAGGAGAGGGCAAGTGCCCTTTGCTAGGCCATGTGATGGCCTGTAGACACAAACACCACATGAGGAAGCACAGTAAAATTGGTTACACTGCCTACAACGGAATACTATAGCTTATTTTCTGGTGATCCACTGTCTCAGTTTAAACGAGACACAAGTGTTTTACTGACTATGAGTTATGAGGAAGACCCCAACTCCCCCCTCTAACCAACTGTAAATCCGAAATTAAGAGGCTCCAATTGAGAAAAAAAAATGTGGAAAAAGGAAAAATAACAGCCCTTTATTAAAGGGCAAAACAACAAAAGAATACATATAAAAAAACAAACAGTAATCCTATACCCAAAAACAATCCCCTTCAAAATAAGCAAATAAACAAACAAACAAAAAGGTAAACAGTTCAATTTGTGCCCTTTGGTGCAATTCTAACCACAGTCAGCAGGGGGTGCTGTTGGATCACTGGAGATGCAGAGCCTGCAGTGCCTGGTTCTGGTCAGCAAGGGGCGCTGTTGGATCACTGGTCGTTTCCACGTTGGGAGACACCCCTGTGGGTGTATCAATCCTTCTGGTTGAATCGTGTGGCACAGCTTCCCTTCTCCTTTGATGTGCACAAGAACTGCTGCCACCCGGGCCCCGTCCCCGCTCCGGCAGCCACCGAACTCCTGTCCCAGCTCAGCCACAGCCAAAACTCCTTCCCCCGTTTCCCAGGAGACGAGAGGGAAAAAAAGAGGTAAAAGAGAATTTCTTACCCCTCCTCAAAAATAAGATCTTGAAGGCCATCAGCTAGGAATGTGGTTTTACCAGCCAGCTCTTTTGTCTTATTTAACTGCCTAAGCCACATTCAATATGCCCATTCAACATCCCCTTCACACAGTGGGCAGGGGGGGAAGGGAAAAATTCCTGCCTAGTTTCTAAGAGCCAGCAAAACCATGACATCCACAGCCACAATTTTTAGGTATTACATAACTTGAACAATTAGCCAGCAAGAACTTTTATTTAGCTGAGATTATTTTTCCTTCCTGCTGTTTTCCCAACAGGTGCTATAATAAGAAAACAGCCTCTGCTGTTGTGTTATAATTAGGCAATGACCATAAACTTCATCAAAAGGGAAGCTCATATATATTTTTATAAAACAAGCTGATTTATCTTTTTTAAAGTGAGGGGCAGACAAGACTTTAATCACTAGTGTTTAAAAATAACAATTGGCCACTAGAGGGAAGCCACAGTTGTTGGTTACCAGGAGCCTGGGGAAAACTACTGCCCGAAAGCAGGGCATCTAAATTCACATCCCATGTGAACGCATATAAATGTGTGTGTGTGTATATGTATGTGTATTTGTACACATAACCACTATATTACAGGGGTTAGTAAGACAAAGTTCATAATGATTTGCTTGTTTTGCATAAAATAATAATGGTGTTTGTGTATGAAATAATGACCTTATTCTAATTCACCCGTCATGTGAAGCCTCCACTGCCAGAATGGGTTCAGAAAAGGGAGATGTGCTGCCCGTTGCTGCTGAACCTGCGAAACTGGAGGGGACAGGTTCCCACGAGCAGCCCAGGAGTGCAGCCTGGCTGGGTAATTTGTAGGGCAGTGGTTCATCTCACTGAAGTACTGCTACTTGATCTGTTTTTGAATATGTCAGGATTGCCCTTAATCTCTGTGTCAAAGAAGAAAGGCTTAAGGTCTTGACGCATGAAGAGGGGAACATCCCGTCAGGCAGCAGATTGCACTCCAGCGGGCGGTGCTGGTTTTGGAGCAGGGCTCAGCGCCTGCTCTGCACCCCCCGGCTGGCACACTTATTAGATTGCTCCTGTTAAAGCGTGTCCAGGACGGTGACCACCATTAAGTGTTTTGATCTGGATGGGTAACACACAGCACGTTTCGAGTGTCACAGCCCCAGGAGCCCTGCTGCTCTGAAATGAGATCAAGAAACGCTGAATTGATCTGTGTTGTCAGACAGCATCATCTTCAGAGGGACGTTGCCTGGGGGAACCATCTCAGCACGTCAGGGTCCATTCATGTGAGGAGAGCAGAGGCTCTGCCCTTCGGGATTGGCAGCACATCATCCCTCTGGGGGCAGTGAGGGTGGAAGGGGGAGGCATCTGCAGGGTGTGCATGGCTTTGTAGCAGGAGACTTGTTGCACAGATCCAGGTGGTAGAGTAAAATAGGAGAGCCTGAGGTGTTAAGAAAATAACATAAGCTTTCAAAACATTACTATAGAAAAATCATCATGTATCAGCATCAAACAAAATGCATAGGTACATGCTATTTTACAGATGGGAATAGAGCCACAGATTAGCGATTAACAACAAAGAAAATGTGGCAATTTTTAAATTTTTGCTGGTGGTGAAAGCAGAGATACTGAAAAGTGGAATCTGAGACAGATGTTTCAGATGGAGCAGGCAGTCTCCACCCTGCCACTGAAGCTGCATTCATTTACACCAGCTGAGACTTCTGCTTGTGGCGTTTTAGGCAGTTCTTTGAGCAGAGGTTTGCATTATGAATATTTTTTAGTGAATAGCTGTCTGATAGAGTGTCAGGGTTTCTCCACTAATAACAGCAGCCTCAGCCTCCAGCAGGGACATCACAGCCACAGCCAGTTCATGTGCTGGAGAGAATCACATGTCAGAACTTTGATCTTTCTTTTTTAAATCATTTATGACTGCCACTGAAAAACATTCTACTACAAATATTAAAAAAGCAAAACATGTTACTTATGTCTCTAATCTTGGTGAGATTATTGCTCATCAGTTGTCCACTTAGAATCTGGAATAATAAAAATAATGTAACAGGCCCACTGCAGAGGCATAGTCTGTGTTTTTAAGAGGCTCACTCTCAGACTGTACATTTTAATTCTACACACAAAAGCTTGGAGAGAATTACTACAACATCCTTCTTAATTGTAGATAAAATTTTCTATTTTAATGGCTGGAATTTAATGTTCTGTGTAAGAGGTAACAGAAGAAATAGGATGAATTTCCCTCGCTCACCTCAAGATTCTCTGCAGGTTTAGTTCTGGTTTTGGTTGTCTGTCAGGCTTTTTTTTTTTTTTTAAATACATCTAGTAGGATAGGTTTCAAGAGTGATTTACATCCATTTGTCACTGGATGATGAGGCTTTCAGTAAGATATTCAGAGAAAGATTGCTACATATCGTAAGACTACGCCTGTCAAAAATCAGGTGTGACTACCAGTACAGCTTAGTCCTGCATTTAGCAATAGTCTTTCCAGTAACTTAGATTTTAATGTCAAATAAGCTTTCCATGTGAGACTTGAATTGATATAGAAGTACACAGATATTGAATCTGAAATGTTCAGCTACTTCAGGTGACAAAATAAAAACTAACATATGAAACACATGGATTGCTCTAGTTCAAGAGTAATAAAAACCCAATAAACTATGGGGGTTGATTTCTATTGAAGATAATGTAAAGTGAAGCCTATAGGAACAGAAATGATAACCTTACTAAAAGTCTTGTCATTAGTTTATTTCCCAGCCTCACATCAAGAGCTACATCTCTCTGCCCCATGCACTGCCTTGAGGAGCCAGCTCCTCTTTGAGGCAGGGCTCTCACCCAGGGCCAAATCCTACCACCACTTCAAAGAGAAAGAGTTATGGAGGGGAAAGATCACTAAAGAAAGGTTAGTCCTTGAAGGACCTTTGGTTTTCCACCCCTTCAAAGTGCTCGGTGACCCTCTTACACCCTAACTGGGCACACACTTGAAACAGTTCCGGCAAACAGGGTGGCTGTGGCCACTTGATTTAACTTTGTCTTAACAAGTATGTCATTATGCATTTTTGAATAACTGCCATGCACAGGGCAGAGATTGAGACTGACACCGAGATGAACCTTTACCACAGTTAGGAGAGACCAGCCTGCCCACTGCCATGAGGCTCCTCAACACAGGAACAGACCCTCGCAGCCACCTTTGCACACATAAAGAAAATGTGCAAAAGGCATTTTTTTTTTTTAATGCATTAGTTGATGTGTTTCCTTTGCCAGCATGGGAAAAGCCTGCCTTATCAGAAAAAAGAGGGACCCAGCAGCACCCAGTGTCCAGGTCCTTCTGAGCCAGCGTGATGCTGGCATTGGCAGTCAAGCTGTCACCACAGCAAGCGTCCACTAACCCTGCTGCAGGACAAAAAAGGAGACAGCCAAAGCAGGACTTACCTAGAGCTATGTGTCTGAACCCCTCCTGAATTACTCTTTGCCTGGAATGGCTGATCACAAGTGAAGTGTTCTTATGCCAAAATAGGGTCCCATGGCTGCCTAGGCAGGACGTGCTTTAGTGTAGAGAGCCATGTGTCATTCTCCTGTTCTCTTTTGTCATGCCACAGTGGTTGGCCCCTCAAATAAGCTGTGACTTATGTAAAAGTCAAGTGACTAGATACTATGCTTTTCTGTTAATTCATATTGTTTTGTGTAATAAGTGCTGATACCTGTGGCTAGGACAGTCAAATTAAGTACTTAAAATGAACACCTGAATATATTGTGCCACCACCCATTAATGCTCCTTACTGACCTCATGATAAACAGATGATTTTATAGCATGTTACATCATTGTGCTCTTATCTCACATGCTGGTCAACAGCACACTTAGATCTATTCTGTTCACTTTTGGCTTTTTCTGATAAAGACACTTGAGACATACATGAAGGAGCAGGAATTTAGACATCAGCACAGGTTTCCTAAACACGTTAACTTTACAATAGATCTTCACCTCCAAAACACCCTTCAGAAATGAGTACACACACACACACACAACTTTGTTATATGAAATAAAAAAAACATGTGGGATTATTTTGTCCTCACTGCATATAACACTCGTAGAGCTAAATCCTGTTAAAGCTTGTGTTATACAAAATGAATATATTCCTGAGATACTGCAGGTTGGCCACAGCCATGTGCTGTGAATCACACAGAGCAGCTCAGTGATCTGTAAATCTCTCAGTGTTTCATTGCTCCTAGAAACAACAGGTAAATGGATTGGTGCAATTTTTTTTAAACTAAGTGTTTTTGGTTTAACCACAGCTGGTAACTAAGTACCACCAGTCACTCACTCAAGATGTTTTTTACATAGTTTGGCTGGATAAATATGTTCATTGAAAGGTTATTGTCCGGATTGAATAGTCCCAGGCATTCTGCTTCAGTTTTGGCATGAGTCCATGCATCACCCTTGCAGGAAGGGTTGTCAGCTTCATTAATCTATACGCTACTTTGTTTTTTCACCTTCTAATATCCTTGTAAGATGCACACTGTCTAACTTTGAAGTGATAGCTCAAATCATATTTGAGGAGCTGTGTTCTGGAATTGACTCACAGATAAAATTGAAATATGTACTGATTAAAATAAATGGCATGTAACCAAGCTGCATATGGCCAAGTGCTACTAATGTGATATTGTAATTGCCAACTGCAACCACCTACCTTTTCAACAGTGTACTCAAACCACATCTAGAATGTACACATATTTCCACTGAAATATACATATACCCAGGTATTTTCAGTCATAATTTCTTAGAAAGCTCAAACAAGTGCTGAAGTCTCTCCATCATTCCTGTCTAAGGCTCTCTTTAACTTGAGGACAGGCATATAGCTGCACTGCCCTGGTCCTGTGACAACTGTGCCACCCTGAAAAGGGAATGGGGGAACAGAGAGAGGGGACCCTTCAAACAATAGTTACGCTAAAGAAAATAGCCAAAAATGACCCAATCATATTTTCTGAGAAAATAGTTGGTTTAGAAAATGCAACTCTGCATGTTTCTTTTTCAAGCAGAGCAGGGGCCATGCCCACCAGAAAGCAAGATCACACAGAGTTCACCCCAGTGTGAAATAAAATCACAAGTGGTGACCAGGAAGAATACTCCACTCTTCTATGACATGTTGAAGACTCTCCCCAACTACCAACAGGATACGAGGAGGTCCTAATGGCATTAATTGATCTCATGTAGCTGGCATGTCTTATTGCAGTGCTTAGTTTTTGCTATGTGATCACAGATGAGCTTTACCAGAGGTTCGTTGTCAGAGGATGCTTTCTTCTCTCTTGTGTATGATATATCTCTTAAGATAATATCCAATTAAATTCCATTCTTTGCTTGAGACACAAGAAATCATCACTATTAAAGTTGTATATATACTGAGGTTTTAAAGAGTTCATGAACACCTGTGCAATGATGCTGAGGATGGATATTCCAGGTAAACAAAATATTTCACTTTTTCAGGACATGAACTAACAGCAAAAATGAACAGTAAAAAGTGCACAGGTCAGAGAACATGCACATATCATATACATAGAGTGACCAGTATATATGATGTAAGTCTACCAAATGTATGGTATGTTTCACATACACACTTCTTCCAGCATTAAAACCCCAAGACAATTCAGAGGTAAGTGCCAGAGAATAGAGTGCAGGAGGAGTGAGGTTGGTGAGGAAAGAGGTTAGCAGTGGATTGAAGATAAAAGGCAGGGATAAGGAAAGCGTCTGAGTTTTCTGCTACAGATGTATTGACTTTGGGAGCTTTGAAAGAAGTGAATCTATAAGATCTTCACATTGGGTTTCTATGAATAGGCAATAATAAATCCACCTAAAAGAATCTTATTGTCACTAAAACATGATGAAGAAAGGATTAACCTTCCCCCACAAAAAGCTGACTGTCCAAACCTAAAAGGAGACTGCCTGCCCACTGCTGCATGTACACTTGTGTGATGCCTTTAAAATGTTTTTGTTGGAGGGAAAGAAACAATTTCACAGCCAAGTAATTGCCACTCTTTTACTGAATAGCAGTTAATAAGATATCCTAGGAGAATTGGGTTGATTTAAATACTTTATTCTAAAGGGTATTCAGCAATCATGTTCTCACTAAATGGATAATCAAATAAGTCACACTCTCCATTTGAAAATGCAGTCATTGTTAATGTACCTAATACCTGAGTGCACAGTTTTGTCCTTGAATTCAGATATAGTTGCAGTGAAAAGCACAATCCCTTCGGGGGCTGAAACTGCTCTGAAACCAGCTCCAAGCACCAAAGAAGCTGAGAAAACTCTGCTTATGTTTTGCATAGTCAAGCTACAGGTGGTAGACCACAGACATGTATGCTATCAGCTTCAAAATGAGCAACTTCCTGTGCTTAATAACCTTACTAGTAGATTGAAATTTATATGGCAGTAAAGTTAATGGAAAAAAGATCAGATTTCCCCTGTTCATACAGGATACTGGAGGAACCAGCTTTACTGTTCTTTCCCAAGGTCTGAAAGGGTGTTTCTCAAGGGACAGACTTTTATATAAAAAATACTCACCATCAGCTAAAAGCAGAAATTAAGGTACAT
>JAWWLV010000045.1:27894660-27908971 GCA_035041135.1 Platyrinchus mystaceus
CACAGTTGCTATACACCAGATACATATCAGGTGGAAGACCCACACAGCTGTGGCTCCTCATCTTCATTGACTTCTTCTCTTCTTCCAGATGTCTCTTTCACATTGGCCTTTCCATAATCACTCATTCCATGTCTTTTTCACTGAGTCTTCACAGTTCTTACCAACTTTCACAGCCTTTTCCCAGTACTAAGCCTACAAGACTCAAACTGCTTCCATCCAAAGAAATACAGAAAATGCTTGACAGAGTGTTTCCAAAGGAATGGTAGCTGGAAATTGTAAGGACCCATAGGAAGGCTTCAGGAGCATGACACTTCCTTGGGATGTTCATTGCATGGGTTGTGTGCTAATTCTGAAAACTGAAGTAGTTAAACCCCTGATATTTGTCCTTTTTATGCAGCTGTCTAAGCTGGAACTTGATGTTAGCAGAAGGACTTACTTTTCTCTTGAGTGTTTTCAGAGTGAATTGTGCCCTCCTGTGCCCAGGAGCCATTAGGGAGTTCTGCCTCTGGAACTCCTGGAGGGGCAGAGCTGACGGAAGGACTCTGTGTGTGGGCTGCCTCCAGCTCTGTAGGACTTGGTGAAAAGGGTGGTGGCAGCTCAACCCTTACATGCTTTTTCTGTGTGGTGCAATAAATATCAAATGATGTGAAACTCTCCGGCGCCTGTCTCCCCTGGCAGCAAGGCTCCAGGCTTCAGACGAGTCTTGGCTGTCTCCCACTGCAGGGCTGTGAGCCCAAACACAGATGAATGATCCTCTTCTGCTGTATGGGCGCAGAACACGCGCTTCTTTTGAAGGGAACTGCTGTGAGGTGAGATCTTAAGGTGTTCCTGCATTTAGTATGCTAAGATAAGGCCCTCGTTTTAAGGCGGATGTGCTATGGACTTCATTGATTCATACAAGATGAGTGTTTCTTTAAAGAAGAGGGGAATTTTGGGAGCTCAAGGAAAGCGGAGCTGTGTATCTCGTGTCTAAAGTTGAGCTGATAAAAACCTCAAAACCAACAGTTATTTCACTTTCTTACCTGTTTACTGCCTGTGAAAAGCATTTGGCAGCCCCTTGGCAAGCATTGTGCCAATGAGAACAAGAGGTCTATGGGACATAAGAGGTGCCCAAGTAGTGCCTAAATATTTCCTTCCAAATCGTGGACAACATCCCTCCTATTCCATTCATTTAAATGACACGGAACTCACAGCAGAGGCAACACAGGGAGGGATGAATGTATGCAAAGGAATCATTGGCTTGGTTTGCACTTTCTCACCCTTTTTCCTCTATATGGAAATACACATGTATATGGATATATGTGTGGAATATCAAACATACAGCCACCTAAGGTATTTACTTTGGTTGAAGAGAGAGAAAGTGCCAATTGTTTTGAACCCTGATACGGAGCCTTCCTCATATTTGGATAGTACTTTTGGGCACCCAATACAGCCAGTTCTGACTCTGGATTCTGGCCTCTGAGCACTTTAGCTTTGCTTGCCACCATGTCCTCCTCTGACTTTATTAAGTGGAAGGCTAAGACCATGTCAGCCTGCTGAGATAAGGGAATACCTAGTTATAAGTGTCACTGGCTAAGAAGCTCGTTTGTGTAATACAGCCTACATATTTCAATGTGCTCTACGGGGAGATACTGACTGCAAAGCACTGCCAAAAATTCATGCTTAAAAAATTAGTAGCTTTGGGGGATAAAAATTGGACTTGAGAAGCTATAAAGATAATTAGCTCCTTAAATCTCTTCTGTGAATCCCATTAAATTCGATTTCTACTGCCTGAAGAGCTTCTGTCCTCTCCCCCTGCCAGCTCCTTAGAAACAGGGAATGTATAATGCTGGACAAAATATTACTCTAATATTCCTTCCTAAAAAAAACCTGGGAAGAACACTCATCAGTTCCCAAATTACACGGGATTCAGCTCTATGTACAGGCAGATTTCTTGACTTGTCTTTGAGCTAGTTTTGTCTCCCCTTTGCTGACCTGCACAGCTGTTCATGAACACTTGACAGCTATTGACTTCCTATAAAACCTCAAAAACAACCAAAAGGAATGTTTAGAACCACTGCATTTCCAGACAGTGCTTGATTGTTGTCTTTTTCTGTGGAACTGAAGAAAACCTGAGTCTAAAATTTTTCCCTTTTTTGGACTTGAAGATGTTGCAGTAACGTACAATGGTTCAGATGGCAAGAGAAAAGGCCTGTTACTGAGAATATCTGCTCCCTTTTATAAAAGCTGAGAATTCACTGTGACCCCATCATCCTGCCCATGTTTAGCTGAGCTATCTGTACCCAAGAAGAGCCTGGAGTCTGCACTGTCTCAAAGATACTCCCATGCATTCTCAGCTTCTCCTTGTAGCCAACCTCAAATCAGAGATGCAGTTTCTCCCAACCCTCATACAACCCAGAACATGCAGTGCATATTAACCCTCTTACTTCCTGACAATTGGCACCTGCAGAGACTTTTCACATTCGTTTTGATAAAAAAGAATAGACACTTAATCATTTAGGACCCAGATTTTAAGAGGCATGGAAGTACTTAGCAAGGCACATAGACAGCTGTGTATGGCTGGGGCCCCATAGAAGATGATACAAGGAGTTGGGACAGGAAGGTGGTGAACCTGGATAAGGGTCTTATGGAGTTGAAAAATCAATCTTCTCCTGGAATAAAAGGACAGACATGTCAGAGAAAAGAATTCTCTGCTTTTCATGTGGGACAGACACTTTTAAAAGAAATCTTTTTAATGTAGTAATAAATTATTATCAGTTGAATTACTAATCTCTGATATTTACTGGGAGCATTTCTCAGAAATAAAATCATGCAAAAATATGGAGTTTGTCTAATTGAGCATGTGGTCCCAGTTAATTCTGAATTTTAATCTTAACTGTGGCCATTTTTTTCCCATCCTTGAATCAAGCATTCTTCCCCAAGCCCCATACTTGAAGTGCATGAACACAAGCAACACATGCTGTTTGACTGCCAGCCAAATCCTCGTTATCCCACCGACAATTCCAGTCACATACTGACCAACATGTCTGAAAGGTTCAAGGTAAATAAAGGTCAGGAGAGGTGGTGATATTCGCTGGTGATGTAAATCTGTGTCCTCACAGTAGCACTGTGATTTCATCACTGCATCTGACTCCAAAATACAGAAATGGGTATATGGAGTTGTAGGGAACCTACAGTGTGTTCTTGGGAGATAAGGGAACATTTTTTAATATGAGGGGGGTGTCTGGGTTTGTCTCACGATACGTGCATGGATAATCCATTTCTTATGGAATTGGTTGCTTGCATTTTAAGACACTGAAATAATCACCAAATGCCAGATGCGACAAAAAATGTAATCATCCTGATTTTGACCCCATTTTTAATCTTGTGTTAGCTTTTTATTTAATACACACTTACAACTGAGGCCAAACAATAGGGGGTTTTATACTTTCATGACAAAATGAGTACATATTGTGCCTCCAGATCTCATAAATGCAATAAGGGATCTGATGAATAAATAAAATTTAATGTAAGCTCTGTATTAAAAGGTTGCCTCCTTTTAAGTCTCCTTGTCTGACCTATTATCTGTAAATATCTCATATGTTCCTACTGCAAAGCAAAGACTCAATTATGTAAATTAGTTTATAGTCCATCTGATATAATTAATACTTAAAAGAGGTCCAAACCTCATTTGTATTTTCTGAGGTCATCACTTGTATTTCCATGTCTAAAACTTTGTGAAGTTTTGAAACGAACTGACACAGCTTCCCTACCAGAAAAACAGGAAAGGCTGCTGGAGGATAGTGTCCTTTGCAGATAAGACCAACACCGAGCTTCTCAGGTTTGATTTTGCACAAATGCTGGAACACAATACAACACAAGAGTTCAAGCAACTTCTCTGAAGGCAATTCATTACAACTCTTATCATCCTATAAAGCCAATGAGTCCTTAATTGTACCATCAGACAAACTGTTTGTCAAACTCCTGTACTACTGAAACAAGCAAAAATGCTCAAACTATTTAACTGCAAATATTGTTAGCTAATTTTTTTATTTATAAATTGCATTTCCTAGAGTGTTTTGGCTCAGCCATAGTACCAGGATGTTCATGACATCCATGTACAGACAAATATATATTCATGCATTTTATCTTAAATGAAAAGTCAGAAAATCTGGTTTTAAAACTACATTATTGATGTTGGAAAGACAAACACTAAAATGTTACAAGGTGCTAAAATCAGATTTCTCCGCTCAAGCTTATTTTGCTCTTTTTATACATGGATTTTTGAAAAAAATAGCAAAGACTATTTTCTCCACCAAGATAGGGTCTCAGTGAGCATATGAGAAGTAGCATGCAGAGTAGCATCATGGAGCTACACTGGGAATGGGATGGCACTATTAAATAGGAAATGCTGCTCACAGAGCCTCAACCAGTTGTGAACACCTGATTATGCTTTCCCTGCCTAGGCATTCCCAGTCTCTCCAGTAGCTCTAAGTGATAGCTCTTCAACCTCTCCCTTTGCACTGTCTGGTCCAGTACTCCCTCAGTCAGCACACCAAACCTAGCAGGTATCGAGTTAGGCTGCTTCTAGACAATGCCAGGACCCCAAAGTGAAGAAAAGGGTTTCCTAAGCTTAAGCAAAAAAAGCAGTTTCAAGGAAAGCTTGGCTTGCCCCAGATAATTCTGGGCAAACACAGATGTTCTCTGTGTTGCGCATGCAACTCTAGCTTGTAATGGAACAGGGGAAGAGTGTTTGTATGAGAGAACAACACATGGGATCAGGAGCTCTGAGGTCAAAGCTGTACTAGTAAATTAAACAGTCTCAGGGCACTGAAACTCACCTGTCTGCACTCTGAAGTGATGGCACAGTTTTGATCTGGGCCAACAAGCACTCTGACAAACAGTTCACTGGCACCATTTGGAAACTAGCACAGCCGGGGACCCTTCCCAGCAGGGAGCAGCAATGAGGCCTCCCTGCTGTACAGAGAGAGATTATAATGAGGCCAGCTGGTCTCTGTACCAGACATCAGGAACATTTAATTTTTTTTGCCTGAATATATTCTGACTCAGTCATGCTTATTGTGCCCTGACTTATTATACCTTTAACCTGTAAAACAGCGGCAGTCTTTACTCACTTGGCCAGTAATTTATTTGAGTTTGAGAAAAAATTACAGAAGAAAAAGTACAAAAACTACCTTCCTGTCTAATGACAAGACCTTTTCCAAAGGATAAAGTCCTAGGGTTTCCAAAAAAAAAAAAAAAAATCAGCATTTTAGGAATTTGCTAACTGTAATTGGGCATGGAAAATGTCAAGCCATATGCCTAAAAAAATCCCTAGTTTTGAAACACTTTAGGTAAGTTGAACAAAATGTCCTAATGCAAGTATAAGTTCCATTGATAGTACAGTCACTGCATTAGTGACACCTGTAGACAGTTCCTTTGCATTAGGAGCAGTTAGGCTGCAGAGATTAGAATTACTTTTCTTCATTCCACCAGCAGAGCAGCAGAGAGCTCATCCAGCTTCAGTGGTGTTTAACCTGTGGTGCGAGCAGTCCCTCTGTTCTCTCCAGCAAACTGCCAGCTAGTAATTTATATTTGGGATATAAAAAAAATCTTAATTTTCAGTGGCTTTACATTCCTCTTGATCAGGCAAAAACCATTGCATTCCTTCTCTAGGATCTCTCTTAAAGGTCAGCTCACCAAGGGGGGCCTTTGGAAAGCTGCAGGAGTAGCATGTGGGCTGCCACATAAGGTGCGTGCAGCTGGTGTTCAGCAGCTGTGAGCTGAAAATCAGTATACAGCTCCAAAAAGACTGCTGCCAGGCTGCTAGCTTGTTGGATTTGGGATTTTGAATTTTTAATTTTTTTTTTTACCTAACAGTGGCTCTTTCTAGTTTGGGGGTTTTGCTTTCTTTAGATATGGCTTTAAATTCCTCATTTGCTATGCAGTTATTACTGACAATTCCATTCTTCTTACTGAAGTCAGGTCTGTACACAGAAGAGCCTTTCTGGTGTGCAGCTGCAGCATCTTGCAGAGATGACTGGGTCCGTCGGAAAGTATCACCTAACAATATGACAGTGTCACTGACGATGCCTGAAATGTATCCTCAAACATTTAAAAGCCCTTAATGCAATTGGACTTTACTGGACAGCTGATTTTCAGATTCTGATTGAAAACGGAAACTGAATGGAAAAATAACACATGATCTCACTTGTCACGTGTGACTCTGGTCTATAGGTGCTTTGGGGCCAATTGCATGGTATCTCAGTGTTCTCCACCACTGGAACTGTAGCCAAAGGCCAGACCAGGAATTGCCTAGCCACAGCCAGAAGTGTCTGTCAGCATCTGCTTCTGGAGCAGTCCTTCCTTAGAACGATTTTTAGGTTGCTCCAACACAAGCCAGACACTGGGGGAACATGCAGTGCCTTTTGTACTCCCTTCTGAATTGCACTCAGTCTGTTCCCTGATATTTTGTTTGGGTTTTATTTCTACTGTGTTATGGAATATCTCAGAGGAGTTTGGGTTCTCTCACTTGCAGCACCTGCTGCTTTTGAGACGACAATTTAAATCATAGTAAGAAGATACATTGTTATCCTGAATGTTAACTGCAGAGAGTAATACCCTGTGGCATTCTGGAACCTGCTTATTTACCCACCTGTGCATGTGGCTTTTCACATCTATATTGTTTATTTATAATGCAATTTCACTGACTCCAGTCTGGAACATACTAGCTATCTGGAGGTCTCTGGAAAATAAGTAGATGTGCACATTAAATATTGAGGAATCATTTTTTTCTATGATATTTAAAGTGCTAAGATGGAAATTAGGAGTTTGATCCAGCAAACTTCACCACATAGGTAGTTTCATTGACCTCATCAGCAATGACAGGCCTTTGTGTTTGAGGGGGTTTTCAATCTTTGAGTGTGACAGTGACAAGGTGATTTAGAAATTAATAAATTTCTCTAGAAATATCTGAATTTCAGTGCTTAGCAGTTTACTTTAGGGAAAAACAACAGTTTTATTTGTGATGCATTTCAGCGAAGACACATTCAGTGTATTATTTTTTAAAATAATCTGTTGACATTTAGATAATACAGGTATATACTGTCTGAGTCACAATGCAATAGTGTTACATGCCAAAATTACAAACATTCCACAGTGCAAAGAACATTTAAATTTTTTACAAGGCATAGTAGCTTTATTTTTCCCCCTCCTTGAGCAAGATTTTGGGTTTTACCTTGGAAGACCCATGGAAACTTGTTGGGGATTCAAAATTTCATTGCAAAGAACAGGAAAGTATTGTAGCTGTTACAAAAGGAGTGGAATAACTAGTATCTCCTTCTCCACACAGTCTTTTTCCATCTCAACAAGAGTCCCAAGGAGCTATCTAAAAACATGTTTATAATGAAGATCTAGGGACTGCTGAATAACCCCCTGTTGTTCAGAGAAAGGTTCTTCAGCCCGATATTTCAGGGCTCCAATGTATCAAAGTAACATACATTGAACTCTCAGAGATCTTGGTATTCCTAGTTATTTCATCAGGGCACTTACTCTGTTTTATATACAAACTATTTCCTGCAAAACTTGTTGGGCTTTTTTTAGTTGTTTAAAAGAAATACAGTCCAATGCTGTGTGTAGTTTCAGGGTTCTGTCTGTAGGGCAAATTTCTAGAGGGTAGTCTTTGTTCATCTGGTTGGCTTCTGTATTCTGCATCCTCAAGCAATCAAAAAACAATTCATACTTTATGCACTTAAGAAAACATTGTCTCTAGTAACCCCAGAGCTAAAAGTTTTCTTCTCTTTTTCTCCTGCAAGTGACTGATTGACTCCAGCACCATGCAAAACAATATTCAGAATGGAACTTGTCAATTAAATGCTTCTGCTAGCCCAAGGGAAGCAATAATATGCTTTTCAATCCAAGTGGTCATTCTAATTCAAAATAAACACCAGTCATGAATACACCAGTTTCAATCAATAGACTCTTAAGCTGAAAGATATTTGTCCTGATTTTACATATTAATTCACTGGGTTTTACATAATTTTCACGATCATACTTCCTTCTTACAGGGTCAGTCATTTCAACTTTATTTATAATCTCTACCTCTTAGCTTTATCTGCTGTTGACAGCTGGAGGAGTCAATTGAGAGGTGGAGTGAGGTCTTCCTATTACCTTCTCTTTCAAACAGCTGCTAGTCATAACTGTTGTGTATCTAATAAGGTTATGAGGATACCATTGGACTCTGAAATCAACACAACAGACAGAATTTATCTTAGAGAATAAGGATACTTGTCATGCAGAAAAATAAGCAGCTCTGTTCATCTCACCCTGATATGGACATCTAAAATAAGTCAAATGAATTGCATCTTAAAATTGCCTAGTTCCTCCGTTCCCCTTGAATGGAGATCAGCATGAGTTGTGCTGTAGTAGATATTTATACTGTAGGTACGGGAAGGCAGGTTAGATTAATCTGGCCACTGCCTTGGCATTTTCAGCAGTTCTCTCTGTTTCATAATTGACAGGTTATGCTATGGCTGAGCAGGTCCCAGGTAGAGCAATAAATGAAGAAACCACTGTCTGTGTTGAAATATCTTCTTAAGGAAAGCAGCAGGTGTTTCCATCATCATTCAGTTAATGCAAAGAAATACGGGCAAAATAATCTTTTACAGTTTCAGAACACAATATTGCTTTGGTCTGGATTACCTAAAAATGATACTGAAGATGTTCAGGACTTAGTTTTGCTATTGCTTTGGCTTTTGAGACAGGAAAACAGTCTAGTTGAGATTTAGACATCCATAAGGCAATCAATCACAGGGCTGAAGGAGCTTTAAAGAGATCACCTAGCACACACAAATTCCCAAGGCAAGATCATCTTTAGTGAGATTACTCTTGCTTCTACAAAGCTCCCAATTTGGAGATTTCAAACCACTAGTGTTTAAGCTGATGCTTTCTAATTGTAATTTACAGCCACTACTTCTTGTCTTCTCTATTATGGGCTTGAACAACAGGTGAACCTCCTTCTCTTCAGTCTTTTCCACAGTAGACTGCTGTCCTGTAACCTAGTCCCCTGTTCTCTAGGCTAAACAATCTCATTTTGTCTGATTTTTTCATATGACACAGTGAGTCTTTTCAGCATATCTAAGCGCTGACTGACTGCTCCACATCCATTTGCTGTTATGTTCAACCCCATACATGGTACTGTAATAAGACCTTATCTAAGGTGGAAAGCCTGGTTCACACATTCTCCATGTTGCTGAGTCCCTGTACAGTATTTGACTTTCTTGCAGCACTATTACACCTTTTGCCTGTGCTCAGGAATCATCTTGGATAACCCACAGATCCTTTCCTACAGTGCACTGTTTTTTCCAGATCAAATCTCCACTTCTTCATCCTCTGGCAGGCTATGTCACTGCCATCTATACTGTCTTTGAATTTAGTAAGTGTGATGGGGCAACAAAAGAGAGTTGAATGTTTGTATGCATCCTCCCCCCACTGTCCCCTCTCCTTTTGCCATCTCTGATGGACAGTGTAGTTTGTCCTGTGATGAGAATGTCAGGTGGGTATTGCAGGAGGAACTGTCTGGATGCTTGCATAATTAATTTGTTCCAGGGATGGGGGAGCTGAGGTGTTTGAATTTACTTTGGTGCACATCAGCCTGCATAAGAGGTATAAAATGCTGCTGGAGACTAGGCCAGTGGGGCAAACTGGTCTCCTGGAGTTGCAAACAACTTCTATGTGGATTCCTCACCACACACACACCACCTGGAAGTGGGACTCCTGCAGGGTATGTTCAGCCCAAAGATGGGGAACACTCACTTTTGGATGAGTGATTTAAAAGCACTAAGATCCAGTCAGAGATAAAATCCTAAAGTAGCTAAATAGGTGCTTTGTTCTTTGCAATTGTGAATTCTACAAGGCCAAAGACTCTAAATCTGTATGTTTCCAGCTGAACCAGCTTATATTAATACCCTTTAGACATAAACTGTTGACCAAATCTGAGGCTAAGTGGACTGAGATGCACCTAGATGTTTAGAAAGCAAGGGGCTCTCACTGAAGCTTGTGACTCAGAAGGAGGGACCACAACCTGACTATATAATAATCCATTGTAATAGATGGTAGAGTTGTTATTTAGAGACTGCATTGGCAATATTTATATGCTGTACTAGCAATAAATCTTATCATAATCATCCACATAATCACTGTGTCCTACTTCTTATGCCTTGCCGAGAGCCCTCTCCACTACTCTCCACAGTAAGCCTGGCAGCATTTTCTATCATTCCTCTCAACAATGAAAATATCAAACAACACTATGTCAGGGCAGGCCCTTGACACATCTCTCAGCACACAACCCCATTTTGACTCTGACTCAATGTTAATTACCCCGAGTATGCTTTTCCAACTGCTTTTGTAGGCAGACAATAGCATTTTTATATAAATCATCTTCCCCAATTTTCTCAGAACCTGTTATGAGGAACCTTAAAAAATTTCCAGTATTTGACATCTACTGCCTTTTATCAGTCCACAAGATAGGTTAGGCTGTTGTATGAGGAGATCAGACTGGTCTGTTACAATTTTGTCTTGACATATCTGTAGAGAAGCAGACAGATTAACAAAAGGACTTAAGTGCCACCTAACTGTCATTTCAGATATCTAAGACACATATCCTCCAAACACAGAGCTTCTAATAACCTGAATTCCCTGGATTTTACATTTCTTCTAGGAAGTGTTCATTTTCCCAAATGCAGTCTGCACCCACTAAAATTTAGCTAATCCCAGAAGGATTAAGAGTCTCTAACTGAAGCTATGTGAAAAATAAATGAAGAGTTAAATGAGAGAGATATGAAGAAGAAGAAATTAACTCATTCATCCAGGACAGAGACCTTCAAGTTCTGGTTGCTGTTCAGAACAGTTTCTGCATTTTCCATTAGAATGTCACTGGACAAAAAAAACCCACAACAGATGAATAATAGGCTGATAATAATTTTTTCTTTCAAAACTATTCTTTTAACAGAGGAATTGTGTGCATTGCACTATAATGATTCAGCTTGTTGTGGTAAGTCACAAAAAATATTAGGAACTACAGAGGCATTAATTGTGAACTGTAATTGTTGGGGGTTTTTTTCCCTCGAGGTATACCATCTGCTAACCATAAAAAGCACCAAACCACCAGGAAAAAAAAATCCTAACTTCACTGGAGCTGTAATTTCTGACTTCATTTATTTTTATAGCCTTGTTGACATTAAATGAAATGTTATATGGATAATAGTGCATTTCTCTTTGAAATTTTATTTCCCTTTTGGCCTTCTGAGTTGCATTTCAGACTTTCAAAGAAGCCACAATAAGGTTTTTATTTTCACAGAATATGCCAATTTGGAAGGGACAACAACAATCATAGAGTCCAACTCCTGGTCCTGCACAGGGCCATCCCCAAGAGTCACACCAAGTGCCTAAGAGTATTGCCCAAATGCTTCCTGAACTCTCTCAGGTTTGGTGCTGTGACCACTTCCCTGGGGAGCCTGTTCCAGTGCCCAACCACCCTCTGGGGAAAAACCTTTTTCTAATCTCCTACCTAAACCTCCCTTGACACAACTGTAGGCCTTTCCCCTGGGTCCTGTCCCTGGTCCCCACAGAGAAGAGATCAGTGTCTGCCCCTCCTCTTTCCCTCAGGAGGATGTTGAAGGCTGCAATGAGGTCTCTTCTCAGTCTCCTTCAGGCTGAACAGGCCAAGTGACCTCACCTGCTCCTCATATGGCTTCCCCTTGAGGCCCTTCACCATATTTGTTGTCCTCCTTTGGATGCTCTCTAATAGCTTAATATCTTTCTTATATTGTGGTGCCTAAAACTGCACACAATATTCAAGGTGAGGCTGCACCAGTGCAGAGCAGAGTGACACAATCTCCTCCCTTGACTGGCTGGTGATGCTGTGCCCGATGCTCCCAAGGACCTGGTTGGCCCTCCTGGCTGCCAGGGCACTGCTGACTCATATTCAACTTGCCATCGACCAGGACCCCCAGGTCCCTTTCCTCAACACTGCTTTCCAGCTTTTAATTCCCCAGTCTGCATGTACATTCGGGGTTGGGCAATCCCAGGTGCAGAATCTGGCACTTTCCCTTGTTGAACTTCATATGGTCAGTGATTGCCCAGTCCTCTGATTTGTTGTGGTCTCTCTGCAGAGCCTCCCTCCCTTTGAGGGAGTCAACAGCTCCTCCCAGTTTTGTGTTATCTGTAAACTTGCTTAGTATCCCTTACAGTCCTGTTTCCAAGTCATTAGTGAAGATGTTGAAAAGCACAGGGCCTAAGATGGAGCCTGTGGAACCCCACTAGTGACAGGTCACCAGTCTGATGTTACCCCATTCACTGTTACCCTCTGTGCTCAACCCGTGAGCCAATTGCTCACCCACTGCTTGATGTGTTTATCCAGCTGTGTGCTGGACAGTTTGTCCAGAAGGAACCTGTTAGTACCAAAAGCTTTACTGAAATCCAAAAAGTTACATCAGCTGGCTTCCCCTTGGTGTTTTACCTTGTCATAAAAGGAAATCAGATTGGATAAGCAGGACTTTCCTCTCATGAAGCCGTGCTGGCTGTGACCAATGACTGCATTGTCTTTCATGTGTTTTCCAACACCTCACAGAATAATCTCCATAACTTTACCAGGCAGTAAAGTGAGACTGACAGGCCTGTAGTTCCCAGGGTCCTCCTTCTTGCCCTTCTTGAAAATCAGGACATGTTCACCAGATTCCCGTCAGCTGAGACCTCTCTGGATTCCCAAGACTGCTCAAAAATCGAGAGAGGTTTTCCAATAACATCAGCCATCTTTTTGAGGATTCTTCGATGAATCCCATCAAGTCCCATAGATTTTTAGGGATCCAGCTGATGCAGATCCTGCACAATTTCAGGGTCGACTGGCAGTTGATCATTCTCACAGTCATGGTCCTCCAGCTCAGGGCACTGAGATCCCCTTGGTCCATCATCTGTGTTGAAGACAGAGGCAAAGCGTTAAACACCTCTGCCTTGTCTCTGTCCCTGTTTGTGAGATGACCATCCTCATCCTGGAATGGGCCAATGATATTTCTATACTGTCTATTGCCATTTGAAAAACTCTTTGTATTGTCCCCCACATTTCTGGAAGCTTCAACTCCACTTGAGCTTTGGCAGCACAAATTTTCTCCCTGCAGTGGCAAGTAGAATCTCTGTATTCTTTCCATGTCACGTGACCTTGCTTCCACTGGGCATATACCTTCCTTTTTTGCACTGTTTCCAAGAGAAGATTCCTGCTGAGCCAAGCTGACCTTTTGCCTTGCCTGCTTGACTTCCAACATTTGGGAATTGCCTGTTCCTGTGCCCTTATGAGCTGGTGTTTGAAAAGTGACCAGCACTGATGGCCCCCAACACCTGCAAAAACATTTTCCCAGGGGACCTTACTTACTAAATCCCTGAGCAGCCTGAAGTCTATTTCTGTGCTCATACATTATTTCAATTCATGTATCCATAACCAGATAAACATTCTGCATGTTTACACAAATTGCGTGTGAATAATTGTCACACCTGACCGGTAATCAAGCAGAAATGCATCCAAGCACCAATGTGTTACCACAAAATCAAGCAGTAATAGAGCAAATTTTGGACACTAATTCAGCATGGTTTATGTACCAAGCAGACTGGTCTGTCTAAAACTAGGCTATTTCCTTGTGTTTTACTCTATGAAAAAATCTCAGTTTTGAATTAGTACGGCACTAATCCTACAGCACTGGAGACAGAGTTTTCTTGTAGGCAAGTTTAAGAGTTTATCTATCCTAGCAGCAGCTTATGTGGAATTTGGGACATCTGTAAGGATGCTCCAACTCATGCAGACTTTATGACCTTTATTAAAATGCAATTTTTCTTTAAATTAAGCCATTTAGAACATATTCCTACTCTGCCCTGCCTTTACTAAATGTGTAAGAATTTAGCTTGGATGCTTCAATACTTCAAATTTGACCAATGGGTTCAGAGCTCTTCAAATAGTCACATGGATAGTGTGATGGAAACATCCACAGTGTAAATATAGAAGCATCACTACTGTGAAAAAGGATTACAAAGTTAAGAGGTAGATAAATAAGGCTGACAGCATAATTCCTAGAACCTCTGGAAAGACTTACCTTGTAGAAAGAAATTCTGCCAATCTAAAATGATAAATGCTTACTTTTTCTCTGAATCCTAAGGAGTGAAGGTAAGAAATTATCATGCTGAAAACTTGATATAGTCCTTTTCATTATTTTCTTCCTGATGAAAACTCTTCTAAATTCATTTGTATGCAGGGACATGCATACATGTATCTATCTATCTATCTATCTAT
>JAWWLV010000045.1:27910829-27929604 GCA_035041135.1 Platyrinchus mystaceus
CTTTATTTTCCATTCAACCAGCCTGAAGTGCCAGTCTGAGGCCTGATTTTAGGGAATCTTTTCTACCTTACCCTTCCCTATAAAGGAAAAAGTTTAGCTTTTCTAAAAAAACCAGGGTATCAATATTTTGAGTTGAATATCTAGTTGCTGAGGTATTTGCAATTTATTTAGGAATTTCCACGTGTCATTTTGTATCTCAGATGCATATACTGAAATGAAGATACTAAAATCTTTTCGTACCTGTCTTTTTGGAAGAAAGGTTTTGAAGCCAGGAACCTTGGAGAGCCCTTGGGAACTGCACTCACGGTCACAATGAAGAAAACAGGAATTTTTATTTAGCTGCATTTTGCTGTAAATTATGTTTGAATCAATTCACTGTTCAGAATATAAAGAAATATTGCAGAGATGCTCTATCACAAATATTCACTTTTTATACTGAATGGGACAAGAATGCAAAAGGAAAAAAACACTGGGCTCATGTAAAGGTTCATATAATGCATAAGAGTAGGGTGACAAAACTAAGGTAACACAATAATTCTTACATTTAAAGACTTGCAACAGGAGTAAGTACTAGTACCCTTTTTGCATAGCGTTTATGCAGATTTTCACATATACTTAAGGAAAACTGAAACATCTCTCCCAGGGATAAAAATGTCAGTAAATTGAGTAATTTTGTATCCGTGACACAATGGTCTATCCCCTGGGCTAAATGAGTAACTGTGGTCATCAACAGAATCAGTATCATGTGTGAGAAATAGAATCATAGAATACAAGGACTTGGAAGGGACCCATCAGGCTCATAGTGTCCAACTCCTGGCCCTGCACAGGACAGTTCCAAGACTCACACCATCTGCTTGAGAGTGTTATCCAAATAATACAGGGCCACACAATCTGCTTTCTAAAAATGTTTTTTTTTTCCTTTGTGTTGCTATGAGAAGGCTGTGTCTATGCATCTGGCTATACGTATCCATGGACTGGACTGGTGAGAGATTGTATTTTTGACTCTGGAGAGAATCTGGGCAACTTCTGCTTCTCTGAAGCTGCACATGAGTCACCTGTCTTGTTGTACAAACTTGATATCCTTGTAATAGCTTACAGAGAAATTAATTTCATGAGAGAGTTAAACATTTTACTTTGTGGGACTAGATTCATGGGCAAGTTGAGATCTGCGTCCTGAGAGGAAAAGCTAATTTTATTTTCACCTAACTCATGATCTGATGTGACTGCTTCTTGAACAAAACCCAGTGCAATTTAGAGCAACCTAATGTCCAAATTTACAAGCTCTGGACTGGTATCCAGAGCACACAGCAAGAGTCAGTGATCAATAGAATGTAAACATATTGCCATGTCATCCTCTTAATTTGTCTCCTGTTCCAGTTCTTTGCCAGATAATAGTATTTTTGTTTGTACAGAAAAACATGTCTGAGCGCTAAGCTACTTTTTTTTGCCAGATCTCCAGTTCCTAATCCATTTTGAGGTGGGAAACAGGGACAGTATTCCCATTAAAAAATTGATTATGAAAGTTGTTCTTCATTAAAAGTACCTAATTTTGTCCTTTAGCATCCTCAAAAATGTCTGAATTACTTTCCAGAAACATTTGAGTCATGAAAGAGATCAAGCATAGGAAATAATAGCCTCAATGATTAAACTGCAAGCTATTGAAAATAGACTTGTAAAATACAGAATCTAATTTCAATACTAAGTCTTCCTGTATGCTCTATTTTAAGCTCTATGATTAAAATTACCTTTCTGATGTGTTTCATTCACTTTGAAGAGTTTGGAATTCAACAAGAGTAGTGTTCAGCTCAGTTAAGTCTGATTCTAAAACTCTTACTTCCATCTGAAAATGTTTAATATGATGGGAAATATTTTGCATCATTTGAGAGTAATGAAAAGGAACTTGTGTGCATCAATTTCATGGATGATAGGCTTGGATATAGCCAGAGTGCAAACTATCTCTGCAAATATACATCTGGAATTCAAATAACAATGGATTGTTAGCATTGTTAACCTTCTTACAGCAGCATAAGCTGTAGCAAGGTTTTTTGAAGAAAGAGTACTCTTCAGCTATTTTAATGCATTATACTCAAACAGGTAAGACTCCACAGCAGCAGAGTTGAAGGGCAAATAAATTGCTTTTGTAAAATTTGCATTTGGAACACAGTATTCATTGTTTGCTCTTAGTAGTATTCCAAGGCAGCACTGGAGTATGGAGTAACATATGGTCATTTCTGTATGTTTACAAGAAAAGCCATTTTTCAAATAAACAGCCATTAACAAAACAATAGGGGCTTCTAATCTCATTAATCCTCTAAAAGATTGCTGAGACTGGACAGGGGTATATAAAGCTCATGCTAGCCCATGTCTCCATTTTATTATAATAACAGAAAGCTGTTGTCCCTGCTTCATATTCCCCACTCCCCATTCCTCCGATGGTGGATGTTATGAGTATTGTAAAAATACGAAGGTCAGTGGTTGTTGTTCCTCCACAAGTGCTGGAGGCCGCAGCTGTGTCTCTTTCATCCTTAAGGTTGGATCCCAAATGAGACTTATGCCTCTTTCCAGGGAGCAAATTCTTCACAGGAATCAATTATCCTGGGAGGTAAGGACGAGTATGAACTAAGACATAAATTGATTGTAGGGAGAGTGTTACAGAATAATGAGCAGCTAATGATTAAAACCACACAGGATGCTGAAGGCACTCCCTTTCTGCATGTTGTCTGTTCCTGTTTTGCTTTGCTGACTCCCTGGCTTTACTGAAGGATGTTTGAATCAAGCGAAGGGAGAGACAGAGATTTTCTGTGCAGTGCAGAGACACCCACTGGTATATCTAAGTAAAAAAATTACCCTGCTTCAAAATGCTTTAAGACAGCCATCTTAACTTCTGGCAACAAAACCAGAAACTGAAATTACTGAACATTAGGGAGTAACATCCTTCAGAGAGTATCCTAAATGTTAAATAGCTTATAGCATATAGCTACACGTGGCAGCATATAGCAGCCTGTGCTGTACATCTAGGGGGACATGCTGAGTAAGCCAGCATCCCTACAGCAAATCATCCTAGAGCTGACTTTGTGTTTTAGAGCTTCTAGATGCAAAACGTAGCCTGAGGCAGTTTTGGAACCAAACGCCATTCAGAGTAGTCCTAAGACTGCTCTAAATCCAGGCAAGGGCTGAAACAGTTTTATGGTCCTCAGTGTAAGAAAGAAGTAAAGGTGTCTAAAAACTACAGCTCATGAGAAGTCTGTTCCAGAGATTCAAAGCTCACTAATATTTCAAATGCCTCCTATTCCATTACTATGTATTGTGCCAATATGCATAATCCAATCCGTTTACCCTAATATACCCTGCTATTTAGTCTTTTATTTATTTACCATTTTTTCTGCACCTTTGGTACCACCCAGCTTTAGAGTGCCCCCATGGTGACAGGTCTTCTCTTCTGCATTTTTGTGTACACATACAATGCTCAGTATTGGATTAAGACACAGGAATTAAAGACCCAAGCCTAAATCTCCAACTCTGGAATGATTAAATGACAATCTATTAGGGTTTATTTTTTATGAACGATCTTTTTTTATCCTTGAACAAGCTTCTGATCCATATGGTTGTGAGAATATGATCTCCCTGAACTTGACATGATGGTATTTGGTGCAATCTGCAGAGAGTAAAGCTGTAAGGTCAGTGCTATCTTGTGTTTTAGAGGAGTCCAAATCCTTCCAGACATGCACAAACTACCCAGGATGACAGCTAAAAATGAAGCAGTCCTCCCCCTTCTTCCCTCAAGTTGCTGAAAAAAAAAGGACCTCAGGTGTCTCTCTACTGCAGGGATCTGATTTTTCATCAGGGGAAACGTATGTGCTTTGGTGTTACTCCCAACGTCAACTGGGAGTAAAGGATTGATCATGAAGGCACAGGGGGCCCAAGGCTGTCAGTCTGAGTGTCTTGGAATAGCTGCAGCTTTCCACTCGCTGGTCCTTATTGCCATGCAGGTGGCATAACCTAGTCAAGTGTTATTTGTATTGTGCCTGCTAGAGACTGTGTGTTATCTGTCACTCTCTGTAAATATTGCGTCACAGTTGCAGCTCTCCAAAAAGTTGTGTTTCATACACAGTGGCAACTCATGTCTCAAAGTTTTGCTGGTTCCATGCTCCATCCCTCATGAGCCCTTCCTAGAGAAGCCATCACAAATTTGGCAGCTTGTGACTCTTCAGTGGATCATATGTCTACTGTGGCCCTGTTTACTTCCTCCAAGAGGACATGCAGGAAGCCCCATATTAGCCTTTTTTTTTCCCCTCTGGGAGTTTTGATTTCTGCAGCAATTTACAACGTGAATAATACCACAGGACTGGAGCTCAAGGGACAGGTAAAGCCCTTAAAAAATAAATATTTAGCCTTTGTGGTAATGAAAAAGAATGAAGAAATATGGTCCTGCATAGAAGATGCAAAATCCAGAAAATAAATTGAGGCTGAAGAAAAATCTGTCATTTCAAAACCATTCTCCTAATTTGGGAGGAAGGTATTAATTAAAAGTTAAAGTTTGAACCTGGAGTTGCCGGGTACTTCCCTCGAAGGTCCCGAGCATCACGACTCTCGTCCTTGAGGTCCGTCCCGTCTCCTGCCTCTTTTTCCTGCGGTCCCTGGATGCGGGTGCGGTTGAGGGCCAATAGTCCAGGTATGGAAAGCAGCTTAACCTGGGTTTCTCCCACCCTTTGGGCTCATGCAGCGCGCACGCCTGTGCCCGTGTGCCTGTCTGTGTCTGTGTGTCTGACTGTCAGTGTGCCTGACTGTGTCTGTGACTGTCTGTGTGCCCGTGTCTGTGATTGTCTGTCTGCGTGATCGTGCCTGTGTGCCTGTGTGCCTGTGTGAGAGCGGCAGCCCGTGCCGCACACGCTCCCTGGACAGCGCGGGGTGCTGTTTCACCTGCAGCCATGCGCAAAGCCAGCGGGACGGCCGCGGACGGAGGGATGCTGAGACCCCCGCGCCCCTGGCCCTGATCACCTTCGCCCCTCCCGTTCTGCAGCGGCGCTTCTCAGCCCGCTCCTCCGCCCACCGCAGCCACCGCTGCCGGCCGGTGCGCGCCTCCGCCCCACGGCTCTCCTCACTCTCGTTTCACCACACTCTTCCCGCTCCTCGGGAACAGGAGAGAGGAGCCTCTATCCCCGCTCTCCCCCTCGATCCCGCCTCACCTCACCCCTCTCTCCATCACCGCCGCGCTCGGGCGCGCGCGCTCCCGCTCGCTCGCGCACGAGTGACATCACCCCCGTCCAATCAGCCGCCGCCGCTCCCCGCGCCCCGCTCGGCCCCGCTCGGCCCCGGCGGCCCCGCGCGCGGCCGGGGCGGGGGCGCGCGGGCGGCTGTCAGCCCAGCCCAGCCCAGCCCAGCCGGGCAAGGACGCGCCGCGCCGAGCCGGCAGCGCCGAGCTGCGGGGCCGGGCAGGGCAGGCGAGGGCTCTCCGAGCCGTCCCCGGTGCGCAGCGGAGGCGGGGACGCCACGGGGTGACAGCCCGGCCGTGCGGCGGCACTGCGCAGGTAGGGCACGGCTCGCTCCGCGGCGGGCACGGCGGTGTCGCCCCCCGCCCGCGCTGCGCAGCGGGGTCCGCGTTAGAGCCGGAGGGACAGGGCGGCACAGCCCTCGGCACCGCGCGGTCCCGGGGAGGGGGCTCCGCCCCGGTGGGTTCCCCCATCGGCGGGGAGTCACAACTTTAGCGGTGCGGGCGGCGGGGCCCGGGGAGCAGGGGCAGGTGCGGGGCGCGAGGGAGCCCCGACCCCCGCACGGCCCCCGCACAGCCCGGCTCCTGTGCGGCGACCCTTTCCCGGCACGGGGGCTCGCTGGGCACGGCAGCGTTCGGCCCCCGGGCTGGCGAAAGCGGGGCCGCCAGCCCCGGGTAACCCCCGGCGGGTGCTGTCCCCGCGATCGTGGCGGGGGGCCGGGATGCTGCCGCAGGGAAAGCCTCGTGCGCCGTTTCCTCTCCGGTCCCTACAGCGCACGTATGGATTTTGGCAGCGTGTGGAAAAACGCGTCCGTATCGTGGTATTGCAGAGCATCATTTCAGCACCGCGGTCTGTGTCGGAGCAGCCGCAGCCTTGCGCCGTCCGCTGACTTGTTTGCGTTTTGGGTGTGTTTAATGGAGACCGGCTAAAAAGGGTTGTGTTGTTTTGTTGGTTTTTTTTTTTAATTGCACCTTCTTGCAGTAAAAATAATAGCGTTTCACGCTATTTTCCCCTTGTAAAACGCTAACTATGCCGTTTTTCAGTGTCGCTTTTTCGTAAATGTCAGCAATTCAGACCGACTGTCATAACACCTGCTGGTGAGGGCAGAGATGCCATTGCTTGAGTCCGCTAAAGGCACCTGGAAGGGCTAAGCCTGCCCGAGGTGCCGCGCCTGAGCCGCACCCGACTGAGGGGCTCTTTAGGAATTGCATCTGCTCTATGAAGCGCTGTTTAATTCTGTTTATAAAACCTACCAGAGATTATCTATGCAGTTAATCAACTATGCTCCATTTAGTAATGAAAGTAAACTATGACCTCTGAGCCGCGAATCTTTTCATTATTTCGTATCCTAGCATAGTTATATAACAATATTATAATGTAGTTATATTAAAGCACATAAAATATTTAAAGGTTTCTTAGCGGTTTAAAAATAAACCATTATGTAATTACTGGTCTGTACAACTTAGACAAAAACATGCCTTAAAAATGCAGCCCCCTTTGAAGAGGTGACTGTATCAAAGAATGTGTTAACAAATATACTTTATTTAGTATAATTTTTTTGTATAAAATTACTTGTAAACTAGTAAAAATAACAAACCCAGGACTTGAAATTGCATAAGAACAAGGGAAAGCACTCTGAAAGAACCTGAAGTTATAAAAATTCTCAGTTTTTCTCTTATATCATTAGTAACTTTTAAGTGTCCTTCTTGCATTGCACATACTGTACAAATCCTTTTGCAAGGATGATCTTCAGCCCATATTGTATAGGCAATAATACTCAACCAAAATTTTTTTAGTAAGAACTTTACTAAATCTTTCTGGAAACTGTTGGTAGTTTTGTGTCGTTGTTCACATTCAAATGTGTGTCATCACCATCAGTTGGTTAGTTTTTGTAGTTGGCATGATAACAAAATACCCTTTTTCCATCCCTAAAGTCTGCAAAAAGTAAAAATAACCTAAGCAAAGCACTTCTGTCCTTGTCCATGTTTGTATTAACCACAATGCTGTTCAAAACCAACAAGAGATTTCTAGTTTTACTTCTGATAGATGCTAAAAAGTAATGCAACCTCAGCATAGCTTCACAAGTAATGTAAGAACCTAGTTGATTTCATAGAATCCTAAACTGAGTGTCTTAAACACCTTCTGTAGAAGAAATCCCACATTATTAAGGTTATGGAACAAAGAGATTTTAAGTGCCTTTTTGAGCATGTCCTTCTGATAGAGTTTTAACTACATGATCACATACTATCTTTTTTTTTTCTACAGGAACTCTCTCCCATTCACTGCATGGGATAGATGGAGCTCACTTAACACAATTCATTATTTTTCATTGATCGTTGTGTGAGCCTATGATTTATTTATTCCATGTTACTTGGCTCTGCTTTGAAGATAGGACTGATAACATCTATATGAGCTTTGCTAAAGTGCTTATCATTATGTGATCAGAATGCCTCACAAGGAATTATTAGTTTATCAGAATCTACCTAAGAGGAGACAAAGCTTTTACAGATGGTGAACAGAGGTACAGAGAGAGTTAGGTGAAAAGTATTTACTCATTTTTGGTGTCCAATTTGAAATATCCAAAATTCTTATAAATATGTTTACTCAAGTTATACCTGCTACTGTTTTTTGTAGCAGTCCTGGGTGTTGCACATATCCGAGAGTGGATAGGGAAAAAGAGGAATTCACAGTTAATTACAAACTATGGAAATTTTGAATTAAGTGGTGTGCTTGTGTGACAGTAAGAGGGAGGAATGGGGAACTACAAAAGGGAGGAGTTTAGTCATTAAAGCCTTTGTGGCATATTACAGAGCCCTTGTCTCTTTTTCTTTCTGCAAGCCCTCTCTCAATCACTACACATATTCCTGTTCTTCAGTAGATGAGTCCTACCTGCATTAGGTTCTGTATCATCTTCATGTGCATACGTGTCCCTATACTTTCTTAAAATATAGAAGATTAAGGGAATTAAAAAAACAAACAAACAACAACAGGATTGGAAAAGTTGAATCCTTTGCTAAAGCTCTTGAACTTTCACCATGAAGACTGACAGCATTGAGAGAGTGCAGTCTCTGTCATGTACAACAGTGGTAAAGCAGAACAGCATAACTTGTAGTGCATTTGCTCAAGTAGTGGAAAAGTGGTTGCAGACTGTAGTCCTTTCTGTTCTAGGATTTAGAGAATGTATCATGGTGGATGAGGGCTCTTTTGACAGTCTTCTGCAAGCACAGTTCTTTTCATGTCACTATTTCTGTGTATCCTAATGACAGTCTCCTATTCACCCTGTAACCAGTCTCAATCTGAATTTTTAGGTGTTCCTGGTATTGACGATTCCAAATTTCAGTTTCTTATCTCAGCCAGTCCTGTCTCTCCTTGCTTTTTGCCTGTCAGCATTCCTTCCACTTACTTTTTTTTATTCCTTGGAGCTTCCTCTTCTTGGTTTGCTACATCAGTCTATTCTCCAGTCACTTTTTCTGTGCTTTTATTTTTGGCATTTTTTGAAGTAAAAGACCCTTGCTGAAAGAAATAAAAAAAAAACGTGTTTTGTTTTTCCTCCATTGTTTCTTTTAAAAATTGAAATCTTGAAGGTATTTTTCAATGTGGCATGTAGTTTGTTTATAATCACTGGCAGAAAGCAAGGACAGATAGGATACTTTGTCAAAGTTCTAGGTAGTTGTAAACACTAGAAATACTGAGCAACCTAAATAGTCCTAATTATGAAGCGAAATTAGCAATTCTGACTGTAGAATGAACTGTATTTTTGCTTAGCTAAGTTTCATGGGTTTCTGTGCTGGCAGATTAAATATCTGATGATTTGGGTTTTGTTTGGATTCATCCTAAGTTTTTCATTTTATCTTAAGGTTTCCTTGTAGATACTTTAGAAAAATATTTACAAGATTATATAAGTCTCTCACTGAATTGAGACCTGGATAAAACTGGTGGAGCTACCACTGCACCATAGTATTTTGTTTACATAAGATAGTCTTTTTGATGTGATAGAATAGTATTTGCAATAACTTAGTACCTCGTGTCTGAAATGAGGGGCATGGTTGAGTTATGGATTGCACTACAGACGGAACATTTAATGTGAGACAGTATGTTAAAATGAAGAAATATAAATATATGTATTTGACAAGTTCTTTGCTTGTATTTATGTAATACTTTTATAATTGACACGTAGTGGCCAGATTATACACTGTTACCATGCAAACCAGTTATCTTGAAAATAGAGATCATGATTTAGTCATGGGATGTGTGATCTTTTTATAGCTTTATTGGAAACATCCTGCTTTACCACAGACAATTCAATTTCCTCCAGTTTAGCAAGAGTTGAACACAAGTGTAACTGTAAATTGCTGTTGATTCCCAGTCAAGCTAGTGTTCAAAGTTATGCGTGGACTTGAATTTACTGCTGTATTAGTTTCTGCATGAAATTTGGTTGGGTTTTTTTTTCCCATAAAATATGAGTAATGGACTTCAGCTTAATGACTGCTAAATTTAATTTGTTTGTAAAAATTAAGGAAAGGTTTTGTATGTTCAGTTGAGCATTTGAACAGGTTACTCAGAGAAGCTGTGCAGTTTCTCTTCTTGAAAGTTTTAAAGACAAATAGATAAAGCCCCCAGCAATCAGATCAAATGTCTTAGCTGACCCTGCTTTGGGCTGGAAATCTCCTCATGTCCCTTACAGTGTGAATTATCCTATGACATTCGAACATCCCTTACAGCCTGAAATATTCTACGATGGTATTCTGTCATTCTCTGTGAGGGGGAAACACCAATACACAGTCTGAACAGTACTTTCTGAAAGGGGAAGGGTAGCTGTGCCAGAGACCAAATATTCAATGCGCGAATGAAATATTTGATGTTACAGACTGAGTTCCCTTTACAGTTTACATTGGTAATTGTATTGAAATGCAGTGCTAGATTTGCTGTGCTCATTAGGTAGGCTTGATGTTATAGATCTGTTTTAAGGGAGATTCAATAGCTTGGGCTGTTAGCGTTGGTATGTTGTAGCAAGTGGTAGTACTTAATCTTCAGTTTCATTGGAAGAAAGGATCCCTTTAATTAATACAGCTGTTTTATATTAAGAAACTTGTATTTTTAATACAAAATCTCATACTCTTAATCTGAATGTAAATATTTAAAACACTGAATGATGCTATGTGGAACAGTCTGTTTATGCTGTCTCAATGTTGTTCCTGTTAAGGGTGCTAATCTTCCTGGGCATGATCAGTGCTTGCTGAATGAGGTAGATAACTAATTGCTTTGTCTTAAGCAGAGGGATGGGACAACAGAAAACTGACTGGTTCCAACACATCAGCTGCAAGGAGATGGGAAATTTTGGATTTACCATAAGTGGGATAGAAGTCCATTTTAAACTTCTGCATTCTGTAAAACCAATGATTTTTTGCAGTGCCTCCTTACAATTCAAGTAATATGTGATGCAGTGATGAAAATGTAATTTCTTGAAAGCTGTCTTGATTTTATGTATACCATTAATTCACCTTTCACATATAGTTTTATTTTTCACAAGGATCTTCAGGCTTTTCATGTTCTAGACTAATCACAGTTTAGGAAAAATAAACCAATTTATTTTATTTAATCTGTGACAAAAGAGAAGCAGCCATATACCTTAAATATTTCCGAATGAAGACTTCCTTCTAGATAACTGTATTTTCAACTAAAATGCTTTCTTTGAAACTGGAAATAAAGCTGAATAAAGCTGACTTTGTTTTGATAAAGGCAATCAGTTGTCTTGCCAACTACTCACTTAAGAACTTAAATAAAGTTGAGAGTAAATTAAATGTCTCTATGTTGTAAAGCAAGCCTGCATTTTCCTTTACCAAGTATTATTAGCAAATGTGTAAAAGTGCCTGCTAGCATAACTTACCTGTTGATAAGGCTTGGTGTTTCTAGAAGTGTGAAGGCTCCCTGCTGTGAACACTACTGCTGCTGCTAGTAGTACTTTTAGATAAAGCATTACATTTTTTTCACTAGGAACATTTTTGAGCAAAGCAAAAAGAAAATAATTAGGATAAATGAGAAAGAGCAGCTAGAAATACACATTTTTTGTTTTCTAAATTTCTTCTTCTGAAGAATAAGGCCATCTCTCTTTGGTAGTATTGCCAAAAGCTCAGATCCCCTTTCATCAGCAGTCTACAGTTTACTTCTTTTATAAAAATCAACTTTGGAATATTGAACAATTTCCACTTCAGATTTTCATTATAAAGAAGCTCCAAGGGACACCAGCTGCTGTTGAAACAGATCTTGGGAAGCCAGGCCTTCTGAAACGCTCTTTTTTCCCCCCTTCTTGTTGTCACTCTGTGAACTCAATCTTTGCTCTGAATTTTTATTATACCTTTTCTCTCTGATTTTTTCTGACCTTTCTATATTTTAAAAAAACTTTAATATATTTTGAAAAAGTACCCAATTCTGCCACCTAAACTAAGTGTAGCCGTGATATCCCTGGAAAACACATAAACAGGCCATCACAACGGCAAAAATTAGTCTACAACATGACTGTAATAGCTTGTTTTTAAAATCACAAACTAAAGACTAAAAACTACTGTGAAAGTTCAGCATTAAGTAATCTTTAAATATTATGTATAATTTTGGTTTTGATTGCTTTAATTACTTTCTTGACTTTTTATATAACACATAACAACTCCGCCAGCTATTGTGAAACAAGCAAATAAAAACCAAACAAAACCATTAAAGGATAACTACTGGAAGAGTGCCAATGCTGACTTAAATTCTAAACAACTGGGGTGATGGTTATACTTTGTTTAAACATCTTCCATGTCAGTTTTGCATTAAGTCTTGTCAGATGGATACTTTGGTTATGGGTTCTAGTTTTAGGTTTGTGGGTTTTTTTTAATTTTAGTCACTGTAGGAGAAAGAGTTATGAAGGGAATGCAGAATAAGATCCTAAGTTCTTTGGCTCATCCTAATAGTTCATTGCCTCTTTCATTTCTTGGTGTGGATCTGCCCCATTCAAAAGTAGATTTTTGCAAAATTTACTGATGCATTAAATTATGATAGGTGGTGAATAATTCCTATCACAACCAGTTTAACTCATAATTCTTGTCTTTCTATAAAGAGTTTATCTGTGTAAGCACAGCAGTAGCAGTTTAGGTGAAGAATTAATTTCCTTTTAAGTAACTGATATTTAAAAAATAAGAATCTGGAAAGCATCAGCAAAACCTAATTAAAATAATTTTAAAAATTACTTAATGGAAAAGATACTCAAATGTCTTATCTGAAATATTGACCTCATCCAGTCACTATTACATTAACTTATATTTGTATGCTCAAACATATCTGTATGCAAGGTATTTCCCCCCCGTGCACTCCTATTTGTTTGAATATAGTGAACTGAAGAAGAAAGTTATCTCTATTAAAAATACTCCAAAAATAACAAAAGGGAAGAGAAGCAGATAATCTCCAGTAGGGTAATTTTGAAGAAATGAGTTTAGAAGTTACTAATTGCATTATTAAATTGTCAGTGTAAAAACTACTTTGAGTTATTTGCATTGTATTACTGAAATTAACAAGAAAAAAAGTGTACTTACTTGGTTGTGAATGCTTTTTATTCCTGGGGATCTTCTGCCAATATGTGCAAAAAATTAGTCATTACAGAAGGAATTTTCTTGAACTGAAATATTTCTCCCCATTTCTTCTTGGAAAAATCATTTTGAGTATGAATCAGGAGCAAGACCAATGTAAATTCTCCCTCTGGGATAGTGGAGTGGATAATTGTTTTAAAAATATTAAATAGCTTTTTGTTTTTAATTTGATGTTGATCTGTGTTTTATCAGCTAAGAACACTTGAGATAACTAAAAGGTTTTGAGTGAAAAAGACTTGATTGTGTTTTCATTACCAACAATTTACTAACATTTACTGTTAGGCTGTGTGATTACAAAATCTGAATTTGGGGCACAGAGGTAAGTGGTATGTCTGAGAAGAGTTAATTTGCATTTAGCTGTATAGGTGGAACACAGAAATAGGTAAATATGACTAAACCAAGTATTTTGTTATGGTGGAAATGGGAGTTTTTAATCTGCTGCTCAGAATGGCAGAGAGTCCTACAGAAACTTAAAGGCATAAAGAAAGTTTTGTAGTTAAAACAGCCCTAGGTTTGTAATAAAGCACAGCTGTTCCCACTTCCGCTCACATTCTTTTATTGTGATACATTCTGCGGGTTCTCTACAGACCAACTGACCCAGTCTTAAATGTGGCTGAACCATAAAACCTGTTTTGTCTCATTTCTTTGAGATCTTGCTTGAAGCGTTCAAAAGATATAAAGACTTTTTTTCCTTCAGAGTGGTTAACTCCAGTCCAATGTGATGTTTATATCTGAAGTTACAGCAGCTTCATGTAATTCAGACCTTGTCTATGCATGTACTGAAAGGAAGCACAGAGGTTTGGGAGTTTATTTTATTTTATTTATTTTTGACTAGGACAACTCTGCAATAACCATACCTGTTATTATTATTATATTACCATATACTTACATATTACCTCGGTTTTATTTACATTCATGTAGCAGGCTTTTGTGACCTACTGGATATTTTTTGCTGATCTTCCCTGGCAGTGATGCTACCATAGTATTTAAACTGACAGTGATTATATAAAGCCTGCAAATAGTCGCTAAAGTTTCCCATGTGTATGTTGGGTTTTTTTTTTTAGTTTTTAAAAAATAACAACTAAAACCAGCAAACATCAAGCACTCTGGTACTGGTGTGACAAGAAAAGAAGGGAGAGAGTGGAAGGAATATATATGTGTTTTTGGCCACTGTCAAAGGAATTATAATATACCACATAAACCAATGAAAACAGGTCAGAATTTACTGCTGTGTTGTTATTTAATACTACCAAAGCACCAACATATTTTCTGTAACAGAACTAATCAGCTTTCAGATATTCTTTGCAGACCAGCTTGAAGAAAAACTAGTGTATTAATATAAGCACAGTAAAGGATATAGAGTACCTTGAAATGTAATTTTTATTCCAGCAGTTTAGCACTTGTCTCTGGAGTCCCTTGTTCAGGTTAGCACTTATGTAGGTAGAACTATTTTGATACTTGTTTGTGACTAAACTAAAGCACTCCAAACATACAGGATATTCTTAGCCTATTTTTCAAGGATTTTCATGATTAATGAGGTATTAATCTGTTTTTATAGATACCAAATCACTTTATAAATGGGTAAAACATTTATTGTGTGGGTAATGGATGGAATGCTGTGCTATTTAATGGAGTGTGTAAGAAGCCAAAGAGCAGTTACTTAGTGGTTCCTTTTGGATACATTGCAATCTAAGATAACAAAGTAGTAAAAAGGGAAATATGGTTATCTGTAGAGCTGCCAAACTAAATTTGGAAATTTGGTTTACCAGCAGGGAAATTCCAGTTCAGCTTCATAAAACACACGTCATCATTCCAGAGAGTCACGGGGCTAATTCTTGCCTGCTCTGGAGAATCATTTGTAAAATACACATCCTCAGTATTTTTTTGCTTTTTACTTGATCTTGTTAATCTGAACATTTTTTGAGAACACAAAATTCAGAGTTAAAAATAGGTGAATTTAAATGAGAGAACTTTTTGTTAGATTTTGCTAGCATTAGGCCTTTAACCTTTATCATCCACATGCAAGTTTGTGACTGGACTGAGATCTCTCTGGCTGAAGATGTTTAAAATAATATAGAATATTCATATTTAAGTATACTTGAAAAACCTCCACGTAACATAGACACTTGTGCTGCTTCTAAGCCATCCTTCACAATGTTGCTAAGCATTTAACATTAAAAGTGTATTTATGTTTGTGGATTTATGTCTGTTAATCTGTAAACTAATTTTATTTATGCTGACTTAATTATTCCTGTTCTATGGGACCTTTACCTGGAAATTTGTTCAGTACACATGAAAAATGCTAGTGTGTGCATTTGGGTAACATTTTAAAACTTAATTTAATCTTCCTGTAAAACAGCAAAATTTTTAGTCGCTGGATACATTACTTTGATATATTGATTGTGCTCATGCTTGCCTCTGAATTCAAGGCCCATTAAAACTTGTACACCAGGCTTTCATCCTGGATAGTTCTTTCATCTTCCCTGGAAGTTCTCTTGATTGCTGGAGAACTCCTTGAATGTAGACTTGATCTTACTTCTAGGGGCAGGGAGTGATGAGAAGCTGGGTCAGAGGAAGTAGTAGATAACAAGTGTGAACACACATTTCTTAATTTTCCTAGCTTGTTCTGTACTTCAGTCTGAAGTTGTCTGCGTGAGCCTAAATTCACATCAGTGATTTATAATAAATAGTCTGATTTTGCCCTAGTGTGGATTAGGACTGCTCATAAATTTACTGACCATTCCTCAAAACCAGATTTCAGTAAGTGAGTAGGAGTACAGCCAATTCTTATGTTATTGCAGTTGTCTTGTCAGGTCTTTCAAGGTTCTTCCAATTGGGAACATAATTACCTGTAAAATTACCTGTCTGCTTAGAGGTGGTTGTCTTTCAGGATTTGTTCCTGTAAAAGGCACCCAAGAATTGCAGGTGCTGACTTGGTTTGTAAACATTTGCTGCTAATTGAATGATAATTCAGAATAGCAGTGTTTCAGAAGGCTTGACAGGCCAGGATTATGGGCTTCACCTGATCATAGGATGTAATATGGAAACCTGATACCGATTCATGATTAGAACTGTATGCCTGCTGGCTCTCAAAATACCTAAAAAATTAAAGATTTATGAAGAAGTCTGCCATATCAGACAAGGACCTATTTTCCTGTATAAAGTACAGGAGCACGTAATCAAGTTACACATGCAAGTTCATGTAGCAGAATTATAATTTTTAATCAGTTTTTGAATATTTGGTAGAAATAAACCCTGAGATTGTAATTCAGTGCTTGATGACTGAATGTACTGATACTGTAGACTCTTTTTTAATTAAAACCTTTCACTTCTGCATACACAAAAGGCTTTGCTTTTTAAGTATTTGCAGTTCAGGTATTGGTGTTATATTTTAAATAATTTTATTGTTCTTCCTGTATTTCTACATTATAAATGTTTCCAAAGAAAGGTAATGTTTCTTATTTGGCACATTATACATATTTTTGCACGCATTTGTGACTTACTATGTATAATTGGACCATTTTTGAGGGAGGAGTTGTATTCTACCAATTTATATTTCAATATGTGTGGAGATGGGAACACTTACAAGGTTGAGCTTTTTAGTTGCAAAGTTTGCCTTATTGCATGTAGATTAGTAGAAGCATCTACATTCTTGTTTTTCAGTCATTCAGATCTAGGAGGCTGCTCTAGAAGACAGCTGAAAGCAATGAAGGAATCCTTCACAGATTTAAATTCATTATCCAGAATTTTAGGTTTAAATGTTTAATCAGTGCAGTGTGATATGAAAGCAGAAATACTTGTTGCAGACTTTTAGAAATATTCTCTCAGGGTTTTACAGACAGTTGCAAGTGGTGTTTTGGTTATTTTTTTTTTTTTTAATTCTGACTGCAGAAGTGAATAAAAACATTACTGTGTCTCTTTTTTCTCTGTTGGTCTAGTGACAGTTGGCAGGTGCTGGCTTCCATTAAGTGAGAGTTGGTAACTGGCATAGAAATTTAGCAGGAAAATTGCCTCCTTCTCTTATGCTAGGCTTTCTAAGACAAGTTATTTTTCTCTTCCAGAGAAAATCAGCCATTGTTAAATTTTCTTAAAGAAAGAATGCATACATGTAGGCAGCATGAGGAAGAAGTACTTGTCCTCCAAATGGCTTGTGTCACTAAAAGCCAACACCTCAACCTCACCTATATTTTTGAAAACCAGTGTAAGAATGTTTGGAAGTTGAAGTGGGTGTCAGCTGGGAAAAACTTCAGGGGTACCTGTGTGAAATGAGTGGCAAAAGATAATATTGTACAAGGAAAAAAAAGTTGTCAATCTGCAGTTACACAGAGAATGGCTGCTTTTCCCTCTCATTAAAAATAACATTTCGATACTCTGCATATGAAGGTATGATTCTTTACCACTTCATTTTTCTTTTCTTTCACTTCTTTTGTTATTCAGGTGTTTTTGTTTGTTTGTTTTTAGTTTGGTTGTTTTTGGTTTTTTTAATGGAGCAAAGTGCAGTGAAGGGTGAGTTGCTTTTTGAGATATTACTGCTGAAAGACACTTAAAAATGTATTTTGCTTTTAACAGTTATTGAAGATTGTTGCAGTGTGTATGGGTACAAATCACAGTGCACTTAAAGCAGGAATTACAGAATTCACAGAAATCTGTAATTCTGTGAGACTTGTGGAGTCCATGCATCAGATACAAGATCTTAGCTGATCATGTCTTATAGTTTGTAGTATCTTTTCTTCTTAATAAAAGTCTAAACCCCATTTATTTGAGTATATTGTTGGAGACAAATTGTATAAAGAACAAGACCATGTGTTGATAAAAATACATTTTTCTGCAGGTATGGTAGTATGTGTCAGGGTGAGCAGGAGATTGGTGCTGATGTTGTTTAGAGCATCTCTAAACATGTTTGTGAATTCTCTTTTCCTTGATAGGGGAGTGAGTCAGAGAAAGGTATTCCAATGAAAACGTATTAGAACAACTTTTATTAATTAATCTTTTATTATGAATAGAATATGGCTGTTACTAAAAGCAGATAACTATTTGCACGGTATGTTTGCTTATTTCCTCCCCCTGTTCTCCCCCTCACAGGCACACACCATCACACAGACACTGCAGCACATGCCACTCCCAGTCCAGCCCCGCTGTTCACTCACCGGGGAGACCTGCTCAGGTGTCACAGCGGCCTCTGGGCAGCTGTGCTGAGAGTCCCTCACAGGTCCCAGGTTTCCTCAGCAGCGCATGCAGAGCTGGTGTCTCTGATGGTGCACAGCTGCCACTGGCACCTTGGGTATGGACTGAGCTGCACAGCCCCCTCGTTTGCGCCAGCATGGCCTCCTCGTGGCCTTACATGTGCTCAGCATGCTCTGAGTCATTCATTCTTGAAGACACAGCAGGACAACAAATAAAAAACATACGTTTCTCTTTTTAGTTTGCTCTTTTCTCCTGCCTGTCACTTGTCTGCACTTACAGGTTCCAATTACTGAAGCTCCCAGCAACAGGGTTTTTATGACAACACAACTCTTGTACTGGTATTTCATTGTGAAACTGCAATGGGATTTCACTGACCTGTGAAACACTTTTCTTTCTATCTTCTGTCTTTGGAGTTGAACTGTAATCAGTTTGAATTTTGAAATTTCCTTTCATATTCTGATTTACTTCTATGGAGGTTTTGTTATTTGTTCCACTGGCTGCAAGTTCAGTTCCATTTTCCAATTCTTATAACAGTAGTAACAAAAATTACAATTTTATCCAACTTATGTTATGCAATTCCAGTGCAAATATATTTATTATAAGAAGTAGGTGGTCTAGTGGTTAAGATGCGGCGCTCTCACCGCCACGACCCGGGTTCGATTCCTGAACCTGTCAGGAACACTCCCCCGGGTAGATGGAGCTCGTCAGCCCCTAAGGCCATCCATCTAAGAGAAGGTCACTCTAAAACAAACCTACGTC
>JAWWLV010000045.1:27929704-27950688 GCA_035041135.1 Platyrinchus mystaceus
TCCAAGCCTGCTTGGCCCGGCAGATGAACCTTAGGATTAAAGGGTGGGCTCAGTTCAGTGCAGGCTGTGTCTCACCTTAAAAAATCCATTGCACAGGCCTGAAAGGTAAAAAAGACCTTTCCCAAATCTTCGTTTGCGAAGACTGGCCATAAATTATTATTAAGTCATCTTTATTTCAAGATTGTCCTTCCCCTTTCTCAATCACAAATATTATTTTTTTCCCTTTTACCAAAGTTCCATAATTCAAATTTCTGCCATTGAAGCTTGGTTTACTATGAAACTTTCCAGTTGATGTTGAAAATGAAGAGTAGTTAGATCTAGTGGTTTCCTATAACTTTAAGGTACATTGCACCCTCTGCAGGTTTTGTAATTCCAAATAGAAAGCTTTATGGATTTCTGCTGTGATTAGCCGGTTATTAGGTCCGACAGTTAATCACAAATGTGGAAGTATGCATTGGGAGTAATTTAGCTGGGGAGTGGCACTGACTAAAACCGTTTTTAATGAGCTTTGTCTGGAGACAACTTTGAAGACGAGAAGTAATTTACATAACATTTTATTTTGTCCACAAAAGAGTAGATTAATTCAGTTTTTAGCTGCTATTAATTGGACAGCTTTCCAAGTACTATTCGTTCACTGCAAGTAAGATGTAAAGATCTGACCTGTAAATGTTAAGAGTGCTACAATTACTATTCTTTCAATGCTATTCAATATTGTTCCATCAACTACTTTCACTACATAAAATTATTTCCATATATTATATTTCTACATGCCTGAACAATATTTGAACCCTCTCCTAATGGGATTCCCTTTATAACCTACTGTCGTAGGAGGTCACTCCAGGTATCTTTGTGGATTCTTAAGCACTATATATAATTGTTGGCATTGTACAGAAATTGTTGCCAAATACCTCTGTAATTGTTGGCTTAACAGAACCCTCTAACACTGCATTTTTAGTGATAGAAAGCAAGGCATTACTTTCTTCACAGCTCTGAGGTAGGTATGTAGCCAACAAAATCCTGGCCTCTGCACAGATGCAAATTCTAAACTTTTTAACCTGTTTATTCATTTTTAATGAACAAAAAATTAATGTTCATTGATTCTAAATTACATATTTTTCTCTCATTAATTAATATTGTCTTCTACTGGTCATGGATTTCCCTCTTTCTATGCTAATTAGTCCATATTTTTAGTCTTTTTAGCATCTTTTTCCTCTGGTTGGGACTTTCTAACTCATTACTAAGTCTATTTTAGCAGCTTGTCTTCCAGTTTCTGCAAAATGTCTTTGTGGTCCATGAATTCTGTATTCCAGATGTCCAACTTCAACAATAAATTTTCCTCTCCCAGACTTTATTGACGCATATCAAGGTTGGCTTAATAAAATTTACAGTTTAGTACTTTTCCTAGACTGTGTTCTCACAATGGCAGCTTATGTTAAATTCTGCTGCATGTTAGCTGGAAGTGATGTAAGACCTAATACACCACTTAGAATTAATTAAAACAACTAACTGAAATGTTAACTAAGACCATTAAAAAAATTAGAAAAGTTATGTAATTTCCAGCAAACTTTTAATATCCCATCAGATGATCTCTGTGTTTTCTCATGTAGTACTCTATTACTTTCCTTGAATAGATATGTAGAACAAGGAGGAAATTGTTTATCATTCTGAAAAAGCCATTCCCATCTCTGCTTTATATGTTGATTTGTCTGCAAATGGAATGACTGTATTTGAATAAGAATTTTTTTTTATTCTGCTTATGATCTAATACTTTTCATTTCTGAGGCTTCCTAAAGGCATCTCAAATACTTCAGAATGCAGGTAAATTTTTAACCTCTGAAAAAAACTGAATTTCTTCTCAGTGTTGGCAGTAGACATCAAGCGAGTTGGATTTACCACTTTATAAGACAAGTATGTTATGCCTCTGCTTTTCGGTGTCTGTGGGTGCTTTGTATTTTATATATCCTTTAGATATAGACTAAAACATAGAGTGATGTTTTAATTTAATTTCAAGATCCTTAATTACCTGAACATTTCATTTGGCTCTGATACGTATCTTGGAGCATATTGGCTGCAGAGTGTTCACTTGATGACTTCCCTATATGGGGTTGTCAATTTCATGTGATGAATAGCTCAGTAATTTTGGAGGCATTCCATACTTAGTAACTGTACAGTGAGTTGGAATCCCATTAATTAATTAAAAAAAAATCTAGGTCAGGTTCTTTTGGATTCACTAAACTGTATTTTTAAATGGCATGTTTATAATTCCAAATCTAGTTATCATTTTTTAAGAACCAGCAAGTAAATTAGACAATTGGATTTAATGAAAATTAAATAAAAGCTGTGTTCTCTCAGCAACTTAGTAGCTGTGTCTGTCATATTTTGGGTTTTATTTTTGTTCTGAACGATTATGCTAATGTAACTAAACAATTTGAATTTGTCACCACTGTTACTATAGACATCTTACGAATAAATATTTGAATACTTCAGTTTGTAGTAAATAAAAATTACATTTATTATTTTAGAACCATAGAATCATTGAGGTTGGAAAAGACCTTTCAGATCATCAAGTCCAACCATAAACCTAACACTGCCAACTCCACCACTGAGCCATGTCCGTAAGTGCCACATCTACATATATTTTAAGTATCTCCAGGGATGGTGGCACAATCACTTCCCTGAGCAGCCTGTTCCAGTGCTTTACAACTCTTTTGGTGAAGACATATACCCAGTATGAACCTCCTAAATGAGGGCACTTCCTCTTGTCCTACTGCTTGTTATGTGTTACAGGTAGCCAGGTAGTTTAGTGCTCTCCCTCTCAGCTTCCTTTTCTCCACACTAAACATCCCCAGCTCCCTCAGCCACTCCTTATAGGACTTCTGCTCCAGACCCCTCAGCAGCTTTATTGCCCTCCTCTGGACACACTCCATCAGTGAGAAGCCCCAAACTGAACACAGGATTCGAGGTGTGACATCACCAGTGCTGAGAACAGGGACACAATCACTGCCCTGGGCCTGCTGGCCACACTATTGCTGGTACAGGCCACGATGCCATTGGTCTTCTTACTCCTAAAGACTAAAGCTAAAAGGGCATTAAGTAATTCAGCCTTTTCCTCATCCTTTGTCACTGTTTCTGCCGCATCTAGTAAAGGATAGAGAGTCTCCTTAACTCTCCATTTGTTGCTGATGTATTTATAGAAACAGTAGGCTGCCAAAAGGCCATGTAAACAATGCTTAACTAAAGCTACTCTGATATTCAGAAAAAAAGAACTATTGTTATTTTGTGATAGCTGCTTTATATTTAAAAGTTATTGGTTACCTAAATAGTTAAAATGAGGGATACCATATACCAGATAGTATTTGTGTTCCCCTAAACTCTACTGACTGATGTGTAAACATAATGCTGAATATTTGGAAGCAGGGAGGGAAGAGTCGTGTTGGTAGACTTAATTTTTGTATAGTTTTGCAGTATTTTTGAGCTTCAGTTGCTGATAATGGAATTCCTCATTTTAGTGTAGTCAATCTGTTTTCTTCTCAGTCTTTTCATATGAGCTATGAATTCCAAAGATTTTTGTTCTCATTTTGGCCATCATAAAGATGCAGAAATTGAATTTATCGAGAGGTATAGTGCCGTATTTTCAAATTGCATACTCAGATTATTTGTTCATTTGGAATAGAATTCAATATGTTTTTTATAAATGGGTTTGGGATGGAAAAAGTAAAGCATTTTCAACATATTTCGCTCCCTATTTAATGTCTCATTGCGTTAGCTTGAATATTGAAATATATGAATAGATCAAGGGGATGAATGATATCTTAGATGATTTAATCTGTTGTTTCCCACAGAGACAATATATATGTTATATTTTGGAAAAAAAAAAGCAAAGAGTAATTATATATATTTTTGGTAGATGAGCTCTTCAAAAGTTTAAAGTTGTTTTCTCCAACTTTAAAAATAATGACCTTAACTATAACTTGGGTTTATTAAATAGCGGTGGGTTAGGACAAGGTTTCTAACACTCTTCTAGTGAGTGGGCAGTTATTCAGTGTAATACTTCATATAAGGAGAAGTGAAGAAGAAGGTGACAGAGAATAATTTTTAAGCATCATCCTGCAAGAGACTGGTTTTTCCCTTCCCTTGAGTGTCTAATTTATTGTTTTCTTTATTGTGATCAGATTAAACTATGCCAACCTCTTTTTCTCAAAATGCCAACCTCCTTGCAGTTTAATGTTTTTTCGATATTTTAATGTAAGTACCTGATTGCACCTTTTAATTTGGAAGAGCTCAGAGTCCTTGGCTGGAACAAAAGAAACCGTTTTCAGGAGAATCTGGAAGAACACTCTGACCCTACAAGTGCTGTCTGAACAGTGCAAATCTTAATGGTCCTTTGACAGCAAGTTCCCTTGAAACTGTTTGGCAGTGTCATTTATCTCCTTTCAGCTGCCTAGCTCACAGACATGCAGAGTCTCACCAGATAATCCCTAAAAGACAGTGCTTGTATTTGTTATCTTTCTGGGCACAGCGTTTTATCTCCTATGAAACCATTAAATGCAGGTTTCTGGTCCTTGTATGAGTGATATACCAAGTAATGTCCTTATAGATGTTTGCATGGAGGATTGTTAGCATGTTATTTTTGTTGATGTATTGTGTTTTAGATGTATTTTTTCCCTTTTTTTTTCTCCAGTACTTAAAGCTGTTGAAAGATGTAACCACAGTCAAAAAACAGAACAAAGTTTGAAAAATTATCATAGATGCAAATGAGGAAGAAATTTATTGAATTTCATTGCCTGATGACAAGATCTATTTCAGTTTAAATCAGTAAGTAATGCTGCAGGTTAGGGTTTTTTAATTTTTTTTTTTGGTTTTGGTTTGTTGGTTGGTTTTTTGTGTGGGGTTTTTTTTTTTGTTATGGTATTTTTAGTGTATTCATTATGTTTAATTTTGAAGAAGTTTTATGTTCAGTTTTGGGATTTTGAAAGCTGTTCAGACAAGAATATTCTCTATCGACACATTCAGACAGATGGTTGTCCGGTACAATATGTACAAGGATGTTCTTTTCTCAGGGACTGAATTTCAGCTTTGAATGTTAAGACTTGGGGATTATGTTCATTTTCCCTCTCTGATTCAGGAACTGATGTGATTGTAGCCCCTGGAGAGTAGTCTTCTGATTATCACTAGAGGCAGTAAAAGAAATCTGTAAGATGGAAGAAGTAGGTCATGATTTATGTTCTGGTTTTCAGTTTATCACTAAATGGAGTAATAGAAAAGCCAATGCATATTGAAACCTCAGGGTATCAGCTATTGGTGCTGGTACTGTCATGAGGTGGAGTTTGACAGGTGGATGATATTTGCGTGATTGGATTTCATGAGAAAAGAGATGATGATGTTTCAACTTGAATTTGTGTATAATTCTAGTCAAATAGAAGTCAGGGTCACCTTTGACTTTTTTCCCCCTATGTAGATATGGAATTGATTTTAGTTTATTTGTCTCTGAAGAACTTTCTTTTTAAAAAATATCACCTTTTTAACGACTTGGTAAATTCTATGAAAAATACATTAGAAATCACTTAAAAAACCCTGTAACTTATTACAGCTTAAGAGATCTCAGTTAGAGATCTCTTACAACAAAAAAAAACTCCGTCCCAGAATGCTTAAATTATTTTTTGGGGACAGGTAAATTTGAATAAGCCATCTGAAAAACCAACAGTCTACAAGTCCTGAGGCACAAACCATCTTCCATTAAATCAAAATGGATGCATAATAGTGTTATTAAAATACTTTACTTAAATTTTACATTCCTTTTAAGTATTTGTGTGGAAGGTTTGGAAATTTATTCAACCTGTGTTTTTTTAATAAAAGGAAAGGTAATAAGTTTGATGTTGTTTCAGTTCCTTAGAAATACATTCTGCTCTGTTTGAGAACTGAGAGTTTCTCAGTATTCTATTTGTTCTGTTTATTTCTCAGTATTCTGTTTACACACTATTTGTGGGTTCCTGTAGACTTCAACAAGAAGTACCGTAAAATTTTAAAGTAAAACATTAATAAAATTAGTTGACTGAAAAAAAAAAAAAAGAGTTATTCCCATCTTTGTCATAGTGATAAAGTTTCATTTGGGAAGACAAAAGTGTTAGGAAAAGACGATCAGAGGAGTATTTGACAAGTATGCTTTTCACATACTGAAGGTTTAGGTGTACAAAAGATAGTAATCACACATTTGCTCATTTTAGGTAAATGTGAATATATATTATTAATGACTTTGAAATTTCAATCATCCCAGTTTTTATAATTTAGAACCCTTAAGTATTTTCATTTGTCATTCTCCATCTGTTGATGCAGGTGGCAGTCATCTCAGATAAACAGATGTATTTTCACCAATTCTATTGTCAACTAGTAAGGAGAGAATTTACTACTGTGTACTGGTTTTGCATGGCCAGGTTTTGATAGTAGAGGGCTATAGGGTTGGCTTCTGTGAGAAGCTGCCAGAAGCTTCCCCCATGTCCAACAGAGCCAGCGCCAGCCTTCAAGATGGACCTGCTGCTGGCCATGGCTGAGCCCATCAGTGAGTCGTCATTACCCTTCTCTAATTTGACTGGTAATAAATTAATCTGAATTCCCCAAGCTGAGTCTGTGTTTCCTGTGATGGTAATTGGTGAATGATATCTCCGTGTCCTTACCTCAACCCAGCAAGCCTTTCCAGCTGAGGAGGGGATGGGGGTCAATGCACCAAATAAACTAACAGTCATATCAGCTAATTTTCTGTCTGATCACCCAAAGCGATCTTAGAATCAAAACACAATAAAAGAAGCTTGTTTGAGTGTAAAAAATAAATTTGAGTGTTTAAAAGAAAAAAAAGACTTCTGCATACTTCTTATTCTGTATTCCAGCATAGAGAGCAAGCAAACACAGATAATTTTTCTGTTCTAAACTGTAAAGGAATGGGGAAACAATGTATTCTTGTATTCTTGTAGTTGGTTTTCTTTATTTGTTTCCATTTTTTGGATATGTATGTCTGAATTGTCACTTTATGCTTGTTATAAAAGTATTATTTTGTCATACTGGTAAGCTAGAAGTTATGTCAGTTACTAGAAGTGATGTATTGCAGTATTAGTGTACTTATTACAGCGCACTAATGGACAGAAATTTGTTATTTTTTATCACACATAAATGCAAGAGATTAAAATACACATGCTTTCTAATGAAATTCTGAGCGTGTCAGCATGATAGCATGCTTTGCTTTGAGCTGACCTGCTGTTTTGAATAGTTGGGGAAAATGATCCCATAATAATATCACTTCCTTTTTAAATAAAATAATAAGATTACAGGTTAAAAGCTCATGCTACTGACATTTTAATTTCCTCTTTAGTCTGAGAATAGTTGTGATTTGTAGTTAAAATTTCTGTTTCATAATGAAAGCTGCTGATCTGCCTCAAAGAATGGAAGAGTGCAGACTCTGCAGTGTTTTGTTAAATGCTGCTCTGCCATATGCAACTGTAAAAATTGGCTTTAATAAGTAGCCCTGTCTTCTGGCCTTTATCTTGTAGAGTGTCTGAAGAACCATTTTTTTCCTGTTTTCTTTGTGAAACATTTAACCTGAGATTCAGCCTGTTTTCTTTGATCTGCTGTAAGGCATCAGTACACAGCTTGGACCTACCGCTTACCCTGCTGGTAATTCAGACTCTGGGAGGCTGTGAGAAAGCTTTGAGGAGTTGGGATGAAATCTGGGAGGTGTTTCAGGGCACACCAGGGTCTTTTTTTTTAAGGAAGGTGTCTGTGGGATCTACATTTTTGCTACAGTAGAGCATAGGGCATATTCCTGGGAAACTTCTAGGAACAGTTTGACTACTTCGATCTGACGTGAAATTACGGTTTCTCATCCTGGAAGTACAGTTCTCAAATATTTGTGGAAGTCTCAGCTCCTCCAAATGCACCAAAAGCATGTCTCTACAAAAATTTCCTCAAGTGGAGGGAATGGTGTTATATGTGAGAGTAACTTGGCTCCTCCCCGCTATTCCATCTGAAGGCTGGCCAAGTGAAGCAGCACCTGACTCGCCCGAGCAGGGTGCAATGGCCAGGAGCCCCTGAGGGTGGGCAGATGTGGGCTGCTGGAGCTGTGCCCTCCTCCCGGGGTCCAAAACATGGCTCTGAGGGAGGGACTGTGGTCTTCTTGTCAGTGATACCACGTATTTCTTACATGGAATCACTTCCATTATTTCAATTTGGTTTCCTGTACATTATGATAGTCTCATTCATGTGAAAAGAATGTAACTTCTGTGCACCTGTTTCCACTTGTGGGATTTTTGGGGGAAAAGAAGTGAAAAGTGATGCGAGGTTAGATTGGCCTAACTTGAGGGGCTCAGCCTCTCTTAAGGTTAGAGTGTTGTTATACCTGTCCTTGAATTTCCTGTGTTCTGAGCAGTAAATAACCGATGCTGTTCCAATGGCGGCTTTCCAATAGTACTGTAAAAGAAAAATTCCTTCAGGGTGAAAACTCTTCTCTAATGGTTGCCATGGAAATGGAGAACTGAATGATTATATGGCTTAATATCTCGGTTATATGTAAATTTTCTGCAACCTTTTCTGCCTTATCATTTAGGAGAAACATTGATTCTCTAACCATTAGTGCTTTCAGCTGCATTATAGCTTGTATTTGGGACAGTCCTTTAATGCAGAAAAATAGGTATCTATTTAAATAAATGGTTTGGTTTCGTGGAGTCCTGCTGGCTGTTCAAGGTTTTAGTAGGCAATGTTATTTTCCTGCTGTTGTTGCATAAGGTGCATTTTTTAGTTTAATATAATCAGTGCTTCAAATACCGTACTAATCAAATACTGTACTAATAGCCATGGACTATTACTATTTTTTCCCTGTCATAGCCCCTGTGACATTTCTAGTAAAAAAGATTCCTCAGCATTCCACAGAGAATCTGTAAGACAGCTAATAGAGGAGATACAGCTAAATTGATCATAATTGCCTCAATATGCTGCTTGTTATTAGTGGAGACAAATTATTGCAGTGTATTCTGGTCAGGTAGATGAATCGCAGTGCAGTGTTGGAATGTCAAATTCCTCCATCCATGAGAGAATTAAACTTCTTCTGGAAGAATGCTGTGTTAAACTTGAGTTCATGTCAATTGGTTTATCTTTAACAAAAGCAAGTATTATACTACATTAAATTATTTTTTAATGTGGTATAACTTCATGACCATTAGCAGTCTAAAAGTCTTTCCCCATTTCTTTGGAGTCATTAACATGGAATGTAACCTTCTAAAGATAATTTTAGTATGATCAATTTCTATGTGGAACAAAGTTTTAACAATATATTTTTATTTCATTCTGGCGCAGGTCTTTTCACTTTATTCAATAGCAGTGTAAATGTGCTCTTACATTGAAAGAAAAAATTGCATAAAAAGCCAAACTATTCTTATTTGGTATATCTAAGTTTTGTTTTATAATTGGATTTATTTATTTAAGTGCTGCCTGCATTTACATGGAGTATTTATATTGCAGTATTTCCATTCAGCATGCCAGCTCCTAGCCTTTGCACCCCTCTCCAACAAGAGCCTAGTGAGTGAATCTTCATGGTTTTGTCCATAAGTTAGGTTAAAGTTGAAGGAAAGTAAAGAAGTATCTGAAAATATTAGTTTATTTTGCTTTGCTGGTAACTGAAAGCATAGCTTGATTCCGGTAATACTTACTAGTGATTCTTCTTTCTAACATCTATTTTACAGGTTTACTGTGGAAAGACCAAAAGGACTATTGTGTTTGAAGTGACATTTTGTGATTAAAAATATATTCTCTTCTAAATATGTGACTTTGGATGAAAGTTAATGTCGACAGAGAAGGAAGTCTGGGACCAAAAAGAAGCTCTTTTGTACCTTGAGAATAGTACATATGATAATGTCACAAAGCACAATGATGTGGGCATCCAGATGTATTGATATTTAGATATATCTGTATTTCAGGATATGAACAATAGATATATAGTTCTTAGTTGATGATGTTTATTATTTGTAATGGCGTTGATGTTAGTAATTCAAATGTTAGCTGCTTTTTTGTATGAGCTAAGAATTCATGTTGCCATTCTGTGCTTGTCATATGAAAATTGCATGCTTATTCTTTCCAGATGCTGTATAGCTTTAAGGCAGTGTCGGCACTGTCAGCCAGAGCATCTCCATTTTCAAGTGCAATGACTGTACTGAGGCAAGGTGGATGTCATACAAAGTCAGTTAGCATCTACTGTGTGCAGTTCCTGTGATGAACACAGGAAGAGGAGCATTTGAATATTACCGATGAGATTAGACAAAAGTCTGAGTGACCAATGAAAAAGGTGAGCTTTTATATGGAAAAAAAATATAATTTTCACAAATAGCATCTAGATCTTTAAACTGTAGGTGCTACCAGTGCACAGTTAGAATAAGAAGCTATTAATTGCATGATTTTTGAAATACTGCTTCTGCCTAGTGTGTAAATATGTAGGAGTAATACAGTCTTCATACCTCTTGCTGGAGTTGATCTTAGAAACACTTGCTCTATATCTGAACTGTGCTAATCAAAGAGAGGCAATATTCAGCTGCCTGTCCCGCTAACTTGTTAGAAGGGTTTCTTTCTGGGACAGGCAGAAACAACCCTGAGCATAGTTCAGGACTTATTATGGTGCTGAACTGTATTCCAGGAGAGAGTTTGTGTCTGCTTTGCTCTGCTCTAGACAGCGTTGAGGTAGTGTGGATATGTGCTGTGGCAGTGGAACTCTTATGTCAGTAATATGGTTCAGAGCATCTTCAGTCTCCTAGTGTATACATAGCTGTAATAATGTAGAGTAACATGAAGGACAAAAAAAAAAAGTTAATAAGACTACCAGATAATATATTAATTAGCCAGATATTTAGGAAAAGTGACATATGTATTTGAAGGTCTGGAAAATATAATTTTACTCTGGAAAACTTTTATTGGTAACTAGGCCCTACATTTTTCTACAGAAGGTGTTCCCTTGGGTTCATTAGCTTATAAATCCATATGTAATATAATGAGCCACCTGTGAGTGCTTCAAGTTAAGGGCTGAGGCAGAGAAATACTTTCTCTAATTCCAGGCAAAAACGTCTGAGCCCTCGTGGGTGTGGATTCATCTGTGTCAACAGCCTGCTAATCACATTTCTCTTTGGGAATTTGTCCTGAAGCTGAAGAAAGTTGTAGTGACTCACTGTGGATTGACTCCACAGATGGCACCAGCAGTTCATCTTTCTCAAGGCAAATCCTTCTGTGAATAGCAGGACTTGGTTTCTGATTCAAGAGGAGGAAGTGTGTTTGAGGAAGAAGGTTTTTGAATTGTGCTTTTGTTTCAGACCTAACCGCCTCTTTAATTACTCAGTGACACTGCCAAAGTGATTTACAGAGCCATGACACATAATGAACTGTGGTATCAACCCATGTGACAAAATCAAAATCAATATCACACAAATAGTCATGTCAACAAATCGAGATGAGTGGTAGAGTTCTAATACCTGAGGAACTGCAGTGCATACAATAAGGAAACGCTTCCTTTATAAGAAAAAGTTGTGATAGTTGATAAGAGACTATATTCAGGGGCCAGCAAGGGAATATATTCTATATGGATAGATCAGTAACTATACTGATCATGCTTCTTTCAGTGCTTAGATTCAATGAGATCGATGGCCAGTGAAGGCAAAATAGCACATCACAGGCTATGAGAAACAAGTGTCCTTCTGATCTGGATGGACCACATCTCGTTTCTCAGCACAGTCTGAGACTGCATCATGTATCCTTAATATTCTCCAACTCAAACAAAGTTTAGCTCATTGACCCGATGCTGGTCATAAGATTTATGCATATATTTGTGGATAAAATAGGATTGAACTTGGTCATTTAATTCCAGTTCAATTTCTAGTTCTTCGCTCTCACACAGCCCCCTGCCTGCCACCTCTCACTTCTCGAATTCAGTAATTTATTTCAAAGTCTGTCATTCATTCTGCTTACTATCCTGGAAATGTCTAGCTTCTAGAGAGATACAGGTGGTGATCCTTTTGATTTAGGAAGTTGTCATCCTAGTTTGGGGAAAAAAAATTAAAAACAAACTAAATCCCACTGAAACTCAAGACAATATAGGTGCATAACAGCAGGTGCCTCTTCCACTGTCAGAAACATTATTTTTAGCATTCATAAACATGCATGAGCTAACTTTAAATTCACTTAATTGGGTTAATTGCTGAGAAGACAATGTAGGAGAATGGGGCTGAACAATAGCTGCAAAGGGCTCCTGGGCAATAATTCTTAAGCAATTAACCTACAATTTCTTCCATGCTACCACACTTACACAATTTTCGACACTGCACCCAGATAGTGTAAATATGCCGCAATAATAATTTTGCATAAATCACTTAAGAAGCTTTAGAAATGGTACAATAAAATCAAAGTATCAGTTTGTTATGCAGGGATGTCTTTTAGCCAAAGCAGACTGGCGGCATTTTTGCCATGAACTTACACCTTTGTTTTGTCTTCATCTGCAGTTCAGGATAACAACTGTAGTATCTGGGACAGATCCACATGGGGATTTTGGTGGCATACACTAATATTAAGAAGGAGACACATTCTATTAGTCTGCAGAATCTTGCCTAGGAAAAATTATGGGGAAGCTACAAATTAACATTTTGGAATAACAAGGTTCCAGGCTTTGTCATTATTTCATGCAAGCCTCACCCACTAACACACACCTCTCTTTCGTGTATCTGTAGAGTGGTTTTATTTTTTGTCCCTGTTCAGTTCAGGGTAAATAGTTCTCATATCCCACTAAACTGTTTAACTGTGTCATTAATCTTACAAACTGGATATTAATTTGAAAGCAGTGTCAGCATACAGGTATCAGAGTAGGTCACACTAACCTTTATGCTTTTTTAGGGTAAAAAGATTTTCTAAAGCAATGACCTTGAAGCCTATGTTTAAATAAAGACTACTCAGGAAGGCCTAATGTAACTGGTACTAAAGAAAAAAATGTATTTTTGTTCCTCGGGAAATTGTTCCACAATGTAACATTTATTTAAATGAAAGCACTAGCATTTTAAAATGGGTAAAACATCAGATGTGCTCCTGGAGAATCCCTAAGTTCCCTGAAATAAGCCATTTGCTCACAACAGGTGAGAGAATGAAAAAGGGTAGGAAAGTCAGAGGATAAGAAACAACACAGGCAGGAGTGATAGATGTTTTTACTGTTTCCTGTTAATTTTATCACCAATTGTATTAGATGTCCTGTTTTATTGCTTAAGTGTCAATATTTGATTGTTTTGTGAACTGGTTGATGTTTATTTTATCTTTTGAATTGAGAAAGAGGTGTCATAAAATATATTAGCCTTGCTGTGCATTTAATTTTTGTGCCGTTTATTGGTATTTCTGCAGAGCTAAATGTCCTAGTAAAGTGGAATATTAGATTACCTAATTAAGTATTTCAGAGGGATCTGTGCTAAAAATAAAACCGGTGGCAGTAATTCGCTGTTCTTAGTAGTTATAAATATGTAAAATATAGAACACAACTTCAGACCTCTGCTTGAATAGGATTTATTTTAAGAGCTTTATTTACAGCCTGCATCATCGGGGGAGTATTTCAGTGATTTCTTTCAGCACTAACTCAAGCCCAGTAATGACTGAACCACTTAAAATAGCCCAACACTTTAATTGTCAATTATCTCATTTTTTATGTGGCCTTCAGTCTTTAACTGCATACTTTACAGAACAAGAGGCATGGGAGTAGTGGTTAACCCTTCTAGAAATATGATTTGCCAGTGTATTGCATGCAGCAGTCGTGGCACAACATGGCTCTCAGAGGACTCCGTGATATTTGTTTGCCAGCAGTGATAATACTGTCCATTGTAATTTTGTTGACAATCACTACAGTGATTATGGATTTATCTGGTGCTGTAGAAATGTGTGACACATTGACAGCTGCAAAAATTGTTTAATTTTGACTCCATGCAAGCATACAGCTAAGTGCTTATTCATAAAGCAACGTTTATAAAGTAAATATTATGATGACACTCTACCCACAAAAGCGTAATTCATGTTTCTTGGAAATGAATGATGAATCAGGAATTTCATCACATGACAAAACCCATTAGAAAACGATGATGCAGGTAGATTAATATGACTGGTGTTTTTGTTGATTTAATACGATTTAAAGTTTGCTAATCCCGTGAAAATGTGATTGTTTCCTTCAACTAAAGAGAGCTTCATTAATGACATTTAATACTCCATAAATATGTTAAATGAAAGAGCTTTAGGATTTCCTTAACAGAGAAGAAATATGTTGTGTTGTATGTGGAAACATTACCACTTAAATAGCAGTAATCCTAAAGCTATTGTGAAACTTAAATCATTGAATGGGCACAATTAAAAGGAAGAATGTGTGTGCTTGTGTGGGAGTATGTTCATATGAACATCTGAACACAAATTAGAAAAAGGACACCTTATTGCTCTTTACAAATATATGAATGGAAGTTGTAGCATGGTGAGCGTCATCAGTCTCTTCTCCCAGGTACCAAGTGATAGGACAAGAGGAAATGGCCTGAAATTGCACTAGGGGAGGTTTAGATTGGATATTAGGGAAATATATTCACTGAAAGAGTTAAGAATTGGGACAGGCTACCCAGGGACAGACGTGTAGATGTGACACTTAGGGACAGGGTTTACTGGTGGACTTGGCAGTGCTGGGTTAACAGTTGGGCTCAATGATTTTAAAGGTCTTTTCCAACTTAAATAATACTGTGATACTATGATTCTAGGTTTTCTTACTTGTATTCAGTGTACACAAACTCATGGAAGAGGCTGAGGAAGGAGATACTCTCCTTGGACCTTGGTTCTATTTTCTTTTGACCAGAACTTGGATAAATAATTCACAGTCTATTTTACAAATTAAAAAAAAAAAAGATGGAAGTTGGCTGAAGTACTTAATGTCCACGAGCAAAGAAGAGTTTTCATAGGCTGGTGGTTCCTTTCAGAAATTATCAGGCTACCTGTAATACTGATGGAGTTTAGCCAGTTACATGCTTGGTGATCAATTATTTCACCTTAACAAGAAATTTTTGATGAGTTGATTAAGCAGGTAAGATGCCTGGAACATGCATCTTGATTGGGTAAGTATAATTCATGGACTCATAGTACTGTTTAAGCACCTTTGATCAGTAATTTCAAAAAGTATTCCATCAGTATTGGTTTTTTTAGTTCAATTGTAGTATGCAGACTATTCCTTTGGAACTTTTAGCAGTGTTTAAAGCTATGTTACAATTATTTGTTGTGTAATGGAGGTGAGGTTTGTTCAAGGTTTAGAACAAAGAATAGGAGGAAGACAGTTCAAGTGAAAATATTTACACCAAAGCTGCATGTTTCTTTACTTGATATTCCATGCATTATCCTCCCCCTTTGACAAGAATCATATAGCTCTGCTTAATGCAGATATCTAGATTTGCTCTTGGTTGTTTAAAGAGCTCATAGCAGACTGTTATTAACATGAGATTAGTAGGTCAGTAGAAGCAGTTAGACATTCTGGAATGGAGGTACTGTGTTTATTTTCATTGCTCTCTCTCTAGTTTAGTTTTTATAGGAATTAGCCTCTAAAACAAACATGCTAATCTTGATATCAATACCACCCAGCTGGGTGAAGAAAAATACCCACAATGTGCACCTGAGTAATTTTTTTCTTGTTAATTGAAAAAAATTAGGCATTGATTCCTGCTGCTAGTAATGGAATAATCCTGTGTCACTTACCCAAATCAGAGATGTCCTTTGCATCTTAGCAGTTTTACTTTTTTCTCAGTCAACAGTCTGAGTTGGTGTTAGTAACAGTAATGGCAAAAACTGCTGAGAAGAACGTTATATTCGTATTTCTTTCTACGTTGTGATTCATTTTAGTACATGTTAGAAAAAAAATGCCGAAAGAAGTAATAACTATAATTATTAAAAAATTACTGTAACCCTTGGGAAGCTTACTGTAATACAAAATAATGTTTGGGGGAAAAAAATGGCAAATAGAAGTCTCAAGTTTTGTGTGGTGCCTTTGTTTGTTTGTGTGTTTATTTTAAAATTACCTCTCTGTATATTCTGAGTGAATATTGACTTAAAACTGCTTGCAGTCCTTTGACTGGCTGGAAGACGTCTCTTTTATTATGACTGATTATTTTGCCTCTAATTAATTTTTCACATATATACATGTAGAAGTTACAGCTTGTTGAAATGTTTGTTGATTGTGGGTTCGTTAATGCTTTACTTTCTACATCATGGATGTTATACTTGTAAATACCGTAAATTTTGCTCCTGTTTTTTTATAATTTCTTGGTCTTTGCTTTAAAAAGTAACAGGGAGTTTTGAAATACTGCATCTTGTGTCTGTCCAACTCCTGAATAATTTCAGAAATTAAACATAAAGAATTAGAAAGCTCACTCAAAAATGAAAGGATATAACAGCTTCTGGAAGGGGATAGATTGAGTTGTACAGTGGTTTTCCAAGCCCCTAAATAAGCGTGAGAGTTGCTAAATTTGCTTTGGAGTATCTTATAGGCAGGAGCACTTATTGTAGAGGTGATAGATCTTTTCATGATAACATGAATTGTATATATTGGCTGATGTGCTACTTCTGTAACATATAGCCCTATGAGAAGTCTCCATATGAAATAATAAATATTGATTTTATTAGGAACTTATATGGGCATTTTGTTTTAGTTCTTCCACATACATTCCAAAGCAAAAGAAATGGAGTTTGGCAAGACAAATGGTTTGTTGTTTCTTCCATTTTTTTTCACAGCTGTGAGAGATCTGAAGGCATAGAATTCATTACAAGAACGCTTTGCGGTCTAGCAAAAGCACTTTGCAGTGATTGATTTAAGGAGCTCAGTTTATTTAGTTTAAAAAGAGGAGTCCAGAGTTGACTTGATCAGACTGTAAGTACCTGCACTGGGAAAAAAAAATTATTGTTAGAGAGGCCTTCGACAGACAAAAGTACAGCAAGACTGTAAAGCTGGAGTCCGAAAATGCAAAAAATAGCAGTAAAATTACAGTAAAATGTGTTTTTTGATGATGAGGGGTTATTTACTCTGAGGTTGACCTTAACCAAGATGGCCTATTTCATAAAAGCTATGTTTTAGTGTTACCACAAGTTGTGAGACCTGATGGTGATGGTTTGTGATATGTATTATACATGAATTAACACCAAACTGTTACTGTGGCCATTTTGTTCAGAGAATCTTTTTCAAGTGCATATCCTAGTGGTCCTGTTATTGCTTTGCTTTGCTACTTTAGAAAGCTAAAAGTATAATTTGTGGTTTATTGTTCTTAAGCTTTAACTACGCTCGGTATCACCAAAAATCTCTCTCTCTCTGGCATATGTGGGAGTATATTGGCGAAGAAAATTGCAGTGGTAGTATGTTGCCTAGTCGCTGAGACATACAGGCAGAAGAACTAAACTTAGAATAGTGGTAGTGTTAGTCCAAATAGAAAACCAAGTTTTGAAAACCTTATTTCTCAGAAACATAAGCTGTATATAAAAGAATTCATATAATCTATACTGTATGGGAAAAACCCCTAATGCCAAATAACCTTTTTTTTTTTTACTGAAGTATTTTAAAATCCATTATAATATTGTCTTACTTTACAACATTTTCATTTTTATTTATCATAGAGTGATATGATTGTTTTCTTTCTTTGTAAGATTGACAAGAAGTGTAATAAATAGTGGCAAAAGCTGTAAGATATGTAGCTGTAAGAGAGTACAGAAGTGAACAGATGAAGTGTTAGATAGAGGTTCTGCTCAGAAGTCATATGGAGAGAGAATTTTCATCCAAGATTGTTTAGGAAAACACTTCATTAAAACAATTTCCCATTTTTCTTTCTATTGGCAGTTTCCCAGTAGTGAAACAAACAGTGATAGTATGCAGCATCCTCAGCATAGTATAATTAGTATGACACAGCAAATACCAGAATAAAAGTAGATTGTTTCACTTACAAAGCCTCTAACCTATGTTATTTAAAGTGTTGTTCTTGGCATGATGTTACAGTTAACTATGAGTTGTAGCAGCTCTTGAAAAGTTTTCAAAATAGAATCAGGTAAATTAATAAATTTCAACCAAGTTCTTGGAAGAACAATAGACTTGTTTAGATTTGAAGTACCTAAATAAGTAATCTAATGAGCAAAGAAAAGCATTTATGCTGTAAAAGTTACTAAATAAGCTACATGAATCCCAATCAAATTACTCTTATGTTCCACTGTTACGAATTCACTTGACTGAGTATAAATGCCTTTCTCCAGTGTTCATTTACCTCCAGTTTTCATGCCTACTATGTATTTTCATATGCTTGATTGCTAGAGAGCTGCAGTCAAGTACCTTCAGATCTGTATTGTCTTTCATTTTACATATAGCCTTGCTCATTAAATTTGATTTCTTGAGAATAATATTCTGTAAACAGGTTGGAAACAAATTGCATTAACTCTTTGGACATGTTGTGAAGTATTTTTACCATGTCTAACTGGGAAAGTGAAAAAAGATAACTTCATTAATTTTATAGAGATTCTTTTCCATAATTAGTTCACTTAGCTGATTTTATCTTCCTCTTAACAGGCAAAAGAATTGTGTTGGCTGAGTCTCAAATGCAAAGAATATTTGGTTTTGGTAGGAGCTGAGAGATAGTGTCCATAGCATGGAGCCATTGGTGCTGGCTTTCCCTTGCTTGTGACAGCCCTGCTCCTCTGCAGTTCTGTTCTCAGGCCTTGACAAGTGTGGGGAAGTCTGGCACATTTTCATGATCCTTCAGAATGCTTGCTTAAATATTTTGCTGATATTTGTCCAAATCAATTTAAGCATCTAAAAAGTAGATAATTATGTCTGAGTTAATCACTCAGGAGGAAAAGCAGACATATTTACATAATTATTCATTTAATCTAGTTCTCTCTCTCTGTTCATGGAGTAAGTGCCTGAGTCAGACTCAGGTATTTAAAAAATATAAGTATCAAAGACCAGGTCAGGGGACTTCAAACCCTTTTTTTCACCCTTATGTTTTGAAATCATCTCTCACAAACTACACAGAGTAGAGATGCATGATAACAATATTCACATCACCCCAGTTTAGCCCAGGTTTGCCACAAGAATGAGTTGGGTAATACTCCTCACTCCTCACTCATGAAAGGAGAGAGGAATTATGCCAGCATGTAATTTAGAACAAGAAACTGAATAGGAAACAGCCTTTCTCCAAAAGAGGGGGCCTTAAGGAAATAAACTGGTAACAGGAGGTGATGAGTGTGCTTAAATATTCCAATGTATTAATTAATCCATTTATTTCATTCAGACAGTTTGTTGGGCTGAAAGCATGCAGACAGGCCTGTGTAGTGACAGCTCTGTAATGTTAAGTGGCCTGCAGCAGTTATGCCCAAAAAGCTGAAAATACGCTTTTGCTCACATTTGGGTGCATCTGGTTATATTTGCAAGATCATTCCACATTTTTACCTATCTTGAAGGAACTTTTGGATCGATTTAGCTGTGCTCTTAATTCTGAAGTGGAATGTAGTAGATTCTCACTTGCAAAAGTATTACTTTATTTGTTCCCAAATCCCCCCTCAAAACTGAACAACTCAACACTTTTTTGTTTTTAATACCTGCTACAGTACAATTAAATTTGTTATTTTAAATACAGAAAAGTATATATTTTTAATTTACTTTGTGCATTCAGGAACCATTCATTATGGATATATGAAATGAAAAGCAGATATTAATATTGTGGGTATTTGCAAAAGTGTTTCTGAAATGGTATGCTGAAAATAAAAACAAATAGAGTAAAGATTCTTACATACTGGTCTTGCATGCCAGATCTGTTTCAGCATTAAAAATTTAATAGTCTGCCTTTTTTTTTTGCCTCCAGTCAAAACTATGTTAATTCTTTTGAAAATAATAAAATTCAAATCCTAGGGCACAAACAGCATGCAAAATGTTCTGCAGGTAAAACACAGCTCCAGGTATTAGATGCACACTTTTCACTTTTATGTTTAAAAATTTAAATCTGTTTATATTCCGAATAATGAGATTGGGGCTCATTTTATAACCATGAGGCATAAACACCAAAGACCATATCCTCAAATGTCTTCAGTTTATATTTGACACAAAACAATATGTTGGCAGAAATATTTTTAGAAATTGCTGAGAGCGTAAGGGAGGAAAAAAAGATCTCTTCATAGGTTACACTTCCCACTCCATTTTGTATTATTATTGGTCCTCTTTTAGGGCAGCTTACCTATTTGGTAAGCATTCCAGAATGTATGTCAATTTTTATAGCCTGATATCTGATAAACTCAACACTTTCACTCAAGATCAGCAGGTAGGTGGCAAACCTGGGTTCACTTTTCATCACACATAGAATGATTGTAGCAAGTCAGCTGTACAACTCTTTCTGTAGGCGAAGGGTGTAACTCTCTGATGTTCTCTGAAGGGTGGCAGAGGAGAGCTTCTCTGGGCTTCTTTCTTCTGCTTATGGATGTAGGAAGAACAGCTTTCACCAGACCACTGAAGTATTTTTCCACACAAAACAAAGAGCTGAGCTACAGATGGGTTATGATTCCTTTCAAAGTGAGCCTTAAAAATTAGTGAAGCAGGAGAGTGATGTCATATTTTGATACTGTGATGTCATAAATCAGCTTCTGCTGATTTTTTAATTTCCAATTTTAAACTTATTTCACAAATAAAAGCCAGTGTTTAAAATCTTCACGAAATGCTTGACATCATAATGGTGGAAGTGTGCAATCACAGTTTTCCTATTTCCTAAATAGATATTATTATAAAAGTCAAATAAATGTGTATTTCTATTTTAAGCCTTTCAAAGCAAGTTCATTACCGTTCCATGGATTCAGAACACTGAAGCATTTTGAACTTTATTCTCTTAAAGTCCCTAAATGAAGCCTTTACTCAGATAAATCCCATGAAGTTTTCTACTTGCACATGCCTTTATGTCAGTTTT
>JAWWLV010000045.1:27950788-27968258 GCA_035041135.1 Platyrinchus mystaceus
TAAAGTCCCTAAATGAAGCCTTTACTCAGATAAATCCCATGAAGTTTTCTACTTGCACATGCCTTTATGTCAGTTTTTCACGGTGAATCTTCTTTGATAACTGCTTCAGAATGAGAACAAAGATACCACTATGTTCATGTTAGTCACATGTTTGTAAATGATGAGCTGCTAGTGCCAGTGATGGCTTTGTTTTATGTTGATTAGTCCATGCCGCTGTGCTTGTCCTGAACTTGCTTCACTGATTCAGAGCAACATGGTGTAAAAGGAGAGACTTCTGCTCTCACAGCATGCCTTGTGGATGGGAGCAGCCTGTGTCTTGCATTGCAGAAAGCTTAGAAGAATGCAACATTTGATCTTTAAGACAGAGCATACCAAATGTTTGATTTTTGACCTGCTTTATGTGACATTTCCAATTGCCTTGCCCTGCTGTTTCAGGATTGCTCTCCAACTCGGTGTGGGGGGTTGGGGCATTGGGAGACTGGAACATTCTTGAACTGCAATCTGCAGCTTCATTGCTGCCCTTCTCGCTGCCTTTCCTTCTCTGGTTCTTTGACTGAAGATTTCACTTAATGGAAAATGACATATGACTAGTGGTGTTAGCAGTAAGAAATACTTCTGCTTTACCAATGATCTTTGCTTGCTGTCTTTCTTTACATTGTGTGGTTGTTGAGACTTTAAATTTGAATTACCTAAAGATGATCAGAATTTTTTGTGTGACGCTTCCTCACTGCTTTTCTGTGTGTATAGGCGGCTGCTTTACTTTTGCTTAAGGTACCATTTTGGATGTACTTCATACTTTTTTTTTAATTTCAAGTATAGGGTGAACAGGGATCTGCATGATAAAATTCTTCTAGTAATTTCTTCACATGCACTAAAGTTTTCATCTGAGAGTTTTGAACGATTTATTTATGGAATGTTTTGAAGTCATGTTGAAAGTGCAGTAAGGTGAGTAGATAAGCCTACTTACATGTTACAAAAAATTTGGTATGCATAAAAATACCACGTTTTATTAGAAATACTTTGTCAGTAAATTAACTGGCATTTTAAAGGAAAAATTACGAAGAAATGGCTATTAAACACTGAGTCTTTTCAGAGCTCTTGCATTCTTCTTTGCTTTTCATCTCTTTTCTTAATGTGCGTTTATTAGCATGTAAATTCTAGTGGTTAGTTGTAGAGCATTGATGGTCCAGAGTTTCAGGACACTGAAGAACCCCTTTTAAAATAAATTCACATAATTCAGAGAATTTAAAGTTCTTTGAGATTTGATTTGAATTTTGTTTATAGAGTAGTGTTTTGCTATGAAAAGAGTGAAGTTAAAATGTTATTTTTGCAAGAATCTTTTTTTTTCTCCCTACTGTGCCTTTTGGAATTTTCCATTTGAAATCTGAAATAAAATAGCAATGATTGATGGTTTATTTGGCTAAGAATGTAAATATTATGTGCTGTTAAAGCTGTTCAAAAGTAGGAATTTTTTTAAAAAAATTAATGTGCAATATTGAAAAACGTTTCTTATACCAGAATTTGTCAACAGTTTATTATGTAGAATGGAAAAGGCACCCACCTAACCAAGTAAATGTCAGGTGCCTCAGATTAATATTATGTACAAATGTATGTAATAAACCCATAAAACCCTGTTTACATTTTTGTTTACTAATAGAAGCTAAAGCATTGTGCTTACATAAATACAGGATCTGTTTTTGCTCTTTTGTTTAATCTGAACTGCTATGATCTATTTTTGCTCATATAGTAAAAATTAATGGTAGAATAATGTTCTCTCTCAGATGTGTTCTCTCTGCTCCAAGAATTTGGTAGGTAGCTTCAATTCAGTTTGTGCTCTGAATTGATAATGTCTTTATGTTCAGTAAGGCTGTTGGGTTTTATATAAAACTTATTACTGTCTAAAACCAGCCTAGTATAATTTTAAACTATGAATGTACTAAGTATGAAGTCATAATAAATAGAAAAATAAATGTTTTTAAAAAAACAGTTTTTTAACCCTGATTATTTTTGGTATGTGCCTCAGGGATTGGTAAGGGATATGAAAGACTTTCTAAACTGCATTCACTGTTTTTTTTAGTAGCATGCGCAGTACTGGAAAAAATAATTCATATATATCTTATCTCTTCTGGAATTAAGTGCTAAAATTAGGTAATTTACCATTTAACTAATTAACCTTCCAGCTAGTGGTGAGAGAAAGGTACTCCATTGCTACTTATGCTGCAGAGATTGTATACTCAGTTGCTGTAGACATTTTTGTAATTGATCGTTATGAAAATTAGTGTGCTTTTTTATATCATCAATTCTATAAATTTTCAATATTACTAAATGAAGCAAAAAAATTATGCTTTTTTTAGTGGTTCAAGGGCTTGGTACAGTGGTCTTTGTCCCCAGCAAAAAATTATGTGCAACCAGATTCTTTGGTATTCTACATTTGTCCACTCACATGGTGGCATGAAAAATAGCTGTGAATAGTCTGTGAATTTAAGGAAACCATTAAGGGGAGCTTCAGAATGAAATTGAGAAAATTAAATTCACTAGTGGAAGTAAAACGTAGCAGCTTCTCTGTGGGATAATCAACCCTGCATGGTTGCTTGCTAAAAGCAAGATTGCTTGCTAAAACAGGAGATGTGGGTGTGATGTTTCTCTGCTGCCAGGGCACTCTTGATTGCACTTTGGAGTAGGGAGAATATAGTCTTTAATTTGTTGATGCAGAAAGCTAACAAATCCTTTTATTGAGTTGAATAGATAAACCCAGGCACTAATGATGAAAGGCAGCATAGGGTTTAATGGGGACAGGCCTTTTTTGGTCACTGAAGATAAGGTCCTTAGTTGTGTTTCTGTATGAAAGGAACTGAGGATGTGGAGAGGAGAGTATGCTCCTGTGAAAAGGGGAAGTTTCTTTCCTTAGTTTTGTCACCAGGGAAGCTTTTGAATCAAATGGAGATGAAGAAAAGGTAGAGAATTAACTTAAAAGCTGGAGGTTTATGCCAGTGGCAATATATATACTTGTTTTAGTGAGTTTTCTCATTAGGCTGAGGAAACTGTCCTGTGTTTATTGCTTTCTGATCCTTGCTAAAGGGTTACTGAGTCTAGAGTATCTTGGTTCGGATCTTCTTTGGAGGGAGAGCAATTCCTTGAAGAAATTGTCTTTCTGTCCAGTGTATTATGTAGAACACCATTACGGCGCTGCTACTTGTTCTGTAGGCTCTCAGTATTTTAAAATGTGAACTAGGTGTTACTGATGCCATCTGCAACTGAAGCTAAAACTGCAAAGCTGCCTCAGCAACCATTCTGGCATATTGACTCCATTGTGAGCATTGTCATTCTTTTTCTGTTTTTCTGCTTCTCCAAGTGTTTACTGTGTAGGTCCAGCAAAGTCTTCATCATCTCTTACCTTATTTTACTCCTTGAAATGTGTGGACTTCGGAGAGAGCCATGTTTTCCCAGGTGTTTAACAATGAATGGAGTCTGCTTGAACTGAAGGGTTCAGAGGGAGTCAGCTCTGTCTAACACCTACAGTTTGGCATCTTGTTTTGGCACTGGCTTTTGTTGAAGTTGAGCTTGTCTGTAGAGTTTAGAGTACTCTTGTCCTGGCTGTGCCTGCCTGTGCCTGTATTCCCAGCTGGTCTTGCTGGTCACTGTTGGCTGTGTCAGGGCACTCCACAGCTGTTCTAGCCTTAGACTGCCTTGAAGACATGGCAGTCACATAGCTCCTTTTTCAAGCCTTCTTGGCACTGCTTGACGTGTTGCCAGCTTCCCATATGACTTCTTCTTTCTCCTCCACCTATGAGATGTCAGCATTTAGGATGCTGCTCAAAGCCCTGAAGAGCAGGGACAGGGATTGCACTTCCAGATGTTTAATACACGCATGAGATGCTGCCAGTTCTGTACAACTGCACATTGTGGGTAATCTTATTGTTGCCACCTTTCATCTCTGTTGTGTTAATGTTAGTCCTGTACCAGTAGTTGTTTGGACCACTAGCCATAATCAGTGTTGCTATTCAAAAGCATTAAATATTTCAAATCATGTGCTTGCTTTTATTTCTGAAATTACAGAGAAACAACCTTTCAGAATTTCATTTTACCTATTGTAGCTAATAGGCTGAAACTGTATAATGCTGTGTATTCACTGGGAGAGTTTCTTTAGTTACTCAAGCTCCTTTCTGTTCTTCAGCATCATTTTAGTACATTTGCCTGTTTAAAGCTCCAAGATCTATGTTCCCTTATCTGATATCAATATATCAGTATCCTATGTCTGATAGTGATGCTTTCTAGAACTGTAAAGGTTGTTTTCTGCAGCTGTAAAGTTGAGATATTTTCCTTTTGTCTGTGAAATAGGAGTATCATAAAGAGTATAATTATTTATAGATCACTGATCACAAGTAAAATCATGAGAGTTGAGTATAATTTTGGCATCACATACTATTCATAATATTATATGATTAGCTAAAATAAAAATCAGAAAAGTTAATGAGTAGAAATCACTAAGAAGCAGAATTTTGTACTTCTTAGTGGAAATGCTACTCAGTGAATTCTCTGCTTGCACAGGCATAAAGAATTTATGCTCCAAAACCACACTGAGAAAATAATTACATCCTTTATACTGCGGGAGGCAATGTTCGTTATTCTGCTACAAATTTGCCCTGCCATCAATAGAAAAGGTCTGGCATCCTCCTTGCTCTGAGCTGGATCTTCCTGTCCTCTGGGTTATGTTAGTGTTAGCATTTGGAGGCCCTCACAATGATCTGGATCATTGAACTGATGCAGTTAAAAAGAAAAATGGTTCGGAAAAAGCCTATGGTGCTGGTGGCAACCAGTGACTCATCTAGACACTTAAGCAAATCTTAGTCATCTAAAGGTGTGTGTCCAGTTAAACTACTGATCTGTGCTGTTTTTGTAGTCAGCAGTGAGAAGGAGACTCCCCCAAAGGAGAGCCATTCCTCCACATGTTGACAGTGCAGATGAGTAACTTGCATGACTAAGCAGTCATCTAGTTTTGTTAGGCAGCAGTATTTAAATGACTGCCTTGTTGTGTCTTGCGCTTTCAGCCTTGATCTTTGCACAGTTTTAATATTTAACTTTTTTCAGGAATTCTTATTTTGACTTTATAAATCTGTAACTGATTCAGCTGATCAGCAAGTGGCATGAAAAGGAAATGTTTAAGAAATTCTGAGAAACAGTTTAGAGAAGTTCTGTTTATTGAGCTATCATTCTCTTCTACAGTATTGTAAAAGCAGTGCTGTTTTCTTTTATTGAACTGTCTCCTAACTGAGCTAATTAAAATTAACATTTTATTAGTGACCACCTAGCTGTCATTAATAGATACTTACATATCACAGTTTGAGAAAAAAGTAATTAATTAATGTGAAGTAGGCATTCTGCTCTTCCAGTCCCCAAGTACGCAATCAGAGTGATTTATGAACTGAGGAAAAAAGTATTACTAATTCATGCCTTAGTGCTATTTCTGGACTCCTGCTCTGGAATCTTTAAGCCAGTCATCATTTGTCAGTATTGCATGTATTGTTCAGTGTAGAGGAAGTTATTATTTTATAGTTGAATAAAAACACATTTTGTCAAAATTTATTTATTACATAATGGCTTGTATTAGGAAACTTGGCACAGGAAAGTTCAGGGAAGATGCAGGTAGCCAGAAACAATTATTTTATTATTTGAAATCCTACCTGATAAGTTGTTAAAGTTTTACTGTCTCTTGCAATTATACTCTGAAATACTGTGATTCTACCATAATGGCTTTTGACCATAAGTTATTAGTCCATTTTGTACCTGTCATTATTCATAACTGCTAAAGACAGTTTAAATGAGTGGTTGCATTTTGCAACTATTTTTGTGGTATAATAAATATTAATTTAGGAGTAAAGAGAGAGCAAGCAGAATGTTTCAATTTTGGTACTTGTCCTCGGAACTTTAAAGGCTTAGCACACTGTTACGAATTGATAGAGGGCTCAAGCACAGGGTACTTACTGCATGTTTATCTGCAAAATCCAGGTAACAAACTGGTTAATTTTAATGTTACTTTATTTCTTACTCTTTTGATTTGTTTTAAGAAATAGACAAAAATAACAATCTAAATGAGAGCTTTGCCTAAAGTTTGGGCACCCAAATACCCATTTTTATAGGAAGTTCTTAATACAGTGGGCATTTTCTCTGTTTGATTAGTAATTCCAAGGGCTCCTACACTGATTATGCTCATCTTCAAACATTCCCATTCTTTGCCAATACGTACCTAACACATGAATCACAGCCTGAAGGTTCCTATCTCTCTACAGTCATTACATAACGAGCCTTCACAGCATGGTGATTCTTGAAGCTTGGACTTCTCTGTGAAGTGCTATAATTAGATGGAATGAATCTTGGTTTAAGGATTGCTTCATCTAAATCCTCTAAAGGCATCTGTCTCCTGCATGTGGTCAAAGAAATGGACAGCTCATACGTCTATATAAGAGCAGACCTTTGGAAAAATGCAGTATGGTCTCAGCTGTTGTTTCTTTTTAAGATACAGTCGGAGGATGGGTTACCTGTCTCTTTTCTCTAGAGCACTCAACCAGGAACTGGAAGACCTGACTTCTAGCCCAACAGAGCTGAAGTTTTTCTGCCTCTCATATAAGTTCTCTACATGCTAAGCTAAATCGTGAGGAAACGCACGTAGGGTGACTCTCAGTTTTGAGGACGTGTCACTGTGTCAAAAATGGTCCTTTTAAAAGAATATTTGAGATGGTGCTCTGTCTTCTCAAATGACAAGTGTTTGCATTTCTGGTATTGGAATATGCAGTGCTGCAACATGGCAACACAAATGAATTTCTAGGTAATACCACCAAGTTCCCATAGTGAATTTCACACTTAAACAGGATGGACTAAGAAGTGTAAAATCTGACTGTAAAGCAAGTGATTTTTGTTTTGAGAGTAGGTTCATACCTGTAATGTAAATTGTCGAGATGACAGGGTGACTGACTTTTGCACATTTAATCCTGGTTTTATTTCTTCCCCTTTTTTTACATTCACAATTTGATTTAATAGAAATAATAGCCCTTGCTCGCAGTCAGGAATTCAGTCAGTAATTTGTCACAGGCTTTCAGTGTATTCCAAACCTTGTATTACACAGTAAGGCACAGTAAACTTGTATAAAGTTGCCATCATCTTCTCAAGCTTGCCAGGAACACAGGGAACACTCCTGAACAGTTTTGATGCTAGTCAAGTGCCCTTAATTCTTGTTTTCTATAGAATCAAATTTGTGTACAGAGTGAGTTACAAGCATGCTCAACAGCGAAGTGCCAGATGGAGAGAATGCAGAGAGGGATCAATCACTGATTTTCTGTGTTGCTCTTGGGTGTGGTGAAGCTGCTTCGCCTACTATGGCACAAGTGGAAGTTGTAGCCTACCAAAATTGTAGATAGCTAAATTTAGATATCTTAATTTAGGCATTTAGATCATATGTTTAGATGTCATCAGTTGGATAATGTAGGTACTAGAAAATCATGTGAATGACTCCTCTCCGTGGCCTCATTCATATTTAAGTGTTGGGGGAATAACCTAATGAGCTAATTATTGGTGAAGGGTGATGAACACCATGGAAATGGTCTGCATTTATAATTAGCAGGCAGTGATACTGTGGGTTTGATAACTGATTGGACTGCTTTTCAGTCAGATACTGCAAATAATACAGGCAATAATAGGGATAACAAGATTTCAGTACATCACTGCTTTTAAGTGATTCTAGTGAGACTGAGGACTCTGCTGTGGTGTGTTTGGGCCTCATGGCAGACCTGGCCAAAGCAACTTTGGATGTACTGTCTTTTGCCACCTGGTACATTTTCTCTCCCACTTCATCAAGTGAATGTTACCTCCCTCTTCAAAATGCGGTGGCCACTTTTTATTCTCTCCTGCCCAATTATCCAAATGTCCATTAGACAGTAAAGCATTTGTCTCACCTCTGCTTACCATGATCAGTCTTACTGCTTCTTAAAACTAGGTCCAAGTCATTTTGGTCTCTTTCTGTATCCTGTAGTAAACTTCCTTTCTGCTTCATGCAGAAAAAAATGTATTCTCAGGAGCACAGGGACAGCAATATTGTCCTGTTATGTGTTTGGAACTGCTAATTCTTAGCAGAGTCAAGGTCTTTTTGCAGGAGAAGAGAAACAGGTGAGTTTTCCAGTCTCTGAAAGTGTCAAAGTGGAAGAGACCTACCCATGACATAGTCTTTAGCTGTAGTGTTTCCTTTTATAAAATACATGAGTAAGGAATACTACTGTCCATTTTACCATGGCTTAAGACAGAAGCAATTAACAACTTCTGGTCTCAAAGAGATGAGAAAGTCAATGAGGAGGAAGCAGGGTGGGATGGGTCTTTGTAGACTGATTTCTTTTGTTAGTTACTTCTGAAAGATGGCTGGAAGCAAAGGAATTGTTTACATGACCTGTATTCCAGTGTGTCTTGTGAGTGAGCTGGGATGACATTTTAGGATCTTTTTCAGGGGATGAAATCTATTTCTGATCGCATGAAAATGCCAAGTGGCATTTTCCTAAAGGTGCCTTTGTATTACTTTACTTTTAGATGAAAATAGGCCTCCCCACTCCACTGCACCTACTCTTCCTGTCACTGTAAAATTGGCCAATCTATAGGGTTTCAGCCACATGCAGTTCATGGGATAGTTCAAGACTCTCTCCAGTGCTGTGTCTGTCATGGCTAACCCCAAGACTGCTGGGGGGTGGGGGGGAGCAAACCAGCAGGGCTTGGGGCCAACTTTCCACATCATCCTGGAAACATGTTATCCATCCAGTTCCATGCATGCAAAAGGTAATTTTTCTACCTAGAAAATAGTTTTCACCTACCCACAGTGCAGTGTGTCTTGTAGCCTTCAGTTTTTCATACACATGGAGAAAGGTTTACTAACTCTCTATTGATTCTTTGACAATTACCCATGAATAATGTAATAAGAACATTTAGTAGATATCAAAGCACTTGGTCCAATACCTCTTCGACTATTTAGGCAAGAGAGAGATGATATAATGCTAATGTAAAGCTTTGAAGATAACAAATGACAATACAGTAATGCTTTTACCTCTTACTTCTCGTAACTGTGATGAGGGAAAAAATGTTAGGAAACTGCAAATCATCAAAATAAACATGCTGATTAAAAATTTTCACCTTTGAAGTTAGCACACTGTAAACTGGTGGAATTAAGTGACACAAATACCACTGAGGGAAAAAGCAGGGATAAATAATGACTAGTACTGCTGTCTGACATTTGTGATCATCAGGCTGAAGATAGGGAGGAAGGAATTGTTGAAGAACTCTGCCATCAGTTAGCTAATAATAATCTTGGATTGGAAGGTAGTTCCTGGGAATGCATCAGTAAACAGTTGTCCACTTAAGGGGATTTAAAGGCTTTATTATTATTATTTATTTATTATTTATTTATTATTTATTTATTATTTATTTATTTTTATTAAAGCTGCTTATTGTAATACAGAATATGAAATCAGTGAACTTGGACCACAGCCCCATCACATATGATTATCATTTTTAGCACGACAGAGCATCAGAATTAGAAAATCACATTACAGAAACGTACTTAAGCAGAGTAGTACTGTATGACATGGCAGGATGCCTTGAGGTAGGGAATGTGTCCTGAGAAACCACAGCTGGAGAATTATGTCCTCCCTATCTGTTAGAGGAGCATTTTGGGGGACAGTTAACAGCAGTTGCTGGATGACTTTTTTCAGTATTTTTCCAATACTCATAGCAGCACCAAGAGCTATGTGCTCTGAGAAAAGGATGTTAAATACAACTGAGCTATGGAGTTCACCACCTGTATCTAGCTATGAGAGAGGTTGAAAAACTCCTAAACCATTTGATACACCTTATTTCTGAGACTTTGAGAAGAACTGTGTGTTTTCTGAGGTTTGATGCAATACATTTAAGAATAAGGTGAACTATGCAGGTTTTCCAAGTTCTTTGCTATAGGTGGTAAGACTTCATTAATTTTTTTTTTGGAACTGCTGTGTCTGCACAAGCCATAAATGCTGTTTTCAGTTCTGTCCTTGAAATGTGTCCTGCAAGGCTGGCAACCTGTGTTTTTTTTTCCTGTCAGATATTTAAATTACTTCAGCAATTTTAGACTTCAAACACCTGTTCTTTCTAATAAAATTGTCACAGGAGTGCCCTGTTTTAAGATTCAGTTCTCAGAAAGGGTGGGCATGGGCTTAAATTTCCATCTCCAGCAACAGATTTGTAATGTTTGTTTGTTGAAAAGGATATAGCAAACTTGGTCACAGTTGTCTACAGAGAAAAGTACAGCAGGCTTCTTACTCAGTTACAGTGAACTAAAAGTTACACTTGAAATTTCTAATATGGATAAGGGACCAATACAAAAGCTGGTTAAATGGAACAAATTACTTGGGAGCAGGGGGGACTTTCAGGATATATTGAAAAACCCTGTGTGGCACACAGTCTGCAGTCTTCGTTTTCATGAGCAGTTAGTATGATGTTTGAGAGTGGAATGAACGGTTGAAGCCCTCTGGAAGTTCTCCAAACCCCCTATGAAAGCTTGATATCAGTATCATTATGTCCTCATAATGATACTGTGTAATAAATCATAATTATATAATATATATGTTGTATATATGTTAATATGTTATATATTAATAACATTTATATAGTAATATAATAATAATTATAATCATGGAAGGCACTGCCAAATTTGATTTTTACTGGGTGATATTTTGCTTCACTCAGAGAACACTGTACTCATGTTTTTATTTATAAATATTTCTACAGAAGATAATATCAGCCTGCTTTAATTTGATTTTTTTTTTAATTTAATTAAGACAAAATATATTGGCTTCCCTATGTCACTAATTACTGTAAGTTCAAAATATACTAAAACTACTGCTCAGGAGAAAAAAGTTAGTACTAAAGAGTTAGGTGCATTCATGGTAGTGTAGGCTGCTTACTGTACATCACTTTTTTTTTTTCTGCAGGTAAAAATTTAGAAATCTTAGGTCATTTCTCCAGTGGTACATTTTGTCACCTTAATAACATTGTCATTATTCTTAGTATTTTGATTAATTTGCTGACTTTGGTTCCTTCGTGCATCTTTCATAGATTGGGTCTGAGCCACATTTTTTCATCCAAGTTGTCTTCATGCTCTTGGGCATTTGATACCTGAATTCTATAAAACACTCCACCTGTTTACAAAGACAGTAAATTCATCAGGTTCCTATTGCTTATTTTATTCCTTCTTTTGCCTTATATAGATAAATTATACTAATTTAATAATTAAAAAATCTACAGTAACTTATCAATCAAAGTTATTGAATAAGCAGTAAATAAAGTCACTCTGTTCATTGCTAATAGTAAACATTGAGGGTAAGACTGCTTTTTTTAGTTCACCTTTTTGTTAAAACAGATAAAGGTTATTTTCATCTCTAGCATTTGCTGGCTGGCCACTGTGTTCCATGTCAGAGAGAGGCTTGAATAATCTCTTTGAAGGCAGTATTGAGGCAGAGAATTAGCATTCCCTCCAGCTGGACTCCACTGCACACAGGTTGGTTTCTCATTTGTCGTGGCACAGTTTTCATTAGGTCAGCTGAAAAACTGTCCTCCTCTCCTTCAGAATGCAAAATGAGCAGGGAATAGAGTAAAATGAAATTATAGAAATAAGTATTAGATAATTTATGTCAATTAACCATGAAAGCATTGACATTTAATCTTACACAAGTTTTAAAAATTTGCTCGAGCATACAAAAGACAAAGCCACAAATGTTTTGTGCTGGATTTACAGTTTGCTTTCTTTTAATGAACTGTAGAAAATAAGGATGAATTCTTTATATGCAATGAGATTGGGCAGCGAACTAGACGAGGAAATGAGAGCATTTATTACCTCTCTTGACTCTTGTCATCCCTCCAAAGTTGCTAGTAACATGTTTGGATATGGAAACAGGGAGATTTGACAGGAATTCTGACAGGATAGTGCAGAAAACTAGGTAATAAAGCTGTAGTGATTCCTGGCACAGCAGTAGTTTAAAATTTCATTGAAAAATACTAACTTCATTCATGTTTTGTAACGATTCTGGGGGGGGGTTAATAAAAAAAATTACTTAAATACTAAATTACTTAATGGCTCTGAATATGAAACTAGTAGTATCCTTATTTAGCCAGTCTCCACATAAAGAGTTCAGTTAGAATATGATGTTTTGTTAATTTTGTTAGAGTATTTTGGTTTTAAAATAAATACCATGCATGTAGTAAAAAAGCACACAGAAGCATAGTAAGAATGAGAGTGACAAAGGAAGATCAGATAAGAAATTAGCAATGTTTGAATTTACATAGGAAGAATTTTCTTACGTTTAATTTATCTCACTATCAAACTGGTCCTTCCAATGCTTCCTGTATTGTTAATTTTCAATAAAACAATGCCTAGCTAGAAATTCAGTAAAGTAATATTTTTTCAGTTGTTGTTAGAAAAAAATTGATCTTGGTATACAGTCTTTGCATTGGACCTATTGAAACAAACCCAGATCTTTACCATGCTGGATTTTAATAACATAAATACTTCAGACTTCTAAATTACGGAAATAGAGCAGGCAGTTGTCAGCCTTCGAAATAACTCTTACATGCAGCTGGTGGATATGAAGTTGTTTATTTTGGGTTATACAATTCCCATAATGGAGAAAAAATTACTGTTTTGGTGCCCTATTTTAATGTTGCTGATCAATTATCTTTGCACAGTAAAGATATGATTCTGTTTCAGATTTATGATAGGATTTGATCAGTCTCTTCAAGACCAAAAGGAAAAGTTCCTTGATGTTATTATTTCAATTGTGGGAAGTCAGCTACATGGTTTAATATTCTTGCCTTTTATTTAGCCACAGATTTTGGGTTTGGGATTGAAACCAAGCAGATGCCCCAGAGTCAGTGTTTGAGACTGAAAATACAACTGGCTGTGCAGCGCTTGCCAGCTAGATCTGGCCTAGCTGTGATAGCAGCCCTGGAAATGGGGACCAAGAGCTCCCACGGAGAACTTCAAGACCCTGCCTTCTTCCCTACCTCATAAGAGAAACAACACTGACAGAGATAGTCCATTTTTATTTAGAAAAAGCTGCCTCAGAGAGCTGTAAAATCTGCTGATGTGGTGCTGCTCAGGAGGGAAACTCAAGCATTCTCTGCTGTCCTTGGCAAGGGTCTATGTATGCTTAGGTCTAAATACTTGCTTGCCTTATCTCTGCTGTCTAGGGAAGTAATCGTCCTGTGTACAAATATGTGAAGGATTCATAATTTTACAATGATAATATGTCCTAAATATACTGCTCATAAGATACCATAGGCTCTGCATTTATGAACAGTCTATTCTAAAGCCTCCTGGCTTCCCCAGGTGATTTCTCAGGTCAGAAGTGCTGTCTCCAGTCATGGGGGAAGTAGACCCCAGGACCTGCCATCACCAGCCGTGTTTGACACTTTGCTAAGTAAAGCCTGGTAATTCTAGCAGTGGCTGAATGCTGTTCAGTTCTTTATCACCAAAGAAATGACTGCACCATCAGTTACAAAGCAAAACCTCCTGAATGAAAGGCTGTTGATATCTGGAAGAAGAAAGAAAAGTAGCTGGCCATTGTAGCTTTTGCTCTGAAATTACTATTTACACCTCCCTGAGGTCTCCAGAGGACAGGTTATTATAAAGACCTTTTGCACCACATTAGGATCTAAGAGGATTTTTTTTTTCTTTTCTTTTTTTCACTCCAGCTAAGTCATTGAGCTTTATGCTTACAGGTGTTGTCAAAGAGTATGTTTGGCTGCAAGTCATGTACTCCACTGTGACTTTTGTGACTGCTAAGACTAGTAAATACTCCAGCCACATACAGAAGATGGAAACAGGACTGAAAAGCAGGTCTGAGACATGAATTCCCAAAGAGCTTAAGGAATGCTTCAGTTAAAGTTCAGTGGTTTTTCTTCTCACGGGCAATAAATAACCAAATACAACTTTTAGAGCCTTATACAAAAAGAAAAAATACATTGGAAAAAGAGAAATAAATTCAGTGGTATACAGTCGTGTGTATGTATCTCTGTATTTTCAGGTTTAGTATTCTTAGCGATATCTGATTGTCACACAGCTTGTAGGGAGTTTCCTTCCTTTTGAAAAGCCTTCAGTGTGTTATGTAGACTACAGAAATATCATATGAATGCTTCATAAAATTCAAATACTGCAGCTCTACAGTCACATGATTCATAGAGCTTAACAATTCTGGGCTGCTATGTATAATTTGACTGATATTTCTCTTCTCATTTTTCCTCTCATACCTCTCTTCATTTTGATTTGATACATTAAAGCTGTGTGCGATAGAATGATGTAATTTATATCTGCAGGCTGCATAGTCCAAATATTTCTTACCTATTTTGAATCTTTCTCTGTGTGTGTGTGTGTATGTTAGCCTTGTTCAAGGACCTGACATCTAGTTGCTTTTAAAGGAAGAGGATGGTTTACAGAAATGCACACCAAAATGTTTGTGTGCTCTCTTTTTTGGTTGTTCATGCTTCCAACCCCATCTTCAGTGCACTCAGGAAGTAGAATGAAACATCAAACACAGGCCAAAGTTTCTATATGGAAAATGTAGCCTGTCTTGCAGTGAGAGAAATATTGTCCATTTTAAGGCGTAACTGGAATAAAAGTGGTTCTGAAAACCATGACATGTATGGTATTTAAATGAGCTGGTTTTTCTAAAATGAAATAGAGATTACTGAAAACAAAGCAAATTATAGTAATAATAACTTTATCAAATGTCGTGTGAGAAAGTAGGAAAATGGAAGCAGTCACAGTCCTGACAAATAACCTTTCTCATGAGGAGCGATTCTTCAGCTTAGGCATGGCATCAATTACATTCTTGTTTTCCTTTATTTTTATAAAACATCAAGATTATATAATTTTTATAATACATCTGGTGCACCTTAGGGCATTGCTAGTCACTGTGTGATAGAAGTGCCATTGCAAGTTACCTGGTGAGGAGGGCAGTAGGCTGCGAATGCAAAAATGGTGCTAATTCCCACTTGCGCTGCTGTCTTGGTATGTAACTTCAGGCATGTTAGTTTGGTTCAGTTCCATTCCCATGTAAAAATGTATCACTACCTGTGTGTATAAGTAAAAATAATATTGTTTTTAGATGCATAGTAGATAAGGTATATGCTGATTATTCCTTATTTGAAGTCAAAGTTAAGATTTAAAACACTGACTGTATAGTATGTTGTATAGTTATAATCTCTGTATACTGACTAGATGCCCATCAGAACGAGGGGGACAACTGCCATTCAGAGATGACCTTATGACAGTCATCTGCAATGGAATATCATGAGATACTAGTTATACTGTCCAAGTAGATCAACCCCTTTGAGAAACAGTGTACATGAGTTAGCTTGGCATGGTGCTATGAATTCGAGCTACTGTATCTATATAGTCTGCACTGAGATATGCGCTCCCAGATCTGTAGTAGCTGTGGAGAGCAAGCAGGACCAGCAGGGAAAATGTGCTGCATACTGACATTTTAATTTACTGTAGAGGCTGGGTCCTAGTTCATATATTGAAGGAATGGTTGAGTTAGGCTGCCTGTGTTAGGCAGTCCATTTAGTGTACGTACCCAATCTGGGTGGCATGACCCTGCTTTTCTGTTACAGTATGATAAAGGAGCTTCGATACCGTGCAAAGTGATTTCAATCATCTGAACTATATTTTGTGGTAGACTCTGCTGTAAGCACCATGGCAAGAGATGTGAAAATCATCCCTGCCCTGCTGGTCTTAGGGTGCAGGAGTGGTGGCAATGGAGGTGGAAGGGGCTGTGATGAGGAAGCAGGGTGTGAGTTGGCAAATGTGATGCCAGATCTTCCTGTAGACCATACTGAGTGTCCTAAGGAGATGATATACACCATGAAAGTATAAAAAAGGAAAGGAGAGAAAATAAATTTGTGAGGAAGGAAATTATACTCAACACTGGAGGACCAGGAAATCTAGAGAAAATGGTTCTTGTAGCAGAGCAAGAATAGTTGTAAAAGGAGTCTTGATTTATGCTTTCTTTTATGCTACTTTATTATTGCTAAATATAATACAAAATTACATACCGATCTTTTTACTTGTCCTTAGATCTTGCACTCTGTAAAATGAATTAAAACCCACGTATTTTAAAAGGGTGCACTCAAAATCAGTATGCAGTTATTACTCCCCCGATGAAGGCCAGAATCACACATTTCTGGAGATACATTTTTAATAAACACAGTTGGTAATATAGAAGGTAAGTACAAATATCAAGAGTAAGTCTGTAAGTAGGTAGGAGATGGATATATTTCAGAAGACTATCTTGAACATGTAAAATAAAGCAGGCATTTTCAACTGCTTTATGTAGCTGTGGTAATGTCAAATAGCTCAGCAATATCCTTTTTAAAAGACCATTTCTACACTGCCAAGTTCCATAAGATACAAGTATTTCCTTTGAATCAGAGCTCTGACAACTCTGTCAGAAACATGTATGCTAAAAATGACTGTGAGTTTGTTAGGTACAATGCATTAAAGATATATATATCCTTGTGTAAACAAATGTTTGCTACCATATGCAGTGGTCTTCAGCAATCTTTGTGCCTGCAACGAAATCATGTAACCCATTTTGCCCTACAATTGCACTGCAGCTTTTCCTGCCCATGGTGAAGACAGAAAGCACCAGCTATGATTTCCATCCTGTCCTCACAGTCCTGGCAGATGGACTTCAATGCTGAGCAGGTCTGTAAACAAAATATTTTTTGATAAATTGGGCAAACCAAACATTTTCCCATGATTTTTCAGAATCCACAAGTACATTTGACAGTGGCTACTTACTTCTCAGTGCTGATGATGCTTAGAGTATCTTGTATGCCTTAATAACATACAGAGTATGCACTGTGCCCCCTTTCAATGCTCTGGCCTCAGTAGGCTCCACCAGATGTGAATAGTTGTATATAGATAGTGCAACAGGGCATTCTTGGAACCCATCTTGTTTTGAGTGGGAGATACTGCATTGCCTGAGGTGTCTACCTCTTACAAGTAAGATGCCGTTCCCTAGACATAGAGGCGCAAGATACTGAAGCCCTGTAGAAAGCTAAACAGAGCCCTGTGGAAAGCTATTATAACAGATATTAAAATTAAATTATTTAAAAAATAAATCTTAATTAAAAAAGATTCTGCTTTAGTAAGGAGCATAACAAAACATTCTTGCTCCTTGGCAAGCTTGCCTTCAGTTAGTCTTCACATAAATTCCATTTACTGTTCTTTTTTTTCTTTAAAAGATGCTTTTATAATCAAACTGACGGATAGTGGTTTTAGATTATGTTGTTGGATTATGAAGTATAATATTTTATTGGATGAACAGTCATATTAATAAATAACATGTGCTGCAGGTCTGATGTGTTCCCCCCATCCCCCTCCACTAGGTTTTTTTGGCAGAAA
>JAWWLV010000045.1:27968358-28004603 GCA_035041135.1 Platyrinchus mystaceus
TATTAAAATTAAATTATTTAAAAAATAAATCTTAATTAAAAAAGATTCTGCTTTAGTAAGGAGCATAACAAAACATTTTTGCTCCTTGGCAAGCTTGCCTTCAGTTAGTCTTCACATACATTCCATTTACTGTTCTTTTTTTTCTTTAAAAGATGCTTTTATAATCAAACTGACAGATAGTGGTTTTGGATTATGTTGTTGGATTATGAAGTATAATATTTTATTTGATGAACAATCATATTAATAAATAACATGTGCTGCAGGTCTGATGTGTTCCCCCCATCCCCCTCCACTAGGTTTTTTTGGCAGAAATTAACTATCACATTATTAAGTAAAGTCTCATTCCAGGAATGTCTTCCAATAATTTTTACATTAGACATTTAAATGAAAACCATAGCTTGGCTTTTTTAAGCTATGTAGGCTTCCTCTACTTAATAAAGAAAAATAAAAACAAAACAGTAGAAATAAATCTTCCTTCATTTCAAGATGAAAGTATATACACAGGCAAATTGCTTAATTGTTTCTGCTGTTAAAGAGCATATGATGGTTAATCCTATAGCCATGACCAGCCTGTGTACTTCACCAGGTTGTGCAGTTCACTGTAGGAGAGAAACCGATGCTGTGAAGTGCAGTAAGCTGATGATTCTTTCTTTCCTCCTTGCCTCTCTCAGACTTGTTGATGTCCTTTGAAAAGCTGACAGCATGGTCCATTGGATTTCATTTTTATGTATGCATTCGTGTGCAGTGACAGCAAAGAGCTGAGCATTGTTTTCATTGTGTAATTTCAAAGTATTTAATATCAATGGAGAAAAAGTAAATCTCACATTTTCTAGGCTGTGGTGTAGTTGTGCTGTAATGGAACTGTCATATAGCTGCCAGAACCAACCCTGCAATTCAAGCTATTAGGGCGTATAATGTATATTTTGTCAGGGCTAGTTTGGGCAATGTTATCAACGGCCTGCTATAAAAAGCTTGTGGTTGCTGAAGCACAGGATAACTGTAGGAGAGCTGGAATAGCACTTGCTATTCTAAAGAGAACAAAAATAGTTCAGAAACCAAAGAGTTTTCCCAAAAACCAAAAAACCCTCTTTGATGTGAAAGGGGAGTAGTGAAAGAAGGACTTTAATCCCTCAAGATTCAGCATCACTGTGTCTATGTTTAGCATAATTTGGCACTTGATTCCATGTGTGTATCTCTCTCTGTTAGCAGAGCTGGATGGCTGCCAACAGCAGCAAAAATCAGTGTAATCCTCCCCCAGGGGAGATACCTGCTCTCTAGGGCAGAAGGTCCTGTACAGCTTCGGCTGCCTTTCCACCTGCTGCACCTCCTGCTGTCATTGACCCTTCTTCCTCTCCGTGTGCTAGAAAGGATTTAGAAATGTGGCAACTGCCCGAGGGTTTTATAAGCCATTCTCTCCATGTTCTAAGTTCATTCATATCAGTTCATTTACTGCACACTCAAGTTGTTATTGAATTATTGAGCTCCTATGTGAATAAAAGTCCCTTTGTGAGGGGAGATACTGGGTTGACACTGTCTGCTGAAAGCTGGGCTCTGTGATGTATGGCAGAGTCCTGGGAGTTCTTCAGCTGGGTATGATTTGGAAAAGCAGCTGTTGAACAAGAAAATAAATGAAACTTCAGCATTTTCCAACTCTTAACTGTCAAAATTCAGAGATGGATAGTGCATTATTATTTAGAACATCGGCAGTTCCTTTTAACAATTAATGTTGTTCTATGCTGACTGTATTCTTGTTACTATTTTTTCCTTGCATTTATGGGTGTTTTTTGCAAGGTAATGTGTGGTCTATAATAGGAAACTTTTCTTCAGCAATCTACAAACTGATGGAGCAGTAAAAGAAGATGTAAAGCAATCATTTTGTAGAAAATACTTAGGAAAATTACATTCTCAGTCTCTAGTGACTAGTAAGCATCTGTTTTTTCCTTTGCATTAACAGACAGTACAAGGTGACAGGAGACATTACTTCTCCTTTAATAAAAATGCTTTTGAAAAGTACTGGTGAGCTTCCCCCTAGATTCTGTTTCCTCCACTTGACATTTAGTGGTGCTATATCAACCAGTTTATTTTGAAGGCCTGCACAAACACAAGCAAAACATGCAGCCAAACATACCACAAATTAATATGAAAGTGAGGATCTGTTGAGTAGAAGTTACAGGTAATTTTTGTTGACTTTATATTGGCCTTTCATCTTTAACTCAGGAAAGAAATAGTTTCTCCTACCATCTCTGGAAAATACTCAGGGAAAGTCCCAGGGTTAGTAACCAAGAAAAATGTCATGATAGTTTCTTGTTCTTCAGTTGGAAGGTATACTGTAAGATTTTTGTTGCCCATAGTGGAAGATTTTCTTGCAAAGTAAATAGCAGCAGAAGTAAATAAAGGGATAGTTTTTCCAATCTGTTTTTGAGAATGAAAATTAAAATAGATACTGATATATTTCTAACCAACACTTATCTGCTTCCTGATTCTCTTTTCAGTGAGGAAGAATAGGTTTTATTTTTTATGTAATTCAAATTCTAAGGGTCTGAATTAAAATTCTTTGAGCAGAAACAGTTCTACTTGCATATATTTTAACTGGGGAAGAGTTAAAATACAGACTGTTTGGCACGTCTTGGATGGCCAAGAGTTTGCAATTAAAAGGTATGAGAAATAATCTAGCATGTACTGGAGAAGTCTGTAAGAGCAATTTCTGTAAATTTCTATAAAACACAGGAGACATTATATACAATTTTATGAAGGTTCAAATTGGCAGCTAAGCTAGGTAAACACTGCAGTTAGAGCATCCAAAAAGACACTGCTGCAAAGCTGTAAATTATTCTCCTCAGTGTTCATGGATGCTTTCAGATGTTTAGTTAGTTCTTTCAAAAATACAGCACAGTTCAACTCCCATCTACAGCTGTAATCTCTCAAGGAGCATTTGCAAGACAGTCCTTGGTATAAGCAGTGTTTGAGACAAAGGAATAAAAAAAAGATTTTTTGAGACTAAAGCAACTTCAGAAATATCTTCAGTCTTAAACAGTTCCAGATCACTCATGATGAGCATAAAAAATTCTCATTTGGGGCAGTATGAATTTCGGGTTAAAAAGCCAAAGGAGATGATGGCTTTACGCAATAGCATCAGTGGCTAGCTTTGGTGTGCTCAGGGTTCACTTAGTGCCTTGGCAGATTGTTCAGACCCAATAGTATGGCATTGTAGGCAACTGACTGGTTTTTGGGGGAGAAGAAAAGGAAATGATCCATGTAGTGGAGACCCCTAATAATTTTTAAATAGATGGGCAGGCTGGAACATAATTATCAAAGGCAGCTATAGCCTATCAGGTCTGCCTAGCTGTGAGTCACCACTGACCCTGCCAGACTAATCAGGTTAACTCTGGCAGAACCACTTGGTTGTCCTCGTACAGTTAAGAGGAAGCACACCTTGACTTTTTAGGAAATCATCATGTATGTGGCCTGTTTAATTTCCTGATATTTCTTCCATCTTTTCCTAGAACTATACAAATTGTTGAGTAGAACTATGCAAAAGCAGCTCTGTTTTAAAGTTTTAGGCAGTTGACTGCCTGGAATACCTTGTGTGATATTGGAGCTCACCTAAAGTATCAAAACAGAGCTAAAATACCTAACTTTGGAGTGTCAGTTTTCTATCCAGGAAGCGAGCAACTAGTGGGGTTCCTTGTCTGAAAGTAAAACCATGATTTTGAAATTGCTCTGATTTTGAAAGTCTAAACTTAAGGATGCAGAAGCAGCAGAGCCAATGACAACAGGATTCTAACTGTAAGAGAGTGAGAGTTCATGAAATGTTAATACTTTCCTTGAATGACATTGCACATACAGAACTGAGCTTCAGATTTTGTGATGTGTCAATTAAAACTGAATGTAGCATTTTAGTCTCTTTTCCTTAAAGTTGTTGTGTCTTACATAACCTTTGATTTTGAAGCTTGATACGTAAATATTTAACTGATATATGTGTGCTACTGTGAGGACAAAAGCAAACATAAATCAAATCTAGATTTTGCACATCATATAATCCATCACCTTCAGATTATACAAACATACATTCCCTTCTTTCAAGGGAGCATGCCTGGGAGGGCAAGGTTCAAAGTACCATGCTTGAGAGTGCAGGAAATTCCTAAGCAGTGTATATCTGTTCTTGCAGTGCTTTTGTGATATGCAGTGATGAATGATATCCTCTGAGTTCATATTATAAGGGGAAACCTAGGAGGATGTGGTCACTGTTGAGATCATACAGTTAGTACAGGGTACTGTATCCGGTTTGATTGGTTGAAATTTTAACAATGACTTCAGTCAGAGCAAAATTTGGTTGTTATTTTGCAAATTCTTATGGAAGAAATTATATATTTATTTACCTCTACAGGCTTTCTAGGAAAAACTAGACAAGTAAGAGAGAAACTTGTAACTTATACGTAACATCACATGATGAAATCAACATTTTTTTTCCCTAATTCTTTTTTTTTTTTTTTGAGATATAAGCACCAGAAGACTTTTTGAGACTTGTTAGAGCCATAGAAAGATATTTAAATATCTGTAGCAAAGACTGGAATTGGGGCAAAGAATTTAGTTTTCTTCCTGTCAAGGAGAATCAGTAAGATCTGACCTCCTCAGAGGTAGGAGGGAATTGGTGCAGTGAAAGGAACTGCCTCAACAATCTTTTCTGCAGAAGAGGAGATGCATTTACTGAGTCTGATGTTCTTCTGAGGTGGAGGTGAAGGAAGGTCCTTGGGCCAGGAGGAGTCTGTACTACAGGAGCTGCTGGTCTAAGACATCCAGACCAAGGTACAGTGCTCTTTGTGGAAGAGCTCCTTTCTTAGCAGGTGCTGCAGAAGCCATTCAGTCCATGGTGATAGGGACTAACATGACTCTGAGGATGTGCCAGAGCAGCAAAGATGTCCTCTCTTAAATGGGAGGCCACCATCCACTGTAGGCTTGTCTGTTTTCACTCATTTATTGTGATGCAAGGGTAAATTTTCTTGGGACGTGGGTCCTTTTTTATCAGAAATTAATATTCAGCAGTGATTTATTAATTGTTCCTTGTATTTTTTTATTCCCTTATCCTTACTAAGAGGAGAAGGAATGAAAAGAAAAACAAAAGTAAATACTGTTTTCTTAACCGGTAATGGTTAGGGAGTTCTCTGGGGTTTAAAGTTGCTTTCTTCCCTCATTTGGGCACTCATGGTGCTATCAGCAAAGTAGTGGCTGTCAGTGGCTGTCAACAAAGTAAAACAAATGAGACAGAGAACAAAACCAGATTGGTAATTAATTGTGGTTAATTGGTATAATTCATTAGCTTGTTTCTGAAAGCAGTCCTCCCTTGTGAGGGATGAGAGCAAACGAGAAGCTAGATATTCTTTCACTGGCTTTGTAAGAATTTTCTAAGTATTTCATGATACATAGGCTAGAAAATATCCACTTATTGTTATCAGAACAGCAGACACTTTATGTGTATGCTTACAAACAAGTAACAGTGCTACTCTTTGCCTTCATTCCTTCCCACCTCCTTATGAAATATGGGAGGACTGAGCCCTGCACTTTGAAATGGCTCTGGCTGTGCTGGATCCAAGTTCCATGACTCACTGACAGCTGCAGCGTTGGAGTTTTAGTAGTCCATGTCTGGATAGGAGGAAACACCTAAGCTCCTGTCATGCACTGGCAGGGAAAACAGCAGCTGCCATGCAGTGTGGGACGATTTGCAAACACAGGAGAAACATCTGACTGTTGGAGCTGTGTTTACTGTTCAAACAGCTGCTCTGCATCTTCTGGGTCAGGTAAAAAAGCACAGGCTGAGCTGCGTTGTGCTGTGTGACGTGATACGGGTAACTTAACGGAGCCCTGATCTCTGGGCTCTCTGTGATCCGATAATATACATAATGTTAATCAGGAAAGCTCTCAGAGTGTTTTCCTAACAATCCTAATCTTATTTTTCATGACATGGGCCTATTTATATCCCCCAGAGCTTCCCTGTCAGGTGAGGTCATCCAAAATCCTAAGATTCAGCACTTTATGTATTTTTGCCAGTGGAGAAATCTGTTTATTATGAATCATAAAAATTGAAAACAAATGATCAGAACTTCAGCACAGTTATTCTCCCACATTAACTGTCCTGTAGTTAAGTGCTTACATGGTCATCCTCTCTCTCTCCTCCAGTTTGGGGAAATTGCAACTGTGGCTGTGAGCTCTGCAGAAAAAGAAAATGTGCTTTCTACCCACTCTTCCTTTCCACTTACACTCACTAAAACATTGCCTTCCTTAGAGGTAGTTGGGTCTAAAAGTGTCTATTTGTATCTGGTTTATCTTGGGGCACAGGTCAGTCTCCTCAGCAGATAATTATTCATGCTCTTATGGTTTTATTATGAAGCTAATAATAAGTCTGGATCTGTATACCATGACAGTGGTGTTTTAATTGTATTGCTTCAGTAGAGAAATTACTTCTTGGTAAAGGTCTAAGCTGGCTGCATGCCTGATACATGGATAGGTTTTTTGTAACTTTCAGCTGTTAATCCCAGGAAGGAGGCTTAATAGAAAAATGAGGAGATCGACTATTAGGGATGCTGAGGTAACAGAGTTAGGGATCTGGAATGCCGTTTGTGCCAAACCATGTGAAATCATACATACTGGTTTTACAGGGGAGACTTTGGTTCACTAGACACCAAGATAAAATCATTAAATCATTCAACATAGAATATGAGTTGGTATTTCAGAAACTAGGTAGTAAAGAAAGAAAAATATGTTTATTACTTATGACATTTTTGGACTTAAGGGAAACATTCTTTGTTTTGTGTTTATTTTTAACATCAAAAAATGCCTCTGTGGAAAGGTAGTTTGATCAGGGAGCATGTAATGGAACAGAAATGGTTTTAATTTTAATTCAGATTGAATCCAATCCAAGTGATCAGTATCTTACTAGAATTAATATCTGATATTTAGAGATGGTAGTTCACGTGACAGGAATTGATGATACAGTGCAGTTCTCAATGGACTTATTTTACATAAAATAATAGTTTCATTAATTGATTCATTTCAGAGAAGTGAAAAAAAGGTGAAAGAATTTGCCTTATTAACCCAAGAGAAGCTGATTTACCCTGGCTATATGTAAATATGAGATTCACATTAGTAGAATGGCAAAGAAAGCCGATGGCAGGCTTCATCAGTAACTAGTTTTTGAGAGAAATATTTAATAAAAAACTAAATCCTGCATATTGTTTAGCCTGTTTTTAAGAAAATGAGACTTAGGCAATTGTACAGTCACTGGTATTTCTCTGGTAACTTTTCAACCTATTGTGCAATTTCTAATTCAAACTTGAGGAAGAATGGAATTTTCCAAAATGGCTGGAACTGGCCCTGTTAGGGAAGCGTGTTAGCTCATGGTTACCTGTTTTGCTGGGAGCACACACAACTGCAGACCTGGTATACCTTATTCAGGTCTTAAGCAAGATACATGACATATTATGGGGACATTCTAAGTGGAGGGCAGTTTACAGAGCATGGAGATCAGTTGTAAGTGCCATAGGATGGTGTATAATCCTGCAGGGCAAGGGAAGGAGCTGGAATTCTTACTGAGGCAATGCAGACAGGTGAAGTTGTAGGACTCGGGTATCTTAGGCTTCTTCAGTCATCTCTTGCACAAACTTATGTTGCTCTGTGAGTATTCAAATAAATGCAAAGAAAAATTTGCCAAGTATTTCTGTTTTACTATGCATAGTTGAATTATTAAGCAATGTGGAAACAATTCAGATATAAAAGATTATATTTACTTGCTACTACACATAGAAGTATATATTCTTTTGTCCTTTTTTTACAGGGACTTTTTCTTAATAAAAATGTCTTAACAGTGTTTCACAAATAAAACTGAAGTGCTTTTACTGTATCATGATTTTAGAGGTTCTGTTCAGTGTCATGCATGAAAATAAAAACTAATACCCAAATACTTATTTTCTTTTTAATAAGTTATTTTATTGCTTACCATTTAAACAGTAGTATGTTTATTCCTGAGCCTTGATACTTGTGGTAGTGGTATTTTGAATATCCCATTTGATTTTGTCAGAGAAACAAATTAGTACCTTGGGGGTTGCAGAATTTTTAGTGATTTTTCTTTTTGTCTTCCACTTTGAGTTCTTAGACTAAGTTATTTACTATCCTGCTACCTAGCAGAAAGTGTAAGGCAATCCTACTCCAACTCCTACCAAAAATTGTTTGATTGTTTCCTAGGAGCAGATACAATATGCTTTCTCATTTTATAAGGAGTGTTAAATCCAGATCTCTTTTTAGTTTTGAGTGTGCACTCACCGTCTGATACCCCATAATGAAGAATTTCATCTTTCGTTTAATTGTTGTTCTGCACGATAGAAACAAGGGCAGATGCAACTCCTTGCTCTTAACCAGTGAATTCAGGCCCATGGAACATACTTTGAAGTGCTGACAGTTTTATGTTCTCTGGAGTAGAAATTAATTACTCTTTCTAGATCAGATGAATTAGAGTTTAGAAGGTAAAGCAGGCTGCCTCTGAAGCCCAGAAGTCAGCAATCAGAAAACTTAAATGATGTAGAACTCATAATTTCCTGTAATATTTCTTTCTATTGATTACAGTGGTAATTAAATCTGAACCTTTTGGCAGTTCTTGGAACAGTTTTATCAAATCCTACAGTGATGGATTGCAGGTCTCCATGTCCAGTGGTGAACAGGGTTGTTATCATAGCTCTGCCTGAGCGGGTTGAATGCACTTTGCTAACATTATTCTCAAGGGTGAAAGATGATTTTTCTTTCATGTACTAACAGAAATATATTACAGATCTTTGACAACCCTAAATTTTTAGGCCCTTGATAAATCGTTTGCGCTTGGTTCACTCTGGCAAACCTTTGTGATTTAATGATTTTTATTTCAGCAAATGCTTCTATTGCAGCCATTTTTTCAAATTGGCACATTATCTTTCTGCGCAAATACAGTAGTACTACAATACATGAGAATGAGGGAATCAGTAAACATTTGATTTTTTCCACTTGATGACATGTTCTGTCTGAAATAGGAAAACATTTTTCATATCTAGCTTTAACTGGGCTAGCAATAGCTCTGTTCAGTGGTGAAGAGCATCCTTGGCATTGATTACTGGAAATACCACCCTAGGCTGCAATACTGGTACTTCGTTGAAATACCACCTAAATCTTTATAGATATACCCTTATGAAGATCTAGTTCACAGGTGTCTGTCTGTTTTGGTTTATGTGTGAATGGAATTTGCTCACACTAATCTGAGTCATTTGGCAGTGAGACTAAACCAAGATAAGAACTATGTCGTGGTTTAACCCCTGCAGGTGACTGGGGACCAATAGACACTCGCTCACTATGCCCAGTGGGATGGGGGAGAGAATCAGAAGAGTAAAAGTGAGAAAACTCATGGGCTGAGATCAAGACAGTTAATAGGTAAAGCAGAACCTGTGCATGCAAGCAAAATAAAACAAGGAATTCATTCACCACTTCCCATGGGCAGGCAGGTGCTCAGCCATCCTCAGGAAAGCAGGGCTCCGTCATGGGCAGTTGTGACTGGGGAAGACAAATGCCATCACTCCAAACATCCCTCCTTCCTTCCTCTTCCCCCGGCTTTATACGCTGAGCATGACACCATATGAGCTGTGTCCCCTCTCGGCTCCTTGTGCACCCCCAGCCTCCTCACTGGTGAGGTGGGGTGAGAGGCAGAAAAGGCCTTGACTCTGTGTAAGCTCTGCTCAGCAATATCTAAAACATCCCTGTTTCATCAACGCTGTTTCCAGCACAAATCCAAAATACAGCCCCATACCAGCTGCTATGAAGAAAATTAACTGCCCCAGCCAAAACCAGCACAGGCTAGAACAGGGGCATCTCACAAACCCCTATGCATCTAATGTTCAGAGTCTAATAATAAGCAAAATCTATGGCTGTCCAAACATACTCACTGGATTATTGTAATCCAGTAACTAGTAATCTAGTTTTGTCCTTTAGTGAACTGGCAGTTTAAAGATACACAAATGTCAGTAAAATCAGGGCTTGAAAATACCACTTAACAACAAATGGCACAGGGGAATGTCTTGATATTGAGTGTAGAGTAAAATTTACTAATTCCTTCAAAATACAGGTTTCCATTTGAAGAATTTGATCTTTTTAGAGAAGCTTATTTAATTGCCCAAGTGTCAATAAATGGTATGTGGTTGGTGAGGGTAGCTGTGAAATAGATTATTTTCTTGGTTTTCTGATGTTTGATGAGCATTAAAGTAATACAAAAACGAGGGGGCTTGCAGTTTAGAGTGGTTACAACTTGTTCCCTGCTAAGACATTTGGAATACTGCACCGCACACACACAGGAGGTTTGTTTAATGTTTTCTAGTGCTATAGTATGTGTTAGGATGGAGAAGTACATAACTAAAGTTTATGTTATCACATAGTTTCTGGAACAATACTAACAAAACAAGCTTGAAGATTCTCTAGAACAAAGGGTGGTTTAATGAAAAAGAAGAAATGTGTCTTTGTCACATAGCGTCTTTGTTTTTCTCTTTTTTTAACCTCTTTTTATATTTACAACAACAGAAATTCATATGTATACTTAGCTTACCACAGGCAGAACTTTTTGGCTTTGCCAGAATCAATTTCTGTCTCGTTCTCTCTGATGAGTAATGTCATCATCTGAAAGTGGTAAGTTAGAGATTTCCTAGGAGATGGAAAGGATCTCCTTCTGTATTGTTTGGACTAGACAATATACTCTTCAAATGCAAATTTTTTATATTATTTCAGTAATATTTTAATATGTTGGAAATCCTCTTTGCAACACTATAGCTAAGTTAGTGGTAGAACAGTGATATAAACAACTCTGTGCTGTTTGTATGGGCTCAGTTTCTGAAGAAAGATTAAATAAGGTTCCAGTCCTGCAGGATTACTTGCGTGTAAATCTTTTCAGGATAAAAGTCTTTGTAATTTCCCAGCAGTAGCTGTATCTGTCTCTCTGCTTTGTGATACACCTCCAATATGAATGCGTAACTAATAATGCTCAATTTTAATTCCTTGTGAAAGCAGTGCCATGGCTTTGGCCATGAGTTAAATTCAAAATAAATGGGGAGCAAGCATTACAGAGACTCTTACCACACTGACATTGTTCACTTTTGCACTGGAAAGTTGTCTTGTTTACAGCCTGGTTTTGCAATGGATTCGCCTGAAGAAGGGCTAGACCTTGGATATCCACTGCTCATGGATCTTTTTGCCCCTGTTTGCAGACCTCAATTTCTAATCAAAGTCTGCAGCTTGTGGAAAGTGATGAGATGTAAAAATTGCTTAACCTCATCTTAACTCAGCAGTGGCAACTGGAAGTGTAGTTTTTTCTGTCTGTTGTAGGAGCTCTGCTCTGGGCAGGGCTCTGGTGCTCAGCCTGCAGCTTCAGGGACTGTGCTTCTGTTACAGGGACAGAGGGAGTAGTGAGTTGTATGTGGAGCTAAGGGTTTATCTTTAGCCTAACTATAGTCTTAACTGTCTCGTTAAAGTACAGATATGATGTTTATCCAGCTCTGTTGTTATAGTTAATAATACAGTTTAGACACAGATTTTCAAGGACCTGTTCCCTTCTCTGGTGTACACTCCCCCTTTTGGCATCCTTTGAGTCTGCAGGCTGATGGTGTCAATACTTCTCAGAGAGAACAGGAGGGGCAGATGAGTGAGGTTACAACGAGTGATTAGCACATTAGTGAAAGGACAAGTTTCATGCTAATGGTGGGAGTCTCTTACTGACTCCTCATAAACCCTCTTCGAGATATTTTTGCAAGTTTTCTAGCACAGTTGGCTTACTTGCACTTTCTTATTGATTCCCAGTTACACATCATACCTGTTTTTCTGTTTACTACTACTGAAACTGGGTTTATCTAACTCACTCCTTTATGCTGTGATTTGTATTTTCTAGCCAATGCCTTTGGTGTTTTCCTGTGCCAGTGTTGTGCTAAACTTCGGGGTTTTCCCTAGGGTTGTGGATAGTTTTGCAATTTTTCCATAACCCTACAGTTAATAGTTTATGCAAAAGGTCAGAGTTGGGTTTTTTTCAAAATCCTTGGAAATGGGAAGGAAGTTTGGAGTGAAAGAGCTTTCTGAATATTCGGCTTCTGATTAGCTGAAATAGTGTACACCAGTGCATACCTTCCAGTGAATGCACCTGTTTTTAAGTGAATCTAAGCCAGGCCTTCAGCTTTTGAGCTTACTTAGTTTAACGTCTCATCTTAAGGAAGGCTGCTGTGACTACTACAATAGCCCCAGAAAGAGCTAAGGTGCATAATCTTTTTTGCAGTTTTCAAGCATTTGGGGTTTTTGTCGGGGGTTTTTTGTGAAGAACTTGTGGGAAAGGCCATATGTGTCAGAACATGAAAAGAGATACTTAACTTTGAATGCAATTTATGCCTTTAGAAATGCTTTGTCTTATGGTTGGTACTAAGGTCATTTATTTAGTGTGACAAACTAGCATATTGATTTCCAAGTGAACTTCAATATCTCTAGGTAGGTAACAGCTTTATATATAACTTTGAAGCTTGGAAAATCTAAGCTCCTTGACATGCACAAAAAGCAATGCCTTTTTTTCTTTATTTACGCAGTACTCTGCATACTGTATACCCATCCAGAAGCCATTCCTAAGCAGATCCTAAATATACACATATCTTCCTGATATAAACAAAGTAATTGTCTTTCAGTTTGGTAAGATGTTTATTCTGCGCATGTTTCTTTTCCATGGGTGATGTTTTGCATGACATGCTCCTCCTATAGTATCCTCCACAATGGATTAAAATATATGACAAATACTACAAAAAAGCTTTTCTTTGAGTGGTGGTTAATTTATAATGATGCTTTTTTGACATGGCTGTGCACAACCAGTGCCTGGTGCTGAACTGATGGGTTCTTCTGATTAGCATAGTCTGAAAGTGGCTTTTTCAAGAGCTACTTATGATGGCTTAAGCATTATTGTGTTCAGCAGTAATCTTTCTCCATCGCAGCTCTCTCTCTTGCCTCACACTGTGATTGAAGCTGAAGTGAATTTAGATCTGCAAAGATGATCTGAAATTCTGTGTTTTTTCTATAAATAATCATGAATGGAGGTTCAAACAAATCACTTCATTATCTTTTACAGCCCAATGTGAATGGAAGAAGTGGGATAAAACTGAAAAAAACATATTCTGCCTGTATTCATCACGTTGTGAGCTAAAATTATCAAATCATGTTTTCATAACACCTGATGCAATATTGTCTGCCCTCATAAAATTAATAAAACTGCTTTCCCAGCTGACTCAGTGGCTCAGTTCACGTACCAATGGATACAAATAATGAGAGTTCCACTGCTGTTGCTTAAATATGAAAGAGGAGTATACTGTCACAGTTCTCAGAGTTGTCACCGAAATATGGCTTCTTTAGTCACCAGGAGTGAATCTTGGAGTATGTCCCTCCATTCACTGGGCCCGTGGCAAGCAAGGAGGTGCTGAGCCATGAGGACTGCATTAATGTCTGTTGATTTCTTAAACCTTTTTTTTTGCTTCCTACATTGCACAGCAGTCCATAAGCTTCTGTTGAAAGAAATGAATGTAAATCTATTAACAAGTCCAGAGTTTGATGTAACACAATGGATGTTAGAAAATAATATGTATAAAGTTATGTAGTAGTGTTAGGAAGTTTTACTGAATATGGTAGGAAATAGTTCTCAAGCCTTTACTTTATAAAAATACATAGTTGTCCAAGGGAACTTTAATAAGAAACTGATGTTCTTTAAATGCTTGCCATTTCAGAAAACCATTCAGAACCTTGATGTTGTTTTCTCTGTGTTTTAGTTTATTTTCCACTCCAGATAATAAATTATGAAGCAAACAGGCAAACCTTTCTATTTAGATCTGGAAGAATGACAGAACGTATTGCATTATCCTAATGGTGTTGTCAGTAACTCGTTACTTCAACAACTTCATACCTGAGATGTGTTTCTTGAAAACCAGTTTTCAGAGTGGCTAAGAATTTTGATCATTCAAATATGTACTCAGCAAGTAAGTGAATAGAGACTAAAACTTAGGCAAAGTGAGTCTTTTTCTGGCTGTGGCTCTGTAAGAGAAATTCAAATTATTTTTGTTCACAAAGTCTCAGGAGTCGTTTACAAGGAGGTAGAAATAAAAATGTTTTTTATAGGTGAGAAATGTTTTGATATTCTGTTCAGGTCAACAGCAGCAGAAGGATTAAGCCTGAGAGTCTTAACTTGTATGCTAACACCATCTTACTTATAAAGAGGGAGGAGGGATGAGCCTGGAATTCCAGTCATCATCTTCTCCTCTCAGTGCAGTGAAAAGACTGCGACATTAAGCTTCAGGAGATAAGGTGCCACAAGAAGGTTATGTCTCTACATAGACATGCAGCAAGAGGAGAGAAGTAAGATCACATAACATAATGAAACCTTATGAGAAATTACTACATTTCCAATCTTGTAAATGTTCATCAGTCACCGATGGTGAGATCTGATTTTGTGTTGCAGTAAGTCAGAGTGCAAGAGAAACACCTTGACTAGGTGCAAGCACGCCTTGACTGGGCTACCTACTAAGTAGTACAGCTTGGGAGCCTGAGTACTTGGGTTTTTATGTCACCCATAGGATTAGCAGTTGGACTTCATATATCTAAAAACATTCCTTATTTCACATTCACATACTTAAATTATTGACCATTTGGCTATTACCACAATTAAAAATTCTGTTTTTAATACAGGTGAACTAAAGTTACACAAAAAAGTACAGGCATAGAGTAAGCCAGAAATCTGTTTTATGTAGTAGTCACTTCTAAGTGACTACTCTGTATTATACGATGTTTTGGGTTGCACTAGATCTTGGAAGCATTTGAAAAATTGCAAGTAGTGCCATTTTAGTGTAATTCCTACCTTGGATCCACTGATCTAAGTGTACAGTCTACTAAGAGAGGCAGTGGAGATTTAGAGGTAGTTTGACAGTATCCACAGGTGTGAATTAGAGAAGGTTTGCGAAGAAGAAATCAAAGCCAAAGTTGTAAAAATTTTTTTTAATCTTTCTGGAAGGGCATGCCAAAATGTGATGGATGGAGACAAATCAAAGGAGGGATCACAAGAGATACTATAGAGAGAAGAATGAAGTGTGTTAAAGAAAGTAAGAGTTTGATGATGGTGTACCAGCATATGTCTGAGCAGGCATCTGTCTAATTTACTTCAGGAGAGAGCTCTAGGATCAAGTTTTTCCAATAAGGTATCAATAACTTGAAAAATAACTAAATGTGCACCCAATCTTATTTTCAAAGGTTGTCTGTAATAGCTTGTATAACAAGTAATCAGGAAAAATAAACCACACAAGCCTAATCTGCTTTTATAGTTTTAATTTTGGTAGAATTTTATGAGTATGTCTTATCTTCAGACAAGAAAGTGACTAACTGGAAACCAACATGTTTTTGAATTGCTGGAAACATCGGGGAGAGCTGATTGTAAGAGAATGTTATGAAAATATGCATAACAAATTCTAACAGAATTGGTAACTGCAAAGCTGAGCATTGAGCTAACAACTAAACTGTCTTTATTTCATTCTAGATACTGCCTCTGGATCTGTGTGGAAACAGAGCCCAACTTACTAGAGGTTGGTGACTTTTCTTTTCTCAGTTCTTAAATATGGTTTTAACCGTGTTTCAGTAACAAACTGAAAGATATGAGCTTTTTAGGAGCAAATAATTAGTCCAAGTGCATTTGAAAAAGTGGTTAAAACATCGTCAATTGAGAAATGAATGCTGAAATAATGCACAGAAGCAGTGTTGTGCCTTTGACCCCAGTAATGTGATTAGTCTTTACATTTTAGCTGTATAGAAATATAACATTATAGCATTAGGTCTGTTGGCAAGGTCTTTTGATTCAAATGCTTCTTTGATTTGAATTTATATTTGATCTGTATATGCATATCCATCAGTTCCTATTTGAAGGTTGGAGTAGTCTGTACTCCTGAGACTGTATTTGCCGTGAAGGCCACAGTGAACAAGCTTTTCATATACATATATATAATACGAAAGCATATGGCCTGATCTGTATTTTTATTGGCTCTTCAGAAACAACCTTTTGGGTTCTACAGTGTGTATGTGCTTGAAGCAGGGAAGGTGGTACCCAACAATAGGTTAGAGATGGCTAAAGCCCTTCCTTCCTTGCCTCTGTATGTACATATTGCTGGGCAATAGGAGGCCCATAGCTCAGTGGTGACTGTATTCAGTATATGAAGTGAATATATTGGCTGCTATATAAAGTCAGGTTACACTGCAGTAAGCAACACTGAGGAAACTACTCTGATGAAATGGACAGTTGAAATAACAGTGTCAGCTCAGTGGAGCATAGTGATTTCTAACCCGGCTGGTTGCCTATAGGAATACGCTTAGATTTTCATTAGGGATGCGCAGGTATGACTTTTTCCCCTGAAGATCACTTAAAGATTGCATTAAGTTTATGTATCTGTAATGTAGGACTATCATTCAAATAAGAACATAAACAAGAGGCAATATATAGTTTTAAACGCCTGAAATGAAATTCACTGTTGTAGAAAAGGACCAGAGGAAGTCATGGCTTCTAATAACAAAACATGGTTCTTTGTCTTAAAGTTGTTTAGTACTGGCACGTTTAAAGTTCCATGTCTTTTACTTTCTGTAACTTCATTCATTTTCTGCTGCTGGACAAGGAAAGCACCATCTTGGAGTAATGCTGTAGTGAATCCTGCAGGTACCTTCTCTAGCCCACATCTTTCTGAGAGTCTGAATCTTGATGTCTTTGGCTGATATATTGACAAGCTGCTTTGGCAAATATTTCTGTAGTACTGAACTCCAGGTATCTGTGTAATATAAGCAAATTACAGTAATCCTTCTTATGCATTAGAGTTTTTTTTGTGGAATACCTCCTTGCATTTCTGTTTCACATTCTGCTTCAGTTAATTTTACTGAACAAATTAATGCAGATCAGTCTTAATTTTTTAGTCATTCTTAGCTAACCTGTCTGAAAAATACCCCAGAAATCTCTAGTTTTGCTGTTTAATTCATTCTTACGGAGTCAAATATTCATCTGTCACTTTTGCTCATTTCCAAATTACAATTACATGATTTTTTGTATATATGACAGTATATACATTATATACTGTGTCATGAACATACATGTATTGTATAGTATGACATGACCATATTGTTCAGTGCTAGTGAAATGGCATATATTTTAGGCATGATTTCAGTCTTTGACCTTGATTTATCACATAATTTCTGGAGAGGGCTAACTTTTCTGTTCAGCTGCTTTTATTTACATTCCATGAAGCTGGTTTGTACATTAACAAAGACGTAAGTGCACCTTACTAATAGTTATTTGTGATTCCAGTTGCCTTAACAGAGCTTCTGGCAGTTCAGCAGTGCCTTTCCATTTGGATTATGAGTGTGGCATCATACCACACTGTCATAGTTCCAGTTCTTACAGAACTGTTCTTAGGCTCTTACTTTGATTTACAGGTGCGTTGTGTGGCAGTGCGGGATGCGGGTGTGTTTCTCAAACTTGCAGCAATGCATGTTCTGCTGCAACCAGCCTTTCATAGCAGCTCTGTCCTCTGTGCTTATAAATGCATCTTTTTTCCATGGAAGAAAAGTTTATGAGACGGATCTTTCATTCCTGAAACCTGTTCTGTACCTGAGATGAGATACATCAAATTGTTGTCACACACCTTTTCTGTTTGAGAAAGAGTTTATCCACCTTTGTTGCCCTGTTCCTCATGTCCAATTTCCCAAGTACATGTTATCATACTTTTCTTACCAATAAGCCCATAACTGGCATGACACATGCTGTTACTCTCTTATTAAAGAACTGCTTATTGTTCTGTACAAATGAGCTTGTGATCCCAAGAGCAGGTGGATATACCTGATGCTTTTTGTCTTCATTCAAAATGGCCACAGTCTCCTGCTGTTTCTAATTTATTACTATCAGTTAAGATGAATATTACTTTTATTCTTTGTCTGAAAAAAAAAAAAGCAAAGTGAAGGATAAAGGCCTTTATGGAGGTGTGGGAGGTGAAAGTGCAGAAGCCTGCACTTTCCTGCAGTGGCATATAGCATTGCTTATTCTCCTGCTAGGAGAGGGCACCTGACTCAGCAAGCCTGTCAGGTAGTGCTGTGGATCTGTGCAGTTGCAGCAAGCCACAGGTCAGATGTAATGTAATCCAGTACTTTTCCCCAGGGAAGGAAGCAGCTGGGAGAAGGCCATATATCTCCTGCACAGCTCTGTCCTGAGCTTCTGGGATGCAGAGAGGTAGCAGGCCACATGCTAAGCATATAGCTCTGATCACCATCTTTAGACAGTGCTGTCGTGTAAAATGACAGAGAGGCTGGGGGTAGGGCAGCGCGGTTGTAATACAACATTGAAGGCTCCCTATTGCTCCCTGACCTTGTGGGATTAGACAGTGTTGTGTAGGGTTGCCAGTCGTTCATGTTTTGTTCAGGACTAGGAGAGATGCTGAGCTGTGCTGAGCTGCCACAGAGGAGCCTTTTCTGGTAGGACTCAGCACTTAGGACACTGCAGGCAAGTGGCACAAGTGTCATGTGCCTCTCCCAGAGTCTGACTCGGAGACATGATTCTGTGATAAGACCAAGCGCGATGACTCTCATCTATTTGCGGAGAAAATTGAGAGGCAATATATCATGCTTTGTGTATTCAGCAGAAGTAATGCTGTTGTGTTAATTATTACATAAGCTGTAGCATCTCATCTGACAAAGCTCTTTGAAGTATGCTATGAGCTAATTAAATATCCAGGCATTCAAAGCTAATGCTTTCCATACATAGTTGTATATCTGTGAAGCAATGCAGTGTCTTCCTATTAAAATTAGGCATTGCAGTGTCTCAAAGCATGAAGTATTAGATCTGTGTTTGGATATAACTGTTACTACAGAGTAAATACTTCTCAACAATCTTGCAGAGTTTGGGTATGTTCAAATGAGCAGAAACAGTTACAGTCAACATTTTCATTGAAAGGCCTTCATAGGATACAATCTGATACATTAACTTCAGTGGCTATGCAGCTGCCTTTTATATTGGAGGCATTATTTTCGAATTACTGAAGTATTTTACAAGCGATGCTCTTGGTAAAGCCCAAAAAAAACAAAGTACAAAGGCCAGTCTGTTTTCCATATAGTAGATTGTTGTTCAAGAGTTTGTGCCAGCCAGTACAGAGAGTGCAATCTTGTCTTATTGCTCTCTAAAGAGATGAATTACTCAACTGCCTTGGCTCCTGGTGCTTCACATTCTTATCCTCGTATTGTTGGAGTGGTCTGCTCTTCTTCATGGAGCAGCCAGTGTAACTGGCAGAAATGTAAATGTGTAGCATTGTCTTCTTATAAAAGATCTTCACCTGTGAGCTCTTTTGGATATGCACTAGCTTTCCCAACTCTGCAGTTAATTTTGCTTTTGAGATTTTTGTGTTTGAAAGAGAAAAACAACAGATTTTTTTTTTCAACAGTAACACTGTGCACAGTAGTATCTATTAAAACTGCTGCAAATCTGCAGAAATTGAGTTATTGATTGATACACTAATACATTGTAACAGCCCAGGTAATTCACCTTGCAGTTTTTCTTTTCAGAAAGTTTTGTTTAGGGTTGTAATTTCCTTGACACATGTAGGGCCTGTGAAAAGACGAGGTAGATCCAACTAAGATCGCTTGATTCAATTATATTTCTTTTTTCAACACATTTTCCTGTGAAATAGGTAGTACTGTGTGCCTTCAACAATTAATCTTTGTAAAAGTTTGTGTTTGCAGCTGCATACACACTTTAATGTGGTTACCACTGCAAGTTTCTTAACTTGCCTCAGTACTGCTAGACCCCATTTGGAGTTAAAATGTGACTGCGATGCTACTGAAAGGCACCTGTTAAGTGCTACTGCCACTGGTGATAAAGCTCTTTGACTTTGGTAGGACAGTACTGAAGCACATATGGAGTTGTTGCAAAGCAGTGAGTAGAATCATCATCAAATCAGCAGCAAATACTGAGCATCAAGCACAGACATTTCCAATGTGCAGAGAAGTGTTTGCTAGATTGGTCACAAAACCCAGTAGCCTTTGGTGGAAACACTGTAACTGAAGTGACAGAGTTCCTAAAATAACCCATAAGGCCTCCATTTTAAAAAGGAAATTAAACTGCCTTGTTGTTTAGAAGTAGTACTTGTTGTGTAAACAACATAATTTATTTCTGATTAGGAGCAGAATACTTGCAGATGCTCAGAATGTTTCCCTTGTTCATGTGTCAACACTCCAGACTCCCTAGGCAGGCCCAGTGGGAGGAAGATTATCCAGATGTTTGTTTAGCCAACTGCTGGTACTGATGCTGGGGTCAGATATCGCCTCCTTTTCTTGAGGAAGGAATGGTCTGTGTCAGGCACTTAGATTACAGGTGTGTTGAATGCTATTTGAATCAAGGCAAGATATTAATGCACTTTTATATGTTGCTGTCTTTCACAAGTAAACAAGAAGAGACTCATATGGATAAAAATAGAGTGTGCCAAATGACCTTGGAGGACTCTTTGACGTCTTCAATACGTGACTTTTCACTTTGCATCAAGAACAGTGTGTGTTTTTCATTAAAAAGAGACTAACTCTGCAAAATATTGCTTACTGGAGCTTCCAAGAATTATGCAATTATTTTGTTATTCATAGATTTTAAGACACCAAAACAATCACGAGATACTTGCAGACCGCAGAATTTTTTCCCGATAGAGACATTAATTTGAAGTGCATGGGTTTTTTTAAAAGGCATTTCAGTAAGATGTTCCAGCTGTTGATACTTGCACTGTTAAAAATGCTTATTAACTATAAAGGGACTCCAGATGAAGAGATCAGAGATTAATGTTTACATTACAGCCTTTTTTTAACAATAGCCTGTAAGAATCCCACCCTGTGTTAAAAACATTGTAGTTAGTACGAAATCTGTTATTGTCTGCCGGTATTTGTGGAGTATGCTACTTCATGTTAGCTTTCTTTTGAATAAACCAAATAGGCTGAAGCTCTTTAGGCCTTGCCTGAGGCACATTTCACAATTGTGACTATACAGAAATTTTTCTCTAGTCTTAAACAGTCTTTTCAGGTGTTGATTCAAGGACTAAATGCAGAATACTAGTAATGACTTCACTATCATTATGTACTGGTCCTAATTATACCAAAATTCTAAGAGTACTTATGTATTAGTATATAATTCTCTTGTTTATCTCTTCAAGGATGGCTAAAACTACACACTAAAGGTGCATCTTCATCTGGTTTCCTGGTCCTTGCTGAGTTTGCTTGAGAGTTTTTCGTGATATAGCTCTCCTTTTTATAGATAAGATTTCATGCTTATTCTTTGAAATAATACCATTGTAAAACTGAAAAATGATAGAGGAAATATAGAATTTTGTAACTGAGAGCTGGATAAGAATCTGATCCAAATATGAATTATAAATGATTCAGTAATGCATACCTGATTTTGCAGACAGGATATAACAAATGGCTGAGTTACATGTGCTCTGCTAATCCTGCATCATGGTAATTTAAGCAGCAGTGTTGCTAACAGTTCCTTATCTCTTTTTAATGTCATCTGCATACATCTACATGTCTATACACACATATATCAATGTGTATACACAAGCAAGGTGCATTTTAGTTGAATTGGTCTCTTCTGGATGATAACCATTTTAGTTACTCAAGTGGATGCAGTAGGTTTGGATATTTGATTGATCTCACAGGATAAGCTTCAGAGAGTCTCAATAATCTCCTGTGAAGTATTTGACTAATAAGGAGTGTATCTTGGCTACTGCTTTAACCTTTAAAAGTTTCTCAAAAACTTAGTAGCATTTCCCTTTAAGTGCAGAGCATTGCAAATGCCAAAACAACATTAATATTTCAGCTATTACTTCTTCAGACTAGATTAGGACTCACTGTGCTACTGCTGAATTAGCATAGAAAAATGTGATATTAGTTTGAATAATGGTGTTACAAGTTTAGCGTCTAAGTGTGGACAGGAGAGAAGCCATCTGCTGTCTACTCTGTGCTGTTCTGCTGGTGAGAGGAGCTGCATAGGGAGCTCATGGGAAAGCAGTGAGTCTGTTTTGGCAGCAGCCAGGTTGGCTGTCTGTTCTCCTGAGAGATAAACTGTAGGATAGATAGTGGATCAGAAAAGTGATTTCCACAGCTGTAAGTGATACTGATGTTAGCTGGATTGTTTGAAGTTCTTGATAGATTTGAGTCTGCTGTCACCAGAGACTGTAACTGCAGAGAACTTTTGAAGAGCTGGACACATTTTTCATCTGAGTAGTGGCAAAGGAAATCTACCTGGCCAGCAAATGTTGTTGGAGGTGGTCTTCTCTGCAGAAGCAAGAGGAGTGATGGCCTGCTGGAACTGCTTGTTTTTAACTGGAGATAATTTCATTTTGAAACTTAAATTTGTTTCTAGAGCTCTGTCAAAAGTAGACATTCAAGATATAGTGCAAAGTGATATATGTATACTGCTGTGGGATACAACCTGATGTAGATGGTCCAAGTGTTTCCTTTCTCTATTTTTCTGTGGAGATTTTTTGTCTCATTTTCCTCCTTTTCATATTACCCCATTTTACTTAGCTTTTTTCTCTCTGCACTGTTTTAATCCTGAAATTAATTACTGAAAGTAAAGGGTATTTAACCACATCTGCCCCTTACAGATCTTAGAGATTCTTACTAGCCAAAACTAAAATTATTATTAGATTTCAATTATCAAAAATAAAAACTTAATCTTATAAGCAATGAGTAATTTTCCTGCCTAAAAAATCAGGCATGAAGCACTGAGGGTGACAAACCCACCAACTACCATCTCTCTACCAGGTCTACACAGGGAAAAGAGAAAATGGCAGCAGATGCCAGCACAATATTACTTTATGGCCACAGACCTGATTGCATCTTGAAAATGTTCCTTCTTCTGTTTCACAACAGAGCTTGAAGATGAAAATATTCTTCTGAATAAAAATATTCTTCTATAGACACAACATACATTGAAGTTAATAAAGAATTTAATCTTAAATTAAACAGTAATAGAAACCCAGAACAACAGTGTGTGTTTCATTTTATGGTGGTTAAGGAGATTCAGCTTCATTTGTCTTTCAGTTATAATTTGAAGTTCAAACTCAGCTGTGGTTTATAAAATGAAGTCTCCCTCTCTCTTAGGCTATTAACAAAATTCATTTTATCAGTTCTTGTAGTGAAATTCAGCTGAGTTGTTAAACACTACATTCCTGAGCCACAATAACTTGCTGTCAGTTACTTCCCTCCTGATAACCAATTCTTACAGAAATTGTCTGAGGATCATATTTAAGATGTGGGATGCAACCTGTGTATTTCTGATATCTCTTACCCTTGTTTTGTAGAACAACGGAAAACCATACTTTTCAAAGTGAGTGACGTTTGTGCAGGCTGGGAATATGTCTGTGTGAATTCCATGTCAGTTCAGTGAACAGCATCTTTATCACAAGCTCTGTTTTGACATGAGGCTTTCATTTACCTTTGTATAGTCATTTCTTAAGAGGCATTTGTATGTAATAGCCAAACTGCATCTGGGAAATTGTGATAGAAGCAATCAGACTGTGGATGTCTTTACAGGTAAAACAAGCAGCTGGCTGCCAGCAATACTGCTCAGCTCTGAGTGATGCCTCTCAGAGAGGAGCTGGGAAGGGGAACCTGGAAATTCCTCATGAGTAGTGCCAAAATCAGGAGGATGTCAGAGGGTTTTTCAGAGGCTTTCCCTGACTGGCTAGAAACAACCTGATGCAGACAAGGAGAGTTATTTGTTCAAAGTGCTCAAACCAAACTCTGGACTAGGTGTAACTAAGAGGTGTAACTAAGAAGGGAATAAGCAGTTATGTGGGTTTTAGGAAGGAAATATTTAAGCAACTCTTGGGTCTTAAAGAGCAGGATTTCAGAGACTTGAGATTCAGGTCAAAGCCAGTCCACCCTTGGGGAAGGCATGGAAGAGACAGCAGTAGTGTGGGCGAGACACACATCTTGTTTGACCTTTTCTTTCAGTACAGAGTAAAACTGAAGCTTGTTTATATACATGACAAAATTTAAGAAAGATGTAGAAGCTGTGAAGACTCACAACTGCATAGCTAACAGAACAGCTCTTGCAGCTGGGTTATAAACCATTGCCACTCCTTGCTCTGCCTGGTTCAGGCCCAGTCCTGGGGTTGTGTTCAGACATAGCTCTGGTAGCAACTGCCGCCAGTTCATATTCCAGCTGCCGAGCCTTGGAGGTGTGGAATCAGCCATATCTCATCACTTGTTTAGGTTGGTTTCTGTTTTGATGAGGGCCTACAGTTAAAAAAAAAAAAAAGAAAAATCATCAATACAATTCAAACGCTTTTGCGAGTTTGTTTCACACCTTATATGTACACATAATATATATAAACTATAGAGTGTATGGTACATATCAAATTCAAAAGACACATTTAAAAATATACTTTTAATGTATATTTAACTATATTGTGACAGTAATTTATGTTACATACCTCTAAATTTAATAAGCTGCTGAAATTTTCACAGAACTATTTCAGTAGCCAGCACTACTAACGTAATGGAGCTTTAGTTTGGGATAACATTTTACTGTTTCCCAAGGAAATAAGGATTGTGCAATCACTTTCTGCCTGTCAGTCCTCTTTATCAGGTTTCGAACTGTTGATCTAGCTCCAATACATAGGAAGGAGGCTTTCTGCAACTTTTGAAGATAATCATGTTCTTACAAGTTTAACAATGTCCATGACTCAGTAAAGAAGAAAAATCCAAATCAGTACCCTCCTGAGTGGAAAGCTGTTATGTATTTTTCTTGGAAGCTATCAATATACATACCTCCAGGCTAAGCACAGCAGGTGTTGTCTCCTGCCCAGAAGAGATGTCAGGAAGTTTATGAAGTGGGAGAGAAGCTGAAATTTTTTTGGTTAAGGAGTGTGAGGGAAGTAGGACTTCAGTCAGTAGGAGATCTTGTTTCAATACATCTGTTTGCCATGGAACAAATCACTACATTTTTTTTTTCATTCACCATTGATATTTCAGTTTTCAAATAATGTAATTACTGAATTCACCAGATATGCAGTTTTTGAGATGATGCCTCAGAGATGAGAATGAGTGGGAAATTGAGAGTCCTTGTATGTTTATGTTTAATGCAGCTAAATTTGCTTCATATTTTATCTAGAGAATTATTACCTGTGAATCATTTTTTGGTTTTGTACTCTGACACTAGTCTGACTTGCAGCTACAGAAATACTTTCCTCTGGTCTTTGAACAGATTAGCATTAGTGCTCACTGAAATATGGTAAGAATATCACTTCAGAAGACCATTTTAAAAAGATTTCCATATGGAGTCAACACTGTATGTAAATACTTAGCCATCGGTATTAGTCTGAGAGCTAGTAATTTATGTTCTTATTTTCATTAATAACAATATTTACTTAATGTATTGTGACAAAAGGGGAGACATGACCACCACTGCCCTGCCTTTGTCCTCCTTGAGTCACCAGTGTGTCAGACAACTCAACAAAGAGCTTGTGATAAGTTGTGGGACACAGAAAAACTAATATTGCACCTAAATGGGAATTAGTTTTATTAAAAATAGAAGTATCATGAATTCAATGTAAAGAAGTAGCACAAAGAGGACCTAGGAGAAAAATCAAAGGTGAATGATTTGGCAGCATAAAGGCATAGAGGCATATGGAACATGTTAGACGATATCTTCAAAAATATGAATAGGTAGATATTTTAGATAAATGTTTTGACACATAGATCAACTTTTTTGCAAATTAATTGATTAGGACAGTTCATTTTGCAGATGCAAAATTTCCAGTGAAAGTATAAGTGGAGAACTACAATTTCATCAACAGAAGTTGACCATCTGTATAAAGTTCCACCTAATTTTTCAAATAATACTGACAAAGAGGTGACATAGTTACATAATATTCAGAAATTATTTTAAAATTAATAAAAAGAAATGTATTTTTCTAAATTATTTACTGAAGTCATCACCATTGTTTATTATATCTAAAGAGGTTAGTAAAATTCCAAGGAACAGCCAAAGATTATTCCCTGAGAGAGGATAAAGGGAATACATTTCTCTGTGTTTAGGGCATACGTTTAGAAAAGGTTGAGGACAGAGGATGTTCATTAAGGTAATCCAAACACTTTTCTCTTTAGGCTCCTGCTCTCAACTTGGGTAGGATTGGGATAAATGAAGCTAAGCTCTGTCTGCCTGCTGTATGCATTCCATCTGTGGTATACCCCAGAATTCTCATCTTGGGATACGTGCACACTCCAACAGCACTGATCTGCTAGACTTTTATGTTGGAGGATCTCCTTAAATAAAACACAGCTTCCTTAAAGACTTTATTTGAAAGGAAAGTGATGCACCTTGAGACAAGAGAAGGTTAAGAAAAGGCAGTACAGAGGATATATCATTCAAGTCTCAAATCAGGACATAGGTGGAGTATGACATATAATGTCAATGTAGTCACGAAACATGGAATTTAGTTTGGTTTGTATGAACCACTCTATACAATGCCATGGCCTGTTGGAGATGTCTGATATGTTTTTGCCACCAGTTCAGGAAGGACTGTTACATAAAATTGTAGCAGCAACCACATCAGGTACTGGGCTCTCCCAGCAGGCTCAGGACAGCTCTGTTGCTGCTGCTTCCAGAGCTAGCTCACTATCTCTGCAGAATCCTACAGCACATGGCATCCTGATAAACATTTTAGTCTAGACTGTCACCCTAGTTTTCTTTGTAAAGCATTTGCCTCAAGTTTGGGAGCTATACAGAATTGCATGTAATTGGTGAAATGTTCTTCAGTGGTGGTGCAGGGATTTTTGCTTTTATTCCATTTGGTTTCTGAAACCTCAGGAATAACCTTCAGCCTGAATGAGTCAGGCAGTCCGTTCCATTTACATTTCATTAGCAGTGCATGTCCTTTCAGCAACTCAAATATAATTTGTTCTAATACATTTAATGATATTTTTTAATTGTATTTTCTGGTACTGAGCCATATTTAATAGAGTTGAAATATCATGCAACATGTAAACCTTAAAATGGCCTTTGCATCTTTTCATAGTTTCCTGACTCTTGAATATGTTGTCCTTTTGTTCTGGTTGTTTAGCATTGTTCAAGTAGGCAGAGGGAGGTGGTATGATTTGAGATTAAAAGTTCTAAGTATATAAGGTTGAAACCCATTGATGTTGCTTTAGGAACATTAATACTCCAAGCATATAGGTAGTTGTGAAGGCTAATTAAAAATGTGTGTTATATAAATGGGTAGTGGATAGAGAGATAGGAAGTGGTTGTCTCTGAATGCTGTGTACACTGGAGTAGAACCTTGTGTTCTCTGGCTGCTCAGGTAGAGGAGAAGAGAGGTAGGAACCTGCACTTAGAATTTGGAGGTTACATTATAAAAGTGTCTGGAATCTGGACACAGCATTTGAAATGTTAGTTTATGTGAAACTCCTCATTGTATGTTTCATTCCTTATTGTGCTGAATTTTTTAAGAAGTAGAAATCTAATACAGGGAAAGAGATCGCCAAGCGGTGTAAGCAGAGGTTTTATTATCAGATACTGATGAGGAACTTATTGGACTCTATATGTAAAATTGAATGTTAAAATATATACACAAAGAATATAATTGGACTGAAATAAGAGAAAAAAAGTAAAGTGAGAACATGATCAGATGCTGTAGAGTAAAAAGACAGCAAATGATTCATATTGTTCTCAAAAACTGTTGACAATTTATTTGGATTCTTCAGAATTCATTCTGCTGCAACTAAATGCTGTTTAAATTATATTACAGAAATTCAAATACTCTTCCTTGACCACTAGTGTTTTCATGGTTGGTGGGGGAAAAAAAAAAGGAAAAAAGTTTTGATAAGACTTGATGATTGGGTTTTTTTTTTCAATTTTCAGCGTGCTAAAGAAAGTCTTTGGTCAAAAGATAACAGGTTTCCACAGGGGACTCTGAAGACATGCCCTGCTTGTTTTAAGCAGATGGGTAGGTAGTTTTTGGGAGTCCTGACACGCTGTGACAATCTTACAGCCTTGGAGGCAAGCTCTCTGCATCAGGTATGATAAGAGGGATTGGATACTTTCACAGAATCATAGAATGATTTGGGTTGGAAGGGACCTTAAAGATGATCTAGTTCAAACTCCCCTGCCATAGGCAGGGACACCTTCTACAAGGCCAGGTTACTCAGAGCCCCATGCAACCTGACCTTGAACACTTCCAGGGATGGGGCAGCCACAATTGCTCTGTGTGACCCGTTCCAGTGTCTAATGACCCTCACAGTAAAGAACTTCTTTCTAATACCTAATCTAAACCCCTCCTCTTTCAGTTTAAGGCCATTCCCCCTTGTTCTGTCACTATATGCCCTTGTGAAAAGTCCCTCTTCAGCCTCTTTTAAAGACCTTTAGGCACCGAAAGGTTGCTCTAAGGTTTCCCCAGAGACTTCTCCAGGCTGAACAGCCCCAACTCTCTCAGCCTGTCTTCACAGGAGAGGTGCTCCCGCCCCATGATCATCGTTGTGGCCCTCCTCTGGACTCACTCCAAAGGAGTCTTTCTTGTGTTGGGGGCCTCAGAGCTGGACAGAGCACTCCATGTGTGGTCTCACAAGAGCAGAGTAGAGGGGCAGAATCACCTCCCTGGACCTGCTGGTCACACCTCTTCTGATGCAGCCCAGGACACAGTTGGCCTTCTGTGCTGCAGGTGCACATTGGCAAGTCATGTTGAGCTGTTTGTCCAAAAACACTCTTAAGTCCTTCTCCCCTAGGTTAGTGTGAATCTATTCTCCAGAAAGATTGCAGAGGTGTGGTAGTTTGTCCATAACTACTGTAATCAGCTCCTATCCACTCCAAGGGCAATTATCGCCAAGATATTTAATAAAATGTGTTCCTGTGTATCTTCCTTCTATAAGTTGCCACTGAACACCCAATTACCTAGCCCAAGTCTTTGTTTCTGAAGGAGCTTGTGCAACTATGTGTTATATTGGAGAATGTGAGTAAAGAAGAAAATACATTTCAAAATCAGATGTGGAAGACCTGGTTCAGGGTTTGGGTTCAGGTCAGACACTTCAATCTTGGCCTTATGTATCAGATTTGGATCTTGTGATCATCCAGCTCTTTGTTGTATGTTTGTTTTAAGAGTCCTTGGGTCTATAATGGATTTTTTCCTTCTAGATTAGTTCCTATAAAAGTTCTTCATTTTACTTGGTAATCTCCCAGAAGAAAGCAGTTCCTTGGAGAATGTACAATGGTGGCATAAATGTATGATATTGAGGCAGAGTTATGGCAGGGTTTCATGGATTACTTTTATAATACTTCTACTTGATTTTCCCATTATAGGCTTAACAAAGCCAAGATTATCTTACCCTAAGCATGTCAGTCCCGTTCAAATCCAGTTGATTATTTTCATGATGGAAATTAACATTTTAAAGTGCTTTGCTGGATTGGGGCCCAGATGATTGTTACCTCTTTCAAATAAAAGCTTCCTTGATCATCATAATAAGGGAATTATAGCAATAATTATTAATGAATAGTATTACTGTGTAAATTCCTCAGTGAATCTAACTGCATACAGGAATTAGAGTCTTGGTTTCAGTATTTCATAAATGGGCCTTAGCAATCTTAATCCAATTTATTTACTTTCTTGCTTACTGATAATATACTTATTACTATTTCTGGTAAAGAGACATCCTTTGTGATTTGGAGTTGGACTATTTTGATCACATGGAAGTAGATAATGAATCTTCAAAATTGCCCTGTGGAGGAATACAGTGTGAGCAGTCTGAGTTGATTTTTAATAATTCCTCTTTAAAAAGTAAAATTCTTTCTTTTCAAATCTAGGAAGAAAAACAGCAGAGACTAAGTAGTTAGGAACCTTACAATGGATCTTGGATCTAAAATCTAGGTCTTTGTGTCAATTATTTCACTTAGTGACAAAAGCAAGGCTGGGTCATTTTGACAAGCTTTTCCTACTTTTCTGTGAGCTACTTTTCCTACTTTTCTACAGCTCCTCGAGGTAAATATTGAAGAGAAATGGTAGCACTAACCCACTCGATCTTTCCTGGTGACTTAAGCATCATTGATTCTTGCCTTTCCATTGTGATTAATGTTATGGGAAGAGCCTTGGTGGAGATACTACAGGTGTCCATTGCTGTCAGTGACAATTTTGAATGCTGAAGCAGTTCAGGAAAGGTCTCATTTTGTTTGCATGGAATGCTGCTTGGTAGTCTTTTTTAACTTTTATTTTAATAAGCCTAGGAGAATTGCAGTGAAATTTCTGGATGTCAGCACCCAGGAGAAATAATCTCTTTTCCTCATCCAGTTGGGTGATGTGGAGCTGCAGCCCTTTCTCCTAGCCGTACATTCTGATAATGTCCAAGACTTGAGTGCCTGCCATGAGTGCCACAGCTGTGTTCACAAGCCCTACTCCTCAGCTGCCTGTACCCGCAGTGCTCCCAGTTCAGCAGTGATTGGTAACAAAGAGAAACTTAATGCTGTGGCTAAAGGAAAGCTGGGAAGGGCATAGAGAATGTGACTGGTTGGAGTCACATGTAAAATAAATATGTTGAAGTACCACTGATAGACCGAAGTGGGTGATGAATAGAGAACCACAAACGTTGAAGATGCAACCAAATTCTGGTTGGTTTTTTGTTTGTTTGTTTGATGTGTGTGTTGTTTTTGTTTGATTGGTTGTTTGTTTTTTTTCCTAAGAGTGGTAGGAGTCTGAATCTTGAAAGGAAAACCCAGAAAAGTGACCTGGTTTGGTTGAAGGCCAAAAGCTACCACAGAGCAGTGTTCCAAATGTTTGTACTGCTCTATGTCTAGACAGGTTTTTGTAAGTATTATTTTATAATGAACAGTGTAGGTACTTTCCCAACACTTTGTAGCACTACAGAGAGAGCCATGGAAGCCACATATTTGCTCCAGTTTGTCTCTTGATGCTTTTGTTCTCGGGTCTTCCTGTCGTGACAGTTAAAATCTTGTTTTGTGCTATCTTTCTGACGAGTCCATACCTCAGAGCATTTTATACTATTTAGAGGTTTCCTCTAACAACTATATATCAAACTGAACAAGGCATCAAGCATACTTATATTTTGAAAAGTGTTCCTTGGTAACAAAAAGATGGACTGAGAAGTCAGAGGATTTTTTTTTTGCAATCCATTTATGTGACAAGCTTGTATTTGTTTGGAAAACCGAGGTGAGAGAAGTGGTAGAGGTAACAGGTTTATCTTTTCCGATCTGATGACTTACTCAGAAACACCTAATAGGATTTATAAGATAGGTTTCAGTACAACACAAATTAATAAACTGGAATGAGTATCTCATTAAAAAAGAAAATCTGTAGGCAAAATACATTCAAATAAAAGGCTTTGAATACCCATCTCCCCCTCTGTGTCCTTGTAGAGCTGGCTTTTTCCTCTGGTTTGGTGAAACAAGTGTGCAGTTCCCTAGGGTTGCCCCAGTTTTGTAACCAGTGAGGGTTGGCTGCTGCTCTGCTTATTCCTTATTATGAAGTCCCTGATCCTCTCTGGGATTTCCTACTTGCCTTGGGCTGCACAGTCTGAGCTTTACGTGCCCCACTGCAGAAACTAACCCCGCACTGCCAGGCAGCTTCCAGGTGGGTGGCATCCTGGAACAGAGGTGCCCTTGGAAGCCTTGTGAGCTTGGTCTCCTTGGGGATCAATGCCTGTGGAGAAGTCATGCTCTTTTCCTTCTCTCTGAAGGTCCCAGATTCCACATGCCAGGACACTATAGGCGGCTATTTTTACTCTAAGCATAATCCTTCAAGGTACGCAGACATTGTTGAGTAACTAGAGGTGGAGGTAGAGCAGCCAGTGAAACCTCTGTCACTGCAGAGTTACAGGGGGGGGGTTTCAGGCAGACTGTGTCTTCATGCAGGGTGTCCCTTACACAAATTTTTGTCAGAACAGCATAGTCACTGCACATGATACAACAGAGTGTTTACTGCTTGCTGGTGCAAACCCACCTCCTCCATACAGCCTTAGCTAGGTGTTAAAGACAAGTATTTGTGTCCCTTCTCCTTGTAACCCCAGTTAAAGTCATGTTGTTTCTTTTACAGCAATAGTGGTGTTCATTGATATCTCTGCGTGTTTGTACAGAGATAACAGATGTCTTTATATGCTTTTGTGATAAACATAGCTAATTACTAAGAAACAAACATGTCCCACACTTGAACAACCTCACAGTCCTGTTGTGTAGCACAGCAGCAATTTTGTTTTATATTAGGAAATAAGAGAAAAATTCTGGTAAGAGACATCTGGCAAATTCAGTGCTCCTAATGCTAAAGATTATTAGCTTTTTAAGAGTTGATAACGTATCAGTAGTCTGGAAATATTCTGGTAAGATTATAATTGAATTGTGTAGAAGATTCTTGTCCTTCTTCATTGTCAGGTTATTTTAGGATAAAAAAAACCTATTACATACTTTTTGGCAAAAAATACATTGAAAATAAGGTGAAGAGGTGGAATATGGCCAGTTTTACTCTTTAGTTCAAGACTAACTTAATTTCCTCTTTAGAGGTCACTAAATACATTTATATTTAATTTTCTAATGGATAAATTCTGTTATTAATTTTTAAAGTTGTATGCCTACAGTTGTCTTCATTTAGAACACCCTCATGCTTGACAGAAATTAATAAATTCTATGAAAAATTGGGTGGAGCTTCAATATAATGAACTTCTCAGAACAGGTAGGCTGTATCAGTCACATGTAGTCAAATCTTGAGTGCCAGATGGTATGTTTGCAATTGTATTTCAGGATTTGGCCAGAAGTTCATTGTTTGTCATACCCATAGCTTCTACTGCTGTTGTAGGTGAACATTTTCTGTACAGAATGATTCCATCAGTTTTTGTAAACTCTAAAAATTATAGCCACTGAACATACAATTAACACAAAAGAATTGTATCTTCTGATGTTCTTCCAAAGTTAAAATCTTCATGTGGGATAGCTATCAGGCTTGCATATTTGTACTTTTTATTAATGTTCCTACCTTCACAGACTCGTTATTGTGCGTTACTGTAAATGTGTAAAAATTAAGCTGTTCACTGCAGCTTCCTTCTCTTTGAAACTTACTGTGCATTTTTCTTTCAAAAAATAGTCTCTGTTACCTGTTAGTACCTCAACTGAATAATAAATAAAAAAATAATGGGTAATTTCTATCAACTCAAAGGCTCAAGTGGTTAAATTTTGATTATTCCCTTCAACAGTCAGATGGAGAACTATAAAAAGGCAGTATTGTAACTGCGGAGTTTGGGGTTTTTTGGTTTGTTTTTTTATTGTGTTTTAACTCCTGCATCCCATAAGGCACAGTGTTTAGTCCTATGTGGTGATTCAGCTCCTATGGAACATTTCCTGTATTTGTGAAGGAGGTGCTGTTAGTTTTTTCAGACCTCAGTAACTGAAAGAACTTCTGAAAAATTTTCCTTAATTGCTTTTCATAGGACCATCCACACTTCAGCACTTGTATATGAGTGTCCCTACAAGCAGCAGGAGACTGTTGCAGTCCTTCAGTCACCCCATTATTAGCCATAGAAAAAAAAAGAAGTTTGGTCTTAGAATTACAGCAGAAAAAAGAGATGGCCAATGACCAGAAATACTTACTTTTCGTGAAATTGCTTAGTATTGTTTTATTTTTAAAATCTGTAAAATGTTTAGCTTAATTTTTGTGTATTAAAAAAGTTGGTGAACATTTACATCTGTATACATAAGCTATGTTTGTGATACTGTGTCATGTAGATTAATTTTCCTTTTTTCCTTCTGATTTTTTGCTGCTAAAATTAAGAAAACTGTGCAGTATTACAGTCATTTGACAAAAAAGTATTATTCTTTCACAAATAGACCACATCCATTCAAAACTTTCCTTTATTTGTTATTTACATACTTACTGTTTACTCATTCAAAAATAATATTCCTGCAGTATATCCCTTACATAGCAGCATTTCACTTTGCGACTTGATATTGAGCTCATACTTCCTCAAAAAAGGAGTTCACATATGGGAATTTGGTTAGTTAGCATTGCTTTAGTTTCTTTTAAAACAAGAAAAACAGCTTGTTTTGCTTGTTTTTCTTGCCCTATGTAGTGGTTACAACTCTTTATGTTTTGTAGTTTGTATCGTATGTTGTGTTTATCCCAAAGTGCTGCCTCCTATTCCTTTGTCTGTTCAGAGAAAGTTTTAGGCATTAGTCTGTTCATTCACATTTCAGCATCATTCAGTGAAAATAACCTGGTCTGTATGTGTTGGTGAAATCTTCCTTTTGTTGAAAAAATATCACATAAAACCTCAAGAAGTTTATGCAGGATTACAGTTTGGGGAGGAGGAATTAAAAAGTCATGTAAACGAATTGCATTGGTGTAGGTTAGAAAATAATAGTTAAATTTTACCCCAAAGTCGTGAAATTTACAGATTTAATTCATTTTCCACTAAATTCTCACTGACGACTGAGAGTTTTCTATTTTCATTAATTGCTAAGCTCTTCCCCCTGCAATCTGTGATGTATATTTAGAACTGCTTGGTTTATATTTTCTCTGCATTTGCAGTTAGTAATTTTTCACAGTGCGTTTCAAAAGAGAAAGTGGAAGATTAAAAACATGATTGCTCTTGGATTTGGGAATACGTATTGTTACAGAGGAAGATCCTTCGTAGGAGGACCTGAATGTCTGATTCAGTTTTTATTTGGAGGAACACAGTTGTTCCCAAGATGAAAAGAACTTCTGGTTTTTATTTGTATTTATATATTTATCTCTGATCAGACAGGGCTAGATGTGTGTTGTGTGATGGAGCATCTGTTGATTCAGAGAACTGTGAACAAATGGGGATGACAAAGTCAAAAGCCGTGTTCTGGCAGAGTAGAGAGGGCTGTGTGCTGGTGGTGAATAGCAGAGGATGATTGTCACTGACAATGCAGGCTGTTGGTGGTACAGAAGTAGAAGTCTTTCTGTTTATTTTATGTCACTTTTGCTTCTTTACTGGCAAGCTACTGATCTAGGTTGATCTGTATTTGAAAACACTGGATGGTACTGACTGGTAAGTATGTTGACATGAGGATGAAGATTAAATACTCCACCTCAGTTTTCCTGTGATTTTCATGCAACCAAATGCTCTCCCATACTGCTTATTAGGGATCACACTGACAATTTTTTCATTCAAAAGTGTAGTGTGACGTGCACAGCTAGCAGAGAATGGAGTAAATCAAGTCAGAATATCACGTATTTCTTCTAGCATGCTAGTGGATTGTTGTGGGAAAAAGCATCCTTGTTTCCTCCAGCGGTGCAATGGGAAGGACAGCAGTCCACTATGAAAAGTAGCTGTGCAATATGCCCTCTCTGAACAGTCTGCAGACTGAGTAGAAAACAGATAAAAATCCAAATATGCAGATTACAAAGTGAGCAGGAGAAAACCCCTCCTGACCACTGTGTAGTTTGTTAAGAATATTAATTTGCTGCAGAAAATGTAAGTTGGTATCTTTGTGGTTTGGCATCTAAAACATTTTTTCAGAGCACCAGGTTCCCGTGACCACAGGATCTTGCTGAATCAGGACCATGCTGGTCCCCAGGTTTCTGGAGTTGGCTGGGTGCATTCAGCAGAGCACTCTGCTCCACCAGGCGGAGGGGCAGAGCAGGCACAATGGCACTGTCTGTGATTTCAGTCTCACCCTTCTGACACTTGCTGTGCTCTGGCACGACCTCAGATTTGCCCTGTCGCAATGGTTTTGTCCAGTGATCCCGATCCATGGAAGCCCTGGTTGCCATCAGCCCAGCCACACACTGCTTGTTCAGGGGCCATGGGCTTGTGCCTCAGGGACAAGGGGCTGCCTGTGGCCCCTGGCTACCAGTGCCCTTGCCCTCACCCAGTGGCCCCCTCCCACCCAACCCTTTTCAGAGCAACCCCAGAAAAATGTTTGGGTGCAGCAGTTTGTCTCTTGTTTGGATGGCAAACGACTTGTCCTTAAGTGAGGCCACACCTGGAGTACTGTGTCCAATTCTGGGCCCCTCAGTTCAAGAAAGACATTGAGGTGCTGGAGCGGGTCCAGAGAAGAGCAATGAGGCTGGTGAAGGGACTTGAGCACAAATGCTATGAGGAGAGGCTGAGGGAGCTGGGGTTGTTTAGCCTGGAGAAGAGAAGGCTCAGGGGAGACCTCATCACTCTCT
>JAWWLV010000045.1:28005060-28034603 GCA_035041135.1 Platyrinchus mystaceus
AGCCTGGAGAAGAGAAGGCTCAGGGGAGACCTCATCACTCTCTACAACTCCCTGAAAGGAGGTTGTAGCCAGGTGGGTGTCAGTCTCTTCTCCCAGGCAACAAGCAGTAGAACAAGAGGCAAGGTCTTAAGCTCTGCCAGGGGAGGTTTAGGTGGGATATTAGGAAGAAATTTTTTACATCAGACATTGGAATGGTCTGCCCAGGAAGGTGGTGGATTCTCCATCCCTGGAGCTTTTTAAGATGAGACTGGATGTGGCACTTAGTGCCATGGTCTAGTAACCATGGCGGCGTTGGATCAAGGGTTGGACTTGATGATCTGGGAGGTATTTTCCAACCCAGTTGATTCTATGATTCTATAATAATATATATAGTAGGGACATGCAATTTATATTATTGTATTAAATGTTATGATTGTTTCAGAACAATGATTAAAGAAAGCATTTTCATATAAATAATTATTATTTTTGATATCTTGTAAAACTGACTTATACAGCGAAGCAGTACAAACACATATTGTTTGGGAACATGTTTAAGTATTGGTAGCAAAGTGGTCCATAGAGGAACAAAATCACATTTTCGGCTTAAATGACTGAACTGGCAGCCTTGATTTCATTCAGCCTCATATAGGAATATATTCATATATTCAGGTTCTGTAGGGATTGTGGGCCAGTGCTGATTCTACTCCTGACTCCACAGGTTTTATTAGATAGCCCCTGTTAAATTCCCAGTCTCCTGTGCCCTCTGGTACTTTTCATTACTGTAGTGCTGAAAGGTCAGAGTTATCAGAGACCCCTTTGAACAAACAAAAAAGTCTGTCCCTCTCCCAGTGAGAATTATTCATAGTTATGAGTAGAAGTATAACATAAAAGGCAAAGACAGATGGGGAATTGCAAAGAAACAGTGAAAGAAAATCATCCATTCAGGATAGTGTTCTCAGTTTTCCTGAGCAGCCTGCATGCTGTCAACTTTTTTTTGTAATTATCATAGCAAAAAAGATTTAAGAAAGGAATTGAAGGAGAGCAATGCAGTGACTTTGCAGGTGTTGCAGAGAATTCTTCCAAAGTATGAAGTATAATGGGAGGAAGCATAGAAGTACTTGACTGAAAATTTAACAAGAGGCTAATGAATGAACTTGCAGACTAATTGTATATTGCCTTTTTGGTACAAGTGAGAATAATAATGACAGTGGTACATGGAAGCCAATGTGAACTCGCCTGTATTTTACATACCAAAAAAAGGAGTCGAGGGAGGCAAGGAGAGAGATCATACAGTCACTGTGATGCACCAGAAGAATGGTCTTTTCAGCAGCACTGTGATTAGGTCCTGTGTTTGTCCAGGCAAGAGGACAAGATTCTGGATATATTTGGTCCTGAGATGAAGAGGATCTAGACGAGGGTATTAATTAGTGCATATTAAAAGATTATATATGAGCAATATTGTACAGAAAGATTCTGCAAGACTTAGTGTGGATTTGATGACCTAAGGATGATCTGGGTTAGAGATGACATTTGGACTGGTGTCTTAAATGGTGGACTAGATAGTGCCACTGTACACAGTGATTCAGGAAGGATCTGGCAGGATGAGCTTATGGGGGCGGCTAATTTGGACCTTAAGCTGATGCCTGAATTTACAGTATCAGAAATACTGGCTGAGATACCAATCTGAAAAGAGTGTGGTAGTATTGAAATAGAGGTGTAGCATCCCAAAAAGGAGATGGTAGTTGACACTGTGTTTATGGATGATATTGTAACAGAATAAAGTTTAGAAGGAAAAAAGATCAAAAAATTCTCCACAAAGCATAGAAGAAAGCATGAATTGTTCCTTTGAATGCCACCCAGAACGACAGAGAGATCAGCATAAGACTGTGCCATGGCAGCTGAAACTTCAGAAGTAGGAACTCCTATCCATGAAAAATTGTTGGCATGTCAGGAGGAATGAAAAATGAGTCCACTTCCTGAGGTCTGGATAACTGCAAATGCTAGAGATTTCAAGAGGTCCTACGTTTTGAGTGCAAAAGGTAAAAGCCATCAGGAAAGGAAGTGAGGAACTTAATGTAGTAGTTTAAAGCTATTACAGAGCATCAAGAAAGCCACCTGTAATGGTGGCTGCCAAAGCAAATGAGGCTAAGGGAAACACTACGGAGTTTTTTCCTTCGTGAAAGGAAAAAATAGTGAGAATGGGAAGAGAATGAAGCAGACAGGGGTGGGGAAATGGAAGTTTCTAAAGGAAGTGGTGAAACTCTGAAATGGCTGTAGCTCTGAGGACAGTGGAACATATAGCAGGAGCACAAGCATTTTCTGTTCTTCAAGGATGAGGTAGGGAAAGGAAGGGAAAGCAAAGGAAGAAGCAAAAATCAAGTTGCTATCATGTCATATTTCTGTTGGAGAAATAGGCATGTGGAAAGAGGTAGAGACATGAGAATTTGAGCACTAGAGTAAAGGAAGTGACAGACATTATAGATGTGATAAATAAATGGTAGAATAAGAGATTTATACCTAGCAAATGTGGAGTACAGAATTAATTAGTTGTGAAAGAACGGGGGCTTTGCTCAGGGTATGAAGAGGAAGATGTTGACGATAGCAGGTGGTTCTTAGGGACATGGTTTAGTGGTGGACTTGGAAGTGCTAGGTTAATGGTTTGACTTGATGATCTCAAGGATCTTTTCAACCCGAATGATTTTATGAGTCTATGAACCACGGGTGAGGTTACACTATAGTAAGGGAGAATAAGAAAGGAATAATAGAAACAGGTGCATGAAACAGTGGGATTTGAAAAATTAGTTACTAAAATAAAATCAAGATTTGTAAGATGTCTACAAGAAATGGCTGCATAAATGATTTTGTGCTTTCAGAATACACTCTACTAGAAATAGGATCCTGTGATTAAGCGTACCTGACAGTCCACTGTGTAGCATAACTTAAAACCTTACAGGCCATGAGCACTTTCTCATTCCAAATTGGATAGAAGGTTTCCAAGTCTGGAGTCTCTACTTTGAAAGGGTAATGTGCCAGGAGGACTAGGAGCCTGTGTCTATTGTGCTGAAACTGGTATTCATGATGAAGAATAAATCTTTGTATTTATGCTTGTGGGTTTCTGACTTCTACCTAGGCATAGTAAAAATGTGAATGTCTCATACAACCGTTTATATTAGAAGTGTGGAACAGGAGCAATAAAATAAGGAGAGCAGGGCATTTTCATTACCTGCTTTTCATCACTAGCATCTCAGGCGATGCTTAAAAAATACAATTAAACACACAGAGAAGGCTGTGTATAGAAGTTTTCCATCAGCATGGATTGTCAGATTTTTTGGGGAATGCGTGTCTAACACAGTGGAATACATAAGCAATATTTCAATATAATAAAATACACCTATAACACTCATATTTGTGTTTGCAAACATCAACAAAACTTCAACAATACACTGATTTGTCCAGATTCTAGATCTTACCCTTCTAAATAGTAAAACCCTTCTTATCTTTGTGATCTTCCAAAGAAAGTGGAACCAGTTTCTGTTTTCATTGTCTGTGCTCCTTATGAAGTTCTCTGATAGGGGGAAGACTTACTTTATTCTCCAGAGCTTCTAAGTCTTCCTTTGAGGAACCCATCAGATTGCCTACGAATTCCAAAATACCTGGCAAAGATTGCAGAAATTTTAACAATGTCTTTTTCTACAGAAAGTAGTTTTTTAACTGGTGTGGTACAATACCAGTGACAACCACATGAAGATGTTTTCAATTTCAAACTTCAAATAGGAGTATGAATTCTGAATTCAATGTGTAGTTTAACTTTATCTCTTCATAAAATGTGGAAAGTTAGTTTCTTTCTGAGTCAACAATCAAAATTCATATTTTGGAAAAAACTGTCCAATATGGCACTTGTATCATGGTATATCAAATCAGGTTTAAGCAGTTGCTCATTGGCTTTATGGAACCCCAAACAGCTTTAATAGGGAGAGTAGGAGACAACAAAGTGATCCTGTTCCCAAAATTACTATGTCTTCTGCCCTGTGCTAGGGAAATACTCTTGTTAAAGCACATGTGGGAGGGGATACAGTGACAGATTGAGATCTCTAAATTGAGTGGTCTGCATGTTAGTATCAACATGTGATTCACACGTCTGCAATCTGATCTCAATTGGCAGAAGTCTAATCGACAGAGTCCATGGAGACAAGAATGATTCAATTCACCCTTAAACAGACCACAGGAGCTGGACAGCTGAATAGGTTCTGACAGACTTCTGACAGAGAATGGGCATCTTACTTTCGTGTGGGCATGCACTGCTAGCTATCCAAATTTAGACTTCTATCTGGAGCACAGTCCCAACAGAGCAAGAAGAGGCACGAACCAGTCTGAAGTACCTATGTGAGCATTTTTTTTCCCAGTAAACTTCCCACTTAGAACTGATTAGAGTAAGACCAGAGTGAGCTTATGGGGATTGCATGACCTGGCGCCCAAATCTCATCTCTGTGAGGTTTCTTCCCATTCTAATCTGATTAATTAAGCACTCAGGGTCACAACATCACGTTTTCTGATGTCTTGTAAGTTCTAGTTTAATGCTTGTCAGAGATGATTATGACCCAATACTCAGTATAGTAATGGGTGAAGAATTTGACAAACTAAGCTGCTGTTTTTGATGTATACCAAAGTAGAGATTAACTGCTGTTATAGACCTTGTAGCTATTGAGAAACAACATACCAGAAGGACATATGGTAATTTCTTAGCCAGCTCACTGAAATGTATGGTCGTGTCTTAGCATAAGGGAAAGCAGTAGACACTGGATGTACTCAAAGGTGATTGCTTTCGTGAGAGACAAAATAAGAAAAACTTCTTCACTATTTTCTGCTGAAAAAGTTTCTATTCATTCAAGTTTCCAGTCTGTATGCCAAGTCCTGCTCACCCCAGACAATTTTCCACTAACTTGCAAGGATTCTGAGTGTATACAATTGCAGGACAGGTGATAGGTTAGATTCAGATTTTCATCAAAATGTGGAGTGTCTCCATTCACGCTGCAGTTCCCTCAAGACTTTTTTTTTTTGCCAATTGTACCTTCTTTGATCCTAGTAAGAAATAATTATTATAGGTCTTACCTCTTGAATATCTTTTATCAAACCTCAATAACAGTTCTTTATTTTAGTGATGATGATGTATTTTAGTGATTAAAGATCAGACCTAAAAACTGTCAAGAGTAGGAGTAATTCCATGGCTTTCAGGAAACTACAGGTCTCTGTGGTTCACACACCAGTGACTATGCCTTTTGCCAACACTAGGGTAACAAAAGATTCTTATTGTTTTCTTTTTAAATACTGCTTTGGAGTTTTACCTCAGTCATGGCTCTAGTGTTTTCCTTTTGTCCATCTTCTGTTTCTCATCTTTTTCTTCTGAAATGGGAATGCCCAGAGGTGGCTGAAGACAGAGTTAATACACAGTTGATGAAGCTTGTTTGAATGACAGGGGTGCAAGAAAAAGGAGTATGTTGAAAAGGCTGGAAGATGTTTGATCTGTGGGAAGAAGCAGAAACTCTGGGATGTGTTTTAATTGATCTGGCAGGTACAAGTTATATGAGTTGTGCTAGACAAAAATGATGCATGTGTGTGTGTCTATGCAGATAGAATATAACACATGCATTGTAACAAAAGGATTCAAATGAGAGTGGACGCACCTTCCTGGTACGGACACGGTTCAGGTGTATTATATGGGGCCAAGAATGTGTCATGGGGTAGAAAGCTTTTACATCTGCCCTTTGCTTTTGGTGTTCCGCTGTGCTTTGTACATGGGGTTAGGAAAGCATACTTGCTTCTCAGGCTGCATAGAGTTAAAGGAGAAATAGCCTGCAGGGAATACAGACTTTAAATAAAAGGCTCAGATAACGCAGCATTTTTTGGAGGTCAGAGAAATGCAGAGTCCAGATTAAACACTCTGCAATATGTAAATGCCACGCCACGTATGTTGGAGTTATGCTTGAGTGCTGCAGGGGGGAAACCTGTGTCTGCATCCTGTTTTGGACGGAATATTGTTTCTTGCAGAAAAGCAGTTGCCCAGCCCCGATTGTTTTAGCGATGAGGTGATCGATACCCCATTACTGGATGTAACAGTTGCTGCAGAAAGTGCACAGAAGATTTTAATGCATGAATTATGCATGCTGTCCTCATTCTTTAGTCTCAGAACAGAGTGACAGAAGTTGTAAAGATGACTGGGGTAGTTTCTTGCATAAAGTGACTGCAGTGAAATGCTTCATATTTTCATGCACACAAGCAGCATTGAGTGGGACGGCCTATTTAAGAAGATATAAATCCCCGAGCTTACAGCACAGAATGCTTGATTTGAAAGCATTGCAGCCATGTACAGAGCCAGTTTTCCTGCTGTCTAACCTGCTTTCTGCTGAAGGTTGGCTAAGGGATGTTAACGGCTGTGCTCTACTCTGAGGTCACAGTTTGAAGTCTTTTTTTTTTTTTTTAAATTTGCTTTCTGCCGCAGGAGAGAATCTGTGAAGTTTATTTGTGCAACCATCCTTGTATTTTTCAAAGATACAAACTTGGAATAGTTATTATGAATAAAAGGACAAGGAGGAATTCACCATCTAAGGTAAAAAGGGATATTTTTTGTTTGTGGATTTGAGTGCAGTAGAGGGAATATGCTGATGCAGGATTATGATGATGCAGTGTGGTTACATTGACTCAGATACCTGCTCTGGAATGCAGAGTCAGGGTTCTGGGGTGGATATGGCTGCACGGATCCTACTAGTCTGATTGTTTTTAAATGGTTGTTTAAGTATTGCTGACACTAAAACTGTGTCTGAATCTTGCAGTTTGTTCAAGAGTGTGCATTTCTGACCAATTTTTATCTGCTATAGATGACTGCATTGTGGGGAGGGGCAGGACAGTCACTGAGATGATCAATATAATAGCATGATCTATTTCATTAGAGGTCCTGACTGAATAATGACAATGAAATTTCATTGACTTTTTTTTCCTCTATCTGTACATTTTTGGTAGCATGTGGAACCTACAGTAAAATGTGTGTCAGGAAAATGAGTCCCAGAATCTACTGCTTGTCTGCACTGTAAATAACTAAGATGATCATACTGTTACGTTCTGGATAAAAGTCTGGGGTTTCATTCAGTAAACAAGCCTGTCCTCACTGTCCTTCAGAAAACTGTGTACTCTCAGAAATTTTACATACAAATACAGTTGTTTCTAATTATTGAATTTGCTGGAAATCTAAAAAACAATAAAAGCATTCTACAGTTTTTAATTTGCACAATTGACAAGTTAGGATATATTCAAAAAAATGGTCTGACCAATATAGATGTACAGTAAAGATGCCACATTTATAAAAAATATAACTTAAATTGCATTTTTTCTATTAAATTATTTACCACAATAAATGCTTGAAAAAAATCTGTATTATTAATAGGTTTTGCATCTGTAGGTTTTCATACTTGGAAAAAACAGAGCAAATGCTTTAGTTTCTGCATTCAGTAACTTGAAAATGTATCCATACTTTCAGACAGACATACTGTCACAGAGTATTGAGAAATAGCTAGTTTAATAAACCTGGAAGCTGTTTGCTCTGTGATCTGAAGGAGCAAGGTGTTGCCAGCAAGCATTACAGGCAGTCACAACAGGATGCTTGCTACCCTTCCTTGGATAAATGCCTTTTTATTTTGAGTTTACTTTGTTATTTTGCATTTGCATCTAATAACACCTGATGGGCCAGTTTTGTATGTCTGAGTCTTTATGCCATGTTGCACAGAAACACATATGGAGCCCTGTCTCAGTGAACAGCATGTGTTTGGTTGTTAATTACCAAATAATCAGCTGGAAAAACACCATACAAGAGATCAGATATTGTTAGTATTGCTCCACTGAAAATGTGTCAAGCAATCCTCAGCCTGAAGCGGCACTTTTGAACCCACCCTTCGGTGTGGGTGTGCATAGCTTGTGTGCCAGGGGCACCCCACCTGCTCATGTCCAGGGATTCGTCCTTCCCGTGCTGGGGAAGGCTCCCTGTGTCGGGGGTGCGGAGGATGCTCAGCCGGTGGGGAGAGGTGGGGAGAGACGGTGCAAATTCCTGCGATCCTGAAGGCCTGCGGGATGCTGAGTCACAGCACAGGGCTGGGAGGTGCTCACCGGTCCCCTGCGTGTATCCACATCAGCTCTTGCAGCGAGGTGAAGCCTAGGGAAGGAAAACGGGAGCATGTAGAGGGGATAGAGAGGGAGAGGGGGTTTAAAAATCCTCCCTGGCAAATACTGCATCTCCCATGAGGTCAGTGCACATGCACTCCTGGGCATGTGAACTCCAGGCTGGGAAGCCGGAGGGGCATGGCAGGGACACAGCTGAAGAGCTCACACAGTAGTAACAAGAAAGATGTGTATGACAGCTGGCTGCTTGCAAATGTGTTAGTTATTCTTCACTTGCCTTGGAGGATTGATTCTGTTTTCTCCGCTTCTGCCATGAAATATCACCTGAAATGCATAATTTGCAGATTGAGTAGGCTTTCAACCATGAAAACAGATATAAAAATGAGAATGACTAACAGCAGGAAAAAATACTCCTAAACTCCTTTCATTTGGTTAATTAGGGAATATGTAACTTCATGTATCATGAAAAGCAAGTAAATTAATGGAAATGTATTTCTGTGAGAGAGAATGACACACGTGTACAGTTAAGGGTTGTACATTCAAATACTGAATTCAGAACATATCTGTTTTACTGAAATACAGCTCAGCTGTTTCAGTGCTTTGCTACTATATCCAGATGTATCAGTGAATGAACATTGCTTACCTTCTTTGACTATCATAAATAATAAGCACCACAGTTTCACTCACAGTGATACAGGTGGACGTTAATCTTATAACAACATCCTCATTTTTTCCCATTAAAACTGAGATATTTAAATTACCTGTGTTTAATGAGGAAACAGATATATTAATAAATGGTAAAGAAGTGGAAATACTAAAATTTTCTGAGAAATAATGTCCAGGGTTTTCCAGGGCATCTGAGAGTGGTGTCCAGGGTCCCTTGAAATTCACTAGGGACCATGATCTTTATCCTATTTGCCTGAGATTTTCAGAGGAGCACACATAAATATTTTAGTCACTACAGAAAAAACAGCTCTAAGAAAAAGCCAGGAAAACAAACGCAGCCCAGCAACTATTTGCTGTTAATATAGGTAATTGGAGAAAGAGCAGAAGTTTCTGTTGTTGTTCTTCTCCCCCATCTCCTCAGAAAACCGAGTAATTATATAATTTAAAATACCAATAAATAACTCAAGGTACTCTACAGAGAAGGGGGTTAAGAAGGGAAGATCTTGCAAGCATCTTATTAGGAAGGGATATTATTAGAAAAAAAAAGCGGCTTATTGGGGACAGAGGCCTCCATTAATAACCTGTTGGAATACTGTCTTTCTTGTTCTCATTATTATGACAAAGATTCAGTTACGCTACTTTGTTTTCTCAAATTGCAACTTTGCAAATTTAACCACCTTGGACTTAATTCTGGAAAATTGTCATATAATAAATACATTTGAAATCAGATAATTGATGCCTGCTACCATATCTTACTGATTTTGTTCTTGCTCTGGACTGCATAGCAGATACATTTAGTACAGTTAATAATGAAGAGCTGACTACTCAAGAAAATAAGCAGCTTCAAGAGCTGATGTTTAGGCATCGTGTGAACTTGAGTGAACACAGATTCATTCTCAGTCCCTGTTCCAGTAAAGTGGCACTGTGAATACTTCTGAGTTATACCTTTGTGATAGGTAAAAAGAAAGGTTTTTCCTTCTGCTCTATATTGGTTTTCATTTGTTACTGTGAAGAGAAAGAAGAATTAATGCTTATTAATAAGAGGAATTAATAACAGGAAATAATTCATATTAAATTATCATGCAGTTGGCATTGTTTCAAAAGTAGCAAAGTATAAGATTAGTAACAAAGAAATACTTTGGCATATATCTTTGGAAATAGGTGCATGCTTCTAAATTATTAATAAAATGGTAAAAAGTAGGCTTTTTCCCTGTAATTCACTGTGTTATATATAATTACTAGTCATTCCTGTGGTGGAAAAGTGATCAATGAGAATAATCAGATTGGTTATGATTGATTGAATACATCTTCAGACACTTAAAAATCAATAATTGCATAGAAACATTTTAAGCTTGTAACGTACAAATACTTTACCAGTGCTTATTAATAGAAAAATATGACAGTATGCATGTCTGGATGTAATACCCACTTACTGAACAAGTCTGTTCCCTGAGTACTAATTTTTCATCCGTAACTGAGAATAGGCACGTTTTCCTTCTGTTAGCATTTACTGAAGAGATGACAGAGGTGAATTCTGCTAAACATCACTCATTGATAGCACCAAAAACTCATCTGACTTAGCTGAGTGACAAGAGAACTGAAACTCCTCTATCCCATTTGCTGAACACATTATTACAGTACAGTAATATTTCAGTATGTTGGAAATGAGGTTTTTAGTCTCTTAGGAGAAACTTATAAGAGAAGCCTTTGTCTTAGGATTTGCTAAGTGGTAGCATTTTTACTAAAAAAAAGTCTGGCACACTAAAGATTACTTTATAAAAATAATTATTCACCTGCCTTTTGAGCTGGAGGCTATAAATTCATTGATTAATGTAGGTCATGAAGCTATTTAGAATTTTCACCTGAGAGTTTTGAGCTACATCTCATTCCTTATTTTAAAAATTTATGTAGTGTCTGAAAGCATGGGTCTGGTAAAGGTATTCCTCCTGCCTCCTTCACAAAAGAACTTGTGCAACAGTGTGGCAGAAAATAAAATAGTCCTAAGACAGCAAAATCTGTTCATCAAGGCTCAGTGTTTGAAATAGGTATCCTACATTAAGATAATGACTCAGAAATCTGCAGTCCTTTCAGGATAGGAAGTTCAAAGTCAGGCTGTTCCTTTGGGGGCTGGAATCTGTCTTGACCACAACATTCATTCCTGTTTAGCCCAGCAACCAGTCTCCCACCCTGAGCCCTTCAAAGGGATAGGAACGATGATCTTACTCATCAGATACAAGGCTGTTCCCATTGCACCTTGTTACAGAGTGAAATAAATTATCCTTGGTTTGTTTACTTTTGTGTGGAGAAGCCCAGCAGACTCCAAAAGTCTCGCTGTGCTCTTGACGTTATGAATGCCAGCAGTTTGAGAGTTCTGCATCACAAGACTTAATGCTGGTTGTTACTGACTGGAAAATGGTGTTAAAAATAAAATACAAAAGTTGATTGGATTAAGCAACAGAAATTAAAAACTATATTATTAAGTGTACATAACATACTGGTTATGGTAATCATGATCACTTTAATAACCCAGGAGACGCTGGAGGAAAGCATTGGCCATATTTCCTTATAGGGAAACACTGACATCTTTTTAAAATTGGATTTTTTAACTCATTAGACCTAAAAATAATGAACTTACATGTTAGAGATCACCACCAGAAAGTGCTTTAGAACTTTCAGGACCTAGTATTCAGCCTGTAACAGGTTCTAGCTTAGGCTCTGTGAGGAAGGTTCAACTGTTCTTAGGGACCAGCGTAGACTGTCATGGTAGGGCGGGTACCAGACTCTTCTTAAACTTGCTCTTTATTTAACTTTCCAGATCTGGAAGACTGTCCCCTTAGAAAATACTCTTAGTGTATGATGAGTGGGATTTCATAGCTGCAGGGAATGACTGCAGAGCAGTCACAAATTTGGTCAGTCTTTGTCCTCCTCCTGGGGCAGAGCGTGCTGTTCCCTTGTGCTCTTTGATGAGAAAATTTCAGGGACGGCCCTAGAGAGAAGTCTCAGCTGGGAAACTGCCAAGGGCTGTGAGCTGGGAACTGTCAGACAGCTTTCTTGCCAAGTGGGACAGAGGTATCAGAAGGCTTTCTGCTTCATTTTGCTTTTTTTACTTCTTTTAGAAAACATGTTTCTTAGAGTAACTTAAATTGGGTGCTTTCTGCTACATTCACACGTAGTTTAATGGACATGAAACCAGTAGAAACTTCTATTGCTGTTGTTTCTGCATTCAGTGGGATGCAGAAGGAAAAGAGTTGGGGATGGAGAAAGGGAAGCCTTGCAAGGAAAAGCAAGAGTTTCTCCAGGCTCCTTCACATCTTACCAGGGTGGTCTGTTTGGAGTGACTGAAGGTATATTTTGTTATTTTATTGACTTAGAGTTTGAAGCTCTCATAACTAGCAATTTTGTCGTGCAGTATGTGAATATAGTGAAGCCTGTTTAGTCACAGCTTTGCCAACTTTTCGTAGTAATTTAGGAGAGGGTATTCTCCAGCCTAAATGATTCTATTATTATAAGATCAAAAATGAGGAGTACATGAATTACTGATAGCACTGATTGGGATTTGATGCTATTGATCAGATATTTGGTTATGCAGAATCACATTTATACAAATTGTGATTTGTCCAGGCAACCCACAATCATCTCTTATATGATTATTACATCTTTCATGAATCAGACACTTCAAAACAAAGCCCAGTATGAATAGAAATAGTAGCATAGAAATGTAAACTCCTCTGCTTCTCTGCACTGGGATACATGGGCCTCAATATCAACTGGCAATGGAAGTCTCAAAACGGTGTTGCTGCTTTCCTCCCACAGCTAAGTTTTCAGACAACCCAGCAAGCACATTGTCCATAGAGGCCACAAGCCATGAATAGGAGCTGTACCTGAATTGGTTATGAATTACACACAGCTCCAGATCTTTACTTTGGCTATTGCAGCCAACACAATAGCTTCTAATCTCATTTCTTGCCTTCAGTAACACCATACTTTGGGAGTTATGCAGGTTTTTTTCATGGAAAGCAAGAGATTTTGGGATGTTAACTTGCATAAATAGTACTTCTTTATCTTAAGACAGAAATTCCAAACTGGATTTTTAAGACATTACTACATTTTTTATGGTAATGTAGCATTGTATTGATCATAGCTGCATTTTTAGAATAACTTCTGCTCTTTGTTTTATTATTGGTTTTATACTCTGCTTAAAGCAGTGCGAACTACTGGAAAATGGTTATATAGTTCTACTACTATTCTAGAAGAAAATAATAGTTTTGCTGGTTTACTGGGTTCAAATGTTTTGTCTTTACCAGAAGTGCACACTGCAAAGGAAGTAGGAGTGCTCTGCTATTTACCTCTTGGAGCTTCTGACCTGATTTTTCTGTTCTTTCCTTGTTTCCATACCTGATTTGCAGCATTCAGTTGAAAAGTGTTTGGAGAACAAAAAGAGGGTATGTGTGCTGCTAATGTTAGAGAAATGCTTATTAGTTTCTACTCACCTTTGTAGCTAAATATGTACATTGCCAGTGCACCTTGGAACAAGGCACCTATGCAAGCCAGAGTTATGTGAATTCCAGGGGTGGTGGGTGGGCATTTTGCCCATTTTTCACAACCCTTACTAGTGAAGCACATGCTGCTTTCGAGCAGGCTGTGTGTGGGTGGATTCTGCTTAACCTGCTGGGAATGCCTGGTGTGGGCATGGAAACAGGCTCCAACAGAACTAAGTCACCAAGGAAAAAACAGTACATCAGTTCCTGCTGAGTTTCTGTCTCCTTCTCTTCTCCTCCTTTCTCAAGTCCTCATCGTTGAGCTAACCTGCTCTTTCTGCTCTGTTTCCTCCCCATCAGTGCTTGAGCTGGGGCACATCATCCTCACTTTTACTGTGAAATTTCAACCCTTGAGCTTGAACACTCCATCCTCGTATTAGGCAGCTTCAACACACTGGAAAAGAGTGTCAACCCCTCCTGTCTTCCTGTCCTCCTAGCCCGCGTAGCTGCTTTGAAACCTATGGGCAGCTTTCCCATTGGAAAAGTGAGATTTAGCTAATTAATAATTTGACACCAGTAATGTATGATACTCTCCTGTGTATTTTCTCTTCATGATTTTAGTGGTAAGAAGCATAAAAAAATCCAGAAAGAGAAATTTATCATTCAGTCTATTTCTAGCATCCCGAGGGTTTCACATGTACCATATGAAATTGTTGATTATTGATTAATTCACTAAATAGGGGAGAAGAGTTCTCATCCTAATGGGAAGGTGCTGAAGGGATAATCACAGAATCACAGAATTGGTCAGGTTGGAAGGGAGCACAGTGGGTCATCTGGTCCAACCTGCTCAAGCAGAGTCATCCTAGAGCACATGGGACAGGATTGTATCCAGATGGTTGTTGAATATCTCCAGTGATGGCGCCTCCACAACCTCTCGGGGCAGTCTGTTGCAGTGTATGGTCACACACACAGTTAGGAAGTCTTTCCTCATGTTCAGGTGGAACTTCTCGTGCGTCAGTTTCTGCCTATTTCCTCAATTGGTTGGCACCACCAAGAAGAGCCTGGCTTAATCCTCTTCACACCCACCCTTTAGATAGTATACACATTAACGAAGTTGCCTGTTCTTGAGGCTGAACAGGTCCAGTCCCTCAGCCTTTTGTCATAAGAGAGATGCTTCAGACTCCTGACCAATTTAGTAGCTCTCTGCTAGACCTGCTCCAGGAATTCCTTCTCACTCTGATAATGTGGAGTCCAGAACTGCACACAGCACTCCAAATGTGGCCCCACCAGGGCTGAGTCACCTCCCTCAACCTGCTGGCTATGCTCTTTCTAATGCACCCCAGGATTCCATTGGCATCCTTGGCTGCCAGGGCACACTGCTGGCTCATGGACAGCTTGTTGACCATTAGGACCCCCAGGTCTTTCTCTGCAGAGCTGCTTTCCAGCAGATTGGCCCACAGCTTGCACTGGTGCCTGCGGTTGTTCATTTACCTTTGTTGAATTTCAGAAGGTTCTTCTGCCCATCTCTCCAACCTTCCAAGGTCCCTCTAAAGGACTGCACAACCTTCTGACATATTGGCTGCTTCTCCCAGCTTTGTGTCATCAGTGAACTTGCTGAGGAGGCATCTGCCCCTCCATCCAAGCCATTGATGAGTAAGTTAACCAATACTGGGCCCAGTATTGGACCTTGGGGAGTAGCACTAGTGACAGGCCTCCAACTATACTCTGTACCACTGATCACGGCTCTCTGGGATCTGCCACTCAGCCAGTTCTTAATCCATACCACTGCCCACTCATCCAACCCACACTTCTTAAGTTTGCCTCTGAGGATTTCATGAGAGACAGTGTTGAAAGCCTTGCTGAAGTCAAGGTACACAACATCCACTGCTCTCCCTTCATCCATCAAGGCAGTTGTTTCATTGTAGAAGTCAATCAGGTTGGACAAACATGACTTACCTTTAGTGAACCCATGCTGACCACTCCTGATCACCTTCTTGTCTTCCATGTTGATAGAGATGGCCTCCAGAATGGAGCACTCCATCAGCTTTCTGGTTATTAAGGTGAGGCTGACTGGCTGAATAGTTCTGGGTCCACCTTCTTGCCCTGTTTGAAGACTGGAATGACATTTGTGTTCTTCCAGTCCTAAATAATACTGCGTGTCATTGCTACTAAAGGCAGGACTGTAGCAGTTTCAGGGCAAACTGTTCTAAAATGTATGGGTCTTCAAGCTGATGGCAGTACACAAGTGGATGCAACCCACAGCACAGCCTCAAAATGGAGGCAGGTTACTTTATAAGGAAATCCATGTAAAGTTTTTCTATGGAGGCTCCATGTTCTCCACTGATCCTATGAAAGCAAGAAAATGCAGCAATCTTCTGCACTGGGAATGCTCCATTGCTGTTTATTTCTGCCTGCCAAGAGAAGGATACTTTTCCTTGCATGCCCAGGGCTTGCCCTAATTCTGTGAGCGGGGTTTCAGCTGTACATGCAGAGGTGGGGGCAGGATCTGCCTCAAAAATAGTAGCTCACTGCTGAATGCAAGGCACTGAATTTAGCCTTTTCCAACAGTACTTTGGCTAAGTTCTCCGTATCTGTTTGGTTCCTGAACTGGGACTAACACTGATTACAGCAGAGGACATGTATATCTAGATGTACATTTTGCAAAGAGGTTTCTGGCTCTTGTACACTGTGGCACTTTCCTCCTGAATTTTACTCATATAGAGCAAGTCATCTACATATTGTTTTTAGAGTATTTTAGTGGCCATCAACTTATATAGAGCAAGCATCAAAAAGAAGTGCTTGATTCATTGTATACAGTCTTCTGTATTCCAGTTGTTCATATCCAGTCTGATTAGCATTTTGGTATTGCTAAGAGGAGAAAGCCTGATGTGACATTGCGAGAAATATAAAACAGGAAGAATTGTGTTGAGAAGTGTAATAACCAGACTTTTCAAAACAAATGAAGTAGCATAGATATAAAGTATGTGTCTTTAGCCTTGGAAAAAAATGGCTGAGCAGAGTGAGGGAAGCTCTGTCATATTACAAATGGTGTTCAGAAGGGAATGACTGTTGCTGTTTGTTGTAATTATTTCATTCAAATCTTGCTCTGTAGTGAGGAAAGTTTCAGAATAAGCAAAAGAATGCATTTTTCGTTTGAGAAATGGTTAAACTGTTTGTGTTATTGCTACAAGTGCAAAATATTCTTAGATGGGCTGAGAAAGCAATGAGACAAATTTACAGAGTAGCAATCCATTAAAGGCTGTTAGGCAGAAAAGCATTACCTTTGATGTGGGATGTTCCAAAATCCCAAAGTTCTGTAAGGAGAGGGTGTTCTGGGAAAGTAGTGGGGTTGCAGCATCTCGTACAGATTCTCTTGAGCGCTCTTGGGGGCAAGGACTGCCAGGTCAGATACACCTGGTCAAATGGTTTTACTCTGCATGTTGTTCTCAGGTGTTGAGGTGCAGGTTGTGCCAGTGGTGTGGCTGGCAGACAAACAAGCTGCCGTTTGCAGTGCCGTGGAGGTTCTGTGCAGTAGAGCTGTCCATATGCAGGGGATCACAGGCTGCTGGGATGTAGCCAGGCTCCTCAGGACCTTCTGATTATGCCATAAGCCAAAACTACAGACCAAAATCAGAAGGTTACTATTGTTGGCATTGATGATAGTTTCTTCAGAGGATTTGTACCTTCTGTCACTTCTTAGTAGAATTACAGTGCAGATTCATTTTCATCATGTTGGGGTTTGCGTTTTGGGGATTTTTTGTTTGCTTTCTTATAATGCTCTGTTTGCTGTAATCTTATAGAGTAAGTAATAAAAAATCCTTCTAGGCATTGTGTGTTCTATGAAATAAATAGAAGTGTTCACACATGGAGTCAGATAAAATAAGCCAGTACCTATTTGAATAGACACAGACACACTTGTGCGTGAAAGTATAATACTCAAATGTACTACTAGAGCTATAGTGAAGCTGTATCTAGGAAACACCCTTCTCCCCTCCCCCCCAACATCTGCTCCTCTGAATCTCCATTTGGGACACATTTAAAAATAAAACAGACTACATTAATTTTCACCTGAAATCTAGTTAAGTAATGAGGTAACACATTAAAGAAGGAGATGCCAAACAGTCGAGCACCATCCAGCATAAAATATAGACCCCTTTTACCTGTTATTTGTGTTAGAAAGATCTGCCTGGGCTACAGCAACCAGAATTCCATTGGTGGCTTGGTAACCATCCAGACCATGAAGATTTTTAATGGGCTTTTGTTGAGAAAAAAAGAGAAACATAATTTTCCAGGGTCTGGTAATGAACTTTTGCCAAGGACTGCATCCAAGTAAGCATTTAGTAGTATTCAGAGGACTGGTAACATTGGGTTACTTTGCTGCCATGCTTCCTACAGAGCATCTGTACCTATCTGAGACACCCGGGACTGGCCAGTCACACACGATATATTGGGTGAAAGTGGATGTGGTACAGAGCTGTTGAGTGGCATAATGCAAGGCCGTATGGATGGTCATGCTGGACCAGACCTAGTCCGGCATCCTACCTTGAACAGTTGCTAACAACAAATGCTTCCCCTGCTTTACTTCTGCAGCTTCCAGCTTTCAGCTGCTCAGCGAATCCCTGAGCCGGAGCCAGCTGGTGGGTGTTTAGTAGCCCCCGATTAACCCGTCCACCAGGAGCTTGTTTAATCTCTCTTTGAACTGATATTTCTCTTCAAATGCTTATAAAGGCATTTTCATGACACTTCTCTCTGCACTTGTAATATGTTCTTGTTTACAGCCCAATGGGAGTTTAGACAGTTGTGTCAAAACTACCTCAAACAGGGAAAGTATGAAGATAAAAGAATTTAAAACCAGAAATGTATGCTTTCCCAGAGAAACTTCGTTCTCTTAACTCCTACACTGTGTCTTGGATGCTGTAATACGCTTCCTTTTTGTTCCCCATGGTGGAGATGAACGCTCTGCCTCAGTACTTTTCAAGGTGACTCTTTAAGAGTTTTTCTCTTTTACTGTATCTCTGCTGTGCCTGCAGAGACCTCACAGGTGATTTTGCTTTCCTGGTTCTGGCATGCATCTTACCATGAATTACAGACTTCCTTGTATTGCCAGCTATTTGTAATCAAGTCAGGAGGAAAAGAAAAAGAGAAGTAAATGTGTGCTGTTCTTGTTTCTATACTTGCCATGTTTGTTTTCTCTCAGACTGACAGTTGAGACTTATATAAATGTGATTATTTTGCACTAATAATTTGTTTATTAAATTCTTTTAAACAGTGAAAGTTATGATGAGACTTGGAAAAAACACTAAAGATCTTTTTTCAGTGGTGAAAAGAAAAATTCAGTACAGGAGTTTTCATTTGTAGTGCCCTTTTATCCTTAGCCTGATTTTTGTGCACATCCAAAACCTCTTGCTTATAATAAATGAAATTTCAGCAACAACTTCTGAGGGAGGAGTGCTTGACAGCAGTGGTTCTTAGATTAATGGCAAAATGAGACTGATTGCAATAGGTTACCAGTTGTGAAACCAGACCCATTGCCTGCCCAGTGGCAGCTGCCATGTGGCTGTGCAGTGCAATGGCTCCTTCTTGAGAGAGGATTTATCATGGGGAGTAAACACCAGGACTGAGCTCTTCTGTCACTTGCAATGAAGGACAAATCAAAAAAGGCTAAGCATCTTGTTTTACCTGAGTTCACCACATTTAACATGAGAGTAGCAGTGCTTCCTTCTTTCCATGGTTATTAATCTTGCCTATTTGGAATAAAGTGCTTAGGAAACCTGATTAAAATTTTTGTTATATCCAGAACAGCTTTTTAGCCTTCGTTGTGAGTCTTATGACTTTCCTGTAGCACAGATGATAACTGTATACTTGATTTTAATGACTTTCTCCAGCACTGGAAGATGTCAGAAGTCTTTTCTGTGAACATTCTATAGATCTTTTGTCAGTATTTCTTGCTTTGTGGAGCTCAGCTGGCGATGACTGCATATAACCCACTCAGTGTACCTAATTATTGAGAGACATTTCTGCTGAGATGTCTGTGCTGGAATGTACCAGATGGAGTATATAAACCAAAGAATAACATGTATTTATTTGTTTATGGGAGCCAAAAGAACAAGAAAGAATTAAATAAATTAATTATTTATTCATAATAATTTATAAATAATTCCTAAGTAAAATATGAGGGGAACAAATTATGTCTTTGGGGTAGCGGACTGAGGTGAGGGATTTCTAAGCTGAACTGTGAGTTTGAAAGTGAAGGTTAAATTTCAGGCTGTGGACATTTTGCTGATTTGATCAAACTTCTAAGCACTGTCATTAATGAACAGCAAGTAGTTGGATTTGTAAAAACTTCTACCGAGTCACTTTATTTTGGCCAGTAGCCACAGCCCACTTTTGCAGGTTGCAGACTCAGATGTGCTGTGGGGCCACAGTTGGCAGACAGCTGTGCCCAGTGGTGTGCTCTGTCACTGGAGTGAGGCACTCTGGGAATGCCACCCGGATCTGGAACAGCCAGAGGACCTGAAAGGTGATAAGATTAATGTTCTCATCATTATCAAACCATATGACATGCTTGTGTGTGATTTTTGAGTAAACAAGAAAATGGTTAACTGCAAATATTGTTATTTTCTTAGCTCTAAATTTGTGAATAATGGAAGAGAAATAGCTGTTAATCAATTAATTAATAAGTCCTCACTTAACTACTTTGCAGTGTGCTATTATGTCACATAGATAAATTTTCTGATGTTATGTTAGGTTGTCCTGCATGCTTGCTATAATTAAGATAAATTAGCCCCCTAGATGTTCCAACAGATTGACTGTGTCCATGTACTTACATTGCACTAGTATATTGAAAAGCAACCCAAAATATTCAGCTGAAAGTACAGATGTTTGTACCACTCTAATTTCTTAATCAATAGCTAAACTCAACTATGCTAAATCTTGTAGGAATTTTTTCTGAGATAATATTTTTCTATGTCTGCACCTTATTAACATATGCCAAAAGTGTGTCCTGTGGCTGCTTGTGGGCTGTGCAGCAAGCATGGAGAAGCAGGAGACCAGCCAGAGGAAGACTTTAAACTGTAAGCCCATGTCAATTCATAGCTTTGAAATTTAGAAGATCATTTCTGTACCCATTTTGTTGCTTCCTGGGCTTGCTCTCCCAAGCCATAATTCTGTACAAAAAGACCCAAACATGAACCTTGCAGGTTCTCCTGTGCCCTCTGTTCCCCATCTGCCAGTTTTACTGCAGGAACGTACAGTCAGATTCTCATGGTTAATCTTTCATTATTATTTGAAGAATGATGGGATTACACTTCATTATGACATGAATAATTTCCTTAGGCCTCTCAAACCTTTGATGCATGACAAGCTGATCTTGAACTGAAATTGAACACCTCCTTGTAATTACTTGAACAGTAGGTAAGGATGGAGGTTGACACAGCGATCTGGAAAACAGCAGGTGCCTATGTAAGGGCTTATGGTAATTGAAATCTAGAAACATAAAATGCTACTGTATTCAAATTGTTACTTCTTTACTTTTGCATTAATCTTTTTGAACATCGTGTTTTCTAGTGCTTTATCAGTACTAGTTTTACTTAAAAATACAGGATTGTAGAATAAGTAAAGCATTCTATTCTTTAACTTCTTTCAAAAATACCTCATTTTTTAAGAACAGTTGTTGGCTCTGACTCCTTCCTTGGAAGGTTTTTCCACAATCCTCCTCCTTTCATGGCTATAGATTTCATTCTATGCTAAGCCAATTTATTTTTCTAAAACTAATCCTGGTATTAGATACTTTTCTGAAGAGTTATCTGTGAAGTCTGTTTTCTAGCAACCATCCCTGTTCTCATACGGTGCTTGTGCACATTTCATCACTTTTTATCATATGCCCAGAAGTGGGAATTTTTATGCTCTCCTGCTTTTTTACTACCACTACATATTAAATTAGAGTCATGAAAAGACAACATGCCCAGGCACCAAACCAAGTCTTTCCTTCTGCCTTGTCTCTCAGGGATAGTAGTATTGTCCTCAGGCTCTTCTGTGGCTTTGCTGTACAGAGATGCAGTACCCACACGCTTTGAATGTGCTCTGACAGATGACTGGTTTTAGTGCAATTTAGTGCAGCACGGCAGGTTTGGTGACTCAGACTTTCTTTAAGTCCTTTTATTGTCCTTCTGTCCCTGCCTTTCTGTAGGTGCATGGGAGCCTAAAGGGGAATTTGTTAGGAACAGCATATCTTTAAAGATTTTAGTTAAGAGAAGTTGTTAGTAAGTCTGTCCCACTTTTATTTGTCCAGACCAGAAGTAACTCTGCTGAAGTCCTTAACATATCAGTATGAAACTAGCACCATTTCATGGCCTTGCATTTCATTCTCACAGCTCTGAGGCCTCGTGAAGTCAATTCTAAAGCACAAGCAGGAACAGTCTTTTACTTGTTCTAGGATGTGGTTGATGGGAGAGCACGTGGTGTAATGGGCCATGATAATCACAGATCAACAGAATGTCTTCAAGACAATGACGTCAACTGGAGTATTTGTCGTATTTAATCTGAGTAAAAGTCAGTAAGCCATCTTATGGGATACTTACTGTTAAGATTTTTCTGTTGAGGTTCACTTGGCTCTGGTGACATTAGGTTACTGAAGAAGAGGCATGTGTGAACCTACCCTGTGTATTGTGGCTCTGAAAGCTCATCAAACATGTTAGTGATAAGCAGGCAAAAATCCTATCTGATGGAGCCCTCTCTGTGGTATTTTGCTTTGTCACAGTTCTGGAGCCCAGAGCAGAATGACCCCAGAAAGGGCCCTCTGTCCTCAGAGCCAGAGAAGAATTAAAATCCTATGGGCTAAACATTCCTCTGGAGGCTGAAGTCTAGGACAGTCTTAAAGTTGCTTTTGTCTCATTCACTCAGAACTGAGCAAGTTAGGCCATCTTGTTTGTACTGAAATGTCACAAGTGCTGGCTTTTTTTTCTGTTTCAATTTTCTGGACCTTTTTCAACCTTCTGAAGGTTTCTGTCCAATGTGAATATAATGGTGTTCTTTCCTGGTGTCCACTTTAGTTCAGTCATTAAATTGAAGGAAGTCATCCTTTGGTTGAACTGTTTGTTTAGTGAGGCTAACCAGTTTCTTCTAAAAATCCAGATTTTGCTTCTCAGCCTTCTTCATATATGAATCAGTTCCAGATTTATATGGAGTTGAGTCAGGTCTAGTGGCCTCCTTAGCTGGACAGGCATAAAATTAGAGTGGGTCAGGAAACCTGATAGCAAGAAATCTCTTGATTGACTTTCTGTCAGGTTCCAGAATCTGCTCTTCATCCTAGCCTCTTGGCAATGAGATGGGCGTGACCCAACAATAAAATTTCTCAGGTTATCACGACTGCTGGTGTAGCCAAGCACAGCAGTAGTGCAGCCTTGGCTGCAGTGGCAAACATTGTATTTGATAAAAACAGATGAAGCTTGTGAAAAACTAATAGAAAATAAACTGAATTCCTTTTCAGCTTAAAGCTACTTGTTATTAGCATATGCTTAGAATAAAAGATTAAGAATATAAGGAGATGGTTGTCTAACTTGACTCAGAGAAAGAAACATCTGGACTAGGGGGACTCTAAGGAGTTTTAATGGACATTGGGGAGGAAGACCCAACATACAAATGGAACTGCATTTCAGTTTTGAAAAATGCCACAGGAAAAAGGTTGAAAATTAACTTTAGTACTTTAATGTCATTCAATTATCTTTAAATAATTTCATTTTAATTTTAGTTCTAGCAACCCTAAATTGCAGTGGTCAGAAAGGCTTTTTCATGGGTTATTAAACATTAATAGAGATATTCATTTATGATAGTGAATCAAGATAATGTACTTACCAGAATTAAATAGTGAATGTGTGATGAATCAGATCAGAGAAGAGGCAAATCAGTATTTCTTATTTTACATTCATCTTCTAGATTTGTGGTAGTCAACTGTGCATGTATATACATATGTTCTTACATATATGTTCAACATATACATCAGTCACTTAGGGACTTGGCCTTTACTTTCTTACTTTTTAATTAAATGTTTTCAGATTTTAATGAAATGTTCTCAGATGGATTTGCCTTTTTTTAAAGAATTTCTTAAGAGCTAGACAGTTCTCATGAGATGTAGTAATACAATTGTTAAAGGTTAAATTATTTTTTTACACAAATTGGAGCAGTTTGCAGGAGTGTTTTTAACTACATCAGCTAAATTCAGAGGCCATATTAAAAGAGGATTTCTGTAGCAAGCTATAGTGTAGAACAAGGTAACAGATTAAACTAGCACCAAAAGTGCTGCTTAGAAAAAACCTCCCTGGACTTACTGGTGAATATTGTGATGAGCCAAATGCAGGTTACCTTACTCAAGCAGATTCATCATTAAAACAGACACATATGCAGAGAGGACTGCAAGCAGAGTATGAAAAGAAGAAATCTGTAGGACAAGAGCAGAGAGAAGTTTAATTCAAAACAAATGAAAACATTAGAGTACAGCTGCCAGATGCTCCATGCAGGAGCAGGATGAGGCCAAAAAAGAGCTTCAGGCATTTGGAATCTCCTCTAACCCATCTGTTTTGTATGAATATTATTTAGTGCTTAGACATTAAGTATTTAGGGCATGCCTACACCACACATCACAAAATGGCACAGCAGTCTAGCTCAGGAAGCTGGCGATATGGTGTGGGCAGACCCTGTGCCTGTCTGTGTGTGTACAGGCTGCTTCAGGCTCCTGTTGATCTTCCACACTGTAAACTGTGTCAGTTCCCTAGACTTGAGTCCAGCGGTGCTGCCTCCCCAAACTGCAGAACGTCAAATGATTGTCAGCAAATAGATGTTCAGATGAGGGTGTTTTCCTCTCCGATCTCAAGTTAATTAGGGCATTAGTATATTTTTCCCAAAATTGCAGCCTGGATGGGTGATAAGTTCCTCTAAGAGTTATCTATGTAGATTCTTGATATTAAAACTTTAAGGAATTGAAAAAGGTTACAGAACATAAATAAATTATCCCTATCTAGTTGACCAAGGGAAGTCAGTTGATATAATAATCTTGGATTTCAGTAAAGATTTTGATGATGTCTTTCACAGTATCCTTCTGGAAAAAATGTCCAGCGTCCAGCTGGTTAAACATTTCATGCAATGGGTGAGCAACTGGCTCACGGGTCAGTCACAAAGGGTGGTAGTGAAGGGCTAACATCTGGCTGGTGGCCAGTCACCAGTGACATCCCAAAGGGCTGTCGCTGCCCTCACTGGCCTCTGAAGAGGCCAGCACTCTTCAACTTCTTCATACACTACTTGGATGCAGGACTCAAAAGATATACTATGTTTCCTGATGACACTAAGTTGTGAAGAGCTGATGACTCTTTCAAAGGCAGAGAGGCCATGGGGAGAGATCAAGACAGATTAGAGGGCTGAACAATCACGAACTGTATGAAGTTTAACAAAGGCAAGTGCCAGATTCTGCACCTGGGATGGGAAATTCTGGATGTACATACAGACTGGAGAATGAGAGGCTGGAGAGCAGCACTACAGAAAAGGACGTGGGGGTCCTGGTGGTTGGCAAGTTGAATATGAGTCAGCAGTGCCCTGGCAGCCAGGAGGGCCAACTGTGTCCTGGGCGGCATCAGGCAAAGCATCACCAGCTGGTTGAGGGAGGGGATTGTCCTGCTCTGTGGTGACCAGCGAAAGGACCAGAGGGAATGGCCTGAAGTTGTGTCAGGGGAGGTTTAAGTTGGATATTAGTAAAAGGTTCTTCCCCAGAGGGTGGTTGGGTACTGGAACAGGCTCCCCAGGGCAGTGGTCACAGCACCAAGCCTGACGGAGTTAAGAAGCATTTGGATGATATTCTCAGGCTCATGGTGGGGCTTGTCCTGTGCAGGGCCAGGATTTGGACTCAGTGATCTTTGTGGGACCCTTCCAACTCAGGATATTCTATGATACTGTGATTCTATTTTAAAATTAAAAATTAAAGTTTCATTTTTTTGTTACACACAAATCTAACAGCATTGCCAAAATCACACAGTGAAGTATGAGATGAATAAAATTAGAAAATGGAATATCTGTTGGAAGTGTTAAATATCAAAAGGAAGCCTTCCAATAATAAATGTCTCTAAGATAAATGTCAGTGTATTTGCTCTGCCACCTTTAGACCTTTAGAAGTTGGAGCAGTGTCCCTGAGATTGCATTTGTATAATTTGAAATTAAAAGAAGCAAGAAACTTTTCTGAGCCTCTACAGTTAGCCACTGAACTCCCTAAGTCAAATAAATGTGATTAAGCTTTTAAAAATGCTGTCAGGCTAATTCCCTTCAACTCCAGATGGATATGTAGATGCATGACATGTTTAAATGCAAGTAATTTTTATTTAAAAGGTAGTATTTGAATTTTTAACCTACCTTTAAGAACTCAGGTTTACAAAAACGTGAGATACAAGTTATACCTGACACTAGATCACAGAAGAGCTCTCCTGTTAGGGCAGTGAAGGCATTCCCATTTTGCTAGCCCCCAACTGCAGAATCACAGAATCATTTAGGTTGGAAAAGACCTCTGAGATCAAGTCCAACCTATGACCTAACACCACCATGTCAACTAGACCATGGCACTGAAGTGCCTAGTCCAGTCTTTCCTTAACCACCTCCAGGGACAGTGACTCCACCCCCTCTCTGGGCAGACTATTTGAATATCTAGTCAGCCTTTCTGTGACGAAATTCTTCCTGATGTCCAACCTAAACCTCCCCTGGCACAGTTTAAGATCATGTCCTCTTGTCCTGTTGCTAGTTGCCTGGGAGAAGAGGCCAGCCCCCATCTTGCTACAACCTCCTTTCAGGTCGTTGTAGAGATCAATAAGGTCACCTCTGAGCCTCCTCTCCTCCAGGCCAAACATTCCCAACTCCCTCAGCCACTCTTTACAGGACATGTGCTCCAGCTTTGTTGCCCTTCTCTGGACATGCCTCCAGCACTCCCTTCCTGAATTGAGAGACTCATAAGTGGACACAGGATTTGAGGTGCGGCCTCACCAGTGCCGAGTACAGAGGGAGAATCACTTCCCTAGTCCTGCTGACCACACTATTTCTAACACGGGCCAGCACACCATTGGCCCTCTCGGCACTGCTGGCTCATGGTCAGCTGGAGGTTGATCAGCACCCCCAGGCCCTTTTCTACTGGGCCACTTCCCAGCCACCGTCCTCCAAGCCTGTAGCACTGCATGTGCTTGTTGTGGCTTAGGTGTAGGACCCAGCACTTGGTCTTCTTGAACCTCATGCTCTTGGTCTCGGCCCATCTGTCCTGTCCAGGTTCCTCTGCAGAGCCTTCCTACCCTCGAGCAGATCAACACTTGGTGTCGCCCATGAGTTTGCTAATGGTAGATTCAATTCCCCCATCCAGATCATCAATGAAGATCACCAATGCTTCCTTGCATTATCTTCTCAGATGATTCCTTCTTAACACAAATATTTTTGCGACTGATCTTTTTTCAAAATTGAAATACATTTGTCATTATGTGATAATCAGGAGACTGAAAAGACTTTTTTTTCTTTTTATGGAAGTTTAAGTGATAAAATGACTGACTACAGGTGGAACAATAGATGTTGGGTTGGTGTGGGCTTTCACCAGAGGAAGTGACTTTCAGTGTCCTGGAAAAATGGTTAATTTGATTGACTTACTGGCCTTGAAATTAGCTGAGTGAACAGACGGGTTTTTTTGCCCCCTTCTTCAAAAAACAAAATACGTGTCTTGAAAATTGTTTTCCGTAGAGGGCTAACTTGGTTGTAAATGTGTATCAAAGGCCTGTCCTTCATCATTTTGTCCAGCATCATACACACCTCATCCATATGAAGAGTAATTACAGTTGCTTTACAGTACATAGCCCTATCTGGCATACCATATGTAGCCATCCTTATTCCTCTGGTAATGCTTGGAGTTTCCTGGTGAAGCTGTGACCCTGTTGTTCCCAGCTTGATTCTTCCTTTGCCAGGAGCTCGTGTAACCACAGGACTGAGCTCTTTAGAGCTGACAGTGTTCCTCACAGCCAACATTTAGTCATGACACTAGAAGTTTAAGGCTATGGTAAATACACAAGTGGGTATTGAGCTCAGTTGTTTCTGTCATTTTAGCACAGAGTGACCAGGGGAGAATACAAAAATATTTTATCTTGAAAGTATATTTTCTCTGTAAGACAGTCTTTTGAGTTGGGAGGAGACGTATTCCAGCGTGACTGTAGCTAAACCAAGAGGCCTGGTTATCCTGGCTTTTCCTGACACTGACATTTGAGTGTTTTACTGGGTATAAACAGGTTTTATAGCATATATATGGGAGCATCTAACTTTTACGCAGTACTTCAGCAAAGTCATTCATCTGGCTAAGACAGCAGTTGACATGACAAGCAAAGTAATGTAAAGGAAGCCTTCTCCAAAAAAAGGCTTTATTTTGTAATAGGAAGATTGAAAGCAGATGATAACAAGAAATCACCGCTTATTTCTTTCAGCTGCAAATGGACATGCATATAAGTTTTACTGGTTTATGCACAGTGAGAATATACATTAGCAAAACTCTATGTGGGAAGACGAATTAGTAAAATTTTAAAGCAGACTATCTATCTGGCCTATTATTTTTTTTTTCCAGAACTTTAAGATACCATAAAGTGAAGAAAGAATATCAAAAGACGGAAAAGTTTGCATAATATACTCCTACAATATTCTGTTTGTTCCCAGAAATTTCTTACTTGGGAATGCCCAAGTCACAGCTGCCATATTTGGTCTTAATTGTGTTTTAGAAATTCTGTATTGCTTGATTGCATAATTGCTTTGGAATTAATTAAAAAAAATTGACATCCTTACATGATCAGCAGTGAGATCCACAGTACACACATTGCTACCATGGAGTGAGCTTTGCCAGTTGCCTAATTTTCCGCTTTCCCTGTAAAGCTGCAGGCAGCACAAAACCTGAATTTCTTATGAAACTGAAGTGGAACTTGTGCTTCACATGCATGTTTATTTTAAATGAAGACTTTCTCTGGAACACATTACAGAAACCTGTTCCTCAAGAGACTCTGCAAGCAGGATCTATGAAGCTTGGGAATACAATACATAACTTAAATCATAATATATGCAATAGATAAGATTAAAAAGCTACCGTGGACCACTCCCAAAAAATGTTATATGTGTGCTTGCTGTTCCACAGCAGGCATCAGCCACGTGGGGAAACAGTGAGTCTCCGATGTGCCTTGTATTACCTTCAGTGTTGCTGAGTTGCCATCTCCCAAGTCCCATTTTTTACTCTTGGAGTTTTAAACCTTTAAAACCTAATGGTTCTAAACCATTACTTTTCCTCTTGAACTGCTCTGCTGCTGTCTTTTCCCTTCCCAACAATTACACTGCTGTCTGCACTTTTCCTTCTCTTATCTCACAGAACTGTAGGTCACCTAGTATTTCACACTTTTCCAACACTTTCCATGAGTAAACCTGAGCAGAGGTCGCAGAGCTGGGCTGTGCTAAGCTAATGAGCAATGAGGTGATTTTCTTGCTGGCTCCCTCACCTCCAGCAGAGCTGAGCGGCATGGTTTCCTGCTGACAAACCAAAGTAATCTTCCCTGGTATATTACAGTTTAAAAATGACAAGAATATATATGCAGTTTTGAGTTACCATTCCAGTGAAGATTTAATTTTTCAAGCAATAATTACTGCTTTTTCTCATAATATACGTAAATAACTTAATTTCTTTACTGTTTTTTGAACAAAAAAGGATAGGGTTACATGCTGTATTTAATTCCTAATAATTAATTTACTATTACTAAACATGTAGCATCACTGACTGCAAAAGAATATAGCATACATAGGTAATTTAAAAATGCTGCAGTTTTTGGTCTGTGTGCAAAGAAATATTATGGAGAAGCATCTCTTACGAAGCTTCAGCTGTATCTTGACTACTAAACTTATTATGGTGTAAAATAATATATTTTAATGCATTTTTAATAATTATTATAGTAAATTTCTTAGACATAATACATATTTATGAAATATGGTCTGTCAAATCAATTAGTATACTTCACTGCGAGTTATTTATTAAGCCCACAAGCAATGCAGTAGATTTTGAGTTTTTACAAAGCTACAGTGTTATGAGACCTAAGTTTACAAAATAGTAGAGAAAACTCTTTTAAAAAAGTGAAAATATCTTTTTGATTTTAAATTTTAACAGTTTTGTATTTAAAAGCATAAATTTTAAGTGAAAAGGAGTAAAACCAAATTATTATCATTTATTTTACTTCC
>JAWWLV010000045.1:28037387-28049409 GCA_035041135.1 Platyrinchus mystaceus
TTCCAACCCCAGCCATTTTGTGAGTCTGTGTTCATTGAAGTACATCAAGGTTAAATTTTAACAAAAAGTAACTTTTTTAAAAAAAGTTTTAGTACTTTCCCTAGTATCAGTGGTATCACTGATACCACTGATTTTCCTCATATCACTGGTTATATTACAAAGTATAGTGAATAATCACTCTCTTCATTTTCTCTATCTCGTTCACAAGGTTACAGACCTCCTAACATTATCAGGCAGTGCTTTTATGAAACAAGCAGTATTGGTTTATGCAGTTCTTGTCTGTAAGATGTTCATACCACTAGACACCTTTCTTCACCATCTCTGTAATTTCTCAAATTCTGCTTTTTTTCATTTTGTGTTTGAGTGGCCACAGTGGCAGCTGGCTAAAAAGGGTGGGCACGGCACAGACTTACAGAGCAACATAATATTTTTTCTTTTGTCCTGAATTAGAAACATCAGTTTTAGAGGCTAAATGCAAGCTGAGAGCAGTTGTTTTGAGTTCAACTTCAATGTTTAAATCGGTTAGATTAGCTGTGAGAACAAAATTTTTTCAGTTCTGGTGCAAGGTGGAAGGTCTTACAGAAAAGGGATGAGATCACTAGTTGTTACAAGAAGTAGAAGTACTTTCTAGAAGGTATTTGGAAGTCTAATATAGCCCCAAAAAATAATAACCTAATTGAGTTCAAGATATTTAGTACATGAGCTTTTATTCTGAGACTTATCTTTAAAAGGTGTTGTGTAGATCTCCTCAGGTCATCAACACTGAGACATCAAAGAAGCAGCTGTTGTTTTGTAAGATGTTTTTTTCCACTGGTGATGGGATGTTTCTGTCTTTTGTCAAGGTTGGAGTTCTTGTGCAAAATGGTTGTTCAGTGTTAGCCAATAGGTGCCTGTGATAAAGGCATTTGGTACATTGCATCAAATGTATCGCTGGCTATGCAGATACAGAAGTTTGAGTAGTTGCGCAGATGGTCACCAAGTCTTGTGTTTGCTGCCCTGGCTTGAGCTGGTTCCAGTGGCAGAGTGTGTTTGTGTGAGGAGAGTCTGCTCCTAATGAGGAGCTTAAAAAAGCTGGGGGATTGCTGGAGCAGTAGGAGCAGATGTCCTGGAGAAAAATACAAGGTAGGGTCATTTTTCCATGTGGATTATTATTCTTAAAGAATTTTTCTGTATAGCTTCCCTTGGAAGGCTGTATGTGACATCTGTGACTGTATGACAGTGTGAGGCTTCTTTCTCCATCAAAGCAAGTTCTCACAGGGCATTTGTAGAGCTCATTTAAAGCTGCCCATTAGAGTTAGCATGCTTAACACCCTCTTTCTGCTCTACACGGAGTAACCTCATGACATTGTTACGTTGACCTCAAAATTATTGTTCTGAGCTTGTAGTAAGCTTTGAAGGCTGCTGCTACTGCTAAGAGCTGAAGAAGATTGAGAAAGTCAGAATGCTTTTTAGGTTTTTTCCACCCATGCTAGATACCACTGGTTACAAACCCATTGCCTTTATCTAGAACTCATCACAGCTGCAATAGGAGTAGTAATCCTAAGTCTAGTTCCCTTTTTGACTGCTGCTGAAAACTGAATTGATATTTTTAGAGACCTTATTCATGCTAAAATGTGGGGGTTTGAGTGGTAATGACTGATTTAGGCTCTGCTTTTCTGTATGTACAGTTATTTTTCCCAGTGTTCATCACTTTCTATTATCAGAACTGAATTTCATCTGCTATTTTACCATGTTGTCTTCAGTTACTAGCTATCATGATCTCCTGCAATTATTCACAGATAGCTTAGATCTTACTTCCTTGAAAAGTGTTGAATCTTCAGCAGTCTTCATCATCAGTGTTCTGCCCCTCTTCCTCACCTTTATGGATCTGATGAACAGCAAAATATCTGAGGGCTCTCTCTGGTAGCCTTGTTCTGTTGTCAAAACCAAAACATTAAACCTACACTTTGTTTCCTTTATTTTCTGCTTATTAATATACAAAAAGAGATTCTTGGAGGAAACAGTATTTGCCAGGGAAGCGCCCTGTGATCTGTGGGTAGGGATTGCATGCAGGTCTCTATTATCCATTGCTTTGTGAGTTTCTGGGATTGCTTTCTTCACAGAGCCATAGCCAGCAGAGGACGATGCTTTGATACAATGCCTACTTGATTAGGCTGTTTTTTCCCTTTCTAGATTTGCTCGTGGACTACAGTAAATAATCAGAAGAGCATAAAGATACTATTTTCAATATAGTTGTATCCTGTGTAGGTGAAAGCAAGGCCGTATCATGACTGAATTCCAAAGCAAGACAGCGGTAGATGGATGAAGTTTGATGGTTTCCAGCTTTAGTTGTTGGGACACATCTGTTGCAAAAACTTGCTACTTAGATTTGTAGTGTGTATCGTATTTTATCTGGCCAGTAAAATTCATTAGCACACAATAAGGAAATTTTCAAGTCTGTGTTGAGCAGACACAAGAGTAATTACAACAAATTATATTCCAGGAGGTCTGCTATACCTACTTTAAAGCAAAGCAAAACATGATTTTAGGATTAGGATAATTGCAGTGGTATGGTTGCTAGCTGTAAAATTTTATTTTCTTCCTTCTCTTCTTTAAGTGTTATTGAGGCTTACTGAGCAAATTCAGCTTCTGGAGTAAATTGGAGAGATGATAAAAGTGGAAAACAACTTAAAGAAAAGTGTTAGCATGATAGTATTTCTAAATCCTAGTACTACCATTTCCCAGCTGTTCAGCCTGATAAATGGGCATGCAGTGGTTTGTCTTGGAAACACCAGTGACATCCAGTGGTGGCATCCAGTTAGACAACCCCCAATCGTCGATCCAGAAGTTACCCAAAGATCTTTAATACTCAGCCTTTTGAAGCTGGCAATTTGAGATTATTTTACTTCCTGACCCAATTCAGCTTATCTTTATTTTATTGTTTTCATTTTGCTGGAACAGGATTTCTTTTGTTGCTGCATTGACAGTGAGGTTCAATGACTGCCTCCAGCTGGTGTTGCCTTTTTTTGTTGCTCTGCGTGATATCCTACTTAACGTAGTATTCTGAAATCTGTTTGAGATTATGAACTGTATACTTTAGCAAAAGACTCAAGGATCATTAAGATTGTGTAGTTGATTTCCTGCAGTGCCTATTAGGGATGAATTCATGTTTGTTTTATTGACAACAGAAGCTGAAATCACATATCCTTCTACTTTACATAATAGAAATTTTAAATCTCAGCTGGTTACAAACTGTTATTCCTATACTAAATTTCTCTTCAGGTTTTTAACAGGTTGTGCTCAATTTGGTCTCTTGATACTCAGCATTAGCACAAGAGAAATGCATTTAGGATGTTAATTGTCACACTTACTAGATGCTAATTTCATGGCAGTAACACCTGTCTGGCATTCAGCTGCCCTCTAGATGTATTATATCAATTAGAAGGAGTGACTAGTTTCTAAATGCATACATTTTCAAAAATAATTTTAGCAGTTTGTGAAGTTGCTCTTTCCTGATGGAGATGTAAATGAGAGCAGTTAAATACTAGATTCTTCTCTCGGTACTTTAGTGTTGTTGAGTTTTTCTACTTTCAGTAGAACTGGAAATATTGGACTTTAGTAGGGCTTTTCATATTAAAAAACCTGAAAGTAGCCTCTCAGACAGAAATTATGGTGTTTTATTTGTATTTTCCCCCAAGACGCAATCTTTCTGAAATATTCATGAAGGGGCCAGTTCTGCAAAGTGAGAAATCATGTATTTATTTCTATTTTTCAGCATTGTTGATTTTGTTGAATACCATCTTCTTTTCTGAAGGGGACCATAACTGAGACTGTGTAGAGATGTGCTGCACATCAGAGAAGATGAAACTGAAAACCAGACTCTGTCACTAAATCAGAAATGGTTTCAGAACTATGCTTTTTATAAGCGCTTTGTCTTACTCTTTGCAGGTTTGCTCCTAAAAAGAATAGAAAATACATATCCTGTCATTTTAATATGGCAAATGTTAAGAGCTAGATACCAGGCTCATCACACCTAACTTTATATATCTAAGTGATTTGCATGAGCTAGATGGATAGTCTGCTTTGCCTGTCTTAGGGGAGGGGAAAGTGAAAGAAGACAATCAGGCACCCACTAGGAGGTTTGGATCTTAGGTAGGCTGACCTGTGTTTCAAATCAGCAGATTTCTGTCCTTCAATTATAAATGGTGTCTTGAATGACTCTGCTCTTAAGTTTTTAATAACAGAGCTTCAGGATGTGCTTTTGAGTATTGGCTTTTTGCCTCTAGATTATGCAACCATAAAAGATATGTATTAAAAAAAATCACTCATTAAAATGTGATTTGCCAAGCATTCAGTTGATCAGTTTTGTTAGAAAAAAAAGAAGCATATTTGAAATCAGGAGCTGTTTTCAATTACATTTTCAAACCATTAATGCTTTTCTTGAATAGATATTTTCCCACTGAGTCTGTAGAGCATGTAAATGGCTACTATAAACTATAGGATATCACAGCTTCTATAGCAAATCTTGGGGATTGTGCTGATTGTTTATAGCACAATTATAGTGATAACCAGTGTTCTATTTATTTTCTAATGAAGCTGAACAAACATTTCCTGAACTTTAGGTCTAAACCCCTCAAATTAGGACCCTATAGCAATGTAGGTAAGTTTCTAAATTATTTATCAAACTGTTAGTGTTGTTATCTCAGTCAGTGGTGTTAGAATAAATAGTATTTGCAGTAACACTTCAGTGGAAAGGTCTGTTGAAAAAGAAAAAGAATCAAAGCAAAATATAAGGGAAACAGCTTTATTGATGAAATATGTCACTTGTAACAACACCCAAGCCCACTCATATTCCCAATTCCTACATGGCAGAAAAGAATATTCCAGCATTAATCCTAGCATCACCTGTGGAAAAACCCCCAGATGTTTTTATACTGTATTTGTCTTCAAATGTGCTAATTTTTGTTTATTGCCCAATTATATTACACGTGTGACTGCACTACAAACCAGAGAACAAATATTCCCTTGATTTAATGTCAGTTTGTATTTCTATCTCAATTTCATGAAATACTATATTTCATTAGATATGAAACATAAGTAAGGTGAAATGTATGAAATTGAGAAAAAAAAAAAACAAAGCAAGTTTTGTTAGGAAATCTTACCAACTTTTCATCTACTTAAAACATACTCCAAATCCAAACAGGTTAGTGTATCACAAGCATTATTACTTTAATATCTGACTGAGAGAAGACAGCCATGCTGCAAACCAACCACAAAAAATGTTCTGCATATTCACTGTAAGAATTTCTGGTTCTGTAGGTCTTCTCCTTTTCAGTCTCATGTTCTTTTGCTCATTTCAACAAAATTTCTAAACCTCAGAACCTTACATGGAGGCAGCTCCTCTGCAGCACAAAGACAAGCTAGCTTAACTTTTATTAGCAATAAATAAGTTATGTCTGACTGTTGGCAGGATAATGCTCTTGTCAAATAGAAGAGCAGAGGAAGAAAAGTGCTGTGTTTCTGCGCATAGGAAAAAAAGGGTTTAATAGAGAGCCTGTGGCACTTAGTTAATGTTCTGTACAGTAGAGTTTGTTCATATAGTGTATGTTACCTTTTTTCTTACACAGACCCTTAAGGAAATTTCATGTTAGTTAATTATTGAAATACCTTTTGCTAATCTTCAGTTTCATTTCTCTCAAACATTTGCAAATTCTTCTCCACAAAAGAGGTAATTGCCCAAAAGTTGCACTCTACTGAAATTACTGTTTGTACCAAAATTATTTACAGGAACACATGAACGAATTATTGGATGCTGCTGAGGACTGATAGTAATACACTTACTGAAAATTATAGTGCTCAAAGAAGTGGACCCCATGCTTCACTCCCGGAACTGTTCATCCTCCAGCTTAAAAGAACAAAGCTCTATTCAGATCGATGTAGCCATGACTCAGTCGCTGAATTCAGTCTAAATGATTATGCATAAGGATCACTGTAAGGTGCCAATTTTGTGTAACTGCCAGTGATAATAAAATAGAAGTCCAAATGTAAATAGCTATAAATAATTGACAGAAATAAAGCTGAGGCCTTGAAAGATCGGAGCTGCTTTCATGTAGTTACCTAGTGAAATTTGATACCATTTACAGTAAAACCTTAGTCTGTACCATGTAAATGGAAAAGCGTCCCATCCTGGAAACCTCCATTGCAATTATCTGATGTTGTTGACTACACTAGATGGCAATGCTTTGCCAGTGGTCCTCTCTTCTTCAGAAGACAATAAAACAGGATTATGGTGGAATTGCCATCAGTGTTCACTATACTATTTTTAACTCACTCAGACCTTTGGTTTCTAGTGCTGTCTAGCACATTTCATCAGTTTGCCCCTCATGCTTCAAGTGTATTTAAAAGCAAAATCTGCTTGTAAACAACACTGCTAAGGTGGCCTGCAGGGCCACCAAACCCCAGTAGATGGGCACAGGCAGATTTTTGCCATCACTGAACAACTCAGTGTGCTGAAAGTGTGAACTTCGCTGGAATGCCTGATTATCTTATCCTTAAGGTCCATCACCACCATCATCATTGTGTCTGATGTCCTATCACAGAAAAAAAGTGGGGTGAAAAGGCATCACAACTGTTTCCCCCCGGGAAGAAATAGGTTATACCACAAGAAGCATTTTCTGTCCCCTCTTTGATGAGCAGCCTCCTGGGTTTTCTTCCTATAGAAAATACCCTTTCATGACAATGCCCTGCATTGGCTCCCAGCTGCTGCAATCAATTCCTGGCAGAACAGTGAGAACTGGTCTCCTGGAAGTTAATTATTTGAGGAGGGCACAGGCCAGTCAGGGCTTGGCAGCTATAGCAGGGTTAAGTCTGGTTACTTCATCCTGGAGCTGGTAGGCTGTGGAAATATTTCTTCTCTCTATTTTGCCAGAGACTAGAACAAAACAGACTGTAGGATCTAACTTCCATCAATAGTGCCTCCTTTGTCTTATTTATTTTGGGTTTGTTTTGGCATTTGTAACGCAGATGATCCTCCTGAACTGAATGTTAATTTATGCCTGCAAAAGCTACAGCTTAGTCTTGAGAGACAATTTGTGGGATTGCATGAGTCTTTCTTTGTGTTGAATAAAGTTATATATGTCCTAAGGCAGTTTGTGTTTGGGGGCTTATATGACTTGTACACTTCACGAAGTGGATAAAGTTCAGATTTAACCCCATCATGGCATTTTATTTTAAATTGTAGAGACAGACCTTTTTATTGTGGTTTTATAAAATAATCAGTTGCTCTTCTGCGACATTTAAAAGGAAGCATGTGTGGGAAATTCTTCACTATATAGCGAATGACAAGGAAAAATTACAGGCTATAGAGGGAACTAAATGGCTGTGTACCAGTTACCTATACAGAAATAGGTTTCTTCTTTTTAGTACCAAACCACTAAATAAAGGTTCATGTTAATGTGTTACTTTCCTAGTGAAGCAGTTGGCCAGGTATTCAGGCTTAATGAATCTGATTTTGTGTCAAAGAAGGGATGATGTTGATGGTGGTACATAGGATGATAATACAGAAAACCTTGAGATACAGAACTGTTTTATTGTATATATGCTTTTTCCTTCTTTGTTATATATATACTTTTACAGGCAGTTCAACAGCAGAGGTGTTACAGAATGTCTTATATGCTAGCAGTAGACAACATTAAATAATTGGTATATCCGAAATTAATGTTTGAACAACTACCTTTGTGATGAAAATCATCTTCACTTGTAAATGATTCATAGTTCAACACAGGCTATTAAGGATGAACATGTTGCAGTAACCTAGGAAATAAAGGGTTGGCTTTATTTTGCTGTAACTTTCTGAAACTGGGACGAACAAGCTTGGCATTCGGGCATTTGGAACTGAGCAGTCTCCAACTGCTTTCATGACGTAGGAAACTTGCCACCTGATTACAAAAGCATGGATAATGGCTCAGTGATTGTCCTGGAGTTCTCCTCTGGCTCTGCAAGTGGAACTTGAAGTATGGCTGGGAATGAACAGTAATAATTCTCTGGTTGGATGCTTACAGAGAGCACAGCAAAGTTTTAATCTCATAATTTCCTTTTATTTCCTGAGAACATGCACAGTATGAAAGTGTCTCCTTGATGTGAAGGTTAACCAGTTGTATTCAGCTATTCAAACATACTAAGCTGTTGGATGCAGTAAGTCCAGAATGGCTCTCCATGACCTCATCATATGTGATTCAAATTATGATCTTTAAAAATTACCTATTCTGAGTCTCTCTCCCCTTGTGTACAAACCCAGTTCTTTGTTTGCTTATAGAGGGAGATGATGCAATCTTTCATGGCCTGGTAGAGCAGGCTGTTCTGCAGGGGAAAGCACACCATGAGCCAAGGCAGGGCCAGTGTCCTCAATGACACTACCACCATTTGTTCTGACCACGCACATCAGCTCATTACAGTCCCTGTTTACATGCTCGACCTGCTGTGACATCCTTCCCCACTCACCTTTCATACACACATACACATGCACACATATAAATCCTTCTGTTTCTTATCACTGAAACCATAGTCATCTACATGTATATGCAAATGTACATAGATATATACCTCTCTCTGACTGAGGAAGAAGAGCAGAGGAGGTCCAGTAATAGAAACCAGGAGTTGGGCAAGAGTCTGGATTGCCAATTAGGTTTGAAGTGACGGGGCAAGTCAAAGGTCAAGTCAGCAAGGCAAGGTTGGTTCTGGGCACCAGTGCTTCACATTGCTCTGGCAAGAGCCTGAGTGCAGCACAGCACAGCCTCCAACCCAAGGGGCAGCCCATGTGTGAGTGGAGGCCTTGGGGGGGCTTCTCACAGCCCTTTCTCATAACTGGATTATGACCGTATGAAGTGTATTCAAATATGTGCACGAAATACAGAGATACAGTTTAAGAACAGCAGAAGCTACTGCTATCTGTGGTAAGCAACAATTTTTAATATAGCAGGAATCAGACCAGTTCTGTGTGTCTGAGCAATTCACCCTAAGCTTCTTAATGGAAAACTTGGCATAGTAGTAATTTGTGGATGCCTGCATTTCATGACATCTGTTGAGTCCTTGACCTCCTAATTGAGATTTTATAAATGTAAATGTTATCAGTCAAATAGGTTTTGAGGTTTAAGAGAGGATATAGTTTATTTAATATTAATATTAATTTCCAGTTTATACCAAATATTCTGTATACAACTGAGTTATAAAAATGATACTTACTTGACTGCTTTCCAATTAACCTGCAGCCATTTGCTAAAACATAATGCTTTTAGGACCATCGTCAGGTGCTGTATTATTTATTTTTAATTAGATACTTTTTTGTTTAGTTTGCTACTTAGTAGTATACCAAGTTTATTTAGTATACTAGTTTACTACTTCGATACTTAGTATTATTTATTCTAGGAACTAGACTTAGTTTCTCTTATGCTTTCATGCAGTATAATTATTTGTTTTTTCTTCAAAGTGTGTATATATATATTTTGTAGTATAAATAGAAAGTTTTGAAGTATATATAGAACACCCTGAATGTAACATGTTTAAAAACCTCAGTATTCCTATTTTGTGATATGCATTCTTACTGAGTATATAAAATGATGGAAAAAAATGTGATTATGTTTAGATGATAACTAATTCTCTGGAGAGAGAGAACTTTCTTTTGAAAACTCATGTGGCCAACGTTGTTCTACATCTAGTAAAAGTTAATCAATGCAGAGAAAAAAAAATTTTCATATGTAATTGACATTGATGATAAAATAAATAGAATTTTTTAGTGAGATAAAGTCTAAACATTATCTTAGACTTTTCCTGGAATTAGACTTCTCCTAACCATCTCATCAGACTAAGCAGAAAATATCTGTAACCTTAACTTTGGTGAGACGTCTTGTGGAGTTTCCCTCACTGGAGGTTTTCAAGAACCATCTGGGTGCAATCCTCTGCCACCTGCTCTAGGATGACCTTGCTTGAGCAGGGGGATTTGACCAGATGATCCACTGTAGTCGCTTCCAACTTTACCCACTCTGTGATTTTATAGTTCTGAACTACGAAATTTTTTGTAAAGCAGTTTTGTGCTTTTGCAGTGCACAGGTGGTAACCTTGGGTAGGACAGGGTCCAGTATGGTAGCATGCACAGTATTTTGTTATCAAATTGGTTACAGTATTTACTTGTCAAATTCATTATCCTGTGAGGTAAAATGGAGATTAGAAAGCAAGTGGCTCTGTGAGCGGTAGAATTTCTGAAGCATGTTTCACTGTGGGTTTATGTGCCGTATTTGCTATATCCAGCAACTGCCAGCCCCCAGCAAACTTCTCCCGTGACTGAGATGTCCCTGACTGACAGCTGTCTTGTGCAGTTCTTTCTTAGTGTGGCTATACACAATTCCTGCCCTTCCCTAAGAGTTGATACTTACCAGGCCCGTCTCCTGCACCCAGGTAGACATTTTGATGACACTTTTAACAAACTAACTTATCTTTATCCCTTGTCCTGCAGACTTCTGTCAAGTGTTGTTGAAATAGGCCAGGGAAGGTAAAAGTTAAGCAGAAGACAAAACTGTCAGACTGACAGGCAGTGACACACATGGAAGAGGCAGCATTGCTTACAGCTACTTTCCTTAGGAGCCTAAAAAGAAGGCAATATTTTTGCAAAGGTTAATCCAGTCTTTGACAGATGTTCTATCAGGAGTCTGGTGTAACACGTCAGCATGTGCTGTGGGATGGGAACAGATGTGAAACATAAAGACAAAGTGAAAGATGTGAAACATTAAGTGAAAGAAACCTGGCCAAGAACCTCAGTGTGCCTGTCATGCACAGGGCACAGGAGATTGGGGGTTTACTTTAACTGCACTTGGCATGGCCAGTGGAGGAGGAAGTACCAAGACTTCATGGAAAGCATACATAATGGAAGCATATTGGTGGTACCTGGTAGGCAGAAGTCTGTTAAAAATATGTTCTTTTCTCTCTCTCATTTTCTTTCTCTTTTTTTTGACTTAATTCTTTTGGCAGAAGCGCTCATGAGCTCCTGGAATTGGAGTCTGCTTGCTTTCATTACTTCTTTTTTTATGAGCTTGTTCAGTATTAGCTCTTCTTGTTTACTTCTAATAATAATTCTCTGTATCACAGCTCTGGAGGCAGAGAGAAGCACACCTTTAGATATTGTTATTTCTCCCCATCTCTGCTTAAGAATAAGAACTGTGATGTAACTTTCTACCTCAAATTAAGTTTTAGGGGAAGATTTTGAAAACTGTTTTGAAATCTGGTAGAGGGCAGTTTATTTGATTTCTAATGGAACATTTTGAAAAAAGCAGGTAGGTTTCTTTGTGGCGGGAAGTAGAACACCAGACATGTCAGGAGCTGCAAACATTTAAAGTTGCCTGAGGATCTGCTTCTGTGTAATCTGGGAAATATAAGCTACTCCTTCCTGATAGAAGGTGTTTGTGTATGAGTGCCCAAATCTGCTATTATTTACTGTTGTCTACGAGGGCAGGAAGCTCACTGGGATGCCAATTGAAGGACATGATCTAGAGCAGCTGATGAGTCTCCTTTCATTTTACCCTTGCACAGACTAGCCTCTAGGGGCACTACTTGTTCCCTTTCCCAAAGGACTCATGTTTTGTACCAGTTCAAACAAAACTATAAGAGCTGACAGCAAATCGGTGATTTTCAATTGTGTTTCTCTCTATTTTTTAGATATAAATCAAATCAAACCCCTTACACTATGAATTACAAAAACATCAACACCGTATGTACTGGCATGCAAACTGTGGAGGAAAGAAACGTGTAGATATTGTGTTAGGACTGCCATTCATTATATAGTCTCAAAGTTGTTTTGCTCTAAGCTGTTTGTTACATGTGGTAGAACTCTGTCCCTGAGAGAGATCTTTGTCATCTGTGAACATCCCATATTCACACAGCTGAGAGTACTGGGGGTGAGTTTATGAGCAAGCTCTAGAGCTGAGACACCATCAGGACCATGCAATAGCCAGCTTCGTATTAAAGCTCTGTCCTTCTACTAAGCCCACATTTATGC
>JAWWLV010000045.1:28056286-28067499 GCA_035041135.1 Platyrinchus mystaceus
GTAATATTTTGAGAAATAGAAAGACTAGATGACCAGATTTGTGTTGCCATAATTATTCATTTGACAGATGCATTAGTAACTACAGATTGTGATATACGGGAGTTTTTGATAGCTACAAATATCTTTATACTTCACATTGCCTTTTTAAATGTACTAACACATGCTTGTATCTCCGTCAGTATAAAAGCACAGAGATGCCAATGAAGATAGTGATGCTTTTTCAATTTCTGATATTGGTTAACTGTGAATAACATTTTGTCTGTTCTTCTCTTGTCATTTCATATGTAAATCAAGGGTATAATTTCATCAGGTTTTTTTTTCCAGATAAACTGAATGTGAAAAGTACCTTACATGCCTCTCCAGTTAAATTAGTTTAATTAAGAAAGGTTGAGCACTTTGGGGAAAAGGTCAAGAAAGAAGGACAAAGGGAGGCATGATAGAAAGTATGCATAAAAGTTAATAGATTAAAGCATCTATAACTGATTTTCTTGAAAGACATTAATGTGTGCATGTTCTTAATTTGTAGATGCACTAGCATATCACCTAAGATATTAGAATATGTTCTGAGTACTTGACTTTTACTGGGTAGAACAGTGTCTGCAGGTGATGATGTTCTTTCCCTTTCCTTAGGTAATGAGTATATTGCTCTTCAATTGTAGTACCAGACAATGAAAAATCAGAACAGTTAATATTGTGTGAATACTTATCAGTACAATTTAAATGACCAGCCTTGTTTGTTGAATACTTTTGGTCATATATAACCCTCAAATAAACCTAATTAAATGAAAAAATAAAATAAAATAATAATAATTCTATTATTTTCCCTGGAAGTTTAAAATCAAGAATTAGGAAGTATTACTCTTTGCCTAAAGATGAAAACTTTAGGACATATCAGAGGAAATTAATAAATTTTAGTACATTTTCACGGTCTAAGTTTTACTAAGCAAAGACTATGAACATTGTATGTTTGAACTCTTTTTAGTGTTGAAAAGCAGGAGTAATAAGCATAGAAACCCAACACTACTACATACTACATTTCATACTTTCACATTAGAGGTGTTAATCAAAACAGGTACGATGCCTATTTTGAAATTATCTTTTTCGGATGTAATTTACTGAAGTTTTCATTATACCTTTTTTGTCAAGAGCTCCTAAACCGGGAAGGCACCTGTGTTGGAGACAATGTGTTCCTTGGTGTGACTGCTTTGGTCTGTATCAGAAATGCAGTAAATACAGAATATCTATGCAGGACCTTTAGGCTGTTGTTTAACAGAGTCTATGGGGTCTCTGTTCCATTGCTTGGAAGAATTTGGAGTTGCTGCAAGATATTACAGTATTGCTTTGCAGTCAGTGTTTTTTCTAAATGAGAAGGTTATTTTGATTTCCTGGCTCATTGCCAAATGAAATAGTGTCTGTGAAAGAATGCAGTCATATGTTATGTTCAACAGAATAGTTATCAACTAAAATATTTTTAACATTTGAACTTAGTCTATTGGGATGGAGTTACTTACTAATGGAACTTTGTTAACTAAAGGCAAATGTCTGTTTTTGTGGCTGACTTGCCTAAGCTGTATTTATCTATGTAGCAGAATGTATCTTTTGACATGAAAACGTGAAACTTGGAACAATATCCCTAGAATGCAGTTTTCTAGGCTCCATTCCTTCAAATTAGTGAGTTTCTGCTGTAATTTTGCTGTATGTTTTTTCTATACTTAAATCTTTGCAGGCACTTCAGTACATCAGGCCTTTGGCTCTCCTATACCTGTTTGTTTTTTTATTTATTTTTTTCTGCTTGATATTTAAGCCTAAAAAGAAAACGGAATTTTTTGAAAGTATAAAATCAAGCAATTCTGTCTTTTGGTTTTATTTACAGCCCTGTTAAGTGCTTATAAGTGATCTTAAATATTTCTCTGGATTCAATCATTGAACTTAAGTATACACACATGCTTTCCACTAACAGGCTTTCATCCTGACCAGCTAGACAGGAAGAGGCTGTTGGGGCTGCTCCTGTGTGTGACTGCTGTGCCTGGCTGGCTGCTGCTGTCGGTGGCCAGCCACGAACAGACGGGTGCATGCACTGTGGGAGCTGCTGAGCATCACTGCAGGCACAGGTGATCTGAAGGCTCACCTCTCCCAGGCAACCAGGTCTGGCAATCCCCAACAAAAACCACCAAAAAGTTCAGTGAGATACATCTGATGCTGAATTCCTACAATGATGTGCAGTGTTAGCTCCTCCTGGAGCTGGCCTTAGGCCTCAGCCTACCCTGACCTGGCCCTGGATCCCCAGTTGTCCCAGCTGCTGGCAACGGCGGCACCAGTACCTGCTCTGCACCCACACCACACATACCTACTGCAGCTTCCACAGCTGCTGGCACCCTGGATACTTGGGCCCCTTGTCCAGTTGCCACCAGTCGGACCTCCCACACATTCTGGTGTGTCCAGCTGCTGCCACCACAGGCACCTTGGGCCCCCTAGGCTCATGGTCTCATCCTAGTGGTAGCACTTGCACCTCCATACACACATATGCACACAGAATAGGGACTCCCTCAGCCAGGAAATTAATCAGAGATGGAATTTAATAAGAAAACAGAACATTTTGGTGATCAGACCAGACAAGTGTAGTGACCACATACTCGAGATTTGCAACCAGGCCCTCTTGTTCCCCTTACCTGTCCATCTTCCCACCTATTTTTCTCCTTGCACCTTGACTTAATTTAAGGGCAATCGTGAGATCAGTATTCTTTCTTAGTAGCATGGGAAAATGTGATTGCTTGTGTCTGGCAGATGTGGTTTTGGCACAGGGATTTATCTGAATGCTGTTCTGGTGGTACACATCCTTGTGTCTCCCCTTGCTGACTAAGTGTTAAGAGAGATTTCTGTAGATGCTGTGTGCTTCTGAATCTCTACTGGGGTTGATAGAGAACATATGTATGCAAAGTATCAATGGACAATTAGCAGGCAAGTAACTAAGCTTTCAAAAGAAATGTGGTTTTTCCCCTCTCCCCAAAAATCTGAAGACTACAGAAACAATATCTTAGTTGTATGTAATGAAAACAATACAATGAAACAATCATTTGTGTTTTAAAATCTTCAGAATAAAACTAAGTCTACCTCATGAGTGAGTATCCTTGAAAAGCAGTCTTTAAAACACAGAGGATCTTTGAAATGGTGGATGACCATTCAAACCTATAAAAAATGCCAATGGTCTCACCAATAGCTATTGAAAGCTAGCTGAAATCTGTAGACTTAAAACCAAAAGCCACAAATAATGTATTATTCCAAAATCCACCAGCAAATTCTAGTGAACATTGAGTTGATTTTCCTTTATTCTCCTTCTTGCAGCTGCTAGTCTGATTTGAACTGTTTATTCACAGGATGAAAGAGATGTTTTTAAGCATTCTCAACAGTTCCAAGTGATTGATGTAAATTTAAAAAAGCTACTCTGATTTCAAGAGAGTTGCTAGGAAACATGCAGTTTGAAGATGAAATCTCCCACTGAGCTTGTCTCTGGCTGTACAATAGGAAGTACGTTATAGGGTATCCTGACTTACAGATTATATAGATAAACTGTTAGATTTTCATGTATATAAGTACATCTGCTGTGAACTTATTGAATACACGATTCATTCCCTGGTCTTCATTTACTGATGAATAATAAGGTATTACTAAGTGCAAGAAAATGTGAAAATCAGATAGAAAATGCCAAGAATGCGATAAAGATTTTCATACAGTCTTATTTCATTTTTCTGAAATATATAACGATTTTTTTCTTATAAATTAATCTTTTTCAGAATTAATTCCAAGAGGATGTTCTGAGTAGTCTTTAAAAAAACTTTAAAAAAAATTAGAGCTCCGAAAGATAATAGCAAATATACACTTAATTTTACTGGAAAAGTTAATGGGTTTTGTCCCTTCAAAGCTGTTGGCCAAAGTAACCTGAAAATCTGTGTTATTGTGAAAGAATGCCCAGTTTAAATAGTGGATGTTTATTTGTATTTATGGCTGGGGGGTTTTTTCATGCTTGTTTTAGAGATGTGGTTGTGTTTGATTATCTTACAGTGAAACTACTTCAGCTTTAAGACACAAGCGGAAGCTACTTGTATGTATAGGAACAGAGTAGGATGCTGTTCTTTGTGATGCTCACTACATGGCAGGAGGTTTATTGATTTTTGTTTGCTGAAATATTTTACCAGGTAATCTTGAAGCAGCAAAGCCTTACAACATGCTGTCAGAAAAGTGAGTAATGCCTGTGAATTATGGCAGTAACTGCTTATTTATTACTTCTTATTTATTACCTTAGAAGAGGAACAACTGGTTGCTGATAGAGCAAATGGTGTGAAAAGGGACATATAGCACTGGCTGCCTGACCCTTTGCTGCTGACATGGTGATTAAAGACTGTGTTTAAATACCGCTAAGCAACACTTCATGATCTGAAGGTATTTCAAAACAAAACTTATTTTGCCGTTCAGTGACTTAAGAAAAGTAACTAAACTGTATTAATAATTTGAAGTAAAACTGAGCTTGTTTGGCTTACCACAAATTAGATGTTTATTTTTCCTAAAAAAAATGTTTATAATAGCATTACCAGATGACTCTTTATTACAGATTTGTTAATTAACTGCAAGCTGAGATAGGTGTGTGACTGCTGTAAAACCCTTGTAGGGAAGAGAATTAATGTTAATTCATAATGAATCTGTGGATACAAATGAAATAAGACATCTTATTAGATGCACAAACTATCTGGGAGGACAAAATAACAGAAAGCCAAAATAGAGTGAAATATGGAAAATGGGAAGCATAATATAGCAGGCAAGAAAAGTCCAATATGACTTAATTGCCAAACAAAAAAAGCCAAAGTTCCTACTGAGCAAGGGACTGAAGAAGTTGTTGATTCTTGAGGTCTGAATTCTTTAATGTGTAAATATAAAGGAAGCAGGAGAACTAAACTCACGATGTGATGAACTACCAGCATGTTGTTCTACTTGAAAAAATGGTGCATTACAAAATTGCCACAGAAAGCAGACATCTAACAGGTTGCCCATTGATATCCCCGGTACCTGCGGTTTCATATGACAATCTTCTGCAAATACATTTGATGGTTTTGTCTTTTGTTATAGCTTCTATGTTTTCTTGCTTTGTAGAATAGGCACTATTTCTTTCAAACGCAAAAGGCATGTCTAGCAAAGGAATTTATTGTCTTTTTGGTGCTTGATTCTTGGAGAGAAGTCACAACTTCCAAAGAAGGAGGCAAGGAAGGGAAAAAATGGGTAACAGCCAGAGTATGTTGTGGATCATCACTTTGCCAGGGTGTTAGATCTTCTAAGTCTCTCTCCTCATCGACATGAGGGTTAAAGTGCAAAAGAGGGTGCAAAGAATAAATTTACCAATATTTGTAAAAGAACAGAAGTTTTTTATTGCACTCTAGAGTTAAGGTTACCTATGGAAATTTTGACCAAGCCCTGTAGTAACCCTGGAGTCCTCACAGGTTCACAGAATCGATAAGGCTGGAAGGAACCACAATGTGTTTTGTGGTCCAACCTCCATTCTCAAGCAGGGTCATCCTGGAGCACATGGAACAGAATTACTTCCATATGGCTCTTAAAAAGTTAAACAATACTGGGCCCAGTATTGAACCTTAGGGGACATCATTCGTGACAGGCCTCCATCTAGAGCCTGTGCCACTGTTGGCAACCATCTGAGATCTGCTGTTCAGCCAGTTCTTAATCCACCTCACCATCCACTCATCCAGTCTGCACTTCCTCAGTTTGCATAGGAGGATGTTGTGCGAGACAGTGTTGAAAGCCTTGCTGAAGTCAAGGTAGACAATATCCACTGCTCTCCCCCCATCCATCCAGGTAGTTGTTTCATCATAGAAGGCAATCAGATTGGTCAAGAATGATTTTCCTTTAGTGAATCCATGCTGACTACTCCTGTCATCCATGTGGACAGAGATGGCATCCAGAAAGAGGTGCTCTATCACTTTTCCAGAGATTGAGGTGAGTCTGACTGGTTCTCTGGGGCCTCCTTCTTGCCTTTTTTGAAGACCAGGGAGACATCTGTTTTCTTCCAGTCCTCAGGCACTTCTCCTGATCACCATGACCTTTCAAAGATTTTTGTGAGCAGCCTCATTGTGGTGTCCACCAGCTCTCTCAGAGTGTCCTGTTGTTACCAGGGCCACCCCCTACATTCAGCAATGGGCCCATATTGTCCTTTGTTTCCATTTTGTTAATATTTGAAGAAGCCCTTCTTGCTTTCCTTGACATCCTTGTCCAGATTTAATTCCGTGTGGGATTAAATTCCTCATCACCTCCAAGGTACGGGTTTTTCGTGTATCCAATTCAATGTTTATTAAGTAAAATTACAGAGCAGGTTGAATTGTCCCGTAGTGGTAAAATCACTTCTTAATTTAACCTGCTTAAATATATTAATGAACTGATTCTGGGTTTGTGGGGTTTTTTATTTGTTTAGCACCTGTAAGCAGTAAAAAAAAATGAATAATTGGCAGGGGGAGGAATTAGACTGCACTTTACTCCAACTTCATGCTTCTTTGCTATGTTAGTGCACATTGTCCTTGAAATTGTAAATTCTTTTCAAAAATAGTATCTTATTTATGGACTATCAAATTGATGTGCTTCTTAGCTGGATCTCATTCATGTGAAATGGGTAGAGTAGCTATATTCTTTATAGAATGAAGTGGAAAATATTAGAAGCCTGAGTGTTGGTGATAGACTATTTTGGCCAGTGGACAGTATTGTGGGCAGTGGATTTGAAATTCCATTTCCGCTTGAACAAATCTGTCAAAAACGAAAATTTTAATTCTAGAAATCACAAGGAAATGAAGTGTTTCTACGAGCCTTTATGAAGGGAACTAAAGTCACTTTTGGATGTGTAAGAGAGAGCCAGCTAACATCTAACATTTTCTCTAGACGCAGCAGTGCTGTGAGAGCAGGGCTGGCTCGGAGCTTTCCTTACAGCAGTCCCAGAGAACTGAAACAAGATAAATCTGTGCAGTGGAGAGGAACTTGACTGTCATCACTTTTCCGGTAATAGAGAAAGCTAGTAAATTCTAGTGGCTAAAATATTGGTTTCAAGTAAATAAAAGAGTTGCGGGTGATGACTGAGAAGCCAGACTTCTGAACAAGATGTAGTGCCCTTTTTAATGTCACAGTTCAACCTAAAATGCCAAAACTTGTTGACTGATCACAACATTAGATTGCAAAGACCAAAATAGTAGAAAAGGACAAAGGGTGATATAATAAATAATATGCAATATACATAATTAATTCTAAATACTGAGCAACTAAGAAGATTTATGAGGGTTAGTTATCATAGCAAAAATTCCAGCTCTGGTATGAAAATAAAGATAACGAGCAACTGGATGCTTACAAAAATCACTAAAAGAGTGTGGAGTAAAACAAATACAAAACACTAATTAGGCTGAAGTATTATGTTACTCCTAAAAGTCTTTGATTGTAACTTGTCACTGTGTTAATTTACTATTGAATTGTTGCAATTATATATATTCATGTTTTGGAAAAGGGTAGAGAACCACAGATTTCATCTAGATTGTTGTGTCTATTTATAGGCTAATCTGAGTGGAATCTCTACCAATTCTAAATCTTGAATATCTATAATTATCATAATATGCCAGGAAGTGAAAATCATAACAAGCATCTTGATTTATCTCTCCTAGCTAAGTGTACCCTGCCAGAGCTCTTACATACTTTCCTCTGCCCCCTCTTTTCCCGTTTAGCACTTGGGGCTCTTGGGAGGAGCCCTGAGTGGATGTCAGGTGCTAACACAGTGATCACTCTGAAAGCCTCGGCAAGGGAGGTTCATGGAAGATCTTGCCAGGGTAGATGTTTAAATTTACTGATAGAGGAAACTGCTGATTCTTGTGCTCCTTTATCTACCTACATCTCCTTTGCTTTCCCTCTCTGCCTTTCTTTCTGACTGCCCTTCTGGGTTGGTTTATTGTTTCTATCCTTCCCCACATCACTTACATGTCCCACATGACATCCCTCCCCTTTGTAATGTCGAGATCTATTTATTTGACTCCACTGCTTCAGCATTCCCCAGTGTTGCTCTGCTTTACCGTGTCTGTCCCTTCTTGGTTTCAAATCTGGCAGGTTATGTAGCCTATTTGCACTATCTTTGATTTTGCAATCTCTATTCAACTGACTTCCATTGCCTGCTGTTTGTAATTTCTTGTTTTGACTAAATATCTAAATGTGTAAATGCTTTTATGTCCTTGCAAAACTATGATGTCATCAGCATGTTTGGATTTAGCAGAGAAGTGATGGAAACACTGTCTATTTCCATGGCTGTAAAATAGCCATCTTTTTCTCCTTAATGAATGCCTAAGTTCTCTGAAAACCTGAAGAAAGCCACACAGAATATGGCAGAAAATGTAGACATTTTCCTAAGGTGCATTTAGAGAGATTAAAGAATCCTTACAATTGGCTAGTATAGAGAGGCAGGTCTACCCTTGTGTCCTGGGAACACATCTCATCCTAATGAAGCGTTACAAGACACTGCAGGCCTCCAGTAGCATTCTGGCTGATCCCTGTGTTCAAAACTGAATGTGCTTCTTATTCAGCAGGGGTTTTTTGCCCCAGTTTTTTTCCACTTCCTTTGGGAGGATTGCACTCCAGATAGCTCACCAGAAGGTTTTTTTTTGGATTTAGCAAGGCAGAGGCTCTGAAGAGGTGACTGGCTCTTTTGGGAAACTGAACAGTCAAAAGGGACCTAAATGTCTTAATGAGCATTACATAGTAATTAAACATGACACAGTTGCAAATAAATGCCTGTTCATTTTATTACATATTTTTGAAATGCCTTACTTGTTTGCTAAAGTTAGATGCTTTGTTTTGAGAAAAGGGTAGTGTACTGTACAGACTGAAAAGAGTATGTCTAGGTATGTAGTCACTCTGCTTTTACAGGGGAGAAAATTGAATTATACTGATGGCTGAATCATTGTTCAGGAATGATTTTTCCTTAGGCAGCAATATCCTTCTCACTCTGCAAAGAAAAAAGGTAGAGAGCTGTAAAGCAAGAGTCAGTAGTTAGTGCTGCCTGGGCACTGCAGCCCACGGTGCTGCCTCTGGCACCAGTGCTGCTACCTCAGATATGCCTGGACTCCTCCTTGGGCAGCTGGGTGCTAACATCATGTACAGCCATACCACCTCACACATACAGACAATAACCTGCATGCTGTCTCATCTCATAGCAGGCAGTTCTGCCAAAATTCAGCAGAACAATGTGAAACAGCCTCACTTCTCACCCCCAAGCTGAGATGAATCAGGAGGGATGGCTGTGCTATATATACAGAACCCACTCAGCCGAAACAAGAGAGAGCAGGGAAAGCATTTAAATCCTGGCAGGGTAGATATTTTCATATCTGAATAAAATGAGGTATTTATAGCATTTACTGACACAATTTTTATTTACTGTAATTGGAACTGTTATTCAAACCCTCCTTTTTCTGAGTCGGCAGAAAGGGATTTTTTGAGACCTAGAGGACATTTTAACTTTCCAAAATTGAACCTGAATTCTGCAAAACAGAGGTAGGAGGGATCTTCCATCTATGACTGTAATGTCAGAGAATACAGCTCTCTTAACAGTCTCCTGTATCTGTACATTTGAACACATTTATTATCACCATGAGCTGCTGTGTAATTACCATTGTTCCAAATAAAGTTCCAATTTCATTGCTGTTTAACTATGTGCATTATTTCAACATAACTGTGCAGTTTTACTCATGTCACTTGGAAAAAATGTTACAGTGTCATGTCACAAGGATGTGATAGCCAGGGTATGGCTGCTGGAAAAGAGTACGAAGCCATTTTTTGATCTACCCTAGCACTGTCTTCTGGAAAAGACATACCTTGGTCATTTAAGGTAGATGCCTGAAATAGTTGTGAATATCCTTTGTGTGACAGTGTCTGAAGAAACTTTAGTGCCACTAGAAGTGGGAAGGTAAAGATGTTTGGTAAATTCTTCCCCTTGGATCCGGCTACAGTAAGCATATCCATTTGTTGACAATGTAAGAGCCTTTTTCCGGGGAATATTTCTAAATAACTAAATCTTAATTCTGAGGTTCGCTGTTTAACTCTTGTCTGTGTTTTGCTGAGCACAGTTTTTATGTAATAACCATAATCTTAGGGTCATGGCAACTAATAGTTTCAAACTTTTGTTAAGGATTTAATGTGCTAAAACAAAAAAAAAAAGGAAGAAATGTGACATGCAACAGCTGTAATTTCTCAGCTAAACAATTCTCTTGTGGTATTTCTTGTAGTTTTCCTACACTATATTTTATCAAAACACTGCGAAACACTCTTCTAAGGAAAGTTCACTGTTGGAGGAATGTTCAAATTAATATCTTAGTATTATTCTGAGGAAGAGGGGACAGGACAAGAGTAAGGCCCCAGTGGCCAAGTCATGTTCCCAGCCACCTCAAGGAGAGACATGAGACACATACACTGTGGCGGGCATGTCTGGCAGCAGCTCAGACCAGAGGCTCTCTGTAATCAGGGCAGCAATATCCCAAGGATACTTTGGGAGTAAGATATGTTTGTGCTTGTGGTTTGTAATTCAAAACTGCCTCTTTCTTGGTGTTGGAGGTGGGAAAGAGGGCAGTTTTGAAACTAGATCTGAGACACTGGGATTTTGGAAAAACAGAACGATTTAGTAAAAATTTTGACATGTAAAGAGCAAGAGTCACAGTAAAAGGTAGAAGCTACTGTCAGAGCACTACTTGGCATGGGAGGCTGGAAAGCAATAGCACTGAGATTACACCTTGCAAAAAGTAAGAAAGTCATATTAAAATCATTTAGGTTGGAAAAGACCTCTTGAGATCATCAGGTCCAACCACTACCCCAGTGCTGCCCTAGTCCACCACTAAACTGTGTCCCTAACTACCACATCTACATGTCTCTTATTTAGCATGCACCATGTCCGAGGATGCATGTTACTGGAGGGTGTTTAAGTATGTATAAGTGTATTTTATAATGAAGTAGTAATGAAAAAATTGGGGACCCCTGGTGGTCTAGTGGTTAAGATGCAGCGCTCTCACCACCGGGGCCGCAGGTTCGATTCCCGATCCTGCTTCAAGGACACTCCCCCGGGTAGATGGAGCTCGTCAGCCCCTAAGGCCATCCATCTAAGAGAAAGTCACTCTAAACAAACCTACATCCTGAGGACCTCACTGCCA
>JAWWLV010000045.1:28067599-28138802 GCA_035041135.1 Platyrinchus mystaceus
CCTAAAAAATCCATTGCGCAGGCTTGAAAGGTAAAAAGACCTTTCCCAGATCTTCGTTCGTGAAGACTGGCCACACACACACAGTAACAAAATGAATATACCTAGAGGAATGGATGATATTGGCATGTGCCTGAGATACAGTATTCTGTCAGTGAACTTCTTAACCAGTGCTAGAGCAGAACAAATCAAGAAGTAAGAACAAGATGTGATGGATGTAAAGGATGCATTTATATATTCATGGCAAAAAAAATATTAAACAAAACAAAGAATTGCACACTGCAAACATGATGACACATTGCCCTAAAAAAATAGATAATAGTCACCATCAAGAAACAAAAGGCAAGCAAAATATTCTGAAAACAAAGAAGTAAAAAATCTTATAGAAGTATTCTGAAAAATTGTTTCTAAAATCATATAATATTCCAAAGAAGCTGCATGCTTTTTTAGCTTGGTTTTAGTATATATACAGGCAGAGTTTCTCCCAGAGGGAAAAGAGAAAACTTTGAATACAACGTTGCAATAATGATTATATGCAGCATTTAAAAGAAAACTCAAAAAACTTATTACTACCTTTCCAGAGGATCATTAATTATATAGTAAAGGTTTAAAATAATTATATACTAGACAAAACACATGAATTCTGAAAGTGATTACTTCAGTTTCACTGTAGTCTTCTTTTTACAAATTTGGAAATCACGAATTGCAATGTAGTTTTTATGGGGATGAAGAAGGATAGAATCTAGAAAATGAGTGTAAAAAAGGATGTTCAGTTTTAACATTTACCATATTACTATCACTGGAAAATCTGAGTACTCTGAAACAGTATGCACTCTGAATAATAGAGATCATTAATTTGATCCAGCAAATTTGATAATTCATTTATTATTCAAAAGACTGTATCCTATATTAACTTTTAAATATTCAGTTTAGATACATAATCTGACAGGTCAAATGTGATACGAGATATTATGTCAGAATTATTCACTTTCTTCTTTCTCTGTAACAGGTATTTTTAGCTCTCTGAATGATGGTCTTGCAGTGGACAATTCCTTCTGAGATAATGGCTGAACAGAAGATAACTGTTTGGTTCTTTATCTATCATCTTATTACACCTTCTTTTGTCATCTCTCTGGCAGGTAAGATAACCTCCTGTTTTAATTCATTAAGCTAACTCTTCTTAGTTTTATGTGTTTCAAGGTCAGTTAGACTGTTTGTGCAGAAAAGTTTATAACAAGACAGATCTGGACTTCAAATCTGTTCTTTTCTGTTCTAATTTAGTATATAGAATTAAATATTTTTCTAGATTATAATAATGGTATCAACTGCCTGTTGTTCACAGATGATCAACATGTTTATAATAATGGAAACATGAACGTTTAGAAGAGACACTAAACACAAAATTGTATAACATAGACACTTTCTAAAATTCACAAATTTTCACCAGCCCAATGTAGTGGTAGGGTAATACCGTATAATACAGTAGGGTAATTCTGCATATTCTGATTTTAATTTTTAATTAAAAAATTTAAAATGTTTCATAAATAGAGATGGGGCCATAAATACTAAAAATATTCTGGAGTCATATTTCTAACATCTGAAATTACAGAGATGTTTGCAGCTAAAATTTTAGTTCCATTTTAAGAGATAGGAGGACTTTGTAAAAGTGAAATTCAGGATTAAAATCTAGTGTCTGTTCCAGCTGTTCCAAACAACTTTTGAGATTTGTAAAACTTGTTTCATATTTCCATGAAAATTTAAATGAATGCTGATTTTTCATTGCTGTGATGAATTATACTGCCAGCATAACCAGAACATACATGAAATATTGACCAATATTTGAAAGTGCAAATACTGTGTACTAATATTTTGGTTATTTTCAAGGTAAGCTTTAGATCCTTCCCTATTTTGAGGGTCATAGACTTGCTTAATCTGGTGTACCATTTCAGGCAGTGCCTCACTTTCACTAGCATAATACCATATTGTTTATTATTGAGTCAAAAAATCTGAATAATACTGTGTTGTAAGCTCGTTGCCATTAAGAAATTACTATATAGCTCACAGAAATGCTTTCTGGTTTAGTAGGAACACTACTTTATTCTATGAAAGTTTTGCATATCGTTCTTTACTCCACATCTGAGTTCAGTGGAGGATTTACTGATGCCTAATAAAAGTCAATATCTTCACAATGTATTTATTATGTATTTCAAGGGGGTTTTTTTTCCTTTGTTAAGATATGAGGCTTGCTGATAGCACCAAAATTATAACCTTAAACTCACACTTTAATTCAGCAATGGGATTTTTCTGAAACTAAAAAACAAAAAAAAAAAAAAAAAAAAGATTTTGCTCTGGACTTGTTGACATCAAACAAAATAATCAGCTGTGGTAGCAAGTGCTGGACACTGATGGATCAAAGAATTGAGTCAATCACTGAGGAACAAATGTTCAGTTAATTTCTTAACAGGCAGGACCAAATGATTAATGTTATTATGTATTCTGCACATTGCAGTTGTGCTTAGAAGCCAAAAACCTTGGCATCAGAATGTACCTCCTGGCAGGGGCCCTCAGAGTGACTTGGGAAGGTTTTGTGCTGTGAGGGTCACGACATAGGAAGAACTAAGAAGGCTGTGATGAGATTGCATGCAGTTTGAGTGTGCACTGATACTGTCATAGCAACATTTGTTTGATCTCTCACTTGACTGTTCCTGGCTCTGGTAGATTCCCAAAAGAACAATAAGAGACGTTGATTGGAAGGGTTTTGAATAGGGGCAGGTTCAAATTGTGCTGTTACCTTTCAAGGAAATTTCCTAACTTATCTTCTGGTATGGAATAAATACTTGGTTGCATTTTTCATCAAAAGCCAAAGTTATGGCCTATGACTGCCTCTAAAGGTATGGCACTATCCCCCAATGTGGAAGATTCATAGCCTTATATCATCAGAGGGAGTTACTTCAGTGTATTACTGTAAGGCTAAGTAGTGCACACACTCTGCTCTTGGACCTGCTCTATCCATTTCAGTGGAGAGGAAGTCTGCTACTGTCACCTGGGGTTTATGGCACCCATCTAGATTATATAAATCTGGTGTTGCAGTCTTTGTTCAGCCCCACTTGAATCTTGGTGGAGAGTTTCTCATTTCAAATGGGTGCTGGCAGTTAGACTGAGCAAATTTTCTTCTGAATATTTCCTGGCAATGAAAATGTCATGGTATCCAGAAAATATGTAGCTGCAGTAACCAAGATGAGATATAATGGTTTGCTTGGAAGTGTTCACATTATAGTTAAAAAGTGAAAGATACTGTAGAGAAAGAAGGAGCACGAAGTAGAGTGATCAGGTCAAGTTCTAGGAGGTGCTCTTTCACACATGATACTATCAAGGGGAATGCTGGCGATGTCAAGAGTAATGGAGAATGTGTGAATCAGGGGTGGTTTTTGAATAAAGATCGTGAGTTCCCATTTAAATAATAAGGCACACCAAGACCCCGAGTGAAGAGACAAGGTGGCTGGGAACAAATGTTGAAAGCAGAATATTTAAAAAGTTGCTTTAGCACCTTTTAACAAAGCACAGTGTTTCTCTAGAGGTATATTTGGCTCACTTTGCCTTCTGTAGTGCTGGACCCACAGTTCTAGGTAGTTCTATCCTGTAATATCCCTTGGCAAACTGATCTGTGACTGTAGTCACAGTTTTTGCAACCCATGGCTCCTAAACAGACCTTTTATATTAACTGCTCTGGACCAATGAAACTGATAGCTTCCAGATACAATGTCTTTTGAGATGTCTTACCCTGTGGTCTTCCCCAAGTTCAAAGATATCAGCCAAAAAAACTGAAAGTGTTCAGAATTCACGCATTTGACTGAACATCTAGAGCTTCCAGTATTTAACAGCTAGAATTATTGGGGGAACAAGGATCTAGGAACCTGGAGCTGCACTGACTTGAGATGTTCAGACTTGAGCCTGAAGTGGTGACAGGTATTCTGAGACTCTATAAGCTAAGGGATTTTATCTGTTTTCAAATTGATCTTTTTCCTGCTGCAGAAAATTCTAAAAAAAAAAATCCCAAACTGAAATACATGTTTTTTTTAGAAATTTGGAGTTTGCCTTGGAGTAAACACCTTGAATTTTTGTCCAGTTTTGTTTCGTGGTAATCAGAGGCAGAAGTTGAGAATTGTTGCAGTGACTGGCCATTTCCCATCAGTGGGGAATGTGCACTTACTTTACTGAAGGGAAGCAAATATTACATCAATCAGTGCATCGGAAGTTTAGGCAGAGATCATCTTCTGCAACGAGGCAGGAGCAGCATTTATTTTCCAGGTAAATTATTGCTTGAAATGTAGTCTTGCAGATATAAACTGGTGAAAAAGCCATAAATAATTTGGTCTTTCACTTACTGATAGAACAGACAGTTATAATAAGGGTTGCTTTTCAGAGTGCACTTTGAGTAGTGTAAGGCAGGTGAGAGCAGCTAGTCATTCCTTAGGGAACATGTCGATGATTGTCAGTCCGCTGCCAAAAAAGTTATTTGACTCTTCTCTTCTTCCCCAACATTTCTCCAACATTCTTCCAAGTTACCTTTGACTCCCCATTAGATTTGTGTCCTATTGCTAAGTTTGATTTTTAAACTTTTCTTTCATCTGCTGCTTGCCATATAATTCAGGGAACTGAAGTGTATCTTCACTTGGAATAATAATCTTGCACCAAAAGAATTAAGACTGTTTTTCAGCTACAACTTATTTCGTTCTTCCAAAAGACTAATTAAAAGCTGTAAAGACCCTATACTTTATTGTGCTTAATGAATAGTTGATTACATTTGGCTATGAGAGGAAACAGTAATGAAAAATGTTCCTCCATTAATTTATTTCACTTCAAACAGTTCTACTTTTTACTTTGGGATTTGATAGTACAGCGCCAGGCAGTACCTGAGTTTGGGTCACATCTGTCCTCAGAAGGCAGCTTGTCACTCTAGTGAGTCTTCTGGATTGTGCAAAATGATGTAATAGTCCAGGGTTAAAAGTGTAAAAAGCTTCTCTGATTTTTAGGCAGCCCAATGCCTTATTTCCAAAAATCTCTAGGAACTCAGACTTCAGTGAAAGCTGGTAAAGCAAGAACGACAATAAGACACAGAACCACTCAGTACAGGGCAGTTATTTCTGTGAGTACATGAGGCTGCAATTAGACAGCATGCTGAAATTCTGAGTATGTTGCTGTTATTTCATATGCACTAGAAAGGCTTGTGTGGGGACATGCTGTAGAATGATTACAGCACTTCAGCTTCATCCCTAATTTGCTGGGCCCTGTCTTCCCTATGAGATCAACCTGTTAGGCTCTTCAGTCACTTTTGAAGTAATAACACTCAGGTTTTTAAGGAAGAATCACCTAAATCATTTATGTATCTAATAGACAAATGAGAGCATGTTTAAAAGTACAGTAATTGGAATTATCTGGCATTCCTCTTGCCAGTATGAGAAGTCAAGCAAACTGTACCCTGTCATTATTAGGCATAAGTGGAGAAACTTGCTCTGCCAAGGGCTGGAGTTTTTTTATACTTGAAATTCAATGTAAAGGAGAAAGGACATCATTAACTAGGCGGCTCTTCAAGGTCTCCACTGGCACATAGGAAATAGGAGTAGTTCTGCAGTTTTCAGTCCAGAAAAGTAGAGGCAGTGTTCCCAAAGACAGTCTAAACCTTTCATATAATATGAAGTGGGACTGCTTGAGTGGTTGCCTCTTCTGTTTGAGTGCTGACTAGTTCTTGGTAAATGATGTCCCTTCAGCCTCTTGATTACATACACTGGTACCTCTTCTCCATCACAAAGATGGAATCTTCTTCATAGACCAAAAAATACTATATCATGACTTTTTTTGACATGAATACATTTGCTGCTTCAGCACATAAAGCTTTCCCGGAATGCTAAGTGCAATTTTACCCACATGATTGAGAGAAGTAAAAAAACGATCCAGCTCCCAAACCTTAAATTATTTATGGCTTGGACTTTTTCCAGAACAGTAGGTTCAAAAGTACATGTTGTGAACTGAGGGCTAGAATCTACATTTTTTTAAAGCTTTTTATCACAATGTAAAGCATTATTCACATTTGCTAAGGAGATATACTAATTTTCTTCTAAAAGAAGAAGTGGATGAATATACTTAATACCTGTTTACCTTATGTGTCATGTTCCTGCTTGGATCTTAGAAGACCATTTCATGCTACTGCTGGGTGTCTGATATTCATAAAAAAATAATCACAGTGCTCAGAAACGTGGAATCATGGAAGTTTATTTTTATGTTCCAGAGAGCCTGGTAGAGATATTTTAATTCATTCCCAGACCATCTAGTTTCTGAGCATGAGCTTCTCCGATACTAGTAAGTCCTCATTTCTCTGACATATAGAAAACAGTTCAAGATCTAAATATGAAATGGTTTCTAGGCTTGCAATGCTGATACAGAGCCTGATAACTTAGTTAAACTGATGATGAATGAATCCATGGTTCTTATGTTCAGCATACCTTAGCATTCAGGGTTAATCTAGCCATGCACTGTGTCAACAGATCTTTGTCCCTCTCTCCTGTGAAAATATATAACTGTGCATACAACACTGTCAGGTAGATCAGTACTGTCACCAAATGACTGTCTTGTGCAGCAACTTTTGGCTGCTAAGGAAATAGGTAGGTGTACAGCAAAGAGGAGCAGAAAGAGAAGGAGAAGACTAGTTAGAAAAATAGAGTTGTTAATTAAGATACTTTTACATCGGTGCACAGTGGGAGTGATGAGATCTTAAGGTTTTTCACCTGATTTAGCTTCTTTCTGACATTGACCTTTGGAAAACTTTTCACTGTGACTTGCTGTCGCTAGTCATGTCACAATTTGTGGTTTTTATAATTGATTATTCTTCAGCAGAGAACTTGAATATGTGCTTAACATTGCACTTATTCAAAACCTTGTTCATTTGGATCACCTTATATGCTTAAATTTTGTGATGTACAAAGTTCCTGAAAGAATATGAGAGTCCTTTAATAAACTTAAATAAGTACTTTCAATGCTGTCTCATTAGTATTTGCTTTAAGCAAACAGTATTACTATTTCACCTTTTCTAAAGATGAAGTTAAAGATTTTAGTGTTTCCAGCAGAAGCTCTTGTAGCTATCCCTTACTAAAACTGTTACCATCTCTTTTTTGATATTTCCTTTACAGTGGAATTATTAAACATTTAGCTATCAAAACTATTGCTAAACTTCTTATAATTATTTTCAAAATAAATTGGTTTATCTAGACTTTCAGAAATGAAAGTCATACAGTTTTGCCTTTTCCTTTTTAAAGGAAAATGGTAATTCCTTAGTTAAAGTATGCAATCTGTAGGTTTTGAAGAACATTCAAATCTTTCTCCCTTTGTTTTTCAGCACTCCCATCTAGTATGTGGAGCTTTGATCCTCTGATCTTCAATTTCTTTACTATTGAATTCAGTCCATTCACAGAAATGCTTGCAGGATTAGGGCCCTAGGATGCATCCACTGTATTTTCTGAATATATGAATCTGGAGGCGTATATTAGCCCCACATGTTTTACTGTCAGCCCTTCAATGTATTTCAGTAATACACAACATAGTTTCCTCTGTCGGTTTCTTTTGTAAATGGTAACTTACACGCTCATGTTTTTCTGTTTAATACGTGCAAGCAAGTTGTTCTTCCTGAGTAAAGCACTTCTTAAATGGTGCTGGATATGGAAGCCCTTCTAGGAGCCTGAGTGCCCTAAGTACTGGTTAAGTGAACGCTTGCTCCAGTTTGTTTAATCAGCTGTTTCTCTAATTAAGATTCAATTACTTCTCTGGGGTTTTTTGTGGTTTAATTTGAGGATTTAGTGGGATTAAAGACACTTCAGAGCAATAAAAACAAATGTACAGACAGGCATCCATTAAAAATACCTTGCACATGATTCACACTATGGGAATGATTTCAGAGAAGTCACTCTTGATGTCCCATTTAATCTAGTTTCCCAGTGAATTGCCACATAACTATATGTCTGCCATTTCTGATGAATCACTTCATACAAAATTGTGTGATAACACTTTATATCAGTCATGACAATTCTGTTCTGAAACCAAATGGGTGTCACTTTTGTACATTCCATTAAAAAACAATACTAACTTTATAAATAAGGAAAAAGTTAAAGTATTATTTTTACTCTTAAGTAAAGAATATTCCAAAGCTCCTGCATGGATATGTAGATTATAATTACCTATAAGATAACATGGAAAGATGTATCTTGTAAAGTAAGAGTAATAGTTAGCTTACAAGATTTTTTTCTTATTCCCATACTAGTGATACGAAGAGAGAATGATGCACAAGTGTCCAGCATGGTTTAGAGATCTGTATTTGAGAGACATTTGAGTAAATCATTAGAGAAGACTAACGGTAAAATTACAGTATGCTATTCCCTTTGGAAATTTTCTGGTTTTTTCTAGTTTTCTTCTAGTCTTCTAGACCCTTTGCACTGGCACAGGTCTTCATCAGGGAAAAAATCACCTCACTGAACTGACAGAAAACTAGTCCAGAAAGCAAGAACTGAATAGATTTCCACTCTCTTTAGCTTTAGCAACTACCTAAGAAATCAGACAAGCACAAGCAGTATTGCAGGAAAGCCCAGAAGGGAAATGACACTGCCCAGCTGCAAAGTGTCACTTAGAGAAAGGATGACAGGACCACCTTCAAGAGGGAAAGGTTCTTATACAGGAACTGTGATCTCATCAGCTGAGAGGAGATTTTCTTGACCTTAGCAAAGAGTTCCTGATACGTTTTAGCACTGCTGAAACGTCTGAATCTTGTTTGCAGAATTCGCTGAAGAATGCCTCGAGTAGTCAGGTGATAGCTTTTGCTCCAGTTTAAAATACAAATCACAAGAAATGTACCCAAAACATAGGGTTTAAAGGTGTTTGAGAGGTCAGATGTTCTATCCTCTTGTCTAAAGCAGGGCCAAAACAGATGAAATGTGCTTGTCATCTCATCCTCAGTTTACCTAATACATCCATTTCCTTGATCTTCCCCTACTTTTACTTCTCCCCTTTTTCATATAGGCACAACTTCAGTGAGGTGATCCTTTTCCTTGTCCTCTTAGTCTGGCCTTCTTCATTCTCCAAACTTTGCCACACAATAAAGTGTGAACATTTCTTGGTGATTTTTTCACAAAAACTTTCTCTTCTCCTCCCACTTGCTGTTTCATATCACTGGTCCACACTCAGCTTGGGACTAAGAAAGGTTTATTGGTTGCCACACCTGACATTCAGTCTATGCATTTTAGTCTGCTCAGCCAGACATCAGAAAACATTCATAATAGATTGGAGCAGAAGTGCCATTATAAAGCATATGTGGTAGGTGTGAGAAGCAGGTGTTCACTCAGTATAATTAATAGTGCTGGCAGCATTAAAAATGCATGACATGGAATGCCTAAGTACTCTGTAACACTGTTTGAGTCCTAAGGTGAAGAGTCAGCTGTATATGATCTGGCCATTTGCTGCTGGAGGCTTTTGTTACTCTGTGTCTGTATTTAAGAACTGAACAGAACATGCCATCGTATTTGTGGCTCAGTCATTCTGGGCTCTGAGCAAATATGTGAATCTTGCCTTTTCAGTCTGAAGCCACTTCTTTTGACCTAGCAATGTGTAGATTTTTCCATCATGTTGTGCTTTGAAATGTGAAAGCAGACTATTTTTCAAAAGCTCTGCCTTTCTTTCTAGCTGCTGTTGTTTCTTTGAAAGACTTGTCTTATGTTAATTAGTTTTTAAAAATTAAGTTGCCTGACCATATGGCTCACAGCATAACTGTCTTCTGGACCTGCTCCTGTTTTCAAGGGAAATTGTGATTTCCACCCCCCCGCCCCACCCCAGATTTGAAGTGGAAAGGGAACTTGCTTTTTATCTGTAACCAGTCTTCTTTTAGTGCTGTAATTCAATGTCTATTTATGAATATAGAATTTAGGAATAATAAAAAATATATCTGCAGGAGGAATGTTTTATATATATACGGTATTTTAACATTGACATTATTCATATTCTTTAGATATATCAACAAATTATAGGTTTCCTAAAAACTGTCTAATTTAGTCTAAAATGCTTTATAACCAAAGACAGGTGTTTTAAGGGCAAGGGTACAAAACCATAATTTGATTTAAGAACATTCATCTGTTACATTGCCAGTTTATCTCCTGATCTGTGAGGATATTTTAAGTGTAGCATACAGGACATGTAGCAGATTTTTATAGGCAGCACAGATAATATTACAAAATATTAGAATTTTTCCATCCTTAACCATTGCTTTTGGAAACTTTTTAATTATTCAGCCATCTCTGAAGATCTTATTAGTAAAACTGTGCTTGTTTTGTTTGTTTCCCTTGTATTACCAGATTCTTGCAGTCATTTTCCAGATCTCTGGCATCTCTAGGATTTGGAGCAAGGCTCTGAACTTGAATGGAAAGTGAACCTGGTAGCAGTCATGTACTCCTTTCCTTCTCCCATGAGTTTGTTTACAAGTGTCCATACTGTTAGTTCAGTTTCACTAGAAACCTGAGAGAATTAGAGAGCTGTGTTGTCTCAAAATTTTGTCTATATGGAGCATGCACCATCTCCTCACAGAGCCATTTTGTACCTAGAATGCATATTTGCTGTTTTCACAGAAAAAAAACCCCAAAACAAACAGTCACATCCTGGATTTACTGAGCAGAATTTTCCCAGAACTTTCCACCTTTGCTCCTAGTCTTGCTCTGCAGATTCCAAAGAGCAACCTTGTATGCTTGGAGGAGATGAAGAAGGGAATGCATCAGGAGCAGGCAGAGCCTGCCACCTTTACAACAGCATCAGTAAATGGAGGATAAAAATTAAAAAATACAGTTTGTTGTCACACCTGTTTGACATTTATTCACCTTAAAGTGCTTTTGACTTTAAAAACTGAAATCACTTTCAATATAAGACCTTTTTAAAATTTTATTTTGGAGGGTAGAAAGCTAACATATGCCTCAGATGGAAAGGAAGGACAGGTGTGGTCTGGAAACAATGTAATTCTCAGCTTTGATATCCAAAATAAGGGGGTTTTGTCTGATGCAGTAAAGATTCTTGCTAAATATATAAAATCATTGGAGATGATTAGATTATAAGATCAGGAATAACTGTGGGTAGTTGTTTTGGATCTGGACCTGTTTGATGAGAACCTGTTGTTCTCTGTGAAATAAGTTGGTCTCACTGCATTTCTAAAGGGCATATATTCAGTTCATAATTATCTCCACATCTGGCATAAACAGTGACAAATAATTAATCTCAGCAGCAAAAGCACGCAAGGTAGTATTGGAGGGACATAGCTTGAGTTACTTTAGTTCTCAGAAGGCAGGGGTCAGTGAAGGACAGCCAGCACTTCTGTTATCTGTACTGCTCCGGTTTTGTTGAAGCAATATAGAACTCGACTTTGGGGGACTTGCTATTTGGCCTTCACATTTTGAATCTGGAAGGTGTCATGCTACTTCATCTTCAGTTTGACTGGTAATTAAAAAGTTATTAATTTAAAACTCTATTCTGTTTTCAGAGGAAGGAAACAAAGGTTTTGGACCTGTTTTTGAGGAGCAGCCTATTGATACCATCTATCCAGAAGAATCTTCAGATGGACAAGTTTCAATGAACTGCAGAGCTCGAGCAATTCCTCTTCCTACTTACAGGTAACCTCTCTTGTTTTGGTTTTCAGGCTTTGCTTATTTTACTGAGCAAGTGTTTCAGATTGTGTTATTAAATGACTTAAAAGGTTAGTGCAAAGTCTTGAAGGCAGGAAAAATGGGGAGATTTGCAATTTCTAAGACTCAACCTTGCTTCAATTTGCCAAAATGTCTAGACAGTGTTGAAAACAGTATATTCCTGTTGTGTTAAATGTTGGATCCAGATCTTAAAAAAAAAATTACCTTAAAAAATAATTAAGAGGCTACTTTTCCATCTTAGGCTAAGGATGACTGAGGCTCAAGTACTTATTCTTCTTCTTGATTCAGAATGGCATTTTTATCCTATTTTGCTGAAAAGAAAAAGACTTTGCTGTTGAACCTGCATATTCTACATCCCACATTGCTTTTGCATCTGTGTTGTAGAGCAGTGCTCAAGAATGTGTCAATTCTGGTACTGAAGACATGAAAAACTTTATTCTGAAAAGCATTTCAACTAGTTTTAATAGAGATTCACACATGACCTTTTTCACAATAAATTATATTATTGTAGAGGGCAATTCTGCTTTATTGTGTATCCATGTAAGTTTGTCACCCATTATCTGCTCATTATGTGAAGAGAAATGTACTTAAGATTATCACTGTTAAGACTGTGACTAAATTACAGTCCGGGCATAGGTAGAAAACTGCTGTCATTATACTATGGACAGACACAATTTCTTACCAACAAAAGAGATCCATTTCAGTAAATTATCCTGTTACCAGCCCCCAGTACTCACTTATGTGTGTTCCCAGAATATGGTTTCTAGAAGAGAAAAAGCAGTTGAGTCTGCCAGCTCTTCTTTTAAATCTGTTACAGTATTGTGATCAACTATGGTATTTTTCTGTCAAAACAGCGTAGTCTTCACTGCCTTTTCTACAAATATGCTAACAGCTTGTCTACCTATACAGAACCTCTGTGAATAGCCCTTTTGAATATGATCCCTGCTACACCACATTTTGCTGTTGCACTTATTTGCTCTTACCACACTTGGAAAGGACTGGAAGTGTAGAAAGATCAGATATGCTTAGATTTCGTACTCTTCTGATATACTTCCCCATCCCCTGTCTGCAAGATTTTAAACATACCATCTATAGATTGATTACAGACTCTACATAAATTTTGGTGTTCTTCTTTGACTGTTGTGGGCTCTGCAAAATTTGAACTAGTAAAGCCATTCTCAAAGGATTGCATTGCATCTCCAAGCTTTTCTTTCTATGAACAGATCTGATAATTAGCACTGATAGCTGATGTGAGGATAATTACAATACAGAATAAGGCCACTTTCCCTATTTCCTGACATCATTATTTTTACTATACCTCAATACATTATCTTCATTTCTTAGCCCCCTAACAGTTATTGAGCCAAAAGTTTCCTATCTCAGAGGTAAAAAAGTCCTTCCTGCCGTTTTTCATTGCAGCATAATGTACATTTCGGTACATTTTCAATAGTGCAGGAACACATAGGGTGTGCGCTCTTGTTGTTAAATACTTATGCCTGTCTTCACCTTAAGAAAAAAATTATTTACGCTGAAATAATCGTAGGATTTTTAAATGTATTTAAGTTGCATCTTTCCTATTTGTGCTTAGGAAATGTGCAGTTCCTCTCTGAGAATATTATGGGTTCCCCCTTGTGGACACAGTAGTAGATATAAACGTAAATATAAATAATGAGTGCTGGTTCCTACTCCATGTATTCTAACTTTTTTTAAAATCACTAGAAATCGATAAGGGCCAAATCTGGGCCACCAGTTTCTGTCTTAGTCTGTCAAGTGAATGTTCCAGTAATTCAGTGAAGTGGCTGTGGGGTTTTACCATAATTAGGGGGAGAATATTCAGCAGTTTTCTGAATCTAGTAAGTAGGTCTTAAATCAAGCACACCCCAGTTTTTGCACTGACTTCACTGGCATGTTAGGTTCTGCAAAACATCTTCATTACCTGCAGAAGGTTTACAAAAACTTCTTAGATAATTATTTGAGAATGTTTTTAAAATCCCCATGTTTGATCACTACCTAGCTCATTGACAGCCAGCTCAAACATCTCTTAAATCTCAGCCAGCAGTCATGTTTTAACCTATATCACATCTCCAAGAAGGCAGATGTGACACTCTTATATTTAAAAGACCTATGGAGTTCAAATCTGTGCCTTTTGCAGAAGAAAAGCTTTAAACATATATAGAAGTATATTAATAACTTCCTGTATATTTTATCACAATTTATGAGTTATTTTTCATATCATATTTCTTACCAGGTTGCTTTTTTTGGGCCAAATCTTACATCTGGCTTTTCTTTTTTAATAGGTGGAAACTCAACAACTGGGATATTGATTTAACAAAGGATCGCTACAGTATGGTGGGAGGCACACTTGTTATCAATAATCCAGAGAAATCAAGGGATGCTGGAAAATATGTCTGTGTAGTGTCGAATACCTTTGGAACTGTCAGAAGTAGTGAAGCCACTCTGAGTTTTGGATGTAAGCCAATGTTTACGTCAAAACATAGAAAAATTATTGTTAGCTTGGAATGCCCAATGTTTTACACTGCAGTGTCTTCTGCTAACGTGTGCTATAGCTGTTATTACTTTGTAAAAAACCCAACATCTTAAGTGCCTTAGTAATTTTGTAAGCATTTTATATTCTTTAGCATTCAGCTGACATGACATCCTTCCCAGTGAGTAACTGTTAAATTATTAATTGAAGAGACTCATGGAGGCAGATCTTCAGATAATAATGTCCAGACTCTTTTAAAATCAGGGTACGACCTGAGGGGAAATAGTCACAGAAGAAAGACACATGTGAGGGCATGTGATGATGAGGTGCTGCTGCAGTGCAAACAGCACTGGAAGGCATGCCACGTGCTAGTAAAGCGTGTTCCCTGACTCCTAGGCTACAGTGAAGATCCCTGCTGAGGGACATTCCTGTCAACTTCTGACAATCATGAGCTAGTCTGGAGAATGCATGCATATGTACAGACCTGCACCATCAAAAAATACATCAAATAAATGCATTGTAAAAAAAAGATGAACTAAATGAAGAATAATGTGAAATTTTACTGACTGAAGACAGAGTTTGGGATTTTTATTTTACTTTGCCTGAAGTTGCCTTTTTTTTCCCTGGATATATTTTTTCATCAGAGGGCAAAAAAAGGAATCCAAAAAAAAAGGAATCCACTCTAATTGGAGTCTGTTCACAAAGCCCTAGGTTCCCTGACACTAAGTGATTAGCACCCCTCCTGTCTTTCACCAGCTTCTGTGAGCAGAATTCACTCCTTGCTGTATAAGATCCAACATGAAGGGAGAAGTTCTGCTTTCTGATAGTAGTTATAAGATGGTGGGACCACATATACCAGGAAAATTTAGAGTCTATAATGAGCTGATGGATCATAGCTGATACAGCTGATACAGCTTTAGTCTGTATTTGCAGTTGATACAGTCTTAGTCTGTATTTACCCAGTGTATTTTCTAGAAGAATAATTGAAAGCCAGGTTGTTACTTCTTTTTAATGGAGAAAACATTAAAATTCAGTTTACAGGATATTTATTTATACCTAAAGCAGGTTTCAGTGGTGCCAGTCCTGAATAACCAAAAGGATTAAAAAAAAATTAAACCAATACACACAATAGATGAAAAAAGTGCAATCAAAACCATCTGAGGCATGTGTTCTGCTACCAGCTCACTGACTGCATGAGCTAAATATTGATACTGTGCTGAACATTTATACTGAACAGAACCCTAATATATAATGTTTCAAAGTGTAAACGATAATAGAGCAATGAGGCAAGGAATAGAAGAGAAAAGGTAACTGGAAACTGATAAATACCTGTTAAAACAAAGGCTGCTTTCATTCTTCTTTATATTATTATATTTATTTCCTTCTTCTTTTTAGTGATCACCCATAAGAAAACATTTCCTTTGACAATCACTCTAAAAAGCTGAATACAGAGTTGCTAAAATTAATATAGAAAATATCTGATCTTTAGTGGAAGCTTTTGTTCTTTTGCTTGTGCAAAACTGATTAAAAATGTCAACAACCATTTAGAAGTGTTCAAAAAAGTCTTGACCACCTGTATTTTTGTCTTACTGTCAAATTTACTGAAATTATGGAACAAAATCCACATTCTGTCATAAAATTCATGTCAATTAATCCTTCTGAGAATACTGTCATTAGTAGAATTGGATCTTTTTAGATCCAGTGCCTTCAAACCTGTTACAATATTTTTTAAGTGTTGCACACATTCTTGTGGTGGCTCCCAGAGTTTCAGAGTTTATTCAAGAACACCATAAACAAAATGTCCACACTTTAAATGCAAACTTAAAATTGCTACAAAAACCTTTAAAGCATCAAACCCTAAACTGCCCATATGCAATACAGTATCAAATTAGCAACACATTTGTTGCTATTGACTGTAATTTTAACTTTTTTCCTATTCCTGCAAGAGATTTTAAACACTAATCTGTTCCAGAGAAAGCAGAAATTAATAATAGTATCAGGTTTAAAAGATGGTCAAAAGATCTGCAGCAAGGAAACTAATATTTTAATGAGAGATCAATCAATATTTTGCATATAAAAAGTAGTTGTGTAGTAAGGTCCACGCTGGTGTTTGGAATGTGAATATACTCAAACTACTGCAGATATTGTATGAATAGAAGTATTCCAATGTGGATGAAGAGCTTTGCTTGCTTTAGTTACAGAACTTGTCTGGTCAAATAGATAATTCTTACTGGTATACTTACTCTCTTCTTTTATCAAAGAATAATATTCCAAATTAATTGGGAGATACTTGTGAAGAACCGAATACTTCCATTGCACTATGACAAAGGGTAAAATTTTTTAAATAAGAATCACTAGTCCTTTGAGTGGCCCATTACAATGCCTACCATTTAAGCATTGATCTAGTCAAGATCCGGTCATTCGGTGGAAGCATCTGTATTGTCTTCTGGTCTGTTTGAGTAGAATAAAAACTAGTATTTCAGAAGTTGGGAGAGATGTCTCCCTGAACACTGGCATAACTGTACTAGAATTTTCTTCCGGCATTTGACAGAGCGTAGTGACATTTGCTTCCTAGATTTTTGTAGCCACTCAGTTCTGAGAACTGTGGTTTCCCTGTGAGGATTCCTTTACCTTTATTTAATAAAAGTAGCAGTTTTTACAAAGTTAAGGAATTAATTATTATTAGATAACACATTAGATAATTGATAATGGATCTACCCATTACATTTTACAGTAGTGAATAGGCTCTGTTTTCTGCTTAGTCTCTTTTTGTATGTGGCTCAGTCCTGATTTTTTCTTTATTATTGCTAGCTGGCTGCACTTGAACTTAAGTTTTAGTTAGATCTCAGAGACACCCTTGGGAATTTAGTAGGACTGGACAGCTGCTTGCCATTGAAGAAAGCTGAATTAATCTGCATGACTTTAGCTTAGATGATTTTTGTGGTAGAATATTGCATTCAGAGGCTGTGCACTTGGCTATTACAGAGGTGTTGTTTGCACCACAATAGCATTTAGAGCAGGACTCCAGTGAGGATCTCTACAATCTTCCTGTACTTGGTGACATAGGAAAACCTCACAAGAGATGTTTCCTGCCTCAAGGTTTATGATTTAATTTCAGATTGGATAAGAGTGAAAAAAAGCAGCATAGTGCAATTATTGATGTAGCTGATGTTACTCATGCAACTATTGTCTTATCTCTGCAGATACCATTACTGCTCTCCCACAGTCTGTGGGATGATGAAAGACTTGTTTCTTCATTCTTTTACAATAGTCCTGTTATCCTGCTGCACAGAAGTTGATTTAAAGAGAGTCAGCTAAGTTTTCACCTGGGATGTGAGTCACTTCTGTCCCAAACCTCTGGCACTAAAGATGTGTCTGAGCTAACTGCTTGCAAGTCCTTGGCTGCTGGAGTTGTCAGAAAGGGCAGCCAGGTCATTTCAGAGAAGCCACTTTAAGTTACAGTAAAGAATTGGAAAAACCTGTTGAAAAATAACCTGAAATCCATTTCTTGTCTCTTCCTGAGATTCCTTCTTCAGATGTAACTCACCTCGCTACTCCTAGGGATACAATCTGCACCACTGTTTGTTTGGTTTGGGTTTTTTTCCTGGCATTTTCAATTATGATGACAAAAATACCATAAAAAAATTGATTTAATAAGGGCAAATAAGAAAAACTGGCATTAGAGGTCCAGAAGTATCTCTCTATTGTATTTCTATATCAATCTCTACAGGAGTGAAAATATTAATAATAATAATATTAACAATAATAATAATAAATTATTGTCATGAAAAACCTAATTCTTTTCCCCTTGCTTTCTTAAAACTAGATCTGGATCCCTTTCCACCCGAGGAACGTTACGAGGTTAAAGTGCGAGAAGGTGTTGGAGCAGTGCTTCTTTGTGAACCCCCTTACCACTACCCAGGTAATTCAGCTAAAAGTGCTTTATGTTCAATGTCTTAAGAGTAAAAGATAAATTAGTATTTCTTTTTCCAAGTTTCCTTTAAAAGTACTTAAATAGTAACTTTTATACAGCTTGAGAATCAAACATTTAGGTTAGATTTCCATTTCGAATATATGTTTGTCGTTGACCATATATAAAGGATATCGTTGAATTTGCAAATATGGTTTGATATAAATAAAATTACTCAGACTAATCTGGATAATTGAAGGGAGACTTGGCCTACCAATCAGAAGACCTGAGTATGTATCACTCTGTCACTGTGTCATCACAGACTTTCTGCTGGTCTTGGACAGGGCCCAGCTTCATTCTACCTAAGAAGTTACCTCAGCTGATACTATTATGGCTCCTGTTAAAATCATGTAACAGCAGTAGGCACCCTGAGAGGGTCAGAGATGAGGCAATTTATGCTCTGGAAGTTCCTTTTTCGCATCATTAGCTACTGAAGAGCTCTGCAGGGATTATGCCCCTAATCTCAAGTATCTGCAGTTCCATCGTGAGGGCTGAATTTGGCTGTTAGCATCTCTTCTTTCTTGTAAAATGGGATAATGATTTAGTTTTCATTTGCTGTTTAAGTATTGCAAGAAAATGAAGAGCTAAGATACATTGCTAGTTAAAATACTCTAATTTGTCTAAATCACAAGGCTGGTGAAGACTTCCCAGCTTCTGAATTGCATGAGGTCAAGACTCAGCTGCCTGTCTCCTCCCATCCCATTCCAGCACCTGTGGGGTGGTAGTGCCCGCCCAAGGGGATCTGAATGCAGTGTAGCTGGGTCCCCAGTAATCTGCACTCATGTCAGCACTACCCCGATGTTCAGCGTAGAAAGGTATGAGCTGGCTACTGAGGCATGTATAAATCTCTCTCACATAGCTGCCTCTCCAAAAGAAAGATCTATAAACTAGAAATCAGAGTGAAGTAATTTATATGCAGACGGTATTCTGTGATTTGAGTATATGTATTGACTAGAAGCTATTTTCCTCCAGATGATCTCAGTTATCGCTGGCTTCTAAATGAGTTCCCGGTGTTCATTGCTTTGGACAAGAGACGATTTGTGTCACAGACGAACGGCAATCTCTACATTGCAAATGTAGAAGCATCGGATAAAGGCAATTATTCGTGTTTTGTGTCCAGCCCTTCAATAACAAAGAGTGTCTTCAGTAAATTTATTCCACTTATTCCACAATCCGATCGTAAGTATTTGTTGGAAATACTATGTACATGCAGTGCTTTAACTGTTTGTATTATAACTTTGCTAATTCATAACTACTTTCATCTTTGTAAGGAGAATTATATGGCAAGTTATAATAGCTACTGCACAATGTTACTTGGTCCGAATCATTCCCATCCACAATGAACGCTCTGTGAAGGAAATCTCCATGGATTCATTTACAAATTTCCTTTTAAATCAAGAACAATTCTTATCCCCTTTCCCTCTTCTCATCTTTTTTTATGTGAGAAGCCCCTGTACTCATCCCAAAATCTTTAATATCTTTTCTAGTCTTGGCACTAATTCAAAGGGGTATGACTGTAAAGCAGAAACTTCATGTAAAAGTTGATTAAAAGCTTCAGGAATTACTCTTTTTTCCCAGGAAATCCCCCATGAAAATGGAAAATCCTTTTCCTCTGATGAAATTTCCTATCCAACAGTGGCCTAAGGGCTTTGTGTGTCATGGTTAATTCCCTAAGACACTTGTGTGGCTTTGTGTTACTAGATAATTTGCCACCATTTCTTCATGACAACTGCATGTTTTCCAAATAGTAACCAAATTTCCTTTTGACTCATAAAATTATCATCAATATTTCAGTGACCCTTTTATCTGTTAAATTTCCCATAGTACAGTGAAGAACTGTGATTGAATTTGAGTAATTATAAATTAGTGATCTTTATCCAAATTTTCCATGGGCAATATTCATACTGCCATAATCTAGAATAACTGCAAGAGGAGTTATACAGGGATCACCAGTAGGTAGATTTGATTACATTTGCATCCCAGTGCCCTCATTAAGCTGTAGATTTGCATGCTCTAGCTCCTTCATACCCTAACTGAGATAAAATTGAGCTTAAATTCAAAGTAATTCAAAATATTCCATCCATTCCACAAAGAAACCATAGAAAATAGAGACTCAGTTTTTTGTCTGCCCACACAAACAGTACATCCATCATCGCACTTCAAATGCCATTAAAAATTCTGTAAAAAATGTTAGGCATTGTCATCCAGAGAAAGATAACTAGTTGCTGAGTAAAACAATTATGCCTTACTAGTAAAAGTTCAGTGCTTAGTCAGACTTTGTGGATGGCCAGGCTGTTTATTCACTGTAGACAATAATTTTGTCTGGAATTTTACAAACAGTTTTTTTGAACTGTGGAAATTTTAGTATCTGTATAACTTTCTGCCGTGCCTTTTCTGAGAATCTTTTTTTTTTTGTTTAGGAGCAAAAGTATATCCTGCTGATATCAAGGTGAAGTTCAAGGACACGTACGCTCTCCTGGGGCAAAACGTGACACTGGAGTGTTTTGCTCTTGGAAAGTAAGTGTGTTTTAAAGTTACTGTAGAGCACTGTTTGCTTTCATATTTCAAGGACTGAAAATACGTTTGATGATCAAATGCTCTTTTTGTAGTCTGCAATTTAACAGCCAGTTCTTGAACATGCTGATTTGTACTTTACTATACCTTTTCAAGTCCGGTTCCTGAACTGAGATGGAGTAAATACCTTGAACCCATGCCAGCCACTGCTGAGATAAGCATGTCTGGTGCAGTTCTTAAGATCTTCAATATTCAGTACGAAGATGAAGGACTTTATGAGTGTGAAGCTGAAAACTATAAAGGAAAAGATAAACATCAAGCAAGAGTTTATGTACAAGGTAGGAGGAGCAATTTTGTTCTTGATGACGTATGTTTCTTTTACTTATGTTGGAAATACCTATATTTTCACACTTGATTTCAGTGTTGATTCATACCATCATTCTCATATACTGCTGTTCAAGTTAATAGAGCAAAATCAAAACTCATGCATTAAATGCCAGGCATAACATTTGTGTGATAATTGAATAACTACTCAATTTGTCTGGTTATAACAGCTGGCATATGCACCTTGACAGTTATGTGTGTTAGTATTAATGTAATTATGCATAATGGAAATTAAACCAATTTAGAATGCATGAAGTGAAGGAACTTCCTGGAAGAAAAAGAGACCGTTAGGTTTGTTACACTTTCTTGTTTTCTCATTTTGTTTCTGGTTTCTGTCTTAGGTCTCTCTCTTATTAGCTATACTCAGTTCTTCATTCCTCTACCCTCTGTCACTTCCCTTTATGCATTTGGTTAAATTAGGTAATAAAAAAATTGTGTCTTACTGCTAAGTGGACTTATTCCAACTTGACTCATTGACTGAGGCTTGTGCCACAAAACTGTGGCATGAAAAGGTAACACATAACATCTGAATCACTTTCAGAAGATTTCTGTCCCTTTTCATTGACTGTACGGAACATCTTCTGAGTTATGATCCTCATAAAGTGCTAGAACTTCCATAGGATACATTCAAAATAAGTGTGGGATGGTTGTTACTGTTTATAATAAGTAAAGCTAATAAATAGGTTCTTTTTGCTTAGGAAAAGCGAAAATGCTGGACTGTTTTCAATATTAATTTCTTAAATATCCGCTCTGGACCAAGAGAATAATTTATTGGAGATCCTTTTAGAACATACATAGTTTTGCACAATTTCATGTCATTTTACTATCATTTTTATGGTGTTAGTGAGTGATTTCTACACTGTATAATCTACAGATCAGAATAAGCAGTATGTCTTTGGTCATTCAGGAACCATTATTTCAATTCCATATTTTCTACTCATAAAAAGTAGTTTGAAGTTATTTTGAGTCTATGTTGTAAGACACAAACTTCTTCATTCTTTGTTTTGCTGGTGTATTGCTGAGTTATCATCATTACGTTGTGTTTCCTATTTAAGTATCATGGGAAAAGCAGTGGAATTAATACAACATAATGCTCATTAAATATGTATGTGCTATATTAACAATGCATTATGTATTTTATTCTTCAGCTGCTCCCGAGTGGGTAGAACATATCAATGACACAGAGAAAGATATAGGCAGTGACCTGTACTGGCCTTGTGTAGCTACGGGCAAACCTATTCCAACAATTAGGTGGTTGAAAAATGGTGCCTCGGTAAGTATATTAGCATAGATGATGCTGGACTGATTGCTTAGCTGATAGAAATGATTTTTTGAAGCATGTATTATTAAAAGGTTAAAAGAAAAATAATGATACAAATATTTGCTGATTACACTTGCATTAGGCATTAAAATCTATTTTTTAAATCTTTATCTCAACCTTCTCTTATTTCTTCAGGCTATTTAGTGTTCAGCTTTGAATTATGAACTTACCTTTTCACCATATGTTTGAGAGGTGGATATCTCTTTTTCTTCAGGCCTGTTGTTTAAATAAATGCTCTTTTCTCTTCTCTGGATAAAAAAATGTCTATCAGTTGCTCTTTGAAATTAATCCTTTTTGTCACATTAAGCATGAGTGTATCTTTAAAAATATAAGACAAAATGGAGTCAGTGGAGATATGAAAAGAAAGAGTATTTTTAAATTATTGGTGGTGTTTCTATATCCTGTATTTTTTTACATTTTTTCTAGACACAAATGTTGCAAATGTTTAGCTAATGTGAAGTTTAAAGGAGTACTGTTCAATAATTTAATTCTGTTACATTGGATATTTTGTTTAAATTAAGTAGATTTTCTGTCACAGAATCACAGAATGATTTGGGCTGGAAGGGTCCTTAAATATCATCTAGTTCCAACCCCTCTGACATGGGCAGTGTCGCCTTTCACTAGACCAGGTTGCTCAGAGCTCCATCCAGCCTGGCATTGAACAGTTCCAGGGCTGGGACATCCACAATTTCTCCAGGCAGAATTTGTCCAGGCATTTCAACAATGTATTTGAAGTTTATTGCTTATACTGTATGAAAAGCCATTAAAAACCAAAGAGATTATAAGAGGGCACAATGTAGAGCTGCGTCTGTTGGGCTGTGGTGACTCTAATCTTGGCAAGCAAACAAAAAAAGACAATGAGGCAGCTTGTTTTTGACTATCTGAAGAAAAATGTGTGAGGTTGGAGGGAGAACAGGGATATCACCATTGGCCATATGGAGATGGCTTAAACCTGGAAAAGCAATGCTCTTGTCTAGCTTCAGTAGTTATTGCAAACAGATAATTTAACAAGCAAGTTCCTTGATGGTCCCCACTGAACTTGGCTTTCACTGACAAAATCTGCATACTTGATTGCAGAAAGCAGTGTATAATTCTCCAGTACTACACCAGAAGATTATGCTGTGTGTTAATATGATGTTAAGATGATTTCCAAATGCAAGATAGCAAAAATATGCTAATTGCCTTGAAAATATAGCTTGTTTCTAAATCAGATAATTTTTAATTAGGTATTTCACTTAGCACAAAACAGATTCTTGTTTTACATAAGGCAGTCAGGAAATATGTTTCCTTTAATCTGTTCTTTTTTCAGATAAATAGTATTCTTTTAATCTTCCATTGCTCCATGCACTCCAATGTACTTAGTATAAGGGTTAAAGCTTTTCAGATTGATTTGCACAAGAAAACAATTTATTAACATGATGTTTCAAAAACCAATTGACATCTACTTGTAATTTACAAAATACCCCACCTCGCTTTGTGTTTTTATACACAGTTTTTAAAAATAAGATTAAGTATCTTATTTTGATTTATTATTTTTCTTTTTTATATTAAAACAAAATATATAGAAAATAGTTTATACTATCTCCCAGGGCAATCTTCTGAAAAAGTCCTACCTCACTGGGGCTTGATTTGACTATTGTTGTAAAACAATGTACATACAATAGAAAGTACTGAACAGTGAGCATGGTATAACAAAGCTTATGTGCATAAAATTAATTCAATCCCTTATTTCTCACTTCTGAATCAGTAGTGTTTTCATTGATATGATAACAGGGGACTGAAGAATAAATTTGTCTACTGATGCTCATCTAGGACTTTTCCAGAAAAGTATTGAACAACACTGAATCTTCTTTTAAAAAAGAAGGTGTACCCAATGTCACTGAAAAAAAACCAAAAAGAATGTGGATGAGTGTGAATTCTTCAGCATATGTAGTCTATATTAATGTCTTATTGTTTTATTGATTCTGTGTTTTAGTTCCGGAAAGGTGAACTAAGAATGCAGAGTCTGACCTTTGACGATGCCGGCATGTACCAGTGTATAGCAGAAAACATGCATGGAATTATTTATGCAAATGCTGAACTGAAGATTGTGGGTCAGTGGGATTATTTTTCTATTTGCTATTTCAGGGTTGAGTAATATAGCAGTCATATATGCAAGTATTTTTTGATAACAGATACCTGTAAGGATAAAGCTAAGAACCTTCACTCAGTCTAGGTGAGGTTTATTTGAGCTCTCTACCTGGATTTTGACAACTTCAGTAATAAAGTTCCTAACTTATGAGGCATGTTTGCTGTGTTATTTCTAATATTTCTCTACTGCTATTAGCCCTCAGAGAAATGGATAGTGCGGAAATCATATGCAGCATGTAGAGTTGCTGCCTACACTTTCAAGCTTGCATAATTGATTGAGAAACATTTTATTTTTTGCTTACCTATGCTTACTCTTCTGTGGGGTAAAATCTGCTGTTTCAGTTCTGCATGTTGTCAGTCACTTGGCCAAGCTCTTCCTCTTCACTCTCCCTTTGCTTTTGTCTTCTACAACCCATTAAAGCCAAGCCACAATCTTTGTGTGAAATAGAGCTGTGCCATTTGATGGCTGGATGTTATTATTAGTCCATTGTTCTCCTAAGGAGCATCAGTTTGAATTTCAGATCAAGAGTGATCAGCCTTTAAACAATTTCTGATGTTTTTACTGATGTCATTAGAGCAGGTGCACTGGCTGTATGACAGGGTTTTCCTAGATATCCCTGTGGTACCTCCTCTGGGTTCTTTCCACCTCACACTTGCCTTCAGACTTTCCCAAGACCTGAACTATTATTGGTTTTCCCAATGCATTGCACAACAATACCTCTTCCTACATTGTTTTTCCATTACTGTGTATTACTACCAGCCTGGATTACACAAAATGAGCACTTTTTACCTTTGTTTTCAAAATTCAGTGTTGGTAAGATGTGGATGTTTGTCAGTTTTGCTCTGTACTTCTGTAATTAACTAACAACCTTATTGCTTCAGACTGTGCACACACATGCTGGCATGATTAACGATGGTATTCCAGGATGCAAAATAGTTAAATGACTTTTTTTCTTTTATTTGGTTGCATATAGAGAGAAAATCAGTAAGCAAAGATCTGACCTCAAAACCATAAGCGAGGTGCTTACTACAGTCATGTCTCATTACTCTTGTACATCTGAGAGTGCACCTAAGGCCAGATGGCCAAATAAAAAACTGCAAAGAAGAGCACAACCTTAAAGTTCCTGGAGAGGGTTAAAATCACTGAAAAGTAAACCCAACTATTCTTTGGAAGTATGATCAAGTGAGCAACTTGTTACAGAAATTCGTCTCCAGGAATCTGAATTTTATTAGGACTGATCAAAAGGCCTTTTGAAAGGGAGGAACTTTCCATTGATTTCAGTGGACTTTGATCTTGTTAGATTAAACTTAGATGGAAGTTTCAGAAAGAAACCTCTAGTGTAACACAGCACAGAACTACATAATTATTTTTCCTGTTTCTTTTAGATCATCTACTTCCCAGCACATCTCTGTATCCTTCTCACTGGTCTAAATAATGGACATTTGTAAAAAATTCTATAGTTCTGTCCTTTATTGCATGTTTCAAATAAATTTTCTTTTGCAGTAAATCACTAACAGCAATACTTGTGTTAATTTTTGCTTTCAGCTTCACCTCCTACTTTTGAACTGAACCCTATGAAGAAGAAAATCCTAGCAGCTAAAGGAGGGCGTGTAATCATTGAATGCAAGCCTAAAGCTGCTCCTAAGCCAAAATTCTCCTGGAGCAAAGGAACAGAATTGCTTGTAAATGGGAGCCGGTTAGTATTGACTGTTAGTGAACACTTCGAGCCTTAAAAACGTTGCCATGTATTTCAATCTATCCTGTAGGCTAGTTCTCCCTTTTGAAGACTTCAGGGGCAGGAAAATGTGTGATTTCAGGAAAATGATATGCTGAAATATTGCTGTCAGTGTGGATCGAAATAGCTAGCAGGGTATCCAACTTTAGCCAGTCTCTTTGGTGCTGGTTACATTTAAGAATTTAATAGTATCATAAAACTCTAAGAAAAATATTTGAATGAGTACAAGTGCATAGAAGTACATGCTCTTGCTCCAGCAACATGAGACATCTAAATGCCACAGTCCCTTTAAATATTTTTTACTGTAAGAGTGTTTATAAATCCAGTAGTGAGATGTGAGCTTTCAAAAGACGTTTGTACTTTGTTCATTCACTTACTACAGTTCTAGAGGAAACATTGCTTTCAAATATAAAACCAAATTGCTCTTGGTATATTTTTTGCACTTTCCTTAGCATACGTATCTGGGACGATGGGAGTCTGGAAATTATCAATGTAACAAAGTTGGATGAAGGTCGCTACACCTGTTTTGCAGAAAATAACCGAGGAAAAGCTAATAGCACTGGTGTTCTAGAAATGACAGGTAAGCCTCCGAATTGTATTAGTTTGTTTTGGCTGTATTCCATTAATTCAAAATCGCTGATTTTTTTGATCCAGCATTGCAAGCTGTTCCATTTTTTTTATTTCTAATTCAATTCCTCATTAACAATGATATGATGCTTTTAAAGCATGTTGCTCAGAAGAAACTGGGTTTATTTTGCAGCAGTTCTAACCCTGTATCTCAATTTTTAGGGTTGATTTTTCCATAAGAGATTATTAAATCAGGTACATTAGGTTGACATACTTTAATGCATTCCTTCAATTTGGTAGCTTAGCACTCACAATAAGGTGTGATTCTGGGGCCATGATTCAGAGCAAGGGCACTCCTACTGACCTTTCTTTTTTTTCTTTTTTTTTTTTGTGTGCTCTAAGCAGGCTTGAGAGAGGAGTGTGCATGTTGAAGGGAATATGCATGAAATTTGTGAGATAAGGGCATATAGCCTTATGATTGTGCTACTAAATTCTCTTCCTTTATAAGTATTAGTATTTATTGATTGAGTACTGATATTCTTAACTATATATTTTAAATCTGATGTCAAATTATTAAATAACTCTAGACTACAGACAGGAAAGACAACATTCTGTAACAACTATGTCTATCAAAAAACACTGATCATAGGAGAGTCATTTACCAAATACATTTCTATCTCTGTTCCAGAAGTATATGCTGGATGTCTCAGCTCAGTGCCATAATAGTGATGTACTAGTGTAAGAATTAATCTGTAGCATCAGATCATATGAAAGCAATTTTCTGGATGATATATACCAAATGAGTTGTAAAATTTTACCTAATATTTGCAGTTACTTTTTATCATCTGCTGCTGTTACATATGTCTTAATATTACTCTCAGGCATTTAAGTATTTTGAAAGTTTATGTACATAAATATATCCAGCCCCTTGATAGTTGTATCAAACCTTCTAAAATCAGGAAGAACATTCGCAAACTAAATTCACATAGTGAAACACTTAAACCATATGTTTGTAAGCCTTATAAACTATTATAAAGACATTTTAAATTTTTAAGAATTCTGCTCTGATTCATCTAAAAATGAACACCAAGAGAATAAGACATCATAGCAGAAACAGAAGGGTCAGATGACATATTTCAAAACTGTTTTCACATTGTAGACAAAGTGGACAGTGATGAAGGTAATGAAGAATGCTTTAAAAGTGGCATTCCCAAGCACATTATGTGGCCCATAAAATGTCTCGGACATGGTGCATGACTACAGGAAATTAAAAAGTTAAATCTGAAACTGACAGGCACTGCAAAGTCTGATGGTTTTTCCCAGATGCTGCTTGTTCCCTGCCACTGGTCCACTATTTCAGCAACGTTTTAGACTGGTAGAATATTTATGTATACATTTAGAAAATCAGTGATGGTAGAACAAAATGCTGAGCATACAGGCACCACCACACTGGAATGGAGCAAGTATCCTAAGCGTGTGTCCACAGCTAAGACTTGAGATGGAATGTCAACTGGTTGCTCCAATGCACTATGAGATGCTCCATACTGCAAAAGCCAGTAGTTGTGCCATCCTCAGAGCCTTGGTATTTAGCAGCTTTTAGATTACTGGAGTAGGATCTGGGAAAGGCTTTCTTTCTGAGGCTGATTGACAAAATATTCCGTTTACTGAGGTTACTTTCCTGTTCTCTGGTGGAATGGAATGTGCTCCTTGGAGCATGCTTGAACACAGATTTTAACTAGTAGCAATAGTTCTTTTCTTAAGGCTATTGTCCTCCAGGTTTTGATACCCTACTCCAACTCTCATATTGGTGGGAGAGAGATTGTATGTCATGGCATAAGGAAGATACTCTCTGGCTTTTTGTTTCATATTAATAATTGTAAGAAAAGGAACAGATCTCACAGATCCAGTGAGTCCCTTCCAGAACAGTTGCTAATTTGCCATATGAGTTTGCTGCAATTATCAAGAACTCTAGCAAGTGTCATGAGATCTCTGCCTTCTCTTTTGTTTCTGTAATAATAAGGGATGTTCCTAGGATATATACAGTTTTCTTCTTTTCCTTGTATTGTTTTCTCTTTTTTTCCACATGTAGCTATTTGCACAGGTTTTTATGCATCCATTATATTGTTTCTCAGTAGATAAATTGAGATCTCAATCTCTGCAATGCTCTAATGAAAATCTGACTTAAGCTGACTGAGTAGAACTTTCTGTTCATTAAAAAGACAGGTTTTAAAACACAGATATTATAATTGAAACAAGAAGTGTAACACAAGTCATAAAAGATTCATAATGTACCTTCTTTCTACCTGAGGTATAGTCAATGAATAAAAAGAGTTTTTAATAGTCAGTAATGCGATTCAGAGACTGAAACAGCTAAATAGAAGTCAGGCATTTTAGGTGTAGAAGCTTTTCTTTGCTCTCTTTAGTTTGGTCCTTTGAAATATAGCTGTATGAATAACATGCAAATTGGAGTTTGAGGGAGTGGTTTAATATGTAATCAAACAGTTATGGAGCTGAGCTTACATTTGAATAAACATTTATTTATTGGAATTTTCCATGTTTGCCATTAACTTCACAGAAGCTACAAGGATTACTTTAGCTCCGTTGAATGTTGATGTCACCGTTGGAGAGAATGCTACCATGCAATGCATTGCATCCCATGATCCCACATTAGACCTGACATTTATTTGGTCTCTAAATGGCTTTGTAATAGATTTTGAGAAAGAACACGAACATTATGAAAGGAATTTTATGGTAAGATACTATAGATCCTTATTTAATTTGGGAAAATCTAGTTTTCTTTGTTGTGAATAGTTCTCTTTTCTGGTTTGCTTTTTCTGTTGTGTTGGTTCAGGTCCGGAAAGATGCAGTAGGCCTAGAACATAAAATAGAATTGCAATTTAGACACCTTACAGACACACATAGACACTTGCAGGTAGATACCTGAAATCAGGTATCTAAATTGATGTAAGTATTTCAGTACCTCAGTTAAATCTCACTCTGGTTATTAGTGAAAATAGCTGGTAAATAGGTAGCCTGGTAGTAAACAGGGTGCAGATTATCTCAAAAAAAGTGTGCATATGCATTCACTTTTACTTACCCATGTTTTTCTCATCAACATTTCTGGAATTTGGCACAAGACTGGGCCAGATGGTGGGTAGGAGTCAAACAGTCTGTAAACACTGAGCAAGAGTTTGTGTAAAGGCTAAACAAGTTAATACAAAGACACGAATTTTGACACATAGAAAGAGGAATCATAGTTCTTTTGTATTTGCATGTATGCTTATATTTTTAGAGTCTTCTATCAGGCTTATTCAAAATTAATATCTCTATAAGAAATCCTTTCTTTTTATGTCTGATCACATGCTGATTTATGTAATATTCAACAACCTCAGGGTGTTTGCCTATGTGTGTATATATTCTGTCATTCTTGGTTTAAATTATACAAAAATCCTTAAATTTATATACCTTTTTATTTTGTGCTTCCAAGAGGAACTGTGAATATATAGAGAAAAGGTTGCTAGTGGTACTTGTAGTGTCTGGGAACACCAGGGACCATGCTCAGTTTCAGCTCCATGTTCAAAATGATGTACCATGTAACAGTGCCTCCTGCAGTCCTCTTCCTAGGCTGGCAATATTATCTGATTTTACGTGGACCAAGAGATTCTATTTTTCTCTTTCAATATCTGTTTATCTCCATGTGAAAAGATGTTTCAAGCATAACTATTTTAGTCTGATTGGGAACAAACCAGCCCTTTGAGGAGTCAGAGTTGCCTCAACCTGCTCATTTGCTAAGTTGTAGAACATCCCTAAGAAGTCACATTGCTCTCTTTCAGTAAGAGAACAAGCCCATGTCCAACAATCCAGTAGAAGTATGCTAAAGTCAGCTTAAAACATTTAAACCCAATGACATAAGCCACTTTCTGCAAAAAATCCCCTGAAGTCTATGTCCAGACTCAGTAGCAGGGCAGTAAGCAGTTTGCAGTGTATTTTGTATTACCTCAGGAATTTTAAAAAGAAAGTAGATTTTCATCAGTACACTGGCATCTTTCAAATCATTTCCTTCATGTGGCTACTAAGCCACAGTTTTGATAGATTTATATTTACACTTTGGTAGTAATCAATGCATAGGAACACCATGAAAAAGGTGGAATCGCCTCTTTGGTAAAGATTGGAATGAGTCTGAGTGTCAGTCAAAATAAGAACTTGAAGAGTAAAGCCCCAATAAATTTATTCCTTGTACAAGAGCAAATAAAACCACTCTGTGTCAGACTTTATTTAGTTGATTGCTTTTAGCTACACAAGTCATACAAAGAAATTGTGTTCCATAAAAATCAGGCTGGAAGTGTTGATGAATCAGTGATTTGGATATGGAAAGTAAAAATGCTTTTATCAAAGGCGTTTGTAATGCAAGAGAAAGGAGTCTGAACTTTCTCCATCTATGGGTCATGTGTTGAACAAAAATTTTTATATCACTGATATATACTTTCATGTTTTCCTCTAAATAATGGAAATAAAAGGAAATTAGATTTTTTTTTTTTTATTTTAGGGGAAATTAATTCTGAAATTTTATCCTGATTTTAGGGCACTTTCTAGCAAAGCACTGCAAGTGAACAAATATGGAGCCAAGTAAGGGCTTCAGAAAGTATGTGATTTTCTTAAAAAATTGATGATATACAATTCCCACATGTTTCGTCCTCCAGAGAGCCAGTGGTCCTGGACTCCTGATCCCAAATTCTGATTAACTCCTAGACACTTCATTGAAATGTTTGATTTCAAAACCAAACTAGCCTAACTTTGCTAGACTACCTTGGTCTCTACAGACTTTCTATGGTCTGCAGAGAGAGAGAAAGAGGTGTTTCACTTCATGTGGGTGTTGAATCTTGTGCTGAAATATTTCCTTTTCCAAGAGATTATAAGGATGGATACTGCATGGGATTCAAAAGGAGCTGAAGAGCAACTAACTCTTAATTCACTTAGACAGTTAATGTTTAGGTTAGGTCCAAACATCAATTAATTTACTTTTCAGTGTGTAAAGTGTGTGTATCCATCTTCCTGAAGGATATCTCGTGGTTTGTTGTGTTTCTTTTGCATTTGATTGATACTAAATTATTTTAATGGAGGCAGCTTCTTGTTTTGCATTCCTACGCCTTACTTCTGGGCTTTCAAATGCAAAGCAAGTGCAGATAATCTCCATTACTCTTCTACAGGCAGCTTAGTCTTTATTGGGGACAGTAGAATTGCATTTGAAGTCTGCATTTGTAGTTATTAGGTTATTCAGCACTTAAGTAATAACAAATGCAGATTTTTTAACAAATTCAGCAAATCCAATACAAAGGTTTATATAGGATATAATTAAGAGGAGTATGAAATTTTTATATTTCTGTTTCATTCATTTATTGTATTCTTGCTTTAAGGGGTTTTCTCCTTCCTGCGCAAACAAAGGGATTTTCTTCCTCCCGTTTCGTCTCTAGCAGTTCTGAGCTGAAGTCACTGGGTGGCAGGTTTGTTCAGGCTCTCTCAGATGCAAAGGGTGAGCTGTTGTGATTTGACAGCAGCAGCACGAACTGCTGGGCTTGAAACAGTGGAGTCCCATGCTGCCACGCAGCTCTTCACAAAATAAAAAGATATTCCATCATGAATATTAAAATTACTGCATATGTGAAGCCTGCACTTCGTGCTGTAATTTCCTGTTGATGAGGGATCCTCATCTGTCTTCCTGATAATATCACTATTAATTTATGTGACTGTGCAGATCAACATGCTGAAACTTGATAGAGCAACAGTATTTCAGTTCCCAAAATAATACTAATATTGTTGTCCCATACACATAATGAAATGCTAATGAAATTCATGTAAGTCCCTGCACTATTCTTTCTTTAAATGGAAGCTTTGGTATCTCCATCATGACTGAAGGCAAAACTAACTTGCATTACATTAATACTAAAATTCATTTCTCAAAAGGACATTTGTCAGTGCTGGTTTTATTTCCTGTGACAGCAATATTTAAAATGGAAAAAATATATATGAATTGGTTAGCTTCCAAAGAGTTAAATGGAGTCTACAAAATCTTACTATTAAGTTGATTACTTTTGACTTTATTTATGGTTGTTCCTCTGATTATTTGATTGAGGAACTAAATATTATCAGTCCTTTCAAGTCCCAAAGAGATACAGCCCTTCAAGTAGTCTGAAAAATGTCAACATATGGTCATTTGTTATTTATAGGTCTGCTTTTTGTCATGTGTTTTTAAAGATTGAAAAGATTACTTTTAATATATATTTAAAAATGTATGTACTATACGAATATGACTATTTATTACAAAAAAAACCCCTTTAATATGTGAAGGTGTGTAACTGTTCTTTTCATACTTTTGAGTCCATTTGTATGGATAGTCAGGAAGAGGAACTCCATAATTAAACTGGTTCAAGTCAGAATCTTGTACACAGATTAGGAAGAGTCCAAATGTAGGCTGTAGTAGTCTTAGTCTCATAATGACACATGTTTTGCATACCAGCGGTATTCCTATTTGCGACATTATTTGTAAATTGTCTTAAGCAAAATCAGTAAACCTGAAACCCTGATATTTTTTTTACCATTTTATCTTTAATAACAATAATTAAATAGCTTTACAAGTTAGGTTAGATATCAGGAAAAGGTTTTTCACCCAAAGAGTGGTTGGGCACTGGAACATCCTCCCCAGGGAAGTGATCACAGCACCAAACCTGTCTGAATTCAAGAAGCATTTGCACCATACTCTCAGGTACATGGTGGGATTCTTTGGGCTGCCCTGTGCATGGTCAGGAGTTGAACTCAATGATCCAGATGGGTCCCTTCCAGCTCAGTGTATTCTATGATTCTGTGTTCAGGAACTTGGCCTGTTTGCAAATATCTTTCTTCTGTAAGAATTAAATAAAGACTAAACGGTGAATAGATACAGCAGGGCCAGATGATGAGTTTTGTCGTTTTGTCTGACTTGTTACTTGCTCACATTTTCTTGTGAATGAACGAAGGAGGCATTATTCAAGTTGGTGCCGACTTGGTGTCATGACTGCTACAGAGCAGGAATTAAGACCTGATGAATCCACACTAACTCTGAAGTGTGGATTCTGACTTAGCAGTGTGCTCTCCAATGTTCATAGGTTTAGGGACATGGCACAAAGGCAGACAGGTACATTCAGCATACAACTTGCAGGGCTCACAGCTCAGGCTCTGTGCAGCTTTGACATCACTTCTGAATCCAAGCTGTCTGTACATAACTAGCTCTGGTATCCCTCCAGCTATCATACAGTGGAGCTGGACTATGTATATACTTCACTGTATTCTCATAAGCTTTTTTTTCCTTTTGCAAATATTATTCCTCTTACTTTATGCCTCTCTAAAATACAGAAAGTGTTGCAGTCTTGTAGGATGACATTTGTAATATTCTGGATATATGTGGCCAGTTACTTTACATTAAAGTAAAACAGACATGGAAGGGCCTGTTTCTCTAACTGATGAAGGTGTTTAATTCCAATATCCACTACAGATTTCTAAAATAGGTGGGATGAATTCTAGATTGCAGACAGTGTTCGCCAAAACACTTTGTCCTCAAAACTGATGATTTTGTAAATCACAAAGAACAAGTTGAACTATAAAAAAAATCAGATTAGAGGAGTATGGGTTAATACATGCCTGTTTTTTTGTAAATTATTATCGTTTGCAGTTCCTTGACTAGTAGGCAAAGTTCTACTGCATGCTCTTGCTTCAGTAGGAGACAGTTTTATTGTATAAATCTCTCTTCCAACCCAAACTATTCTATGACTCTATGATTCCAGAGTTTTTTACAGCAGAAAAATATACAAGGGTTTTCATTATAATTTTTTTATTGATTTCCCTGCAGAATGTGTAGTCTAGCTACAGACCAGAAAATGAATAGAAAGTTTGAAAGAGCCAAGTGGAGTAAAATGTTTAGATAGAGTCATAGAATCATAGAATCATTTAGGTTGAAAAATACCTTTTAGATCATAGAGTGCATCTGTTAACCCAGCACTGCCAAGTCAGTGCTAAACCATGTCTCTAATTACCACATCTGCACATCTTTCAAATACCTCCAGAGTTGGTGACTCAACCACTTTGCCTTGTTGAACCTCACACAGTTGTCCTCTGTTCATTGATACAGCCTGTCCAGATCCCTTTGCAGAGCCTTCCTACCCTGCAGGAAATCAACACTCCCACCCATCTTAGTGTTGGCTGTGAATTTACTGAGAGTGCATTCGATACTTTGTTGAGATCATTGATAAAGGTATTAAACAGGACTGACCCCAATACTGAGCCTTGGGGAATTCCACTGGGGACCAGCCACCAACTGGATGTAGCACCATTCCCCACCACTCTGTGACCCAGCCATTCAGCCAGATTTTTCCGAGGGAACAGCGCACCCATCCAACCCATGAGCGGCCAGTTTCTCCAGGAGAATGCTGTTGGAAATGGTGTTGAAAGCTTTACTGAAGTCCAGGTAGACAATATCCAAAGCCTTTCCCTCATCCACTAAACAGGTGCCTTATCATAGACATTAGGTTAGTCAAAATAGGAGAGTTCAGTTATGCACTGACGAGGAAGAAGAGGTTATTTATGGACTAAAACCAGAGTTTTAGTGAGCTCGCTTAGTACAGTTGTTATATGGAGGCAGCAGGTGACTGTTAATGAAGCATGTCCAACCAAATCGACTACCTACTGCATTTGTTTCTGAAAATAAGTCCCAAGACTCTCTGAAGACACTGTCTTAATACATTGCTTTCAGTGCCGTGATGCATTAGGGAGATGCTTTAGACATGAATGAACTGAAAATAACGTATTTTGGCTAGATTTGGGGTAATATTTAGAGGCAAGGGCCTAATAGTAATGTAGTGAGCGTGGAATGACGTGGATGGAGTCAGTGGTTAAGGACAAGGAGGAGAAGGAAAGCAGAAGACATAGGGCTGAGGGTGAAGCCAACAAGCAGTTGTCTCTGGCAGAAACCTTTGAGGAAACCTATTATTAATCCACAGTGCTGTTTCCAGCACGAAGAATTCTAGTTGGTTTAAGGATGAAGATCTGCCAATCCCTGTGCCAGAATTAAAAAAATACTTTGCAAAAGCAGTTGACTGTAACTTTTATGTGCCCGTGAGACTTAGCAAGTTACCAATATCCATGTACCATCCCTGGTACAGGTAGCAGGAGCTGAGAAAGCCAGGTGTGAGCACTACTCAGAGAAATGTAGTTTGCAGTGTACTGTGAATTTTTGTCATCAGCCATAAAGTTGTGAGTCAGGAGCATATGTGATCAAGTACCAAGGTTTTTTCTTCTGTTGGAAGTGAAATAACAAGGCGTATCACCACAGGGATCTTGCTACAAAGCACAGTGTCCTCAAGCATTCTCAGTGGTATGCTGAATGGAGAAGAATGATATATTTGTTGGATATACTTCCCAGTCAACATTTCAAGGGTAGAATTAGCACTGTACTTTCTTTACATATAAATATAGCTCACTGAAGGCAGATATTCTTCAGAGGGAAAGACTGTCGCCCTTATCCAGCTGAGGTTTTTGTAACTATCATGTCGTCTGTGGCTTATAGAACAAAAAAAGGGAAGCTCTCCAGTGAATAGGATTAAGATAATAGAGCTGCACTGGGGGTGTTTTCCCCATGTTATGTCTGATCGCAATATCAGGAAAACAGCTATAATCACATTTACATTAACATTCCTCAGCAGCTATTGGATTATCTGTTCTACTTGTAGCAACAACATAGCAGATCCTCTAATGGCAGGATCAAACTAATTCATGTGAACTCATTTAAAGTTAATAATTTTAGGTACAGGTAATTGAAAAAGATTTTTAAAATTATTTCTAGCTTTGGAAAAACTGATCTCATCACCCAGAATCCCATCTCTGATTATTTCTTATCAATTCACTTATCATTTTTCCACAGCTGTGTATTAAATAGTGCTGAAGCTCAGATGTCTAATTTTAGAAATGGAATGGGAAAAAAAAAGAATGTCTCTGCTTACCAGGTTCTTCTATTTCTGCCAAGTTAGCTTTATTATTACAAAGGGCTTGTTAGTCTTATATTAACCTAAGTTTCTTCATTGTCTCTGAGGGTCCAACAGGAGTGAATACTGCTTTCAAGCAAAATACTGAATTCACGTAAATGAGTTTTGATCACACAGGGGCATGTTCTGATGGCTTTCAGTAATACAGGGCACTGACAAAGGTGATAGTCAAAAGAAAAAAATTAACATCAGAAATAGGTCATTGCTATTTTATAGGTCACAATGCTATTTTTGACACACTATTAAATCATAAATATAGAGCTTATGTGATGGAAGTCTTTGCTTGAAACTTGGTAAATACTGAGTGGTGAACCACAAATACCATTGGAACATCCCTGAGTACTGCTATCACTATTTCCAGTCTGTGATTCAGTCTTCTCTGAGTTAAGGAAGGCATTTTTAAATATTGTCATGCTGAGGTTTTTGAATCAAAACATGTAGTACACTCATATCTAATTTGTGGACATAATTTGCTGATGCCCATGCTCTTTATTTGCTTTGTAAGCTCTTCTTTTACCACCAAGAACTTAGGCTTCTTCTGAGGTATGGAAACCTTCATTACCAAATGCATAAAACCTTGCTCCAGGAGAGCTTCTGAACCAACAAGATACAATACCATATCTATGGTTTGCTGATTTTTAAATTATGTTACATTTTCCCATCTGTTTTTCATCATTTATATTTTAAGAGCAAGTTCCTGTAAGGGAAATTACTATTAGGGCAAGTACATGGGCACTATTATCATTAATAAATATAATAAAGTATTTTAATTAAAGTGCTAACTTAGGAATGAGTACTAAGCCTATTAAGAATTTGAAAACATTTGTTATTGAAGCAATAATATGATCATGAGAATTCAAGTTTTTCTAAACCTTGTTGTTTTGCCCAACCTTTGATTATATTTATTTGCAGATCAAAATGCAAGCAATGATCAGAGAATCAAAGGCGGCGTGGTTCTTTCTAGCGTGACATTTAGTGTTAATGAACTGAAGATTTATACACAGCAGTCAAATAAGGAACTGTTTGCCTTTTTTATTAAAACCAAAACCAGTAAGAACAGGATTGGAAAAAAAAAACCTGAAACAAAAACAAAAACACAAAAAAACCACAACCAAACAAAAACCAGGAACTGAAAACTCAAGGAACTGGAACTTTCGCAGCTTCTTTGTTGTAATTTTTGGAGGGCAGAGGAGCAGGTAGCTGCCCTCTCTATTCCCATAGAACTAATGACACTCCCACTGATTTTTTTTCCTGAAAGCCATGGGCAGCATTGCTTAGGCCACTGTAGGGCTTACATGTAGTTAGTCAGGCAGCCAGACAGAGTTAGCTTACGCAGTAATCCTGCAGATTTTCAAAGGATGCTGTCCTCAATAGCACTCTCCCTTTAGTTCTCGTGAATAAGCTGGCGGGCATCAGCACAGAAATGGTACTACCCCAGAATTACCTCATCTCTGTATACTGCATGCACTTTGGCAAATTAAATTAAAAACTGTGTCATATTAGCCTTAACTGAAAAGTGTGAAAATACATATATATATACGGACATAGTTTAATAATAACTAAAAGAAAAATGGTCTGAAATATATGGGATTGTTCACTGATCCAACTGATCTGTTTGGTCATTGCTAACAGCATTTGTGTCACTCAAAAAGAGAGAAGGTACAGTGTAACCTGCATTTCTTGCTGACCCTATGAGGCAATCAGCTGAATCATCACTAGCCAGAATTAAGCACTTTCTTTCATGTTGCTTCCTTGTATTGATTTACCACAGTAATTTCTTAAAGATGTGAATTCTTATGTTGGACCAAAAAAAGCTGGTGTTAACAGATTTCAGTTGGTGCTGAAATTTTATGCCGGCAGAAATTGAAGCTGGCAACCAAAATCATCACAGGACTTTGGAAAAGAAAAATAGTTTTATCTGGCTATTTTAATCTCCCTCTAATATAGACTCTGAGATCTCATTCTAGTTTCAGAACATTTGGGAAAGATTTAACCTTACTTTTCCCCCCCCATCCTTTTCAATCAGGAAACATAAACTGTGTGGCGTAATTTTATTTCATTTCTTCTGGATGTTTACATGCAGAGACACAGCCCATAATATTCAAGATTGTATTGAAAGTTTTTGTTTATCCCTAGAACCTGCAGTGATGGTAGCACTAGCTCTTACACTTAAATATTTAGCTGTTTCTTTTTTTACATACCATTTTGCATCTGAATTCCTATTGTTCCTGCATATGAAGGTTTATGGATTGGAGTGACTTATCTCAGTGTTTGGTTTGGGTTTATCAATTGTATTTCTGAACAATTTTCAGTGAATTAGGAAATCTGAATGTTGCCCCTTTTGATATAGTGTAGTATAAATCCATCTGGGTTTTTTGTAGCATTTTTACTTCCATGACAGCAATCAGATGTATTTTGGAGAGAACATTTGTGTTTTTTCTGAAATACCTTTAAGATTAACACATGTATAATGCAGTGAATTAGCCTAGTAATCTTTTTCTGGAATAAAATGCCGGATAGATGAGCAAAACATTTTAACTGTGTTATTTTAAAACATTTATGTAAATGTCTTCACATAAAATGTGTTTTTCATTAAGAATAGCTGTGGTGTATGTAGTAGTCTCTATTCTGTTCCTTGTTTTATTGGTACACATCCAGTTACTCAGTGGGTTCACGGAAGTGTCATAGGACAAAAATACTTCATTTGGTTTGCCTCTCTGTACAGCCACAGGTAGCAGCAGACATCCAAAAACATGGCTGTATAATTCCCAATAGTCTGCCATTGGTGAAGAGTATTGAGGAAAGATTAGGGTCTGTGATGATGAGTGTATGAGCCTTGTTGAACAGTAAATTGCTTCCCTGGGGGTTCTGCTGTTTGCCAAGGAGCAACAAGAGCTGAGCTGATGTGTGATCAGGCAGGGACATCACCAGCAAGGGCTGAGGATGCAGGGCAGGTCTTGGTGCACCTTTATTTAGGCTGTGATTGTAACCTGTCTGCGATAAAAGCTCTCATACTGCTTTAGGATTGTAAGGAAGAGCCAAACAGCATCTCACTCTTTTAGTAGGACACCATGACGTCATCATGCCAATGTGCATAAGAAAAGCAACTAATGGTGCAGAAAAATCATCTGATTGTAGTTTATGAACAAATTCTTGACTCAATTTAATGTTAAGATATGGTTTTCAAACAGTAAAAGGGCTTGTAAAAAAACGTTTTCTAAGATGTCTGGATTTCCATGTCCAGTAAACAGCAGCAGCTCCTCAGGAAGCACAAGACATTTTCAACAGCTGTCCTGTAAATCAAATTTATATTTGAAGGTGTTCTGTTCTCAAAGCAAGCACTTGCTTTTTGGAAATAGCAACCACTGTAGATCAGTTGGGAGGGTTGTATAGACAGGAATGTTTACCAGCTTCACTAAGTGCTGTTTTTGTGACAGATTAAATCCAATGGTGAGCTGCTCATTAAAAACGTTCAGCTGCGGCACGCAGGGAGGTACATGTGCACCGCTCAGACGATTGTGGACAACTCCTCAGCTTCAGCAGACCTTGTGGTAAGAGGTAAGGTCCTCAAGGTAATACAGAAATATGGCTGGTTTTTACCTGGACAAGAAGTGTTCCTGATTGTTTGGAATATTTTATTTCCCGTTAATAGATGACAAATTAAAATGAGAAGTGCATGACCATGTAAAGGCCTAGAAGTCTACTCAAGGTACTGATTCTATTGCAGCCATTTAGAGGTCTAACTGAGCATGTGTTTTCCTGAAAAACAATAAAGATTTTTGGGTATTTTTCTTATGTTAAAGCAATTTTTATATAGTTTAATTTGTTGTTTAATATTAAAAATAGATTTCAAGGATCATTTCAATGTATCCAATGTACAACATTTTTATACCACTTCTCTGTTCTTATAAAACTTTATGGATTAAATTATTGTGTATAATACTAGGCCTAGATTGAAAGGATTCCTAGTTTCCAAATGAAACCAGGACATTTGAGGTTAATTTTACCACTCAGTTTTTAACTGATTCATGTTGTTAAGTGTTAACTGCAGTCTCAAAATGCTGTACTTGCTCATATAATATGTATCCTACAAGAACTGTTACAATGTGAAATTTTAATAGCATGAGTTAAATTCTCATTCTTTGGGCATTTTGCTCTGTTTTGTTCCTCTAGGCATAACACATTCTGAAGTGCTAATGCTCTGTAGTGCTGACAGTTCAAAGCAGACATAACTTTTACTTTCAGCTGCACTGCTGTTGTGTTTTGCCCCACATTCAAGTTATACTCTACAGCTGTATAGCAGCTGAAGTAGAGCTAGTGTCTTGGTTCTGCATTTCTGCCACCTGAGGATGTTGTGGACTTGAATATTTCTGTATTAAATTTTTGCTGGGTGTCAACAGCCCGTGAATGGTCACCAGTTTTGGATAAAATTTCAATGGTGAAACTGCTGAATATATCTGAAAACTGAAAGAGAAGTCTCTGTTAACGTTCCTTAGTATTATGCAAGAAATTCCTTTTAAAAATAAAAGGAGAGACAAGGTGCTTCTGATGCCCTTTCTAAGCCAGTAATTAGAATCATTGCGCAGAGGTTATGTTGTGGAAGAAATTAATATTTGTTTTATGCTCAACATTTAGATACTAACACAATGAACACAGTTCTGCTTACTGCTGAGTAATTCGTAGTACCAATTTTGTCAGTGGAAGACTCAGCATCTTACAGGGGCAAGGGTAAATATAAAATATGACAAAGGTTACATTATAGTTTCCCTGCATTGGTAAAAAGAGGAAACAGCATAGTATGAAAACAAAGAGTTAGGTTCCAGAGCGTCTCATCAGTGAAGTGGTAAGGCATAGCCTCTGTCATTGCAGGCACATGAAGATATTTTGTCAATCCACAAAACAATTTTACAGTTCATATGGATTGTTCTATGTGATCTTATTTAAATTGCTGATATGTTCAGAATTGCTAGTGATACTAGTACACTAAAGACTGTGAGGCCCCTTGGTGCACAGCAGACCTTACTGGCCCTGCCCAGCCTCACCCAGCACATCCACTCATGGAGCTGCCCGTGGGCCTAGGAGCCCTGCCCAGCTCAGCCCTGGACCTTGCCCTGACTGGGACTGTGTTACAAATATGCCTGCCTCCAGCTCTGTCTCTGGCCCTGCCTCCTGGGTGTGCTCCAGACCTGTGCTATGAGTAGACGTCTTCTTGGTGGACTGCTTGGGTGTATGCAGCAGTCTGTCACCTGGATGCACCTGGCTCACTGCCCTTGGTTTCTAGGGCTGCTGCTCTGCCCTGTGGAACTGTGCTCCATTGCTGAAAGAACTGTCAATCCTGGGGTTATTTGTGGGTCCTGTCTCAGCTTTCCTGAGGGAGCAGCTGGCCCTTGGTGTTTCCTGGCACATTCCATTTTCAGAAACTGATAGTGAGGTGAGAAGCTCTAAGAGATACTTCCTGAAGAAAGTAGGAAACTTGTTGGGACTGATGGCCTTTTCATATTTTCAGCCTGAGGGCTTCTGAAGTGGGTAGTCTTGCAGTAGATCGGGTCTCTCATCAGGCCTTACCTACCTGTGTTCTTAGAGCTGGGGTAGCAAATATGTGTGTTACCAGGATGGAGAGTTGACCAACAACCCTCATCTTAAAAATCAGCTCTGATCAACTTCTGCTTTGTGCATCCTCTGTGAAGGATGTAAGAGGCTTTTCCACAAGCAGTGTTGTGTTTAGTCCTTACCTTGAAAGGGTGGTCCGAGGAAGGAAATTGCCTGCTTGTTAGAAGGATACATTAATTGAAACTGGTAGTATATGTCCTTGATTCAGTTAATTTTATTTGAATCCTTTTGCTCAGTTGTACAGAGAAAATAAAGAGCTCAAGAGCTGAAGATACATTTGGCACACACTGCATTTAGATCTGATGTGGATATCTCATTCCTTGTTGAGTTGTTTTTGTTTTGATTTTCTGTGGTTTCTCTGTAAACACTGCAGAGAAATGTATCATGTTATTGTTGGGTTTTTTTAATATTCTCTGAGACTTGTTCAGTCAGATCGTTGGATAATTATCTGAATCATGTTGGCATATTACTATGTCTGAATGTGGAAGCAGGAAATACTTCTCCACAGTTCTAATGCATTGTATCTGTTTTTACACAGCAGTTAATGTATATCAGATAACTGTGTATCAATATAAAACAGAATCATAATAACAATACCAGAACAGTCAATGTGAATAGAATGATCTGAAAATATATATAGGCCAAGTTTTTAAGTAGGTGCTAAGATTTGGATTACCTAATTAATATAAGTTTGGAGGTTTTAGAACAGCTTACTGAACATGGTGGTGTCTTTTAAAGATAAAGATTCCTTTACTGATATGTAGCAGTATGTACCTGCATCACTCTCTTCTTAGCTTTTTTAGTTTCTGAAAAATTCACCTGTGCCTGTTAATCTGCACATTTTGGCCTCTTCTGGGAACTAAGGCACAAACAACAATAAAAAAGTTACCCTTGCAAAGCAGAGATGTGAAAATAGTAGTAATTAGAAGAACATTTTTAAAAATTAAAAAGTGCATTTAGAAAAATTCAAGCATTCACTTCAGCTGAGTTTTTTTCTATTATTATTGTTCAGAAATAAACCAGAGGAGATTTGTTGAAGAAATGTAATACTGTTTATTAGGTTTAGTGTTACACCTGGCAAATTTTGGGAACAGAGGCCTATCTCTTCAGATCTGAAGTACAACTAACAAACTTAAGCCAACTGTGGATTGAGAATAATTGCTGTTATTTTAGCATAGCTAGTTATATAGCAGAGCAGAAATAGTATTTAATACTTGAAAACCATAGATATGAGACTCTGAACTAGTTTGGTACAGGCAACTTCTACCTCTGCTGGGTGTCAGGAACATAGCAGTACATCATCAAGCCAACATCTGAATCAGTTCATGACTGTTTATATTGACTAGACCTATGCATTTTGAAATTAATCTTTTTAAGTATCTATCTTTTAAAGATAAAGGAAGACACTTTTGACAAAACTTTTCTTCTTTGAGCTTAGTGCTTCTGTTCCTTTGTAATAGTCTTTGTGAGGTAATTCTGGTGCACAGAGGTTGTTCAATTTTACCCATGTAGTTTACAAGACAGTTTTTAGTTCAATGGGTATAGTGGATTCCACATTTTTGGCATGGATTTTTGAAATTCTTGTGAGAAGGGCTTTGTTGAACTGTAGAGGTTTCACTTAAGGATGTATCAGTCTGATGACGGGTCTACCACACTGGGATAATATGAAGGCCAAGAAAAATGTAAAGAGGTCTATTTGAAATTTCTTTCAAATATTCTATAATATGTGTTACTGTCTTTTCAGTTAAGATCTCAATATTACTTAGGCAAGAGTCATGGACATTTCATTTGGTAGTTACTAAATGCAAGAGCATCTCTCCTCTGAATCGCTCTGTAGAGTATCAAAAATTAGTGAACTTTCATTTTCAGAATATTCAATTTGTGAATTGAACTACTGTTTGGGTTTTTTTCAGGTCCTCCGGGCCCTCCTGGAGGTATAAGAGTAGAAGAAATTAGAGACACTGCTGTAGCACTTACGTGGAGTCGTGGAACAGACAATCACAGCCCTATTTCTAAATACACTATCCAGTCAAAAACTTTTCTATCTGAAGAGTGGAAAGATGCCAAAACAGGTAAGAGTAATGCCAGAAGTAATGAAGTCAGTAGGTTTTAAAGTTTATTGTTAGAAAGCTTCGCTAATCAGAAAATAGTCACAATGAAAGGAAACCAGTAATGCTGTTAATGTCTACTGCAGGGTTTAGGAACGGGTACTGTCCTGTCACTGTGTTGTCAACAGGTTTGTTCCCAGCACTTGGAGGGCCTGAACTGAATATCAAGAAATAGAGAAAAGAACAGGGTAGAATTGTTACCTGGTTTTTGCCTCTTTCCTTATTGCTTGAAACATTCAACATCACCTACTAGAATTGTAAAATGTATTTACAGGTTAATTTGGATGACAGGCAGATGTCTTCACTTCTGTATTTGTTATGGCGGAAGTGAATTAAAATTGTCTGGTTTTTTTCTGGGAGCAGGCTAAATCCCAGTTGCATTAAAACTGGCGCTCCTAGAGAAAACATAGCTAAGATTATCCTTCTAACCACTGGATGTCATCATTGTGCCACAAAATTGCAGTAAAGGAGGCACTTATCTGAGCACAGGATATGCTAGCATAATTTATTTCCACAAGATTTAACGTAAATGCATAAATTTTAAACTATTGTTGAACTACTAGCATCTTTGAATGCTTTATGAAGGATAGCATTGCCACAATTTATACAGCATTTCCCTGTTAAATGCTTTTCTGTGAAATTAAGACATCACTTACTCAACATCTCTAAATACTAAGAGTATTAATAGTTTCAGTGACTGTCTTTCTTTTAGGTTGTCACTTGAAACTACAGGTAGATGTGTAAGAAATAGAATGATATATTGACCTGAAAATCTGTTACAATTCTTAGAGTAAAAAGTTAAAAATACTAGGCCTACTTAAATAATATTTTTCTTTCAGACTGTGTACTGTATATAGCTTTACTGGATATAATTACCTCCATCAGCACTAATATATGACTTACATGAAAGTAGCTTGGAAAATGAAACAAGAAGGTTCCCCAGTCCCTTCCTATCTCTTATATCTTGTTTATAGTTTCTGCAGAATAGATTTGTTAGAACTTTAAAAAAATAATTAATGTAGAAATTAGAGCTGTTCAAATAGCTGATTATTTGCTTCAGTAAAATACATGCAGGAGGGAGGATCCTTTTAGACCAGCTTCTACTTTCTTTAGGATAAATTACATTTTATTTTCTATTCCTTTTTTTTTAATTTTTAATTTTAAAAAATTAACTATGAAGAAACAAGATTGTAGGAAGATATAGGAAGAGTTTATGAACAGTGTGTGGCAACTGATACGGCTTCCTTTTGTTCTGCACGTTACTGGAACTAGAAATGTATGTCTAGGAGATACAAGGGTTGGTTTCAGATCTTCACTTCGGTTCAGAGCAAACACTGTAACCATCCTCTCACATCTCAGGAAGATTCTCTATTTGCAGTGTTATAGACATGATGGGATGAGCTTCTCTACATCTCTGAAGTTCTCTGCTTCCTGGAATTATTGAGCTAGTCATTAAGACATGCATTTAAATCTTATCCTGTAGCATGGTGAGTGGGATTCACATCTTGAGTGGGAGATTGTTGAATTCCTTTTTAAAGAAGCTAAGGGAAAAGATATAAATTATTAATTTCTGAAAAGTTGAAATTAACTATTCTAGTGTTTTCAAAATTGTTGCTTTTTCATTTGAACCACACTGAGGAATTTTGATAAATAGATTATTCCCTCAAAAAATAGGTAAAGTCACCATGGTAACCATCACTGGCACCACAGCAAGCTTTTACCTAATTACTTGGATGCTCCCATTTTTGGTTCAGTGTTCACTTTCATCTGAAAGAAGCATGATGACCAGTCCAAACTGATCTGTCATTAGTGTTTAGGCTGTCGGTTAATGCTGCTAATTTTCTGGGTGTGGAAAGAGAAAATATACTTCTGTGTTGCAGTTTGGAAATATTATTGTTGTTACTACTGCTGCCATTGTTCTAAATCATTCATTCTGGGTTTCATAATACTGAGTGTGTTTTATGAAAGAAGTGTATTTTACTTCACAGTATGAAATACGTATGAACGAGTTAAGTAATAGGTTGTTTACATTGATGTTGCTCTTTCCAGTTAAGGGGATCAGATTCTCACTGTGTTGTGGATTTTTAATTTTTCTGGGAATTTGTGTGACAGTAAAATTAAATTAAGAGATTGAAAGTAGCCCAGGAAAAAAGAATGCAAATTTATATCATGGTTTGGATGGTACTGGAGGTTTGCAATGGCTCTACTGACTAGACAGAAAAATAATTTGAGTAAGGATGAGGGAGAGTGGTGGGCAGGTAGAAAGAAAAATAGAAAGTGTTTTTCTTTCTCCTTCAGGGCCTCACTTTGGAACAAATATTTAATGATCATTAGGAAGAGGAAAGTTGTGTCATCATCTAGTGCTTACACTGTTGTGCCCATGTTTTTTGCAGACATTGAATTCATATTTTAATTCCAAATCAGCTGCCTTTCCAGTGCAGAATATCTCATTTCTCATCTCCCTCTGAACCCAAGACTCTAATTTGACAAACAACTCTTGGCCCACGCAATAAATGAAAATACTCTCTCTTTCCAAAATTCCAGGCAGCTATAGAAACAACCCTATTGTCTGTGAATTGCAGACAGTCATGAGTTGCTCATTTTATTTATGGTAAAGAAGCTCATCTTTATGAGAATAGTAAGTATTTTCACAGGAATGACAAGAACACTTGTCCTTGTTGGGTTAGAACTAGACAGCAAGTTGTAACATGCTCGCTAATAAAGTGCACCAAAGTAGGACCACATTTTATAAAGCACTCTCTATCAATTGATCAAACTCTACATGTCTGGCCCTTGTCTCTCTGTATCATGAATTTTTATTTCACTGTTTCCGCATTCCAGATTTTTCATTGCATTTGTCTGTAGGTAAAATGAAATTCCAACTACAATATGTAATTAGGAAGGAAATCTCATACTACATGTACTAGTTCACACCCAGTTAAAACTTACAAGTCTGTAAGGGTTTATTTAAGATAGTTTCATAGTTTCCAAATTCCCAGTCCTTGCCACGAGTACTACTTGTAAAATATGGTATTCCTGATGTACAACGTTGTTTTCTCCAGTTGGCCATGTCTAGTTGCAGAATAGTAAAAGTTTTGACAAAATCAGCCAAATTGTTGATATCTTATTGTAAAAATGCTGTTTTCTAAAGCATTTAATCCTTTTTTTAGATCCATCAGATATTGAAGGAAATATGGAATCTGCTACAGTGATCGATTTAATTCCATGGATGGAGTATGAGTTCCGGATAATTGCAACAAACACTTTGGGGACAGGAGAGCCCAGTATGCCATCACAGAGGATTAGAACTGAAGGCGCTCGTACGTAAACAAAAAATATCAAGTTTTTTTAATGTGTTGCTTAATTTTCACATTTTTATTAATTTATTTTTTAATTTTGGTTTTTATTTGAAAAAATCATTTTATAGGATTCAAGTCCAGAGAATATGTTTTCAGCTACCCATTACTATATATTTTATTAAGCAAATATCAAACTGTCCATAACATCAAAGCAGACAGAAAAGACACATCATGATATGGTAAATATGTCTCCATTACTGAAACAGAATCATACTGGGTCTTTCAGAGGTCCCTCACTGTATCTGTCAGTCAGATATTGTGTGCATGAATGCATGCACATGTCTGGGACCACTGTACAGGACTTCAGAAAAAACATGCATGTGTTTAACAAGGAAAATTTCCATTTACCATTTGGTTTGTGTTCTAACTAGAGAGTACGTGACAGGATGTATGTTATACTGGATAATGCCAATTTTCTGTGATTGAAGGTTTGGTCTTGTGCCTTCTTACTCCCTGTCAAAGATATGGCAGTATCCAACACAACATATACCCTTATCAGTCTAATTGCTTAGTGTTAATAACTCAGAGCATATTTAAGGATACACTCTAGGCTCAGGCACATCCTTTTTAAAATGAATTCTCCAAAATGAGGAATTAGGTGTCATTATTCAGGATAATATATTCTGGTTTGACTGTACAAAGGAGATAACAGCAGTGTTCTAGGAGGTAATGTATCACTGCTAAAAGAGTGTATCCAAAAAAGCCTGTATTCCACATACTAGCACCTATGTGCAATCTATGTATATTTATAATTGTTGTCCCAGAGCTTGAGATTTGAAACTAAAAATGAGAAACCAAAGTGTAAAAGTTAACTTTTGCAATTACGCCTGCTAGGACGTTGCTTTGATTAGATAGTATTTTCAAGGTAAAATGTATTTGAGTTATAAATTTCAAAACATTTTTTAAAGTTACATTTGGTCCATTAAAACGTTTGTTGCTTAGGGAGAAAGGAAATACAAATAGTTTAAATTATTCTTGATAAGGAAGGAAAAGCTACAGAACTTCAATACTAAAATAAAAGGAAATTACTGCCTAGAAAATTGAATATTGGCATCATATGTTTTATGACTCAACAGCTGTGTTTGAAGGCCCAGGAATCTAACTGAGAAGTCTACGCTTGCTTTTTGGAATGCCTGGTGCAAAACAGACATTTTTAAAATGTCAGAAAAGACAAATACAGAGAGAAATAATGCTTACAGATGGAATAGGGGTAGTGTCCTGCAATTTGCAGTGTGCCACATTCATGGCATTTCTTGTAGCCTCCTCAAAAATGGCATATCCTTCAGTTTTGTAGTAGGATGTAAAGCTTTTGCAAGAGATAGTTGGTTTAGTCAGTAGTCTGATTCCCCAGGCACAGCATCACTGTCACCTCTGGCAGAGTGTGAGACATGTTTTGGGAAACAAAGCAAAATGTTAATTTAATCTTACTAGGCATCAGTCAGCATTTCTTGCCATGCCAAAATAGGGTATAAATCAGTTACAGTCTGCAGAACAACTGCACTCACGTGTGTTTTCTGCCAGGAGCTGGAGTTTGTAATGAGCAACAGTAGGATTAGGCTTGCACTGTCAATGTCAAGGGTACTACAGAGGCAGTATGCACAACTGCATGTGCATTTTCATGTAAATCTGGAAAAGGTAAGTAACAAACAACAACCCATGTCCACACACTGTAGTTATTTTTAACATTTGTTCTGTGTTAAACAGCATCAAACAGTGTTTTACTGTATGAGTGACAAATAATGTCTTTTAAACTCAAAAGTTGTCAGGGTCTCTTTTTCAATTTTGAAGTCTCTCATCTTGTAGATAACTGTAATTTCAGTAATTTTTATTAGAATGCTAAGAATGTGTGCTATGATTTCTGGTTTTAATGGTATCTGCTTGCTTCATGAATACCATTTCACAGTGATTTCTTGAAATTCAATGGATCAAGGTCTGTTTTAATGTATTTTAGTTTCTGGATGCATTAGAGTAGTTGTCTAAGTGTCTGAATTAGTAACCTGGTCTTAATGGGGAGAGAAACCTAGGATTAATGGCTGAGAGAATGAGGAAGATTCTCTTGAAAAAAGTGATTTGTAAGACATGAAACAGTCTTTTTTTCTGTTCTTTGGCAGCCTGTATATCTTCTTCAACTACTTAAACATTCTAGCAACTCTCTGCTTCTAACTTAACACTAAAACTGTTTACTTAAAATAGGGTGACTTCAAGGTCAAGTAATAAATTCAAGCTTCCTCTCAAATTGTCATATGTGCACTTAGTCTCATTCTCCACTAATTTGTTTTCTTAAAGGCCACAGCACGAACCGTGGACTGAACGCTGGTTTCAATTTGAAATTTATTGTTACATTTTTTTATCCTTTCTGAAAATATTCGTTCTGCTCTGCTTTGTATTTCTCCTCAGCTGACCCTCAGAGAAGGCCTCAGCAAACATCTTACTTACATAATACAAGAGCACTTGGGAACTATCCCATTATTACCTTATGACATTCACTGACTAATGGAGAAAATTCCACTATATAAGAATTTTTAACACATAGAACATGTTAATGTAGAAAGGGCATGGAGCTAATGCATGCACACCTGAGGCATATTTAAGGCGCTGTAGGTAGGCTATCATTTCCTAAGTTTTCAGTGATATTTTCTTTATTCTCAGCATTGAGTGGCAGCAAATAAATACACAAACACCATAAAGTATAGCAGTAGAACCATCACACTCAGTGCAAAGAGTCTTAAGAAACGAGAATATAGGAATGGTTTGTAACAGAGTCCTTGAGAGTATCCTGCTTTACTGCTCAGCTGTGCACTAATGATAGATCAGCAGATCTTATTTCATTACACAGAATATCAATGTAAAATGCGATTAGTAAATTACTAAGTGCTGTGCCAGCTTTGCTTATGTACATCTACCCATTCTGAGCATGCCAGTCAAGAAGATATGTGCCACTAGTCTAGAACTGGATTAGGATGCCAGTGTTTCAAAGATAGAACCATGGGTTTAACCTTACACATGGCGAGTAAATCAATTGAAGTAGATGGAACTGATCACAGTGTGTTAAGGTAATTACAAGTGCAAGTCCTGTGTGTCTGAGCCGTTGGCATACCAATATCTGAGGAAGTACAAGAGCAATGCACAGTGCTTCTCTTAAGACCTATAAGAAATTTTCCATTCCTTAATATTCAGTTGAATATTTGTAGACAATATGGTGGAAAAGAAGAATGATTGCTAGCTATGGTTAGAACTGGCATGTTTCCTGAAGCAGTAGCTATACATTAGTCTTGGCAAGACCACAGCCTCTCACAGCAATTACAGACTATCATTATTTTAATTGTGTGTGCCACGTGTGCTCATTGGCCTTGCTCGTAAAAAGAAAAGTAAATAGTGATCTTTTTACTGACTGCATACTTTGGATTAATTTTTCTTGTCTCTTTTATTTCACTAGCTCCTAATGTGGCTCCTTCTGATGTCGGAGGAGGGGGTGGAAGCAATCGAGAGCTGACAATAACATGGATGGTACGTATTGCGCTTGTGGAACAGCACAAAACATAAACTTCCTTGTATCCAATCTCACTCCTCCTGAAACCCATGGATGGTTTGTCACTGTGTCTTGTGAGAACAGGATTTGTACACAATATATAGGTTTTCAGACTTTTCTCACAAAAAATACATAAAAAGGAATGAGGCAGACAATACATTAGCTGTTTATGTATTTTAAAAATATGATGTAAAACATTCTAAAACAAAGAGATTGAAACAGATACTGGCTATGATTATGCATTGATGTGACTGCTTGAAAATTTTGCATCTTGTATTTTTCTTCAAGGCTTTTTTTAAGTTATAATGTGAATAGCATGCAGAATTGCTTACTACAGTGAAAAGTATACTATCTTAATTATGACTTTAATGGGCTGTGCACAGATTAACAGGCTTTATTTTTAAACAAGAAAATATCTAACCATTCTGTGAACTAGCCTGTCATAAATATTAACTGGAGTTTTAAGGAAATTCTTGTATATTGACATTTTATAAGCTTCATTTAAGCTTCATAACATGACTGGTAAAACAAAGAAATGTTGCCTCATACCACAATTTAGCCATTCATTGATACCCACATTCTGACAATGTTCTTTCCCTCCAAGCCATTAATTTTTCTTTAAAGATTATGTATTAAACAAAAGAAAGTATGGATAAGGGAAAAAGGTAACATTATAATCTCAAAAATAGTGGAATAAAATTTTTTAACAATTACAGTGTTAACAAAAAAGCTTTTCAGTAACCAGAGTACTTTGAAAATTGTATCTCTCTCATATATAGTATGTATTCAGTTCATGATTTAAAAAAAAAAAAAGTCTATTATATATACCTATATATAAATACTGTCTTTATTCTGGTATTGAAGCAATTTTTTTTACAATTAACCTTCACTGTGGGGGAAAAAAACACAAAAAACGACAAAGGAGAAGGGAAAAGCAACACCAAGATAAGAGTAAAGCAAAACCCAGCAGAAGAAAGTATAAGGATTTATAAGCAAAGTTGTTGTATAGGCAAAAGTAGCATGGAAGAGAGAACTGAAGTCTTCAGCAGTATATTTGGGAAAGCTAGGGAGGAGAAATAAAATTTATAAAAAAGCCTATCAGATTCATGTCAGAGCTTATCAGTATCCAGCAAAAACAGAGTTACAGCAGCATTATGTCTAGCAAAGAAAGATAGTTAAATGTTATGCTTGAAAAAATTACCAGGTTTGTTTTGCTGTTAACCTTTCTCTTCAGTGCCGTAAGGCTATGAGGCACATAAGGCACATTACATCATTTGTGTCTTTTGGGGAACAATTTGTTTCATATGAAGCAACTAATTTACCTCTATGAAGAGGGCTTTTTCATGTAGAAAATAATGTAAAGATGTCATAATTCCAACAGCAACTTTGTTACTGTTGCATAGGGATCTCCTTATAAATGTACAAATTTTAATTTACATGCATGTGGATTCTTTTTATATCATATCTCTATGATCTTTTTGGTCATATCTCTTTGCAAAAGTTCTCAGATATGACACAGAAACAGGCAGCCATATGTTTGACCTAACAGATTTGGACTTTCCTGGTTTTTTGGAGGATTTTGGTTTGTTTTGGCGTTTTTTGGTTTGGTTTGGTTTGGGTTTTTTTGGATTTTTTTGGGTTTTTTTGTTGGTTGGTTGGTTGGTTGGTTGGTTGGTTTTTGGGTTTTTAAAGTTTGGTTTTTGTTTGTTTGTTTGCTCTGGTTTTGTTTGGTTTGTTTTATTGGGTTTTTTAAATTCAGTTTAAAGTATTTATTCAGTCTTACTAAGTATTTTAGCAATGAAAAAAAGCTTTATAAGTTTCCGAAAAAAGAAGGTCCACAGTTCTGTTAAAATATTTTGAGAAGGTTATTTCTTAGTTCCACTAACAATAGGTTAAGAAGTAGATGTGTCCTAATGGGCTTGATTCTGTTTCTGTTTATTTTTGAAGAGCAGAAGAACACATGCAATGGCGAGTTGCAAAAGACTTGGATTATTTTATTATTTCTTCACGAGTGCTGTCTTACAAAAACTTCAAAAAAGTACAGAGCTACTTCTTTCATTGCAAGTAACGACCAATATCATGACATTTTCAATATAGTGGAAACTTGGCTGTGGCCAAACTAAAAAAAGAAAATTATAACCAGAAGAATAGTAACTAACACAAGACAGTATTTCCTCTGCACCCAAGTAGATTTATATTCTCATTTTTTCTCTTAAATATTGTCATGCTTTTCACATCTGTTCCAACTAGCTCATTTACTCAGACAAAGTAAGCATGGCTTCAAGTATTTTTTTTCCAAGAATCTTCCATACTATGTCTGGCAAGTGTTTTTGAACAGAGGCTTTAGATTTACAGAGTCTATCTGACAGACTGACAGATATGACTATCTGTAAGGCTAAGATAAAGATGTATGTTGATTCTCACAAATGTGCTGACAATTGCATATGCTACTCTAAATAGTCCTTAATTAAGAAGAGAATAACAAAATGTATGGCAGGTTCACATGTTGCTGCCAACCCCCTTTCAGCTTTTGCTATGATTCATAAGCCCAGCTTGAATGAGACAGCCAGAGATGCAATCAAAGCTGTTCTAAGTCTTGTTTTGAAAGAGGAACTGAGGAGAGCTAGCATGCCCATTCTTCCTCATTTTTCCCCATTTGTCGTTCCCTCTTCCATTTTGTTTTTCAAAGTTTTCAGTGGATACTACAAACTATTCAGCTACTTATACCTACTTATTATATGCAGCCGTTGGAGGATAAGTAATTAAGACCTTCCAGAATATAAGGTTTAAGTGCCAGCCCTCGGTTTCTAAAGTTTGCTCTGGCTGAAAGTCATTCTGAGACTAGGGCCTCGTCCAGGCTGCTTACTTTGGCATATGAGAAGGAATGCTAGGTTATTTTAAGCAGCTAGATACAGTGATAGATTCAGAAGATGAGCTACACCAGAGTTTCACGAGTCTTTGCTCAGAATATCTCCACACATAAACTGAAGTCCTGAAGTAGTGGGCACACACCTAAGGAGAATAATTGCTCTCTGTGTCACTGCTCCAGGACCTTTGCCTCAAGATAAACTATTTATTCTGTAGGAGATTTCCATTAGGGAAAAATGTGATGCAGGAAGTTTATTTTCCAAGGGTGCTTCCGATCAGTCTCCAGATGAACACATGAATGACATGATCTTGGCCATTTGGGTGCAGTGTCTAATAGTTATTATAAAGGCTCCATGGACTGAGGAGGGATCACTGAAGGTAGAGCTTTGGTAAATGAAGTAAAACTTATTATAGCAGATTGTCTTCCGTAATTTTATATTTTCCAATATTCCTAGGTATAGGTAATCAGCTATAGTTTTAAGAAATATTTTGCATAGGTACCTTTAATGCTCATGCTGAAAGTGGGAGTCGTTTCACTGATAGACTTACAATTTAGTAGCTATGTAGAAAGTCTAATTCAGCAAAAGGATCCCCTCCATCATCAGTGAAAAGTGGTAGGATGAGTCATTCTTTGAATATGTCCATCTTTCTTCACTAGCTCTGCCAGTTGCCTAGGTGATGAACTTTAGATAAATTAAAATAATTTCAGCCAACCACATAAATATTCTCTTTCCTCTTTCTCTTTTGCAAAAATATCTGTCTTCACACATATGCATGGACCCAAATACTGGCTTAGTGTGTCTGTGTTACATATCCACTGTCCCTTACTCCTTTAGTCTTTTTTGCTAGCTACAACTGTTTTATTACACAATGATTCTTGGTTTCTTTCTGTGGGAGATAACATGATGTGTGTTGCACTGAGTTCAGATGAGGAACAAGATCTTAAAATGTTTTAGTAGCAAGTATGCTAATACTGCAGGTCTGTTTTTAAAGGGGGTGGGGGCAAGACACAGAAGGAAACCAGGGCAAAATGGAAGTTTAGTTCAGTGTTCTTACAATTGTGTCGATACTTTCTGCATTATTTATATTTCGTTCTAGACCTCTTTGTTTAGCTGGCTACAAAAATTAATGGTTTACCTTTTGCCTCTCCAGCCTTTGTCAAGAGAATACCACTATGGCAATAACTTTGGTTATATAGTGGCTTTCAAGCCGTTTGGTGAGAAAGAATGGAGAAGAGTTACAGTAACTAATCCTGAAATTGGGCGATATGTCCACAAGGATGAATCAATGCCACCTTCAACTCAGTATCAAGTAAAAGTGAAAGCTTTTAACAACAAGGGAGATGGACCATTCAGTCTCACTGCAGTCATTTATTCAGCACAAGATGGTGAGTAAAGGTTCAAATAAGTTTTACACTGAGGGTCCAGATCAGCACTACCAGCATCGATAGAGAGAACCTGGTCCTTGACACTGATTTGTATAGCAGCAGAGACACTGATTTGCACAGCAGCATACATCTTCAGCAGGGAGGGTGTATATTTTTGCTCACACAAAACACTTCCCATTGTTCTGAATAGCCAGTTTCAGACTGCTTTATATGGTATGCACATCACTTGGTTGTACTTGCTGTCAGTGGGCAATTCAGAATGTCAGAGGCATTCAAAATTCTTCACACAGCGGTTAAAAGATTTAAGAATATAGAAAAAAGAAATTCTGATCTTCATATTGGTCGCCTAAAACATTTACATCTTTATCCAGCAATGTCTCTGTGATCTTGATACATGTATTTGACATATGTGTCATTTTTGTCTTCTTAACAGACCACACTAAAGCCTGTTATTCTAGTAGATCAGTATCAGAATTTAGCCCAAAATTGTGAAGGAATGATAGCTCAGTTGTACCTAGTTAAATTTCCAGCATGTTTAGGGTCTAATATAAATTATCCCTGTCCCATTCTTTATTCTGGTTTGCATGTTAGAGCTATCAAGTGAGTAATGGAAACCTCTTTGACATTCCACTAAAATATTTTTCTTAATTATCACTGGAATTATTTCACATGCTGTGATCTTTAGAAATGAAGTTTAAGTGACTTTACAAACTTAGCAGAAGAAAGTGCGAGAAGAAAGTTTACCTTAAATCAGGAGAAATATATACAACATCCTTAATTGCAAAATCATCGCTCAAGTCTGTTCTAAAAAAATAGAGTTTATTAATTTCTGCCAGAAACCCAAAGAATTGCTTGTATTTTTCTTTCTGTAGAGCAAAATCCCCTTCACAAAGTCAACAGATACAGACCAAAAAGCCAACAGGAGGGATATGGCCCCAACAGGGCCACACTCTCACACGTCCGATTCTGCTCTTTATTCTGTGTACTTTTTGGAAGATTTATGTTCATGATTCCCATTAGCACTAATGGGAACTTTGAACACAAATCGGCCACACACAAAGAAAAGATAAAATAGTACTTTCACTTCTTATGATTAATTCAAGGTTCAAGCTAGCAACGCTTAGCTGTCTGACAGGGCTAATACTAATCTTCTTTCTCGTAAAAGTGTACCTTAGGAAATAATCTTCAACAGTTGCTGCAGCAACACAAAGGTTTTTGCAATTGTATAAATGTGTTAGTACGTGGCTTTGGTGTAATAAAAGCAATATCTGCCAAATAACACTTCAATATCCATCCTTTCTCAAAGACTTGCCTATCGACAGCTGACTGATAAGCTCCCATGTATTTGTTAGGATTGTACTAACCATGTCAGAGATGACAAATGTTTGTATTGCTCTCTAAGTTTAGGGACATGGTAGAATCTAGTAGGTCCAGAAGACAGAGGAAAAGCAACTGTGCAGCAGTGCCGGCTTCCAGATAAAGAGGTCACTTGAGTGGCTGCTGATGTTCTAACATAGACTTTAGCAAAGTACGGACAACTGATAAAAACATTTATGCTTAAATGATGCCAGATGAAGGCAGCAAAAGGAGTAGAAGCTCAGTGAGCCTACTTCTTTGATTTCAAGCACAAGACTCCAAACCTTCTCAGTAATGCTCACAGTTCCTATGTGGAGCTGTGACCCTGACTACTGCCCATATCAAATCCAGGATCTGCAGGACAGGTTAGAAGGAATTTTTCCCATGGATGTAACAGAAGTTACTCTAAAGAGCATTCTGCAGAGTTTTCTCCTGGCATCAGGCCTTGAACAAAATCACCTCCATACCTTGTAGTGTGCTAACTGGCTGCCAGCCTGAACTTCGTATGGTTATCCTTAGGAGATAATTGTGTGATGACCGCTGTGTTTTCAGTGAACAGAACATGTGAAGCCCACGTGATTCCTTCTTTTATTGGTGTAATTACTGAATTAGAAGGCTGTATAAAAGCAACTGATGTCATCTTTCTGGCTCAGGAGACACTGCAAAATATTTATAGAACACAAATGCCAAATGGAGATATAAATTATTTAGAGCTCATAAAAAAGCATAAGTAGATGAAACATTGTCTAAACATTATATTAGTATCGTGTCAGCAAAATCCCTGGCATTTGAAGCTTTTTAATATGAAATATTTGGGAAAATTCTGTAATTGATATGATAGAGAAGTGTCTGACAGTGATTTGGGAATAGATTAGATGATCTCACCTATTCCACCTGTACTTCTGTACCTCTAAATCAGCAAGTGATATTATTACTGTTAGACAACACAGCTTCTCAAATGTATTAGGGAGATCTTAAAGCAATATGATCATACAGTATTCCATACAGTATTTATAAATATACATACATACATAAATATAGTGACAGTTTTTCCACTAAGTTGTGTATTTTATAATAGATCTATGTCTGTCTAGTTATAACTGTTGGCAGCGTTATTAACTTTAGTGACTGGGGAACTTCTGTGTTCCCATGTGTTCTCAGCCAAGTTCCATGTCTGACAACTACTAGTCATACCTGCCATTGCTAGTAGTGAGTAATGATTGCTAGTAATGAGTGCACAGGCCTCTTGCTTATCTAAATTCCTGTCATTGTGAAAACAATTTTGCAATAATGTATAATTTTTTAATTAGACATTTGCATTATTAACAGCCATTGAAAGACAATTATGAAAGGTAACTTTGCATATAAAATTATTTAGTTACCTAGGATACTTTTCATGAGAGATGTAACCGATTTTTTTCTTAACAGTGGCTGTTTTGATGCATAGTTGACTGGATGCCCAGTTGGAAAGTTAAGTATATGAAAGCTTTCCTCAGCTAGGGCTGCCATGCCCGTCTGTTGCAACTTGTTTCAAAAGATTTGTGACAGAGAACTGCTCCTAGCTTGGAAAACTCTCTTTCTTATAGATAGCTACGTTTATGCCTTTTTTAATTCCTTATCTCACTTAAAATGCAAGCAAGCAGTGAAATAACAGCTTCTTATAATGAAACCAGAACTTAATAGTCTAGGCCCTGAATAAAAGTGCATCACATTATAATGGTCTGTGCTGTGCATTGGCTACTGTCCAGAACTAAAAACACAAACAAAATCTCTTGTGTGATATATGCCTGATAGAAGGGTGCTTTGGATCATTTCACACTTATGTTCAAGTTTCTGTGTGCCACTGGACAGCTCTATATCTAATATCTGCGCTCATAAAAAGTTTGCATCATCATGACTAAGTGACATACATGAGTATTTGTGTGTAACTAACTTAAAAAAATCTGATGTATGTAATCTGGGAGCTTCTGTCCCATTTAGTAAAAGATCACTGGATGTTTCATTCTATTTACCAAAGCCTATTTTCAGTTCACACTAATTTCATCATGGAATCTGTTGAAGCATAAAAATTCAAAATCTGAGCCAAGCAATAAGATCATTGCTTTGTTTTTATAGGGTCATTTTCCATACAGATCATCACTGGATTTGAAGTTTACTCAAGTAAAACCAGATTAAAGACTAACACTTGGCTCACTGATACGAAGAAAATAATATAAAACACTGAAGTGAGAATAGCCCCTGTAAGCAAGTATAACAATATCACAGGAACAGATAGGATATTTAACATATGTTTTATCTTCCAGCTCCAACTGAAATACCTACAGATGTGAGTGTAAAAGTTTTGTCATCTTCTGAAATGTCTGTTTCTTGGCACCATGTTTCTGATAAATCTGTGGAAGGATATCAGGTGAGTGTAGAGGTGACACTGTATATCTTCTTAATAATTTCATTTCTGTAGTTAAATCCAAGAATAATTCCTACTCTACCATTCTGTCTCTTAGGTTTCACTTTTCTTTAGTTGGTGTTTTCTGTGCAGATTTTGCATTCTGAGAAGCAGATTGTTTTTGGTGTTATGTACTTCATTACTAAAACATATTAAGAAATGTGTGTTCTCAGTGTTCAACTGGTATAGGGTATCATTATTTCATAAAAGAATCTTGTCTATATTATGTAATTGAATGCCTATCTCTAACTTCTCAAAACATATTGAAATTAAATCCTGGTGTAATTGTCAACACGTACATAAAATTGAAAATAAATTATGGCCCACTTAAATTATCAGCAGTTATTAATATATTTCACCCACAAACCCTCTAGTAAGTGGGACTACATGACAAGTAGAATCCAGTATAACATAGACACTGCTATTGTGCAAGACAATAATGTTTTCTTCATTGCTTTTATTCTCCACATGAGAAAGGGCTTCAGGGCACATTCATCTGGTCCATCTAGGTGGTACTACTGGTAAAAATTGTTCTTGTCCTTCTACAGAGATGACAACTGCAGGGTGGGTGCAACCAGAAATGACCACGTAGTATTCCAGCAGGAAAGTCTTAACATCGTCCATGCACACTGGATGCTGACAAACTCTGCAGCGTACAGCCTGCTTACTTTGGCTGCACTCCAGAATAGGGGTTTGGGTCTTAGTTTTGTTAGTGACTTGCTTTGTGATTCAAGTTGTCAGCTACTTGATATCTTCTGTGTTCCAAAATGAGCACATACAAACGAGCCTCATTTTAATAGCTGAAATCTGTAAAAAAAATCTTCTTTAAATTAGTAGAACTTGGTTTTATATTTCCTGATCTCTGTTTCTATCTCCATGAGATTTATGTAATACTTTTGGAATACTTAAGAAGATTATAGTGAAGACCTCTATAGGAACTAGCATAGTGTCGCATGTAAAGCTTGATTTTGTACAGTACAGTCATTAGGTTTAAAACTTACAAACAGAGGATGCTGAGGTTTGATATTAAGACATGAATATCAGTGTTAACTCCTACTTTAATAAAGTAGCCCACTGTTTTGGCATTTCATTAGGATTGTGCCTTTAGAATAGGATAGACAAATTGATGGTCATAGCTGAGAGCTGGGTGGAGTGTGAGCTCAACCAAGACAGCCCTGTAGCAGCTTTGCATTCCTGAGCTGGACAGCCTGCACAGAAATTGGGCTTGAATCCTGCACACCCAGAATAACCAGAACACGCATTCAGCAGGCGCACACTGGTGGACCTGTGGGAATGTGGGGAGAGTTGGGATTATAGTTGTGATAGACCATGACAGTGAATGTTGAGAGTTGTAGTAGGGACTGGGGTACAAAGGCAGGAGGGTTAAGGATAAATGGGAAAAGAACATGGTGGGAGAACATGCCCATAGGCAACCCACATTTCGCCTTTTTTTTTTTCAATTTTACCTTATTTTACATAAAGCCATGTGAGTTGCTGACAGGGCATGTCAGGGAAGAAGGGAGGGGAGATGATTCAGTGAGAAAGACCAGAATGCATGTCAATAGAAAAAAAAAGGAAAAAGTCAGAAAAAAATGTAGAAGATTTTATGGCTGAAAAGAGAATAACTTGTAAAGAAAGGTGCTCAGTAAGGTGATAATTCAGAGATCATCTTCCCCTGAGCAATCACCAGTCTCATTCTAGTAAGAGGGGAAAGCAGCAAAAGGTAAGCCTGTACTTCTCCACTGAAAATGAAAAGAAATTCTTATGTTCTCCCATCAGTCCCGAAGGAGCCATAGGACACGGCAAAAATAGAGAAGGCTCTTCTGGAGGGTCAGGGCCGCCGATAGCTTTTGTGATGTTCACAGAATATGCCGAGTTGGAAGGGACCCACAAGAATCATTGAGTCCGACTCCTGGCCCTGCACAGGACAATCTCCAAGAGCCAGACCATGTGGCCTCTGTGTGAAGAACCTTTCTGTATCCAGTCTAAACCTCCCCTGACACAAATTCAGGCCATTCCCTCTGGTCCTGTCACGGGTCACCACAGAGAACAGATCAGTGCCTGCCCCTCCACTTCCCCTCACGAGGAAGTTGTAAACTGGAATGAGGTCTCTCCTCTTCTCCAGGCTGAACAGACAAGTGACTTCAGCTCTTCCTTCATACAGCTTCCCCTTAAGGCCCTTAACCATCCTCATTGCCCTCCTTTGGACACTCTTTAATAGCATTGCAATACAAGCTGTGGTGGAAGGAGTACTCAAACTGCATTTATAAAATTCCAGTGACGATCTCTCAAGGTTCTGTGGATATTGACATCAATAAGTATTACAATAGTTATGTTTTTAATTACTGCTCAGGTTAACAAAAAGCACCATTCACCAGAACACCTCAGTTTCCTTTTGGTCTTTATTATTACCTGAAGATTGCATAACTGACTTTTAAGAAATGGGAATACCCTGAGCAAAGTACCTGAAGGTATTTCACCTGTGACACAACACTTCTCACACCAGGAAGAGTCAGATTTTCTTGACACTAATGCATTCTGTCAGGATGACTGCACTCATGGTGATGAGTGTGAGCTGATAGATTTTGCCATTACAGAGGAGTATCTTCAGCTCACACTTCAAAAAGAGATAAGATTTATGAGTTCTTACAATAGCCTGCTAAAAGCTGCAGCTCTTCAGTGCATGCAGTACCAGAGACACTATCCATATTTTCTGCTGCTTCTATGCAATAGATAAAGGCTAATTTTATCACAAATTTATCACTACTCACCACCATTGCCTCTTGTTGACTGAAATATGCTATTAGCATTCTTTCTTAATATGGGTATATTTTTATGTCCTTCCTATGTAAAACTTTCGTGAGTATGGGAGCTGTTGTTTCATGATGCAGAAGCAGCTTCTGATGTATTTCAGTATATTAAAGCTTGAATAGAGGAGAGGACCATGAAAGACAGTTTTTTCCCTGATTTCAGCAGAGAGGGCTGCACCAATTCATGATGGCTAAGCCATTCCTTCACACAGATCACTATTGGCTTATTTCCCACAAAAACTCTAGAGCTTGGGTGAAATATCCTTCTGTGTCATCTGGAGACTGATTGCCTAACAAAATAAATGCGGAGCACCAGGAAAAAGTAGACTGTCCGGGGCTACTATCTAAGCTCTTTAAGAAAAAGGGATAGGGGCTACTCATTCACATGGGGAAATGTGACTTCTTGAAGCAATGGGGCATTTAATTCTAGATATCCACTTCCCCAGAGGCAAGAGTGTGAAAGAAAATTCCAAGTTATTTCAAGACAGTTCGAAATTATTTAAGTATAAACTAAGAAATGTAGAAATAGTATAAAGAAGGCAGTACTTTTTCTTAGCTCTCAAGGAAGTAATCTTAATTTTTTTCATTTCCAAGAGTAGCTACAATGTTCCAAATATGTAAATATGACTATGTATTAAATATGACTGTGTATTAAAAAAGAACTTTCTGTGTGCATGACACACAGCTGACACACTATAAGAGTAAAGTCTACAGCATTGCAGCCAAGAACAATAGTATTAGGGATTTAAATTTAATTTAATTTTTAAATTATATTACTTCTGCCTGAAATGTAATATGCTCTCAGTGAAGCAATTTACATTTTCATTCATTGTTCTCGCTTGTCTTGTTTGATGCTGTATGTTACTTGTATATCACACCCTTAGCATCACTGTAATGCAAAAGAACATTAGGATTGTAAAAAGCTTTGCAAGTCAGAGGAATTTGAAGGCTTCCAACGTATGCCACATGACTAATAAAAGTTTCACATGAAGTGTGTTTTCCACCTTTAGGTAAAGCAGGTACTTAATTAACATAATAGATCATACTAAAAGCTAGTTAATTAGTCTTCAGTGGACAGGTAATAGCAACAACAAAGCTGCCATTGGTCCTGTCATGGTTAATAAACTTTTGGCCACCTAGAACTTTACAGACACCCCTTTGCTGAAGGCTAGAAACTTGTTTGAACTTGGAGACAGAGATAGACATGATGTCCTTTAGCTCCTGATGTACTCACCCTCTCTAATTTGAGTCAGCCACTTATAGTTTACAGGTTATGGTGTACAGCTGGTTACATTCAACAGTAGCAGCTTATCTACAACAGTTTGTTAATTATATAGAAGAAATTCTGATTTGAAGCTCATAATTAGACATTCAGCTGAAATGACTGTGACAGTTTCAGATCCATGCGAGTTTGAAACCATTCATCAAGCTGGAGAAGCCTGCAGGATGGATTTGGTGCACAGTCTTCACTCATTTGGGGCAAAGGCTGTTGACTCAGAAAAATAGCCACGTTGATAAGTGGGAATTTCATGAGTGTGAGTGCCTAAGTTACAGTAAACTGATGTTTAGGATGCTAGTGGATTAAAACTGCAAAGCAGTATGCAGGACATACATTTGTAGAACTAAAAATTACCTGAAAGTCAGGTATGCATGCTGAATTCGAAAAGCGAAGCCAGTTTTGTCTGCAGATACAATGTGATTCTCTCTGCACCATGAAAGAGTGACAAAAGCCATGAAGATGCTGTCACATTTATAGTAGTCAGAGTATGAGTAACTTGTAACACTGGTGGGAAAGGCTGAGGCAGCAAATAATGATGATACAAACTACAAGAAGTATTTAGATGAGAGTTACCTCTGAGTAGTGATACTGGATGTTCTCATTTTCAAAGGCATTTGAAGTAGGTGAAGAGAAATCCCCTACTAAATCACCTACTGCCTCTCTCCTCATTCAGACACAGCATGTGTTCTGAGGTAAAATAAAGAAATATTTTTATTAAATATTGTAATTTAAATGTTAACAGGGGAAAATAAAGCCTTACCAAACAAGGATTATACCCATAACTTATAAAGAGGAGAACTGTGATATTAACATCTTGACAAACTATCAGCTCTTCTAAGCTGCTCCTTAAAGGAAGGTTCCAAGGGCAGCTAATGTCAGCATTTACTATTTAAAGGGGAAAATGACTGGATACCTAATGTCACCAGTAAAATCTTACAAAGTAAGACTTTTCCTAGAGCCTGAATTTACCAACGACATTAACTTACTTCTAAAAGATTTTAAAAGTCTGTCATGTGGTATACCCAAAAGTCATTGTGAAGACAGGCAGAAGCTAAGCCAAAATGCTTAGAGTTAAAACACTCAAAACCAAAATGTAATGGGCATGGCTTTCCACTCTTTCAGGTTGGTGCAGTAATTTAGTCGCATGTAAATGGTTATAAACCAGACAACACCCAGAGACTGACAGTGTTTCTCTCTCATTTGCATCTCACAAGGCCATACAGAATAAGACTCTGTGTATGTGATGGAATGGCATCACTCCACAGGAATTATTCTATTTTAAAATGGTGCTTTGCAATGCATAATAAATTAAAATGGGATGGAACGAGTTCTTGGGGGGGAAAAAGAGCCTCACAGAATTTCTATGTACTCTTTTAGGCTTTAGATTTTAAGATGTTACAAGTTTAAGCATTTTCAGGTTCTTTTTCACCTACTTTGACAAATGTCAAATTGTACTATGCAATCTGATTGAATTTAGCCAAAGAACTTTAGAAAATGTTAAAGTACATGTATCCAGACCTACATACACAGCTAACATGACTGAATACTTTGCATTCCCTAGACAGAAGTACAAGAGGGCTAAATTTCTAAGACATTCTAAACAAAATACTCTGAAAACATTTGCAGAGTTTAGTCTCTCCTAGTGTAGGAAAACAATATTAAAGTCCAGAGTAAAATGCGCAAACAAAAGAGCAAGAAGAAAATAGTCTTGTTCTCTGAAGGCATTATCCATCTCCCGGACTTCTAGTGACTTAGCTAAGAACAAGTGAGACCACTGTGAGAAAAGTTTTCATAATAAAATCTGAATTTGTTTCTATTTCTTTATGCATATACACAACTCAGTTAAAATTGCAGCCTCTAGAAGGAATTCCATGTTATTGTTGTTTTGTTTAGCTTGCTTATTACCCAGAGTATGTAGTACAGAAATACATAGATTTTTATGAAATTTCTTTATGACCAAATATATTAAATTTAATCCTTCAATTTGCTTGCTTACAGATTCGTTACTGGGCTGCTCATGATAAAGAAGCAGCTGCACAGCGGGTACAAGTGAGCAGTCAAGAATATTCAACCAAACTGGAAAACCTGAAGCCTAATACTCGCTACCATGTAGATGTTTCTGCCTTCAATAGTGCAGGCTATGGACCTCCCAGCAGCACTATCGATGTCGTTACCAGGAAAGCACGTAAGTAAATGGAACATTAGGTTAGGTGTAATCATGTCCATCATGTTTTCAAACATGGCTTGTCATTCATATATTGATTGTTCTCCCTTCATAGGGTGTTGGTTGTCTGAAAATTTCTGCTAAGATTTTCCTTCCTCTCTTCTGTTGCCATGTACAGGGTGGATATCTTACAAAAGGCAGTAAAGACGCTGAGATTATAGGCTCTTAGGAGGATCAGCTACAAGCTCAGATCATGTTGCTCAGGGATTTATCCAGCTGCCCGACTTTTTCTGAGCATCTAGTCTAAGACTCATTTAAATCAAATTTGAGCCTTTTTGTTAATCATCCTTTTTCCGTACCATTTTGATGAGCCTTGATCTTTCTTGATATCCTCCCTGGTAAGGATAAGGGACTCTTAGGTCTCCTCCAAAGCAGAGTCTTCTTCAGGGTGAATAAGCCCAGGTCTTTCAACCACCCTTCACATGTCAAGTGCTCCAACTCCCCACCAGGTTGGTAGCCTCGCTCCAGATTACCAGTGTCTTTCTAGTACTGGGGATATTGAAGCTGAACGTGATATTCCAAGTGATGAACAGTTGTAACCACCTGTTATGTAGGCAGCTATTCTCTGTCTTTCTGTTCAGTCAGTAGCAAGAAGGATTCTGAAGATTGGAAAGTGACCAAGTGCCATTTTCATTTACAGTGGAGGAGCAGGATTAGGCATCCTTGAAAAGTGGGCAATCTGAATCACACCCTAGAATTTACATAGCTTAACAGGTTTCTGAATATTGCTTCTGACTTAATGATGATGCCTAGTACAAGCATTGACTGAGCAATGTAAGAAATACATCTTGTATATTTAAAACACACTTACATGGGCTAAAAATATGTATAACTAATTTCATGATTTCTGTTAGTAAATAGAGTATTATGCAGCTTTCACCTGCAGGGTTCCTTTGTGTTGAATAAAGGTTCATTTTATAAGCTTATTGTACGAATGATAAGTAACGATTTCTGCAGTGGGGTACTTCTATTTCTATGGAACTGAGTTAAATGCTGTAGAAAGGCTTGTAAATACTTAAATTTTAATATTTAATCTCAGTGAATAAATATGACCTAAGCCACATTTCTGGGAGGTTCTGAACATAGTTGCATGCCAGTAAATACACATGGCCAGCAACATAGTGAAGGGTAATGTTGGCCACTTCTATTCTTGCAACATAGAAAGGCAAACACCCACAAAGCAGCCACTGCACAAGCCATCAAAAATTGCCTGGCTCAAGCTGTAGCAGTTCATTCTAGGAAGGAGACTATCCCTTGCTCATATAAATGTCATCCTGATTTCCCTTCTTACATTTTTACATTTCTTAATAATGTCATTGAACATTTATGAAATCTCATTTAAGTTTACATCATGCATATGTTGCTTTTCAGCTCCAAGCCAACGTCCAAGAATTATCAGTTCTGTAAGATCTGGTTCAAGGTACATCATCACCTGGGATCACGTGAAGGCAATGTCAAATGAGTCTGCAGTTGAAGGATACAAAGTATGATATCTGAAAATGGTTTTTATCTTTGTTTATGCTACATGTGGTGCATTTTGTAGACTGTGCATATCTTTGCATCTAATCAGACATACCTAGCTGAATGCTTAAGATGAAGGTGTCATGCTCAGCAATCACAGCCATCCAGTAGGCTTAGGGCAAAGCCAGTGGGCTTAGTCAATATTATGAGAAAACACTGGGGCACTGAAATTCATTTGGGTGGTAAGCCATATTATGGGAAAGTTCATAGCAGCGACTGCAGCAATCTCATTTCCCATGTGATCATTTATTGTCTATTGGCTTAAAATAAAGCTTTAAAAAGTTGGAGGCTTTAGAGTTTGTCTTTATACCAGTATGCATTGTTTCTTTCAGCTTTTCTTTCCAATCTCCATGGGAGGTACAGTTCCTATAACATGAGGTCTTTAAAGTCTGGGAAGGTAGAGGAAGGAAAGAGACCTTTAATGTTAGACGCAGTTGCTGTATAACTAGTGTATATACTAACAATAGGGCATATAGGAACCTTCAAATATTAATTCCTGTTTCATTTTGCTGCTTGCTTGTCAATAATAAATTAGTATCATGTTCTACGTGCACAAATGTGCTTAAGAAGCGGAACTCCTTCCTGGGAATTGCTGACAGTGTTTCACAGAGATTATTCCAGAAGGAATTGGGATCTTTTCTTAAGGTCCCACAAGACATATACCATCACATTTGCAATAGTTTAACGTCATTGATAGTTATTAAAATTTATGATTGTTTCATTTATTTAACTTGTTACAAATTTTATGTCAGAAAACCCAACTACGTTCTCATATTTTTGTTTGATGTTCTTTGCCGCCTTGCATTATTATCCTTCATTGTTTAATTACTTATTTTGAGTATAAGTACTGAAATTATTTTTCAAAAGGTGGCATGGTTTTGTAACAGAGAAAACAATGAGGAAACATGCTGTCTGCATTCAACCTGTGTATAAATGGAAAAAGTAGTATCAACCACTAAGTTTTGAGATATATATACATAGGCATCATATGTAAATAAAAACTTAATACTTTTTCATTGACACACTGTACATACATAACTGTGTCTTCATGGAAATGTAGCATTTCAATATCTATACGTACTATGACTTTCCTAGGTACTTTATAGGCCAGATGGACAACATGAAGGCAAGTTGTTTTCAACTGGAAAGCACACGATAGAGGTGCCAGTCCCCAGTGACGGTGAATATGTTGTTGAGGTCCGAGCACACAGTGAAGGAGGAGATGGAGAAGTAGCTCAAATAAAAATTTCAGGTGAGCATATAACATCCTTTCTTCTATCCCACACTCCTTGGAAATATTGACTAAATATTTTCCTCTTGCACACTATCAAGAGATGGGCACACCATTCACATCCAAAATTTGAGAGGTAGCCCTTCAGTGGTGACTGTACTGAGAATAGGAGCTTATCTTAAAACATTTCTCAGGACTCGTAGTGTACACAGGACACTTCAGTAGCAGTCCCGCTCAATCCTAGAAGTGTTTCTACTAGTGCCCCTGGTTAGGCTGCCACTTCCAGAAGTATCTTACAAGGGTAACTACATGGTGCAGGCCTCAGAATCTACGTGTCAACTTGCAGTAACCCTATAGTTCCTAGCACCTGTTTCCTCTGTATCTCATTGCTTTGTCAATGGCCACTAAGAGGAAAGTAATAGAGAAAAGTCCGTAGTGATCCACAGACCACTTGCTGGGGAAGTTCCACTGCTCAGTGAAAAAGGGATCTGTGACATAAAAATGATAAACAAACAATGAGAAACTCAACATGCCACCTTCAGAGTGGTCTGAATGACTGGTAAAGAAGAGAAGGGAGCATGGCTTGGGATGATTCAGATTGTGCTCAGTGTTGACTCTAAATACAAGCTCAGTGTGGTCTGCACATCTTTTTCCTGTTAGTTTTGTTTTTTAAGTAGTAGTGTGCCTTGGCACACGGTGTATGAAGTAAAATATATGAATAGACATCAAGAACTTGGATGGTGTCTTTTCAAAGTTATGGTTCGAACACTTGCATTGTATTCTTGTATTTTTAATTAAAAATATTAGTTTGGGGAATGGTAAGGATTAAACATTAACAATATTCTTTTCACACAAGCAATGCCACCATTATTGTGGCTTTTTAAAAAAAGCAATGCCTACGCTGTATTATCTGTACTGTGAGGGAAGCTGCCCATTACTAAAGGAGTAGACCTTCCATCTGCAGGTTTTCAATATTATGTACAGTTTATATCAGTGTGAACCTATGGGTATCACCATTTTTTGTTTGTATGAAGCATCTTTACATCTTTGTTCTAATGATTAAGGACCTGCATTGATGACATTTTTTTACCTAAGTTTATTATCTGTATTCATCTGTATTTTGTCTGGCCATTGTTTCCTTTTATAACTTTTGTTAGATTAAAGAACCTTTTTATGTCTGATACATTCTTCCCATTGAGAAATGTATATATACCAGCCAATGATACTAATCAAATGTTAAACAGACTGAGCCTTGAATTTCTCCATAACATTTTCTTCAGGTCCTTAATAATTTCAGCAGCTCTTTTCTCCACCTCTCCAGCTTCTGAGACTTCTTTTAGGACTGTAGACACTATAACTATATGCACTGTTTCAACTCTGCTGTCTGCAGACGTAATCTCACCTTCCTACACTTAACTACTCCCAGCATTATTCAATAAAGGCTTTTATTAGCCATCTGTTGCCTTGCACTGGGATATAAAATGGTGTTCATCTTGTTTATCCAACACTAACTCTAAATCCTTCTTGTAATCCTTGTTTTCCAGGATACAGTGCCTCATCTTTATCTGTACCATGACAGTGTCATGTCTCCTTTTTCCTTGGTGTATAATTTTGCATGTGACTCTGACAAAGGACAATTGGTTTGAATGGCTGAAGTTCCCATGCTGTCTGAATTTTTATGAATGTGTTGTTGTCACTGCTTTGCCATTTTGGTTCCTTAAGTGTTTACTTCTGGTTTTGATGAAGAATATTGGATTGTCTTTGGTCTACTGCTGTTCACTGTGCGATTGCACTAGAAATTCAGTGACCATTCTTCAATAATTGTGTGTTAAAATCTGCCAGTGACTGAATTCTTAATCAATTTAGCATACATGTTAATTGTGTCCATCATATTCTATGAGAATGTTTTGGGGTACTAAATCAACCACTTTAAAAAATACATTGTGGATATTATCATACACTCTGACAATCAGTTTTGACATATTTTATGAGCTGCAAAAACATTGAGGCAACTGCTATCTTTAGGACATGTCCTAAGTATCTTTTTATCGTTCATGTATTAGAACCTGTCATGAGTGTGATGCAAAGACCCTTTAGGTTACAGCAGATAGATTACTTAAGCAGAACCATCATGTCAGTACAATGTTAAGCCCAAACTGATCAGTCTTTCCAGTATGACCTGTCCTAAGCATGACTGTACAGAATTAGCACCACTGGGAGAGTTAGCACTCTAAAAATTTTAGAGTTTCACAGAGTTTTGTATTGATCTGTCTTCCACACTGCAGACAAGCTTTCATCCACAAATTCTACCATACTGCAGCTGGACAGACAGGGACAGTGCCTCTGTTGACATAGATAAAGGCAGCATTCCTTGGATTCCGTTTAGTGAAGAAAGAAAAGGAGACAAGAGGCAGGGTAATCTCTTTAAAATACATAGTATACAGGGGACCCCTGGTGGCCTAGCGGTTAAGATGCTGTGCTCTCACCGCCGTGGTCGCTGGTTCGATTCCCGGTCCTGCTTCAGGGACAATCCCCCAGGCAGATGGAGCTCGTCAGCCCCTAAGGCCATCCATCTAAGAGAAGGTCACTC